>CM052540.1:119737328-120023172 GCA_028533065.1 Trachops cirrhosus | reverse complement strand
CCTCACCCAGCTGGACTCCGCCCCTCCTACCAGTCTGGATGAAAGCGTCTATTTTTAAGTCCTTGGTTGTCCGACTTCCATACACTTCAATTTTCTGTCAGTTCTGGTTGTTATTTTGTTTCTATATCTTTGTTGTCCCTATCTTGGTTGTGCGAGGAGGCACAGTGCGTCTACCTATGCCTCCATCTTGGCCGGAAGTCGTGATTTTCATTTCTTAACTGCACTCCAAGCCACTTGAATTTGAGGAAATTCATCTTATCCTGAAAAGCAATGACTTTTCTTGGTATAGGTGGAAACAATTGGAGAATTCCAGCATATTGACGAAACACTTTATTTTTTTCACATTTATATGTCTTTCACCACCTAGCTTATTTTACTTAACATAATGCTCAACTGAAACACTTTAAAGTACTGCACAGCCCTACTCAGAACACTTGGATTCTATCCCCTGGTTGGCCTCAAGATGGAGACTGAGGACATGAGTCATTGCCATGGTTCTGTTGCTGCTCCTAGCTTTGTGTAATGATACTATCAGGTTTCCACTTGGTGCACTCTCAGAGGAGCTGCCACACAGAATGCTTCTCAAGCAGAGGTCTTGCCAAAATGTTGGTAAGCTGCCACCACCACTTACCTTTCATGTAACCTTGGATAAATTCTAAGCTCAGTTCCATTATTAATCAAGTGATGTTAATAATAGCAGCTCCTACCTCATAACACTATAGTGAGAATTCAGTGAGTTATTGAATACTTGCTTTTTACAGTAGCTGGCAATAGGCAATATAATTTGTTGTGGTTGTCATTATCATTGTTAAGAAAACCTCCATCCCAACCCAAATCAACACTATTAAGAATGCTATAGAAAGAGTCATAAGGGAGAATACTGCTTTTCTGAGCAATCTGGAGTAAGTCTAACTCAGGATATGTATTATTCTCCTGGCCTCCACTCTTTTCTAAATCATTCTCTTTCCCTCATGTCTTTCAGAATAAACATTCTCAGATGATCAAGATATAAATCATGGCTAACCTGAGTTTGTCTATACTGCACCATTCTGGGGGTTCCTACACAGACAAATTAATAGTAATAACTCAATTCTATTTGTTCATGTCCTACCTGTATAAGGCTTCCATCTCCCTATGCAGTATGACTTTGTTTATTCTGATAGTTGTCAGTGCTATTTCACCATGCACACAGGCCCCACGTGTTCACTGGCTTTTCTCAAGCAGTCAGCACGAGGGCAGACCCTCACCACTACCTCTGTCATGTCTGTGTCGTGTAGCTCCTTCCTTGTTAGAGATGGTGTCTCTTGGTGTTCTCACATGCAAATTTGGAGCTTTCAGAGTGGCGTTGCATTCACTTTAGTCATCACTGCTGTGGTTGGATACCATGTCTCACAAAGTCCTTTCTGAAAACAGCTTTTGTCTACAGACCCTCCTTTCCATAGGTCCAGCTTTAGTCTTTTCTCTCTTCTCCCCCCATGCACTCTCAAGTCAACTGCTCTTAGGTTTCCACGCTGCATGCATGTTAGATCATACACACAGCTGGTGTACGTTACCAGCTCTGCCATACCATCCATCTTACTACAGACATCCTGGCTCCTCTGAATCCAGGGTAACTTCAGCAGCACTTAAATCACGTATTTATTCATAAAAGTAGTAGTTATGATTTATTATAATCCCTAATATGTTCCTAGGAGTTTTACATATAAGTAAATTGCTGATCTCAACAGTTTAAAACATTAAATACTCTTTTTCAGACTTCTCTAACTTCACTTTCATTTCTTACAAATTTACATTATTTCTCTGCTCTAGGCTCAAGGTGTGGGTAAGTTTATTGCTCTCATGTACACTGTACCTGAGTTGCACTCTCTTTTGCTTTCCTGGTTTGTAGGGGTGGTAAACAGGATCTGTTACTGTTGGTACTGCGAACTCACTATCCTTGGCATAAGTTTGAGATGATCACTTAAAAAATATCACTAAAGTACTGGATTCAGCCTGCTGAGAGAAATTCCTTCACTTCTCTTTATTTCAGGGCCATGAGCCTTTTACCTACTATTTTCCTTAATGGAGCTCATATTTTTAATCAACATGGCTTGGATTCCTTTGTCAGACATTATTATTTCTACCAATAATTTTAATAACTTTTTGGTAAATTGATTTTGATTACCCACTCTCTTTACTCTCCATCAGTTCATTTTTAGGTACTCTTCTATTTTCCTTTTTCTGTCTTTCACAGTATCTTTGAAACATTCTTTATTTTATATCATTTAATTAAAAAAAGAACTTTTATTCAATTCATACTTCCTGACCATTTAACACAGAACAGTACTATCTTTGAAATTCCACTTTTATGTTTTGTCTTATATGCCTCCCAGCTGCCAGTCCTTTATTACTTGTGTGAAGTAGGGAACATGGCCAAAAATACTGAGACCACCAATTTAGGTGATTCCATTCCTCTTATCTTCATTTCCCAAGGTATCAGCTTCAGGATATTTTTTTTTAACTTGCTTGTTATTACAGGTTTAGTTTTCTTACTTGATTGGTGATGCCTAGCATTCACAGCTTTTCAGTTTCTTAGTTTGGCAGCACAGAATTTTAAAAAGTCACTATCGATGCCTTTTATCAATAAAAAGGGCAGTAGAGGAATTAGTCTCTCTCACCCAGGGATGTCAGTGTGTATACCAGTGGGAACCAGACAGCATGTCTAGGTACAATTACTTATCACAATGCAGCTGCTTTTTCACTATGGTAATTTTAGCTGAACAGGGTCATGTTGTAAATGTCAACAAGGCAAGAGAGGGAAGAAAATGTCATCAGAATAATGCATATATGCTTACCTTTCAATGGAGCTTAAAATCTTTTTTAGAAATCGGGATTAGCAGGGTATTTTTTTTTCATTGTAGCGATAAATGTGAATACAGTTACTGTCATTATAACTCTTTCTTAGGTGTTCATTTTGGCCTTTTCCCTGCTTTCTTTAAATTAGAAAAACATCTCAATTTTGCCATGGGAGATTAGCACAGATGAGAGTTTTTCAACCAAATAGGTAACGGCCACTGACTTTAAAATATGCTTCTAATTCACCTTTAAAAATGAGATTAGCAGAAATGAAATACAGTGTAGTATGAGCCACAAAACCACAATTTTGATATTAATATCATTTATATTTTAGGCCACAGTTATACATTTTAAAGAAAAATTTATTTCTTATTGATTTTGCACAACACAAATGAATTGTTAATTTTAATTTACATTAATTTAGCAAAATTAAAGTGAGGAAAATTACATTTATTATGTCCCTATATGGTAATTTTTATGTCAAGAAAAAGAAATAAAGACATAAAAGGTGTAATAAAATAAATTTGTTAAAGAACCTTTAATAGGCCACTGTGTTTTTTCCTTCAGAGTTTCTATTAAATCTGAAAGATAATATAGTCTAGCTGTAATTTTAAATAAATGTTTTGATGGTTGCATTAGTTGTGGTTTGTTATGAATCGTAGGATTGTAGATGACCTTTTAGCATCACTGTGACTCTCTCCTTATTAGTTTCATGTTATAACTTAGCCCCAATTAAGGAAGTTTTAACTACATCTTAATTCAGTTTAATCTGTCTGCATTGGCAAAGAAAAATTTCTTCATTAAATAAGCATTGAGACAGTTTTTTTAATTAAAAGTCATATTTATATTTTATTTCTTAAAGATTTTATTTATTTTTATAGAGGGGAGGGGAGGGAGAAAGAGAGGGAGAGAAACATCAATGTGTGGTAGCCTCTTGAGCACCCGCTACTGGGGACCTGGCCCACAATACAGGCATGTGCCCTGACTGGGAATTGAATTGGCGACCCTTTGGTTCACAGTCCAGTGCTCAATCCACTGAGCCACACCAGCCAGGACAAAACATAGTTTTGTATTTGGAAAATTAACTTACTATGAGAATCATATTTTTTATTTTGACTCCCATTTTGTGATAGGTTAAGGTAGATTATTTTATCTTCTTATAAAATAGTGTAAAACAAATATCTGCCTATAGATATTACAATTTGAAGTAGAAGAATGTCACTGTAGAAGAAACTAATTTGCCTTCCCATTTGGGCATAAAAGTGCCAGTATGTAGAGAACATGTATAACTTATCTACTTTAAAAATAATTATTTTTATTATTTTCCTTTTTATTGTGTTTTTATTCTCTCTTATAGAATTAAAGATACTTATATTTAAGGCTGATCATTTGTTTTGAAGTCAGGTGCTGACAAAAATGACTAAGTCTGATGTAGTATTTGGGGTTCAATCTCTAGGTGACAGGTATTCGTGTGTAATAAAACTTACCACTTGAACTGGCATTGATTGTCATTATTGTTGATAATCCTGGCAGGAGCAGCATTGATTGAATTATTGTAAAGATTGCATTTGCTTTCTTCTAGCCAGGTGGCCACAGATGCAGGCTGAAATATAAAAGCTGACAGTGCCACAGCATTAAATCTATTCAACTGTACTGAGGAAAGAAATGGCAATGATTAAGGGTATTGTTCAATTCAATAAGCATTTATTGAGCAGTTCTATAGTCTAACACTGTGTTAGCTGCTAACAGATAGAAAAGGAGAAGACAATATGATTTGCCCTAAAGAAGTTTATCATCTAATTTGGGAGACAAATGATTGATATTTGAAAAAGCTGGAGAGCAAAATATGACAATATACAAAAGTGTGGGTTTGTTTGTGCAACAAAATACAAGCACAGTTATTTGTCCAACAAGTGAAAAGATGTATCTCTATGATTTAAAAATTTTTTAAAAATTTTTTATTTTAGTTTATTCAGTACAGTTTCTATCCTTTATTCCCATTCCAGCCCACCCACCCATTCCTCCCCTCCTCCCTCCCATTTCCAACTGCCTAGTTTTGTCCATGTGTCCTCTATAGTTATTCCTGTAAACCCTTCCCTTCTCCCCTGAAATTCCCCTGAAATTCCCTCCCCTCTCCCCTCTGGTCACTGACAACCTGTCTTCTATTTCAGTGTCTTTTGTTATATTTTACTTGTTTCTTTGTTTTGTTGTTTAGGTTCCTGTTAAAGGCGAGATCATATGGTATTTGTCATTCAATGCCTGGCTTATGGGTATGAGCTCCTTCTTTCTTTCTGCTGCATAGTATTCCATTGTGTAAATGTACCATAGTTTTTTGATCCATTCACTTACTGATGGGCACCTAGGTTTCTGTGTGGTGACATAAAATAACATTGTCTGGGTTATTTGAGATTTTGGGTTATTTAAAATTTAAAAAAAGTAACTTAAAAGATGTTTATTTAAAATGTCCTTTAGCCTAAACATAAATTAAATACATGATTACTTTAATATAAGAGACAGTAAATAAATTCAAGAATACTTTTTTGATGGCTCAATCCATTGAGTATAAATATTATTAGTTGTATTCAATATTCTTTCTTTACCTCTAATATCCTAGATTCATTCTGTTTTGTAGAAAGACTCCTATGTATTCTAAATATAGTTTGTTTTTCCCATGTCCAGGTATTCTGAATGGTGTTTATTAGAAAGTAGGCCTCATGGAGCTTAGTTACCTACTTAGCTTAGTGAGAAGAACCCGTGTGGTAAAGCAGCCTCACTACACTTTTTTTTTGTTATTTTTTTCTCTGTTACTTGCTAAGTGGTCATTGTGTAGAGGTTTCTTTCTTTCTTTTTAAATTGTGGTAAGAACAATTAACATGATTTCTAGACTCTTAACAAAATTTAAGTGTATAGAATACAGTATTGTTAGCTATAGGTACAGTGTTGTACAGCATGTCTTCAGAACTTAATTATCTTGCATAACTAAAATTTTATACTTATTATTTAGCAACTCACCATTCCCCCTCCTCCTAAGCCCTGGCTTAATTTAAAAGAATCCAGTTCAATTTAAAAGAATGAAATTTGAAGTTTTTCTTTTTGTTAGTCTTTCCCTGAATACCTGTTTCAGTTGCAAATTGCAACAGTCTGGTTTTGGCTTCTTCTGACTATGGTCTGATAGTCTTAAAAGCACTGAAATCACATCTAGAATGTTTTATGTTTCAGAATGTAGTACCAACAGCTGCACTTTTCTGTAGTCACAGTGTGATCAGTATTTACCATAATTTAAAAATGTAATTTTTTTCTAACATCCATTAGGAGTACTTCTTGGACAATACAATCACTTCAGGTTATGCCCTAAATTCCTATTCAAAGCATTATTTTATGAACGTAAATGTGAGGATTAAAGGAAACATTTTAACTAGAATTTGAAAATTCAAGCTGTTTCATTATTGTGACTCCAGATGAATTCCTTCAACTTAATCAGAATTTTTTAAAAAATTTATTACATTTATTGGGGTGACATCAGTTAATAAAATTATGTAGGTTTAAGTGTACAATTCTATAATATATCATCTGTATATTGCATTGTATATTCACCACCCAAAGTCAGATTACCTTTTGTTACTGTGTATTTGACCTCCTTTACCCTTTTCTATCCACCCACCCCCTTCCCCCCTTTACCCTTTTCTACCCACCCACCCCAACTTCCCTACCATACTGTTGTCTGTGTCTATGAATTTTTGTTTGTCTTATTTGTTTGTTGCTTTCTGTTTCATATCTCACATATGAGTGAAATCATATGGTTCTTGACTTTTTCTGTCTGACTTATTTTGCTTAGCATGATACTCTTAAGATCCATCTATTATATCTACTTGTCAAGGTCTACCTCAAATGTACGTTGAAGGCTTTCTATTTTTTTCTCTTTTCTCCATTTTGTTTTCTTTTACCCTACTAACTCTTCCTTTCTTTTTTCTTATTTCTTTCTCCATTCACCTGTCTTCTTTTCCCATGTTACCTCTTCCATTTCCTTTCCTATTTTCTGCACTCACCTGCATTCATTTCCTTTCTCATATTTATGTACCTTTTCACTTGCCATTCTTCCATTTTTTGAATCTAAAAAAAGACATGCCCTGGCCTCATCTGGTAATCTTGTTATCTTCCAGTGCTCCTGTCTGTGAAACATAGTAGAAGGGAAGTAAGAGTCTGAATGGGAGAAGCGGAGGTTCATTTTTTAAGAAATTGTTCTGCCCTGACCAGCATGGCTCAGTTGGTTGAGCATCATCCCGCAAAGCAGAAGGTTGCTAGTTCGATTCCCAGTCATGCCAGGGTTGTCAGTCCAGTCCCCTCTTGGGGCTTCTGTGAGAGGCAGCCAATCAATGTTTCTCTCCCTTTCTTTCTCCCTCCCTTCCCTCTCTCTAAAAATAAATAAATAAAATCTTTTAAAAATTGTTTTTAAAACTTGTTAGGATTATTGGTTAACTGAGAATGTGTAAAAATCCACTAAGATCCTTCTGTGTAAAGAGTTATGTTAATATAGCATTGTTGGTTAAAATCCATAATTTAAATTGTGTATAAATTTGTGATTGACACTTAAGCTTTGCTGTTACCGTCTCTTTAATTAAACAGATAACAGTTAAGAACATCGATCTCTTCAATAGAAGACATTTTTAAATAATCAACTTGTTGATACACTGTGTTGCAATAGGATGCTAGAATTACTTTAAGCTTGAAACAAAACCAAAACCAAAACCAAAAACTTCAAAAGCTAAATGTAAAGGCTTCGAAGCATCTTAGTTAGCATGATCAGCGGGTTAGTCTAAATAACTGAAGATGTTGAACTGATCTATACCGGTAAATGACAGAAATGATTACTGGTGTAAGTATTATCCAGTGGTGCCTTGTCAAAGCTCAGTCTCCCTCACAGTGCAGTGCTTTGCTGAGCTCGTGCCCTGCGGGTTTGTCCTGTATAAGGGATATGAGTTTGAGTTTTCGTATTGTTGTCATTACAATTGGGTTTTTATGACTCAAGTAGAATTGATATTGTTCAATTGAATATGAACTCCTGGGAAGCCTATACATTTAAAAAAATTTAAAAACCAACTGTTAGATTAATGTTGATATATACTACTAATCCTGTTACAGCATACAGGGTACTTACTTATGAGGTTGCTAGAGCAGAACCTTGAGGTTTGTTGAATAAAACTTAATGGGAATTTAAGCTGGTTTCTAACTATTAACAGATGTAACATTTAGGGAAACACTTGAAAATTACATTAAACCTGTGAAATGTGGTTAGGACAATCATCAAAGATTTGAAAGTTTCCCTATCTACATTCATTGAAAACTCCTGCCTTTTAACCTATTGATCATAATGATGACCTGTTCTTAATTGTCATCTGGTCCAGTAAATATGAGCAGTTTTTTCTGTTGCACCAATGCTGTGACCGATCAGGCTGATTGTTTCCTGATAGTGTTTTATTGTGGTGGTTACAAGGAATTCTGGAAATAGTATTTTAAGAAATGTCTCACTCACAATCATCATATCTTCCAGGAAATAGCGTTTCATTTGGTCTAAAAGTTCAGGGATGTGGTATCCTGTTGGAGTTCTGCGGTGCTGCTGTTTTCAGACCTTGTCTATGTGCAGCATGAGCAGTATTGATTTCCAAATAATATGAATTTATTCCAAACAGGAGATTGTAGCATTCTAGGAGCAGATTTTTTTAAGTTTTATTAGATTTGCTTTGATTACAACTAAGAAATTACTTTGAAACAATTATGACATTATATTCTGACTCCTTAGTTTAGCTGTCATTTAACCTGTCCCAAGGTTTTTATTGTTATCCTAACTCTGCTCAGTAGGAGTTGATGGTACCAGTACAGATCAGAGACGTAAGGCTTAACAACACTGTTGACTTGCAAGAATGTAAAATGTATTCATTGCATTTTTTCTTTAATAAATATAACCAAGTGAGCTAGCAATAATATGACTATATAATAAAAAGCAAATTAGAGATGATAACTACTTATATGGTTGAAATATTTTCTAAGAGTACTTCAACCTACAAATCTTGCATATAAATTTTTCCTGTAATACCTACATTTTATCTGCATGCTGTAGTATTGTTTTTTTCAAAATTTCTGAGCTTACACTAGAAAAAATTAAAAATAAATCCTGTAATTTTTATAACTAGAACATTAAATTTATTATAATAAAACTACCAATCAAAGAGGAAATGCTCAAATTTAACCATTATTTTTTGACTTCTCAAAGACTTTCCATTTCACTCAGACTGTGAAATCTCTACATTAGCCTGAAATATCTTAAATGACATAGCCCCTCTTGAGGTTTCCTCTCTGATCTTATTTGAAATTTATTTTTTAAATCCTTACCTCAAGATATGTTTATTTATTTGGGAGAGAGAGAGAGAAACAGAGAGAGAAACTTCAACCGAGGTATATGCCCTGACTGTGGATCGAAACCACAAGCCTTTGGTTGATGGAATAACACTCCAATCAACTGAGCCACCCAGGCAGGATTCTGATAATATTTTAAACCTCTCTCTCTCCCTCATTCATTCACTTCAGCCACATTAACATTCTTATTCTTCCTCATACATGCCAGGGACTTCTGCTTTAGGGTCTTTGTACTTGTCTTTATCTGATATGTTCTTTCCTCATAGCTACATAGACTCTTCTCAGTGCTCACATGTTAGCTTCTCAGTGAGGCCTACCTTGATTATCCTATTTAAAAATCACAGCCTGTACTGCCTCCCCACTCCAACCCTAGCATCTGAATTTCCTCACACTGCTCTGCTCTTTTATTTCAATAGCATCTATCCCCTTCTAACAAACCAAATAATGTTCTTATGTTTTGAGAACATAAAATGTGAAATAAAACATAGAAAGGTGTTCAAAGATAATGGTCGGGTACAGAATGCATGTACACTACATACCAAAGTTAAGGAAATAATAACAAAAATGACTTAAAAATCACAAGACCTGAAGAATGCTATTCATCTTCAAATGAAAGGGCTGAGCAAGCATCAAGCAGAATGAATGAACAAAGTACTTCCATGTAAATACATACTCTTGGAGTTTCAGTCCACCCAAGATAAAGAAGAAAATCCTAAGAAATTCCAAAGAGGAAAAAAAAATGGTTACAAACAAAAGAACATGGATCAAACTGGTATTAATCTTCTCATCAGCAACCCTGAATTCTAAGGCACAATGAAGAAATGTTACATTCTGTAGAATGGTTTTGAAACCAGAGGTTCATACATATACCGAGCCAAATTCTTCTTGAAATGTGAGAGCAAACAATGACAATTAAGACAGGCAAGAACTCTGGAAGTGCATCTCCAATAAAATCACAACAGATGAAGAGGTTAGAGCCAGGAAACAGTGACTCTAACCCAGGGGTGTATTAGGAAAGTGAAATACCTAAAATACAAAAGTAGCAACTGATTGATATTGCAACTCCAAATTTAACAAACAAGCAGCAGTCCTACAATTAGCAGCCAAAAGGAATTATAGCTTTTGTAATTCTGATTCCTAAAGAACCAAAAAGAGTCCTCAAAGGAATTAACCAACATTCATTATCAACCTGTTCTCCATTTAACCTATGTTTTTACTGATGTACTTCCTATTATTAGCCCGCACTCTCTTTTCTTAGTTGTATCAGTGTTCTTTGTTTTTGCTGTTTTTACTTTATTTTTTTTAAGTAGATGTGTAGATTGGCACATTTCACAAACAGAAAAAAATAAGTAATAAAATATGTATTACATAAAAACCACAAATCTGGACTTACAGCATACAAATGATTGATTTCTGTGTCCACTGACAACGCTCATTGTTGAAGTTCATTGGTGGGATGTAGACAGTTGGAGAGACGAGGTGGGAGTTTTGCAGCAAAATGAAAACACTGCAGAGACTGCTCTGACTCCAGCTCTATTTTGAATGGCTGGTTGCAGAGCTGTTGCCCTCTCTCCCCAGCACTCCTGAGGCTCCAACTCAGCTGTTCCCTGTGCTCTGCCAACCATTTATACTTTAAGGGATCTCTTCACAGGAGGGACTCTGAGACCTTTTTAAAACCAGCACTCTTTAATGTTAGAGACAAAATTATTCTATTGGGTGTGTTTTTTAGAACTCATGCTATTTTTTAGCTAGTTTATAACTCTGTGTGTAAATTATTTACAGATGAATGCAGTTACCACCAAATTGCCTTATTTAAATGCATGTTACTGGACATCTCAATAGCTTTTCTATTTGAACACCAAATTTTACTTCATTTCAAATATATTTGTATAAGCAGTCTATAACATTCCTTATTCATCCATTTAAGTAATAATTTTACCCATCATCAAAGCCTTATGCATTAGATTATTACTACCATGAAGATTTATTTGTGAACTATGGCTGTTTTTCTTGTTCATGTCACCTTGTTTTAAGGATTATTACAAAGTTGAAATTATTTTCCTTTCAGTGATATCCAGTACTTTTTGATTGTTTTTAAAATAGTGTTTCAAATTTCTGATGTGTTTATTAATTAGCAAAGCCACCCTAGTTGATTGGCAAAGCTGTCTAGTGATGTTCTCGGTCTTTTCCTCTGAATATTTGGATGCAGAATTCATTATATTACTGTGATTCTGCTGTGAAATTTCCCTACCTTGTTTTGTCACTGTCACCTGGCTTCCATAATAGATGTTGATTCAGACTCTTTCTGACCACAATACCAGTGAAAATTTTAGCTTCTTTTCACTTCCTTTTACACTGCCACGCAGAGATCCTTGCCCTTCAGACATGTTAACTTTATTGATTGTGATCCTATTTTTGTTATTCTTCCCCTCTTCTATTTATGCAAAGCCCCACTTTTCCAGTTACCAAGGATTCTTTTGGATCCCTTAGGCCCCCAAATACTTTGAGGTTTTAGTTTTCTGTGCAAACCCCTCAAATGTCTTCCCATCCAAAAGCAATAGCCAAAGTCCTCACCTCTACCTTTCTCACCTAATCATGTACACACATCCATCTCCCTCTTGCTTACTGTGTTCCAGTCACCCTGTCTCGTTGTTTCTTGAAGACACCATGTACACTTTCTCCTCAGGGACTTTGTTCTTTCTCAGTCTGGAATGATCTACTTGCAGACATTCTCATGGTTTATCCCTTCACTTCTTTCTGGTCTTTACTCAAATGTCACCTTATCAGTGAGACCTTTCTTGTCCAGCTTAGGAAATAGCAATTCACCATATTTCTAGCCTGTCCCAGAACTTCAGACAAGCTATATATCTTATTAGACAAATTATATATTTTATTTATTTGTTTATTGACTGTCAGCCTCCACTGGAATGTAAACTGCACAAGGGCAGAGGATTTTAGTTTTATAAACTGTAGTATTCTGGGCAGCTAGAATAGTGCTCAACTTATCATAAACATTCAATAAATAATTGTCGAATGAGTATAAATGCTACTATGCTCCATATTTCACTCAGGTATACATTTGAGCTATACTTGACCAATCTCATTCAGTATGAGCATGGAATTATAATCTGATTGCCTGGGTTCAGATGTAATTCATGTGACCATGCACAAGTACTTAACTTCTCTGTGTCTCATTGTGCTTCTCATAGGTTGCTTGAGGATTAAATGAGTTAACATATGTAAAGCAATTTTAACGGTATCTGTCACATATAAATAATCTATAATATTGTGTCCAAGGAATATTTAACATCATCTAGTTTGCTATTGTCATGTTTTTCAGCTTACTGAGTGTTGCTATTTCTGAACATTTATGCCAATGTTCTTTTGAGGCATAGAGCATTGATCCCAACACTATGGATTGAATTTTTTTGAACTTACTTGCTTATTTTTTTAAATCCTGATTTTAATACTACAATAGAAAAACTTTCTTTAGGACAGAGTTATTTAACTTGTATGTCTACAAATATTATATACACCTACTTGTGGGCCCCCACTTGTGACTTGTCAAAGCCCTCTATTTCTAATCAGCTGCTCTGCTTCAACCCATTTTGCATCAAGCCAGTATGCCAATGGATAAATCATAAAAGGCAAGTTATTTGTTCCTGGTAACAAACCAAAGATGCAAATGTAACTTGAATGTCTGAAATAAACATACTTGCAATCCTGACATGCTGCTATTTAGTGTCAGAAACAAGCTCCTGCGCACCCCCCCCCCCCCCGCCCCCGGAATGTGGCAGTGAAGTATGTGGCTCTCCAGCTCCTATATAACATTCAGTTCACTATGAAGTGGTTCATTAGCTTGACACAATTTAGTACAACTGATTTTAGACAGCCTCTCTGCCCTGCAGGTAGTGTGAAATAGTGTTGTTCATTTCAGAAATAGTTGCTTTCATATGTATCTTAAATAATTCTTTAAATACAACTTAACCTTTCTTTTATGTTAAAAATACTCCATTTTATTCTGTTTACCTATAGGTTTCTGGGTTGTATTGAAATAACTACTCCAGTATTCATGTTCAACTATTATTTTCCAGCTGATTTCTTTGAAGACTTTTAAGTTTCTAGTGACAATTATATAAAAATTAAAATAAATAACATATTGCTAATAATGATTTTTAAAAGGAGACCATATTATACTAAAACAATTTTACCTCCTCCTATAGTAAGTAGGATTCTATGAAAATTAAGAAGAAAAATCGCCCATGTTTAAAATTTAATCCTTATTGTATTTATTTCCATTACCATTTAATCCCCTTTTATCCCCCTTCCCCCAGTAATCACCACACTATCTTCCATGTCCATGAATCCTTTTTCCTTTTTGCTCAATCCTGTCACCTCCTAATCTCCTTCCCTCACTAGCCGTCATCTGCTCTCCACCTATGAGTCTGTCTCTGTTTTGCTTGTTCAGTTTGTTCATTAGATTACACATTTGAGTTATAGCATTTGGTATTTGTCCTCTCTGACTGGCTTATTTCACTTAGCATGATGTTCTCCAGGTCCGTCCATAAGGTCACAAAGGGTAAAATTTTCTTCTTTTTACCGCCGAGTAGTATCCCATTGTGTAAATGTCCCATAGTTGTTTTATCCACTCATCTGCTATTGGCACTCGGGTTGCTTCCATATCTTGGTGATTGTAAAAAACACTGCAATGAACGTAGTGGTGCTTATGTTTTGAATTAGTGTTTAGGGATCCTTCTGATATATTTCCAGAGGTGGGATTGCTGGGTCAAAAGGCAGGTCCATTTTTAATTTTTTGAGGTATTTCCATACTGCTTTCCACAGTGGCTGCACCAATCAGTATTCTCACCAACAGTGCATAAGAGTTCCCCTTTCTCTACATCTTCACCAGCACTTGTTTGTTGATTTATTGATGATAGCCACTCTGACAGGTGTGGGATGATAACTCATTGAGGTTTTAATTTTCATTTTTCTGATGATTAGTGATGTTAAGCATCTTTTCATATATCTACTGCAGGGGTGTCAAACTCCTTTTCACTGGGGGCCACATCAGCCTCACGACTGCCTTCAAAGGACTGAATGTAATTTTAGGGTTGTATAAATGTAATTACTCCTCAACTAGGGGCAAGGGGCAAGGATCTTGGCTCTGCCACCGGGTAGAAACAAGGTGCTGGGCAGGATAAAACAAGAAGGAGAGCTGCATTTGGCCCACAGGCCTTGTGTTTGTCATCTGTGGTCTATTGGCTATCTGTGTGTCCTCTTTGGAGAAGTGTCTATTTAGGTCCTTTGCCAATTTTTAATTGGGTTGTTTTCTTTTTGGTGTTGAGTTTTGTGTAAGTACCATATAAATTTTGGACATTAACCCCTTATCAGATATATCGGCAAATATGTTCTCCCATTCTGTGTGTCTTTTTATTTTGTTGATGATTTCCTTTGCTGTACAAAAGCTTTTTAGTTTGGTGTAGTCCCATTTTTTTGTTTCCCTCACCCACGAAAATACATCTGATAAAAAATTGCTATGAGCAATGTCCAAGATTTTGCTGCCTATGTTTTCTGCTAGGATTTTTATAGTTTCAGGTCTAAGATTTAAGCCTTTTATCCATTTTGGATTTATTCTTGTGTGGGGTATAAGAAGGCAGACTGGTTTCATTTTTCTGCACATATCTGTCCAATTTTCCCAGCACCATTTATTGAATAAACTATCTTTTGCCCATTTTATGTACTTGCTTCCTCTATTGAATATTAATTGACTACAAAGGTATGGGTTTATTTCTGAGCTCTCTATTCTGTTCCATTGATCTGTGTGTCTTTTTATGCCAGTACCATGCTGTTTTGATTACTGTGTCTTTATAGTGTAGTTTGATATTAGGTAGCATGATACCTCCAACTTTGTTCTTCTTTCTCAGGATCACTTGCTATATAAGACCTTTTGTAGTTCCATATACAGTTTCGAACTATTTGTTCTAGTTTTGTGAAATAGGCCATTGGATTCTTGATAGGAATTGCATTGAATCTATAGATTGCTTTACATAATATGGACATTTTAATGATGTTAATTCTTCCTGTCCATGAACACCATATGTGCTTCCACTTATTTATATCTTCTTCAATTTCTTAATTCAGTGTCTTATAATTTTCATGTACAGGTCTTTTACATCCTTGGTTAGGTTTATTCCTACGTATTTTATTCTTTTTGATATAAATGTGAATTGGATTGTTTTCTTAATTTCCCTTTCTGTTAGTTTGTTATTGGCATATAAAACTGCCACTGATATCTGGATTTTATTTTTGTATCCTGCTACTTTGCTGATACAGTTTAATAGTTTCTTGATGGAAATTTTGGGGTTTTCTATGTACAGCATCACATCATCTGCAAATAATGACAGTTTTACTTCTACCTTTCCAATTTGCATGCCTTTTATTTCTTCTTTTTGTGTGATTGCTGTGGCTAGGACTTCCAGAACTATGTTTAATAAAAGAGGTGAAAACAGACATCCCTGTCTTGTTTCTGATCTTAAGGGGAATGCTTGTAGTTTTCCCCCATTGAGTATAATGCTGGCAGTGGGTTTGTCATATGACCATTTTTATGTATAGGTATGTTCCCTCTCTTCCTACTTTCCTGGAGTTTTTGTCATAAATGGGTGCTGGATTTTATCAAATGCTTTTTCTGCTTCTATTGATATGATCTCGTGGTTTTTATCCTTCATTTTATTTGTGCGGTGGATCACATTTATTGATTTGCAAATGTTGTACCAACCTTGCATTCCTGGAAGAAATCCCACTTGATCATGGTGTATGATCTTTTTGATGCATTGCTATCTTCAGTTTGCTAATATTTTGTTAAGGATTTTAGCATCTACTGTATTTTGCCATATATAATGTGCATCTATGTTTTTGGCCCAAACATTCAGGAAAAAAATATTTAGTCTTAATTTTTGAATTGAAATTTTTATTCATTTGTGTTTAGAAACAAAACTGATTATCATGTTCCAGGGTGTTATTTTGCATATAGACATTGTTATTGCTTTCTAGAGGTACTCTTTTAATGCATAAGCATAAGTAAAAGAATTAACATTCATATGGATATTGAATTCATACTACTTATCCATAATATGCATCCTTATTTTTCCTTAAAAAATTTGGGCAGAAAAGCACACATCATACATGACAAAATACAGTATTTTCATCAGGGATATTGACCTATAATTTTCTTTCTTTGTAGTGTTTTTATCTGGTTTTGGAATTAGGACAACACTGGCCTTATAAAAATGAGTTGGGATCCTTCCCTTCTCTTGAATTTCATGAAATAGTTTGAGAAGGAGAGGTGTTAGTTCTTCTCAGAATGTTTGGTAAAATTCACCCATGAAGCCATCTGTTCAAGAGCTTTTGTTTTGGGGGGATTTTTATTGATTACTGCTCCAATTTGACTAGGTGTAATCTGTTTATTCAGATTGTGTAGTGCTTCCTGATTCAGTTTTGGAAGATTGTATGTTTTTTGGAATTTATCCATTTCATCCAGGTTGTCCTGTTTGTTGACATATAATTGTTCATAATGTTTTCTTATAATTCTTTGTATTTCTTTGGTGTCAGTTGTTATTTCTCCTCTTTCATTTCTGATTTTATTTATTTGGGTCCTTTTTTTTTGATGAGTCTGGTTAAAAGTTTGTCAGTCTTGTTCATCTTTTCTAAGAACAAGCTCTTGGATTCATTGATCTTTTGTATCATTTTTTAGATTCTATTTCATTTATTTCGGCTCTGATCTTTATTATTTCCTTCCTTCTACTCAATTTGCGCTTTGTTTGTTGATCCTTTTCAAGTTCCTTTAAGTGTAAAGTTAGGTTGTTTATTTGAGCTTTTCCTTATTTTTTGAGATAGGCCTGTAATGCTATGAATTTCTCTCTTAGGATTGCTTCCCAGTGTCCCACAGATTTTGGATTGTTGTGTCTTCATTTTCATTTGTTTCAAGATATCTTTTGATTTCTTCCTTGATCTCATTGTTGAGCCATCCATTGTTTAGTAACATGTTATTTAGCTTCCATCTCTTTGCTTGTTTTTCAGTGTTCTTGTGATTGATTTCTAGTTTCATAGCAGTGTGGTCAGAGAAGGTGCATGATATAATTTAAGTCTTATTAAATTTATTGAGACTTGTTTT
Organism: Trachops cirrhosus; assembly: GCA_028533065.1. Lineage (NCBI taxonomy): Eukaryota > Metazoa > Chordata > Mammalia > Chiroptera > Phyllostomidae > Trachops > Trachops cirrhosus. Next base: position 120,005,756 of record CM052540.1, on the reverse strand, counting down.
GTGTCCTAACATGTGGTCTATCCGAGAAAACATTCCATATGTACTTGAAAGTATGTATATTCTGCTGTTTTGGGCTGAAGATATCAATTAAGTTCATTTGATCCAGTGTGTTGTTTAAACCACTGTCTCCTTGTTGATTTTGTGTCTGGAAAATATATCCTTTGAAGTCAATGAGGTGTTAAAATCTCCAATTATAACTATTACTGTCTCTCCCTTTATGTCCGTCAAGATTTGCTTCACATAGTTAAGTGCTCCTATGTTGGTGCATAAATGTTTACTAGGATTATATCCTCCTGTTGGGTTGTTCTCTTTATCATTATGTAGTGTCCTTCTATGTCTCTTACTGTAACCTTGGTTTTAAAGTCTATTTTTTTGGATACCCCAACTTTTTTTGCTTTTCCATTTGCACGAAATATCTTTTTCCATCCTTTTACTTTTAGTCTGTGTATCTTTCAATATGAGATGTGTCTCTTGGAGGCAGCATATATATGGGTCTTGTTTTCTTATCTATTCAGCTACTCTGTGCCTTTTGGTTGGATCATTTAAGCAATTTACATTTAAGGTGATTATTGAAAAATATGTATGTAGTCTCATTTCATTGTTAGACTGTTTTCCTCTGGGTTTTTTTCTTTCTCTTGTTTAGTTTAACAACTAAGGCAGAAAATATAAAGAAGCTGTCAAAATGGAAAGACAAAGAAACAGATCCAAATGAAAGAATAAGAGAATTTTTCACAAGAAGCACTAGATGAAATAGAGGCAAGCAGTTTATCAGATAGAAAGTTTAGAGTAATGATTATAAGGATACTCAACAGCATGAAAAAAGACATAGAAACCATAAAAAAAGATTATTCAGAAATAAAGAACACAATATCAAATAAAAATACACTAGAAGGAATAAACAATAGGTTAGATGAAGCAGAGGATTGAATCAGTATTTTGGAAGACAAGGTAGAAAAAAATCACCTGGGCAGATCATTAAAAATAAAAATGAATTTAAAAAACTGAGGAGAGCTTAAGAAACATTTTGGACAACACGAAGCATAAGAACACCCACATCATAGGAATATCAGAAGAAGAGAGTAAGCAAGGGATCAAGAACCTATTTGAAGAAATAATGACTGAAAACTTCCCTCTTCTGGTGAAGGAAAAAGACACACAGGTCCAGGAAGCTCAGAGAGTCCCAAACAAGTTGGACCCAAAGAGGCCTGCACAGAGACACATCATGATTAAAATGACGAGGCTTAAAGAGAAGGAGAAGAAGCCTTAAAGCTGCAAGAGAAAAGCAGGTAGTTACCTATGAGAGAGCACCAGTTAGATTGGCATCTGATTACTCAACAGAAACATTTCAGGCCAGAAGGGAGTGGTGTGAAATATTGAAGGTGATGAAAAGCAAGGGCCTGTGACCAAGGCTAGTTTACCTAGCAAGACTGTCACTTAAAATTTGCCCATTGTATAATAAACAATAAATTCGTCTTCAGACTGAAACTGCTCAGGTTAGCCTTTGGTCTCCATATGATTTACTGAAGTATAACATGTACAGCTCAATGAATTATCAAAAAATGAACACATCTGTGTAACCACCACCCATTGAAGAAAGAAGACATTATCTGCTTCTGCAAAAGCCATCTTACTGATTCCTAACCACTAATCCCCTCTCTGCTCCCTGAAGTTAACCTCCAACTGTTCTAGTATGATGGAATAGTTTTGCCTGTGTTATAAACTGTATAGAAATTGATTCAGTCAGCTCTGTGAGTTGTGGCTGACACATCTTCAAAACTCGTTATTGTCAATGTTTTTAATTTTGGCCATTCTGGTGATTTTGTAGAGAGGTCTCACAATGAATTTGTAAGTGTGCATTTCCCTGATTATTAATGAATCAAGCACTTTTGACATTTTTATTGACTATTTAGATATCCACTGATATAATGTGCCTTTTGAAGTCTCTTGTCCATTTATCTATCAAGTTGTCTGTTTTTCATATTGATTTGTATATATTCTAAATACAAACCCTTTGTTGATTGTATATGTTGAAATTATCTTCTCCCACTCTGTGGCTTGCTTTTTTACTGTCTTAAGCTATCTTTTGAGGAAAATAAATTTTTAATTTTAATGTGATCTAATTTATCTGACTTAATTTCTTGTTCTTTTCTTTCATAGATCCTACTTCCCATACCTATTTAAGAAATACTTTTATTCTGATGTCATGAGATATTCTCCAATGTTATTGTCAGAAAATTGTATTGTTTTACTCCAACCTTCATTGATTGTATGCCCTATCAATGAAAATGTAGGAGTATGCATCCTCTGCATAAGTGTAATTAATTTATAGATATCATGTGTACAGTACACTCATTTTTACATAAAACAAGAAAACAAAAAATAAAAAATAATTAGAAAAATACATATATGTCCCTTTCCACCCCAGTATTATATTTATGCATTTCCTGATTTACACACCCCACTTTATGTCAGCCTTTTCCAGAGTCAAATAATACTGACAAGTAAATTATTTGAACTGTCAAGTGAGAAACTTAACTCATTAATAGTTCAAGCAGAAAGCTTTTATTTGGAAATGTTTACTTGATATTAATTTCAAACAGTACTCTGTAAGACAGAAGTTCCCCAAATTTTCACGTATTATCATTTAGGAACTACCATAGTCTCAGATAAGTTAGGCAGATTACAGACACTCAGCAAATACTTGATTTTTTAAAAATGCAGATTTAACCATTTTGTTTTCCTTCTTTAAATTTTAAAATGATTTACCAAACAATAACTCCTTACATCATACATTTATCTAAAGATTTTCTTACTTTTTATAAGATTTGCTTAGTCAAAAGGCTTGAACTAATCATGAAAAATTAAAGAAAATTGCACAGTTCTCTCTTCCTTTTTTTAATAGCTGAGCAAAGACTTTTTAAAAAGAATTATTCTATTTCCCATTAAATAAATTTGTGCTTTATGATGACTTTAGTAACTAAGACCAATAAATATCCTCCAATTCTTTCACTCCCTCTCATAAACTCCTTATATGTGGGATCAGCAGTCCCCAAATTAGACCATTTACATATGGTGTTTTGGAATAAAAGCACATTTATAATATCTACTTTCTCCAGGAATTGCCATATTTTAAAAGAAATCTTCTCTCAGCCTAATACAAACTTAGATTTGTCTGTATTTGACTGTCTGATGTATTCATATCTTGGACAACTTAATTTGGTGTCTTTACCAAAAATATAGAAAATAAAGGTTATTTTTGGCTCTTAATTTATTATTCTTTTAATATATAGTATTTTTCTACATAAAAAATAAAATCCTATGTACTTTTTAAAAAATCTGTATGTGAAGTAAGATCAAAAGAAAAACAATTTAAAGAATAGTTTAGTATTAATTAGGTTTAAAAACAATCAAGAAGGAGATAGGCTTCCTGGAATTACTTAAGCGTCTGGTTTCCTGGATAACCTCCACTGTGTAGCTATTAGTTTTTAAAGGTGATTACATAGTTATCAGAAAAATTTAATTCAGATGAGATGCAATTTTAATGCTCTTGAGTTAGAATAAAAAGTTTTAGGTTTGTATATAAAGAATGAAAAACAAAGGCAAATGACTGATGTAGTTAAAATTTATTGTCCTCAGGGCAATTTCTGGAGTATAATGATTTTCATTAACATGCATACGTAGTCTGAAGATTGGTAAGTTATTTATGTTAGCATCATAACATCTAATAATAACAGTTATTGTGATATTCATATGAATTTACTAAATGCAGAATGCGAAAGAAATGAGAAATTATTAAAGTAAAATAGAGTCTGTTGGGAAAGCATTTATAAGCATTTTAAAAAATGTTCAAAAACATAAAAGAGTTCAGAGACATGTATTTCAAACTGAACCACAGTACATCTTACCATTTCTAGGCCACTTAATTTAATAAATCCAAAGGAGGGGTACTTTGCAAGACCACTACAGTAGATCCCTGTAATAACTGATAAAGGTTTCCTTATCACTGAGATTGCTTTTGGCCAATAGATTATCAAAGTTTTTTATCTCTCAGTTTGCTCAGTTACAAATCTCCATATCTTTGGGTATTGAAATCTACCAGGTATAAACTGACAGGTCTTTGAATTCACTTTCACTGCTTTTCACCAGAAACTCATGCTCTTTGTCGTATATTGCTTTTCTTAAATGCATAAAGGATCAAAACCTGAGTATTGTTTCTTATGCTTTTTACTACCATGTGCTGACATTAGAATATTCAGTAAACAGTAATCCTCTGTGACCTGAATTCCCCTTAAATAACATTTTAGAGTATATAAATTGACTTCAGTGTGGCTTTTGGGCAACATCGAAAGTTTCAGTTCTGATATAGATGGAACTGCAAAGCAACCTGCAGGGAATAATGAGGAAAAGTGTAACATAGAAGTAGGAAGATAAACTGGAGAAAGAATGAAGATATTTACCATGAAGACTTAGGAAAGGTAAAGGAAGACACGAGAAGGTGAAGTTGGTCTGTGCTAGTTGTGCCAGACAATAGTTAGGAATCACAGTAGCCTACGCAGGGTTTTTAAGGTTTTTTTTTTGTGTTGTCGTGTTGTCGTGTTAGTTTTAGTACATCAGACCTGGCATAAAGATTTATAGAATCTTTGGGAGTGACCCTGAAAACAGAAAAATTTTAATAGAAGTCCTTATTGGTTCTCTTAGAGCTAAAGTTGATAACTACTGTGGCCTGGCTGTGCCGATAATCATATTTTTCTTACTTTCCCACCATTCTTTAAAAACAACACTAAAATAAGAACCAAAACTAGTGCAATATCTATTACTACAATTTCATGCTGTGTTAAGTGCCAGTAATATTATCTTTAGCAATTTCTATTGTTTTTAGTGAAAGAAAAAATATTTATTATTTTATTAGTTCACTTCAAAGCTTGGTTATCAGCTATACTCTTCCTTTAAAATAAGAACTTTACCATGTATTCTTTTTACCTTAGTATATTTAGGACTTCTGTGGTTGGGGCTATTTCAAATATATAAATGATTACAAGTAACTGTTTACTTTTTACTTTAAAAATTCTTGACTTGTTGTTTATGACATAAATTAGGAAGGTTCCCAACACTATCCCAGTGATTATTGTGGATTAGCATTTGGGTCTTTCATTTGTCAGACGTCTGAAAAAATCAAATGACCTGACCAAGGCAGACCACAAACTCTGATTTTCTAGTGCGAATTTGTCTTAATGTAGGGTTTTAATTTTAAACACACTTGTCTAATATATGATTTTGAAGTTACAGTGATATTAAATTAAAAGTAACATTTGTAATATAAATAAAATATTAAGATATTAATAAAAATAAAGGCTTGAGTAAGTGAAATTAACTAGAGAATTTAGAAATGGGAAGAGATAATTGAGGTCAGTTTAGATCCTCTCGCCCCTCCCATCATGGCCTTCCTCCTCCACTACATAAAATTTGAATTCTCAAAAATTAGAAGATGATGGCAATATGGCTGAGATGTTCTATGGGTTTATATCAAATAACCAATATTATTTTGTAGTTTAAAAAAATTTCCATTTCTATAGCTAAATAAAATCTTAAAAATAGAGTCTATAATACAGCACATATTTTTTTAAAGATTTTTATTTATTTCTAGAGAGAGGGGAGTGGAGAGAGGAAGAGAGGGAGAGAAACCTCAATGTGTGGTTGCCTCTCACATGCTCCCACTGGGGATCTGGCCCTCAACCCAGGCATGTCCCCTGACTGGGAATCAAACCAGTGACACTTGGCTTTGCAGGCCAGCACTCAGTCCACTGAGCTACACCAGCCAGGGCTACAGCACATATTTTAAGCTATCTTTATGTAACTTGTGCTTCTTGTTATATTTTTGTTTCTTTGGAAATTCTTGTCTAGAGATCTGTTCCACATCTGATTTTATGACCGAACAATGAGACAAATGGCAATAAAGTAATAGACATAATAATTCAATTAATTGTGATTCACAGAAATCACTTAACAGTCATATTTGTTATTCAGTGGTATATTTGTCATAAAGTTAATGTTTTCTAATTTTTAAGGATTGTACTCTTTTTGTCCACATTTGATTTTATGAATAATGATAATTTATATTCCCTCAGACTTCCATATTTATTGTAGTTGATCTTTTTCACTCATTGCCTTCTTTGGGGAAAATTAGCAAAATTTTTACTTTTGAACATCTAGTTTTTATCTTGCAGCTAACTGATAACTAGTCAATTACTGATATAATTAGAAAAATATATTTTATTGTAAGGAAACCTTTGAACTTGAAACAGAAACTGAACTTTTTTTGAGATTCACTGGTTGGATTAGATTTTCTTAATGAAGCACTGGGTATAAATAGTAATAAGAATTTGCTCATTACTTCATGTATGAAAGTAATTGATTTCCTATCTATAGACAATTTATATTAAATTGAATGCTGTGGAGTTTTGAAAATTTGTTTAGATCTTGGAAAAATTAGCTTTTCTGTAAGTTAGCTGATAAGATTTTTTTATACACAGTTACAGGGATTAGATGGGTAGTATGACTAAAATATTTAAAAAGTAGTCTTACTTGGTAAAAGAGGCCTTAGCATACACGTTGACTTCTTTTCCCTCCTGAGACCTCACTGAAATAGAAACATAGAAGCACATAAAGAAATAGATCCATGCAGCAAAGAAAATCAGAGAGATTCATTAAAATTACTGGGAGAAGGGAAGATGGGAGTGAGGTGACTGATAACACAAGCTGTGAGGGGGCTGCAGAAAAGGGGAAACAAAACGATCAGCCTGCCTGAACCAAAGAGAGCCTCCGGGTTGAGATCTGCAAGTATGAAGAGCAGGAAAACGATGCAGAGCTGAAACCGCGAGGACTAATTAAACCTTTCACGAAACTAGGACATTGGCTCCCTCACCTCACTTCTTCATCCCCAGGCTAGAAAACCAGAATCTCCACTTAAAAGAAAGGGGATGAACCATATGGGAAGGGATAAGGTTTCTGTTGTACATTTTAGCACTCCACAGATAAGCCTACATTATTCTGGCCTTTGAGGGGTTGCAGCCTGACAGCTGGCTTCCTAGCTGCTCACTACAACGCCTACCTAAATTGAAGCTTGCCTGTGTCCAAGCCTGCCTGCGTACACAGATCTCCTAATTAACGCTTCCAAGTAGACAAGAAGACAGATGAAACCAGTTTTCATTATTATGCTTGTGCATTGTTTTTGAAGCCCTTACATTATTATAAATGCTTAATTTTCTGTTAGGTTCTTATTTTTGTTTTTATTTTTCATTAAGTGTTTGTTCCTCTTTGCATAGGTTTTTCAAATTGAAGCCAACTCTACTTTCAAGAGTAATTCACTGTTGGTAGCCCAATCTTAGAAATCTACCAGAAACCACTTTTTACCTTTGAATATATTCACTAATATATTGGTAGGATATGATTTATGAACAATTAGATAGTATTTACATTTTATAATCTTAGTTTGAATTTAGTGATAGCATAAGCCAATACTGATATTTAATAATATGCATACATATATGCTAACAACAAGTTCAGAATTATTTAGTCTCTTGGCTTGCATCTTTTTTGCCTGTAGTATGTAGACTGCTTTAGTAAAACATTGAGAAAGGTTGATCTCATTAAGTGGAAGAGAAGAACATATTTCTTGTTTTTAAAACATTTAGTAATGTGAATTGTAGTGTTTAGAAAAATTACAATTAAAACCCAATCTTAATTTTTTTCATTTCCTTAAATTGTCATGGATATGCATGTGGAACTATTTTTGTATTCATTCTCAGCTAAATAAATTAGCTCAAATATTCATGACTGAAATTAGCTTATATAAAAATTTCCAAAAGCATTTGAAAAATGTCCCAAGAGTGGCAAGTCTGTCTCTTACTTTATTCAAATGTTGTACCTGGCTTCTGGGTGGACATATGGTCAAAAGAAAGAATCTAAATGTAAAGAAAGTTAACCAATTTTAGATTGTTATTTTTAAACATCATGCATCAATCAATAAATAGTTAAAGTTTAGTTTTACTAAACTTAATCTAGTAAATTTAGTTTTACTGGTTTTGGATGTCACAATTTACTTCACATCTTCCTCACTTATTTTTTTTACTAGAATTAATCATTTAGTAATTATTTTATGTTGTATCTGAAAGATTTAAGCTAGTCTGAGTCTTTGTATGACCATAACATGTATTTATTCTCTCACTTGATTGTTATTTAGGCTTGACAGAAGTCTATATTTAAATAATTTTACCTTAGAATTTTAAAGACACAGTTCTATTGACTTCTCTTGGTATTTACTAAAAAGAATTCTGATAGCAACATGATTTTTATAACTTTGTAGATCACTTGTTTCCTTTCCTCCATCCATCTGTCCTCACACAATCCCCCCAGAAGATTTTGAAATTCATATTCACGGAGCTCTGATAGTACACTAGGATGTGATTAAGTGTCTCTTTTTGTTAGTGTTCTTCGGGTGCCTCTGCGCCCTTTAGTCTGAAAACCTGATTCTGTGTTTAGGTAAGGAAAATTTTCTTTTTTTATTTCCGTGATTTCTTTCTCACTCAGTTCTTTTTTAACCTTCTGTTAGATAGCTACTGGAGCTTCTGAATCTGTCTTCCAGTTCTCTTTATGTTTTCCTCATTTTACAGTGCACTATGGAGAATCTCTTATTCTTGTCTAGCTCAATAATTTGATCCTTAGCTGGGTTCTTTAAATATTCTGTCCATTTCTTTAGGTTTTGTTTTGTCATTATTTTATCAGGCATGTTTTTATTTTTGTAGACCTCTTTTTCAGAATAGTCTGTTATTTTTGTTGTTGACTATGTGCTTTTCCCCCCATCTTACTGAGAATGTCAGTTATATTTAAAGTGTTCTTCTGTTTCTTTTACTCTGCCTGAATATTATTTCTTTTGTATAAATTCAGTGCCTTACTAATTTTTTCTGAAATGATCATTGATTCTTGGTTATAGTATGTATAGTTAAAAACTGAAATTGAGTGGTTCTGGTAGCTGGAGGGTATTTACTCCTCAGCCCAAATAAACCCATCCCTTTTTATTTCTTGAGGTAATAAGGTTTTTTAAATTTGTATTGAATTTCTTAGTGTTAGATACTAAGTGTCAGACACTTAGTGTTAGATACTGAATTTCTTAGACATTACATAGGTTTCAAATGTACAATTTTATAATACATCATTTGTATATTGCATTATGTGTTCACCACTCGAAGTCAAGTCTCTTTCCCTCACCCTTTCTCCCCTCTGTACCCTCTTCTCAGGTCCCCCGCCCGATCCCCTTTCTCTTTGGTAATCCCCATACTGTTGTCTGTGTCTCTGAGTTACACTTCTTACTGCAGAAGCTTCACCCCATGACTTGCAGGGCAAAAGGAAGGAGTATGACTGGGCAGGATGTTCCTTATTGCAGAAGTTTATCATCCGCAACAAGAGTTTGAGACTGCCTTTTCATAAATGACCTGCCACTTTGTTTTGTTCCTTTAATCCCACTACCCACTCAGGGACTCTCCATAGTCAGAAATCACATTTGAGAAAATATACTCCTGCTTTTGTTATTTATTGACCATGAACTTGGTTTTCTCTGGGCCTCCACGGTACCTTCTCCTTTGCTTGTTTTAGCTACAGTTTTGTCTGATTTGACTTTTTTTTCTTTAATCAAATGTCCTCTGATTTTTAGTTTATAGGACTTCCTCAGATTTTCTGGTATGCAGTGGTATTTTTTCTGACTTACCTGAACTATTAATGTTTCTTCTGTTTAAAAATATACTCTCTGTGGCATTCGAGGGGAAAGGGAAGAAGTAAATGTATCCTCCTTTGCCAATGTGATCCATTTTCTCTTCAAGTAAAATGTAAAAGTACAGATTTTGAAATTAAGAGAAACAAAAAAGATTATGAAACCATTTAATGGAGGCTTATCAACAATTTTTAAAGGAGAAAAATGTTCTAAATATTTATAGTGCTTAATGAGTTTATAAGAGCCATTTATTTAGCATTAACCTTCTTCATGCATTCTTTTTGTTTCCCACAAGAGAGCATATTTAAACTACTGATTTGGGAGAAATTTCTTGGGCAATGTTTACTGTTAGTCATCCTATTTAAGAAGAATTTGCTTAAGTGGTATTTGTATTTTATGGTAACAAAATGGATTGTTTTGATATATTTAGTGCTCAATATTGACCCATTTTAACTAACTTGGCATGTTATTTTCAAAAGTAGCATAACATGTCAGCTACGTGTAAGTAAGTTTTTACTTACCAATATTTTAAAAAAGTAAAGAGGGAATATAAAGAATTCACTACCTTATTCTAGGCAAGATTCCATAAAAGGAAAATCAGGCATCATTATTAATATTCATGCAAAGCAATAACCAATCTGTACAAGTAAATTAGTATCTACTAAAGTGGACAGATTGATTTGTTTATAATCTCATTAATTAATTACATTTTTTGGAAAATGAATTAATTTAAAATTAGACCTCAGGCTTGAATTTGTCATATTTTTCACAATTGTATTTTGAAACAAAGCTTGCTGATAGGTATTTAGAATAGATTAAGGAAATACTTTAGTTACATTGTTCTGGGTTTTTTGTGGTATAAGTATTATGTTTTTTCCATTAAATTATTCAAAAATAGGAGGACATGGAAAAATGTAGTTTCTTTGTGAAAGTTATAAATTATTAATAAATCAGTAAGATTGTTTTGTATATGAACTACTTCATGGAGACTTACAACATTTTATTTTATTTTTGTCTTTTACCTTTTTCTAGCAAAGCCAGTTCCTACGTTATCTGTATCCCATGGAAATTTGTCGATTTTCTTTTAAAGTTGCACCTGCATCCAAAACTGATTAAAAACATACTTAAAAAGAAAACTACCATAATGAAATACATTTCTCAGTACTATCTAATTTGCCAGTATGACTAGTTTTGATTAAAAAGAAGTTGATTATAATGTTCAGAACTGTTTATTGAACAGAAAAGTTGAATGCAATCAGAAATCAGAAGTATACCCCTGGAGATACGGAATCTGAAAATCTTGATGTGACAATTGGTTTTTACTTTTAAAGTTTCACTAATTTTGCCAGGGTAATATGAAGTTGTTCTTCTACAAATATTTGGAGTATTTTCTTGATTTTTACTGGGGAGGGAAAGTGTGAGGTGATGGTGATGTTCCTTATGTTATTTTTATTTGTTAGTAAGGTTAGAATGATGTCGATGTACATTCTTTTCACATATTAGTAAGGTTCTTTTGTCAAACGGAGCAGTAGATATAATTGGGTACATACAAAAATATGTTACCATGATTAGAAATTTTCATTTTAGTGCATTTATTTGACACCTTTCTGGTTATTACTGAGCAAAATACCTGGCACTGTCCCATTTTTTTTAATTCATTTTTAAATTTTTATTTTGCATCCTTTGCATATGTATGGATCTCTGGTTTACTCCTTCCTATCAACCAATGCTAATCTTTAGCATTTGTCTTTTGTCTTCATTTATAAAGTTAGATTGTTCTTGTTTAAGATTTGTAGACTCACTGCTTCAGGACTGTGTCTTCTGGATCTCTTGTCAACCTCTGGTATTCTTAGTGTTTGGGCTTCAGAAATATTATTTTTCCCTTAGTTTTATAATATATTAACTAATTTTTATTGAACATTTACTTTGCGTCATTTACTATTTCAAGCACTTTACATATGATATGATCTTCACTACAATCCTGAGATAAGTTACTATTATTATTTCACTCACAGATAAGGAGAGTAAGGCACAGGGAGATTAATTACTTTGTGTGAAGCCATGCCACCAGTAACTGATGAAACCAGGATTCAGGCACAAGCAATCTGACTCAAGAGCTTTTGACCTCTGGATGCTGTACTTTTTAAATCAGTGTTTCCCCCTGTCTTTTTCTGAGTCTACATTTTTGATTCTAGGTTTGTTTATTTCCATCTGACCCACAATTTCCTATTATGTTAAAAGTTCTGCATCTCTTAAAACTGTCCAAGTATCAGTTAATGCAGTTCTCAGTACAGTGGGTGATTAATATATATATTATGGACAAATTTCTTTTTGTTGCCCTTTAAAATTAAATTTAAGGAAAACTTAAGAGGATTTAGATTAACATACATATGTGTTTTTATTTTATCCATAATTCTTCAATTTCTTAATTGTCAATAATGTAACAAGATACAATACCTGGATTTCATCATTAGCAGTTAAGGTATGATTTTCTTAGAGTTGAAGACTGAACTTAGGGCCAGTTTTTTCAATATTAATTATTTGAAAATTTATAGCTCAACTTATTATAAAATGGAATATTATCTAAGTATTATTGTCAAGTCCTAGAATATTCATTTTCTTTTTTAAATTTTTATAAAATTTATTACAGTGACATTGGTTAATGAAAAGTGTGGAGGTTTCAAGTGTACAGTACTATAATGCATCATCTGTATGTGTTGTATTGTGTATTCATCATCCAAAGTCGACCCTCCTTCTGTCATTATTTATCTTCCCTTTACCTTCTTCTCACCCTCCTCACCCCCTTTTCCTCTGGTAATCACTGTACTATTCTTTGTCTATAAGATTTTTGTTTTGGGGTTTTTTTTGGCTTAATCCCTTCACCTTTTTTATATAGGTGCTGAAACCCCCTCCTCCTGACAGCTGTCAGTCTGTTTTCTGTATCTATGAATCTGTTTCTATTTTCTTTGTTTATTTTGTTCATTAGATTCCACATATATGTGAAATTATACAGTATTTGTCTCTCTCTGATTGGTTTATTTCACTTAGCATAATACTCTTCAGGTCTGTCCATGTTGTCATAAAAGGTACGATTTCCTCTTTTTTATGGTCAAGTAATATTCTATTGTGTAAGTGTACCAGGGCTTTTTTATCCCCTCATCTACTGATAGGCATTTGGGCTATTGCCAAATCTGGCCTATTGTAAATAACATTGCAGTGAACATAGGGGTGCATATATCCTTTCCAATTAGTGTTTTGGGTTTCTTCAGATATATTCCCAAAGTGGAATCTCAGGGTCATAAGGCAGTTCCATTTTTAATTTTTTGAGGAAACTCCATACTGTTTTCCACAGTGGCTGCACTAATCTGCAATCCCAACAGTGCACTAGGGTCTCCTTTTCTCTACATTCTCACCAACACTTGTTATTCATTCATTTATTGATGACAGCCCTTCTGACAGTTGTGAGGTGATATCTCACTGTGATTTTAATATATATTTCTCTGATGATTAGTGATGTTGAACATCTTTTCATATGTCGGACATCTGACCATCCTCTTGGATAAATGTCTATTGAGGTCTCATGCCTAATTTTTAATTGAATTGTTTGATTTTTGGTGTTGAGTTTTATAAATTCTTTATAAATTTTGGATATTAACCCCCTATCAGGTGCATCATTGGCAAATACATTCTCCTATTCAGTGAATTGTCTTTTCATTTTGCTTATGTTTTCCCTTGTATCAGAAAACGTATTGCTATAAGAAATATCTGAGATTTTACTGCCTATGTTTTCTTTAGGAATTTATGGTTTTCACTCTTACATCTAAGTCTTTAATCCATTTTGAGTTTATTTTTGTACATTGCTTAAGAATGTGGTCTAGGTTTTCTTTTTTGCATATATTTGTCCAACTTTCTTAACACCATTTATTGAATAGACTGTCTTTACCTCATTGATGTTCTTGCCCCCTTTGTCAAATATTAATTGACCATAAAGTTGTGTGTTTATTTCTGGGCTCTCTATTCTGTTCCATTGATCTATGCATATGTTTTTATGCCAGTACCATGCTGTTTTGATTACTATGACCTTGTAGTATAGTTTGATAATCAGGCAGTGTGATTCTTCCAGCTTTCTTCTGCATTTTCAAATCTTTTACTCTGAAATAAGCTAAAGAATAAATGCCTATATATTTTGTTCTTTATATTTTTTACTAGCAAATAAAATTTTTTAATATCTTTGTTACTCATTTCCAAAATAAGTTGAGATAAAGTTAGGCTCATTTGTACAATATTGGACAATATTTCTATATAAAATACTTTTAAATTTTGCATTGAAATGGCCAGTGTTTTATACACCATTGTTTCCTTTTTAAAAATAGGTATAAAATTTGAAAACAGGGATTTGGAAATGGTCACTTTAGTCTTTGTAATAGAACAGTTAATCTGGTAAAGAAAATACTTCAAATTAGGTCAGGTGTTTGGTTATCTTGACTAAAAATTTCTATGGTTTTATAGAAGTTCTTCACTAATATGTAGGCAAGTGTCCATTTATACACACACACACACACACATTTTAGAAAACAGTTTTAATTTTTCTCTTAGACGACTTTTTAAAGAACACCCATATGTTAAATACTAAGATATATTTACATTGCAGCAAACCATAATTCCTGGGAAGATTAAGAGTGAGATAAAGCTGCACTTTCTCCTGAGTGTGAACCTGTACTGTGGTGTTTAAAAATGCCCGAGCTTGAGCCCTTAACTAATAGTGTGGCCCCTAAATCAAGTCAGACTGTTCCAGGTTCCAGCTACATCTTGCCATAAAGGATCCATCTGGCTCTGCTTTCTCAGAAAGGTGTATATTTCCTTCAGTGAATCGTAGTGATTAAAGTGCAGAACATGGTACTGGGGGAGAAAAAAGTTTTGTTCTGCAGGTTTGTTTAGCTGTAATTCAGGTCAAATTTTGAACATATATATGAAGCCATAACACTGTTTAATATTCTGGTTCATTCCCTTCCGTAGTTACAAAAATTACTGCTTAGTGAAAGTTCATCTAGTCAGGATATCCCTTCACTAAAATCTAACTCTGTCATTTTACAATTCATTTCACAGCACCTAATATTACTGTGACCTCCACTATAGCAATTACACACAAAGATCTGATTTTCTGCAATTCCTAGTCTCCTCTCTTATCAGAAGATGGAGCAGTAACTACAATGTCATGTAAAAGACAAATCAGGGCTTAATTTGAAAATGGAAGCCTACAGTTTTGACCCACCTGTTGACATAACAGACACAGCATTACAATCTCCTTTATGGCTGTTGGGTGTGAATCCTTCATCATATTGCTGATTTCTCACTTGCCCTTCTTAGCATGGAGCTTTCCTGTTTAGGAGCTTGATGGAGAGAGATACCATTGCTGTCAGGTTTTGCAAAATGTTTTGAGCACCTTTGAACATAGATGTCATCTAAATGCAAAGGTCGGTCAGTTCTTTTAGTCTAAGACATTATTTATTTGTCTTGCTATTAAGAATAATTCATTTATTTACTTATTTAAATAATTTACTTATTTAAAGGAAGTCTATATTATGTAAATGACATATAATGTTTACCATAAACAGTTCATGTCCTGAAAATCTCAAATACCGACTGTATTTAGAGTAATTGGCATTTTGTTTTATTTTCAATGTGTTCATGCAAAAGAGTTGTAAAAATATTAAGCTACTGATATTAATATTAAGGCTTAATACATAGATTAAGCTACCAGTGACAGTGAACTTCTTGGATTCATTCTATTAAATACTTTTTATCTGCTTCACAAAACAGTAACAGTTTTGCATTATTTAGTGGTCTGTTTTCAAAAGACATTCCATCTAAAAATAACTGGAAGTTGCTGTTTTAATAAGAAGCAGTGCCAGGTGGGAAAGGAACCAACTCTCTGCATGCTGTCTGCCTAGAACATTATATTCTGCATACTAGTTTTTTTTCCATTCTCCCTGAAATTTTGGGTTTTTGTCACCTAGTTCTGATACTGTTGACATCGACCTTCACTATATATGTAAAGGGCCTCTCAGACAATCTACGTTGGTGTGAAAATAGCTTTCAGATCTGTAGTCATATTTAGGTTATATCCAGGCAGTAATGTTATACACCTTCCAAAAAGTAATTTATTTGGACAATATTTACAGGACTCTGTATATGTAATTGTTTATCTACTTATGGCTTATTTAAAACATTACATTTGAGAGCGTTTCTGTTTTCCCTCTTAGCATTTTACACATGGTTTATTTTCCATTCAATTTGAGAAGCCAAAAAAAAAATTCTATTCCACTTCACAAACATTTGTTGAATTCAAGTCCCTGGGCTAGATATATCATAGCATGATGATGATGATGATGATGATGATGATGATGATGATGATAATGATTGCAAACACTTGTAATCATTGATTACTCCTGAATACTAGACCAGGCCACTAGCCTAAGTGCTTAAAGTGCTTCTACACACAATACTATTTAATTTTCATGTCCCTGTCAAGTAGGTGTCGTTATTATCTCCATGTTACAAATGAGGAAGCTGAGGCATAGCACATTTCAGTTTGCTCAAGACAGTGAGTGACTTGTGAAGAATTTAAAACATAAGCAGTTTGACAGCAGAGGTCACATTCAACCACTATGCTAAAATTTCATCCTGCTAGAAACGTGATGATATAGTCAGGGGGAAAATGGCACAATGTAGAATGTTTTGGATACTGCACTGCTGACCCAGAAGGAGCGATGCATTCCTGTTGGGAGATGGGGAACACCTCATGGAAGAAGTGTTTTAGCAGACCCTTGAAGAACGACAGAATTTGCCATGTGGACATTAGTCAAGAGATATATTCTCACTGAATGGGGCATTGGGAACAAAAGCATTGTTTGGAGAAAATACAGAAGTGTTCAAGGTTAGTGATTAAGCAAATTTGTATAGCATCCGTGGAGAGGTGGCAGAGAAGAGATAATTCAACTTGAATTGTGGAAGGACTGAAGTGGCAACCTAGGGGATTTAAACTTCTACCAGAAATGAGAAGAGTCTTCAAAAGGTCTAAAAACTCTAGAAAAAGAAGACCATGATCAGAGTTGGATGGATGAAAGATGGAAGGGATGAGTGACCCCAAGACTTGGTAAAACTTAGACACAGAGCATATTTAAGAATTGCATCAAATATTTAAAATATTCTTTACTCTATAACTAAGTGAAGCTAGGGTGGCCGGAGTTAATTTGAATACATAGGAAAAAAATCTATGTGTGTGCACAGGCCCTTCAATATAATACATGTTTTCATTTAAAATGTGAAACCTTACCTCATTTTTGTGGTATTAGTAAATTATAGATCCAAATTATACATTATTTTAAAATTAAGTTGTTACATTTTTCTTTTTTAGCTGTAGGAGAAAATTTCAGTGGAAAGCTATGATCTAAACTGAAATCTGGTCAAGGTCCAAAGAATTAAGATCAGTTTCTTATAAAGGTGTTAAAAATATTTTACAGATTTTAATGTTGTTTTATATTTAATCTTAGAAGACATTATCTGTAGCTGAACTAAATATTTCTGAGTTGATGTGACAAAATAAACCTGTCTTCTAAAGAACTCCTATTACACCTTTTAATCTAAATCTCTTGCCTTAGGATGTCAGTAAAGAGACAACATTAAGGAGAGTTGCACTGACAACAGAATTTCATTTTTACTGTGATGTCAGTGGTTACATGTGAATACCTTATTTTAAAGTACTGACATAGTATTCTCTGAACATAGTATTTCTAGAGGAAAGATTGCCTACCAGGCCTGTCAGGGAAAGCTGACACACTTGGAGAAATCATGGACCACTCACCAAACCTGTGATTCATTGCCGCAAATAGTGAACCAAGTTTACTAAGGCACAGAGGGCAAACACTAGGCCTGTGGGCTGAATCTGGCCCTCCACCTTGTTTTATCCCACCTGGCACCTTATTTCTACGTGGTGGCAGCACCAAGCTCTTGCTTAACTGTTAAGGAGTAGTTACATTTATACAGTCCTAAAATTATATTCGGCCCTTTGAAGGCAACTGTGAGGGCTGATGTGGCCCCCCACCCCTGGTGAAATGAGTTTGACACCCCTGTTCTAAGGTCATTATGCAGACTGATTTCTCCCGAATTTCACATTTTACTTCATACACCTGTGAAGTTTACTTGGCTTTCAGGCAGCAAGTAAAACAAAAAATCTTAGTGTTAGAAAAAATTGGATTAGTCTGAGCCATATTTTTGCCTGATACTTTTTCCAGTCATTGTCATGTTAATATTTATGGCTTTATATAATGAATTATATATTTTTAATTTAGGGCTATTTAACGTTTTCTAAAAACACCATTTCCATACAAAGCTCTTTTTTTTCAGATATTTTAGCCTCTTTTTCTTCAAATTATATTTTATTGATTATGCTATTACAGTTGTCCTGAGTTCTCTTTCTTTGTCCCCATCCACTCAGCAGCCCCCACTCCCTCAGGCAATCCCCCCACAATTGTTCATGTCCATGGGTCATGTATATGTTCTTTGGCGACTCCATTTCCTACACTGTACTTTACATCCCCATGGCTATTCTGTAACTACCTGTTTGTACTTCTTAATCCCTGCACCTCTTCACCTACTCCTCCACACCTTCTTGCCATTTGACAACCATCAAAATGCTTTCTGAATCCATGATTCTGCCTCTGTTCTTGTTTGCTTAGTTTGTTTTTCTTTCCAATTGTTGATAGATATGTAATTTTGTCATTTTATTGTTCATAGTTTTGATCTTCTTTTTCTTAAGTAAGTCCCTTTAACATTTCATATAATAATAGTATGGTGATGATGAAATCCTTTAGCTTTTTCTTGTCTGGGAAGCAATTTATCTGCCCTTCCATTCTAAATAATAGCTTTGCTGGATAGACCAATCTTGGCTGTAGGTTCTTGCTTTTCATGACTGAATATTTCTTGCCAATCCCTTCTGGCAGGCAAAGTTTCTTTTGAGAAATCAGATGATAGTCTTATGGGAGTCCTCTGTAGGTAACTAACTTCTTTTCTCTTGCTGCTTTTAAGATCCTCTCTTTATCTTTAAACTTTGGTATTTTAAGTATGATATGTCATGGAGAGGGCCTCTTCGCATCTGTCTTGTTTGAGACTGTGCTTCCAGGACTTTCGTGCCTATTTCCTTTACCAAATTAGGGAAGTTTTCTTTCATTGTTTTTTCAAACAGTTTTCCAATTTCTTGCTTTTTCTCTTACTGCTTGTGGCACCCCTACAATGCAAATATTGGACCTCTTAAAGTTATCCCAGAGGCTGCTTAAACTGTCCTCACTTTTTTTGGATTCTTTTTTCTTATTGTTTTTCTGATTTTTGCTTCCTTATGTTCCAAATCATTGATTTGATTCTCAGCTTCATCCACTCTACTGTTGTTTCTCTGTAAATTGTTCTTTATTTCAATTAGTGTATGCTTTGTTTCTGACTGGAATCTTCTTTATGCTGTTGAGGCCCTCACTGTGTTCTTTCAGCATCCTTGTAACCAGTGTTTTGAACTCTGCATCTGATAGATTGCTTATAACCATTTCGTTTAGCTCTTTTTCTGGAGTTTTGTTCTGTTCTTTCATTTGGGCCGTGTTTCTTTGTCTCCTCATTTTGGCAGCCACCCTGTGTTTGTTTCTACATATTAGGTAGAGTTGCTATGGCTCCCTGTCTTGGTAGCATGGCCTAGTGTACTAGGTGTCCTGTGGAGTCCAGTGGAACAGCCTCCCCTATTACCAAAGCTGGGTACTCGAAATGTGCCCCTTGTGTGGGCTGAATATACCCTCCTTTGTAATTGAGCTTTGGTTGCTGTTAGCAGATTAATGGGAGGGATTTACCCAGGCCAATCAGCTGCAAGGATTGGGTGTGACCACTTACTACCAACCTCCACCCTTCATGGAGGATCAGCTGTGCAGAGGCACGGTGTTGGTGCTCCAGAGTGGTCTGTAGCTGTCCACTGGTTGTGATGACCCTGGTTGCAGGCCAAGGTCAGCCCCCACCTGGTTTTGCTTGGGGCACCCTGCCTGAGCTATAATGCAATCTGAGATGGCTGCTACTTGTGCTGGGTTTAGAGATTCCCAGGGAAAGCCAAGCTGTAAATCTAGACTGGCTGCTGCTAATGAGCCAAGACCAACCATTCATATGGAAAAGTAGCTTGGGTGGGCCTGTGAGTTGGGTGGGGCAGAGTCTCTGGGAACCTCCAAGGCAGGTTAAACAGTGTTAGCTAGGTTGATGGAGTCTCAGATATGGCACCAGCTTGTGGGCTCTGTGGGACAAGGGTTTAGAAAGGGGACAGTGGCCTCTGTTTGCCTTGATGCCAGACACTTCAGTTTCTCCCGGTATGTCCTAGTATGTGCTGTGGGTGGTGGAGCACAGAGAGAGTGAGTCTGAGTAGGTAAGTGCATGTATAGATTCTTTAAGTGGAACTGCTTGGTGCCTCATCAGTTTCTTCCACCAACTGAATCCCCACTGACTTTTGCTGCCATAAGTTGTGGGAACTGATCTTCCTGGCACCGGAACCCTGGGCTGGGGGCGCCTGGTGTGGGTCTGGGCTTCCTCACTCCCAAGATATACCTCCCAAATTTTTATCCACTACACATGGGCGTGGGACCAGCCCATTCTGCATCTGCACCCTTCTACCAGACTGGATGAATGTGATTTCTCTAATTCTGTAGTTGTCATTTTTTCATTCAACTCGACTTCCAGTGGTTCTGAGTGATGGTTGTTCTATATTTTAGTTGTAATTTTGATGTGGTTGTGCAAAGAGGTGAGCCATGTCTTCCTACACTGCCATTTGACTGGAAGTCTCTAGCCTTTTCTTAAGCACCTCTTCCTACTTTTCCATGAATGTAGTTACTTGTTGAGAAATGATTTTGTCAATAATTTTGATTCCTTAGGTTGTAAGAATCTCATTTGCATATATATTATTAAAGAAGATAATTGGCTATCATTCCTTCTCATCTATGCCTTGCCAGTTTTATCTACCTTTTGGTAGAAGAAAAAGAGATGGAGGTTGGAAAATCAGTAAATACTCTTTACCCCATTCCTGAATATTCGAATCCTGTCTCCAAAGACCAAGTCTAATTTTACCTCTAACACAAATTTGAAATGAAGATGAGAGAGGTGTTAATTGTCATTTTATTATTATTCTTTTATTTTCAACTTTCCAGTCTAATGTTAGTAAATGGGTAGCATTTAAAAAAATTCTTCTTCTAATCTTAGTGTAGTTAATAATTATATTGTTACATTTTAAGTCTTTTGTTTATTGTCTCTGATTTCCTTCTTTATATTTTTATTTCTAACAAGTCTTTATCCTTCTACTAAAGGGAAGGACATGAGATGACTGGTGGCAGATTTTAACTGTATTCTTTAAAGGCCAAATGTTAATATGAGGTATATCTAGGTGTTGGGTTACATAAATATCTGTTATATTAGTCCCCATAATTTTAACATTCTAAATATTTTTAATTAAAAAGTAAGCAGTAGACTGGGACCTGTTTATGGAAAGCTTTGACTTCTAGGCAAAAAGAGATAGAACCTTAATTGTTGGTAATTGGAGAGATATTGACTATTTTTAGTAGAAGAGCAACCCAGTGAAAGTAGCACTTTAAAAATTGAGTTGGCCATCAGTATTAAAATGGTCTAGAAATTAATGATGAGACTGAAGAAAAAGAATTTAAGTAAATTAAGCATTCTAATTTTTGAGAAATAAATCTTCAGAAGAGGCAGTGACATAGAGGATTGAAAGGAAAGGGGAAGGGATACTGCTACTTTAGGCAATCATTTTGGTAAACATTCCCAAATGAAAGTTTGGGTGTATTACTAGTCCTGCTCAGTGCATTTAGTATGCCTTACTACTCATCTCAAATCTAGTTCTTACCACATGAACATAAGCCCTGTGCATGAACTGCGTTAACATTCCAAATCAAGACCAAACTGAGATCATGATCAGTAATAGGGTTATTACTCCTAAGCCACTATCTGGAAGATCAGCTTTTAAGAACTCTTTGTTACCCAATCATTCTGGTTTCAGGTAAGTCTGGCCCACCTACTAGGGACCTGTGTCTATTTGGAAAAGTTCTGATTGGCGACATAGTTCTTGGCTGCTTCTACAAGTTTCTACAAACTTTAATTTAAGGCAGTCTCTTTATAAATGTCTAAAACAGAAACCCTTAAGCCATTATTTAACCCCACCTTAAACAACATTGCTTCACACTAACATTCTATTTTTTAAATTATCATTGACTTTTTCCTACTTTATGACACAAGTGAGTAATTTTTCATAACTATTTGGGTAAATTTCACCAACCTTATCAATTTTATATTTGTCAACTCAGATGTGAGTTGAAAGTAAAAATTATTTGTAATCACCTTGGGGTTAAATAGGTCTAACCTGTTCTCATATTGTATGCCATTCAACTATGATATAATCTGTCTTAATTTCCCAGTCTATGAACCTATGATTTCAAAGCCTGATGTGACCTGTAATCAAAAAATGATGTTTGATTGGTGCTGTCACCATTTTGTCATTTTTTTTCCTTTTTAGGACAGAAAATATCTTTGAAACCCTTGTTTGTTTTTCAGGACTGTAAAAGACTTTTATACAGTAATTTCAAGTTCAAAATTGTTGAGAACTTCTGAATGGGATATTTAAAGTTTTGTTTTATTAAGTTGGCATAGATCACAAATATTAATGGCTAGACTAGAGAGGCATTTAACCCCTCTAATCATCAACAAATATAAATATTAAACCAAATTATGTAGCTTTATTATGTTGTGAGTCATTCCAGGGAAAGACCACATGTAACAAGCAAAAGCTGAACAGTCTAGTTTTAATGTTTCTGATTCATACCTTCGACTTCTTTTTAATGGAAGTAAACTGGAGTTTTAAAACTAACAAAAAAATGTTTATGGACTTCATATGAATATATGACTTATTAAAATAAAATATTTGCAACTAATCATTGAAAAAAGCACTTAAAAACTTTAGAAATGAGATAAAACCTGAGGCAAAATTTACTTTTAATACAAATTTTTAAATCATATTTGTATTCTCTTAAAGAAATTTATATGATGTAATACTTTATTAATGTTTGAAATCTTATATAAATAAGAGCTGCTAAATAATGTATTCTGTTTATTCCAAAGATATGATCTAACAGCTTCTGTAGCTATCACCAGCCTTTCCTATAACATAAGAGTGCATCAGATGGTAATAAAAAGTCCTGATATTTCAACCTTGAGATGAGTAATTACTCCATATTCAACACAGCTGACTTTACTGACTTCCACTTACATGTAAACAACTGGTCCTTTTTAACTGGCAAAAGTGAACAAAATGTGGAATATGGATGCTTATCAGGTCACTTTTAGTAAACAGAATAATTTAAGACATTTGTCTACAGTATGGGTTGGCAAACTTTTTTCTGCAAAGGGCCCAATAGTGAAATATTTTAAGCTTGCAGGCAATATAGTGCTGCTCTTATAGCATGCAGTCATAGACAATGCGTAACAAATGAGTGTGGTTTCAATAAACCTTTATTCACAAAAACTGACAGCAAGCCAGAATTGGCCTATAGACTGTAGTTTACCAACCCCTGGTCTATATTCATTGGACGTTCTCACTTTATATTCACCTCTCTAATCAACTGGGGTGGGCTTCTCCCCACCATCCACCAAAAATACTTCTTCCAATGTCAGTAACATTAAATCTGAAATGAAAATGAATTAGTCCTTGTCTTAGTCAATTCTTGGGAGCCTTTGACACTCAAATCACCCTTTTCTATTTAAAACTCTCCCTTTCCTCAAGGTCTGTGATAGCACTTTCCAGGGTTTACCCTGCCTCTGAAGGCATTCCTCAGCTTTTGTTTTTGCAGAGCTCCACCATTTTATAGCCTTAAATAATATAGCATTCCTTAAATAATGGTGTGCTTTAGGGATCTATTTAAAATTTATATTGTTTCCAGAACAGGCAAATTTATAGGCACAGAAAGTATATTGCTGGTTGCCTAGGACAATGGGCAAAAGCAGGGTAGGAGGATTGGAGATGATAGCTAAAGGTTATGGGGTTCCTTTGGGGTGATAAAAATACTCTAAAATTAATTGTAGTGACAGTTGCACAATTCTATGAATATACTAAAACCATTGAGTTATATACTTTAAATGGGTGATTTTAAATGTGGTATATTAATATCTCCATAAATCTGTTTTTAAAATTATGTTAAATTCTCCAATGTTATTATTTTTCTTAAATTGAAAATAAAACCCATGTTCCATTTACTGAAGCACCACAGTACACACAGAACTGTCTGTCAATACTCCCTGTGTTGAATGCATAGTGATATTTCCCAAACACTATATTTCATTTTTTATGATTTTTAAAATTTTTGTTCAATTACAGTTGTCCCTGTTTTCTCCCATTACTCTCCCCTGCCCTACCCACCCTCACTTCCCCCATTCAATCTCTCTCCATTGTCTTTGTCCATGGGTCCTTTATACATGTTTCTGCAAACCCTTCCCCTTCTTTCCCTGTTATCTTCCTACCCTTTCCCCTCTGGTCACTGTCAGTTTATTCTTTATTTCCACGTCTCTGGTTCTATTTTGCTTACTTGTTTGTTTTGTTGATTAGGTTCCACTTATAGGTGAGATCATATAGTACTTGTCTTTCACCACCTGGCTTATTTCACTTAGCATAATTATCTCCAGATCCATCCATGCTACTGCGAAGGGTAGGAGCTCCTTTCTTTCTGTTCTATATCCCATTGTGTAAATGTAGCATAGTTTTTTGATACACTCATTTACTGATTGGCACTTAGGCTATTCCCAGCACTTTGCTCTTGTAAATAATGCTGCTATGAGCTTAGAGGTGCATAGGTTCTTTTGAATTGGTGTTTCAGGGTCCTTAGGGTATACTTCCAGCAGTGGAATTGCCAGGTAAAAAGGCAGTCCCATTTTTGTTTTTTTGAGGAAATTCCCTACTGTTTTCTCCAGTGGCTGTACCAGTCTGCATTCCCACCAACAGTGTACTAGGGTGCCTTTTTCTCTACACCCTCACCAGCACTTGTTTGTTGATTTATTGATGGTGGCCATTCTGACTGGTGTGAAGTGGTATCTCATTGTGGTTTTAATTTGCATCTCTCTGATGGCTAGTGATATTGAGCATCTTTTCATGTGTTTCTGGATCCTCTGCGTGTCCTCCTTGGAGAAATGCCTATTCAAGTCCTTTGCCCATTTTTAAATTAGGTTGTTTGTCTTCCTGGAGTGGAGTCGTGTAAGTTCTTTATATATTTTGGAGATTAAACCCTTGTCTGATATATCATTGGCAAATATGTTTTCCCATACAGTTGGTTCTCTTTTTATTTTAATGCTGTTTTCTTTAGCCACGCAAGAAGCTTTTTAATTTGATGAAGTCCCATTTGTTTATTCTTTCCTTTATGTCCCTTGCTCTAGGGGACATATCATGAAAATATTGTTGTGTGGGATTTTCCTATGTTTTCCTCTAGGACTTTTATGGTGTTATGACTTATATTTAAGTCTTTATCCATCTTGAATTTATTTTTGTGTATGGTGTCAGTTGGTGGTTTGGTTTCATTTTTCTACATGTAGCTGTCCAGATCTCCCAACACCATTTGTTGAAGTGGCTATTTTTGCTCCATTTTATGCTTCTTCCCCCTTTGTCAAATACTAATTGACCATAGAGACATGAGTTTATTTCTGGGCTCTCTATTCTGTTCCACTGATCTATGTATCTGTTCTTATGCCAGTACCAGACCATTTTGATTACAGTGGCCTTGTAATATAGTTTAATATCAGTATTGTGATCCTTCCTACTTTGTTCTTCTTTCTCAAAATTGCTGAGGCTATTCGGGATAATTTATGGTTCCATACAAATTTTTGAAATACCAGCCCTGACTGGTGTGGCTCAGTGGATTGAGTGCTGACCTGCAAACCAAAGGGTTTCCGGTTCGATTCCCAGTCAGGGCACATGCCTGGGTCGCAGTCCAGGTCCCCAGTTGGGGGTGTGCAAGAGGCAACCACACAATGAGGTTTCTCTCCCTCTCTTTCTCCTTCCCTTTCCCTCTCTTTAAAAATAAATAAATAAAATCTTTAAAAACCATTTAAATTTTTGAAATGCCAAACACTATTTCAAATGTAAAATAAAAACTTTATTTATTAGCTCCTGATATGCTCAGGATTATTTAAAAATATCAACTCATTGGAACCTATTTGTCTTCAGAATATACATTATTAGGTCATTTGATGATTCTGAGAGGATTGTGAAAATCATAAGCTGGTATTTAGGTTAGCAGGGAACTAACTAATGTGGATTAAAAATAGAGCTCAGTCTTCATCTGTCACCATTACAAGTTAAAAATTTGTAATGGAACAACATGATTACAAGTTAACATTTATTTTAGACAGTCACTGCCTTAAATTAACCCCATAAGCTAATTAGTTATTGTACCTGCCTATCTTTTGAATTTTGGGTCTAATTTGTTGAGGGTAAAACAAAGGGTGTCCCATTATTATGTTGCAGGTTAACAATGGGTTTCAGGTGTCCCCTTATGTAATAAATTCAGTACCCTTCTTAACATGAAGCAGATGCTGACCTGACCCTTGTTAGTTTGCAGAAACAGAGCTTCCACTTAGAGGAAATGTAAATTGTAACTAAATTGAGAAATTGATACTCATTAAGGCGCACATATTGGTCCTCTTTTCCTTGAACACTCACGTGGCAGCACAAAATAGGAAAAATTAAACCAACATGTTTTTATTACCTTTTTCTTAACACTGCAAATTATATTAGGTTATTTAATTTAGAATGCAAAATACATAGTAGCTCTTGAAACTACACATGCATCATCCAAATTTCTGTGTATGAATACAGTAAAGTGATTTTATGAACAAAGGGCATTGAGCTCATAAGCTTTAAAACTATACACTGGAAACATAATATGATTGCAATTTGGTGTTTGTGGTTTACCTGGAATTCCTCAGCTAGGATACTAACACATTTTGAGAAGTTAAGTAGTATACCTATTCTACATCTGTAATGATAATGCTTCAGTAATCAGATAAGTATTTATAATTAAAAAAGTATAATTTCCAGAAAAAGATAACATCACCTGTAATATTTATTACAGAAAAAAGCTCCATTTTTTAGCTGTCACTGACATTCTTAACATGATTTCTCACTGTATTTAAGGAGCTTCATGTAGTCACATTCAAAACCTCTTATCTTGTTGATTATTTTCATCAACCATACCCATATATTTCAACACCAAAGCTGAAAATCATAATGACATATCAGCATACATATAATAAATTATAGTTAATGAATACTATATAGGAGATGCATTTTGATTGACTCCGAGTTTGCGATCTGCTCATGCATAGAACATTGTAATTTTTAAGAGGACAGAAAATATGGTGATGATATGATTGCCAAACACATTGTACTGTCTATACAAGAACAAAGTAGTATTTTAGCCACAGTGAAAAGGGCATATACAGATAACAGGTTAAATGTTTTAACAGCTGAAGTAGATACTTTTGATTACACACTTAGTGACTATATTTCATGCACAGTTTTATATTATTTTTTATGTTGAATAAATTTTATGGTAAAAAATAGTTTGTTGTTATGTCAGCAGTTGAAACTATTGTCTTTCAGCTAAAAATGTTCAAAACCATAAATCTGCTTTCACCAGCTTAAAGCAGGGGCCTTCAAGTATAAGGAGCCATTTTTCCAGCTAACTAGGGAGTCAGTACCTGGAGCTCAATTACTGTGATATTTATCCCACATGTTTACTGAGTAAACAAGAGTTATGAGACCTACAGGACCACTGTCACAATTGGGGCAAATGCTATAGTATAATTGGAAAATATTGTCATCATTTAGACAAAATCTGTTTATTTTAATACCCTCCATAGGTTTCATTCTTTTCCCTATGGCAGCAAAAACATGTTTAAATTCAGCAACCTCCTTTTCTTAAAATTAAGCTTAATAAACATATATTATTAAGTACTAAGGTTAAGTACTATACTAGGCTATTGGACTACAATAATGAAAATAAAGCATAGCCTCTCCCCTTGAAGAACCTAACATCTATGGTACAAAAGTAGGTAATTCCATACAGTGTAGTAGGGAAGGTGTATTATAGAGATATGCGTAGGGTACATGATGTCAGCTCAAGTGAGTATTAGGATCTAGCCAAAGGAAATGGCTGGTACATGTACACATGTGTGCATTCATACACTTATAAGAGCTTTTGGGAAGAACACAGAGAAGGGCATGAACAATGACCCAAAGGGCAGTGTGCAAAGCATCCTGGTCCTGCTGGTGCATACAGTGCATTCGGAGGATGCTAGAGATGAGGGGTCATACGCCAGATTTTGGAAGTCTCAAATGCCACGCCAATATGCTTGAAATATGATTTTGCTCTTTACATACTGACTATATTCTTAAATAGATAAGCATTTTGTCAAACTGTATTTTTCAAAGATTGAAAAAATATTTGGTTGCTTTAACCCTGGGAAATGTCCTTTTAGGCTTTTACTCCCTTTATTTGTGGCAGTTGTCTTTTTGTAACTTTTATCAAATCTTGATGTAAACTCAGGGTTTTTGGTTTGCTCACTGCCCTCCTCAGACAGCAGGACCATCCATACCTGTGAGGTCTTGGAGCCAGGTGGAATCACAGGGCTTGACGGAGAAAGAGAAATCTGCTCCATGTTCAGGTGAAAGTGATTATTTCTGGGTGTAGTACCGTCACTGGGCTAACATATTTTTGTTTGTAATTACAGCTTTAAACATGACAATGGTATTGTGTTAACTTTTGTGAAATTTTCACAGTGGCTTTTTTTAAACTAATGTAACCGAGGCAAAGAGATTTGCTTATATGTTTTCCTGAAATTTATTTGAGAAATTGAAGACTTTAACCTCACATTATACCTCTATTAAAAAGCTTGGCACCTCATCAGCCATAGTTATCAAAGTACTTACCCTTAGCATAGCTTTTATGTATTTCTTTGTAGAATGAGTTAGAGAAGGGAAGCAGTTGTGCAATTTCTTCTATAAATTAGCTTGGTATGCAGGTGAAAGTGCTGTTTTATCTTGGGTTACTATACTAATGAAGTGGAAAGAACAATAATGAGTCCCACCACTACATGCTTTACGTGAGTTAGTTCATCTTTGTGGGACCAGTGTCTCATCTATTAAATAAGAGGGCTGAACTAGGTTATTGCTAAAGCTTTCTCACTGACATATTGTTGTTCTCTACCTCAGTTCATCAGTTTTATTATATTTTCTTATGTAGGTGTGCCTTCCAACATCCTTGAGTTACAGGATTGAAAAGAACCTTGGGAAATCATGTAGTCAAGCTGCCTCTCAGAAAAGTGGAAATTTGCCCTCGCCCTCCACCCAGAATGCTTTTGCTTGCACCTCTCAAGCTGGCACCTGCTGAGGCAGAGCTGTTCGTAACATCTGTCACCCATTTGGTTGCCAGGATTGATTCCATTGATCTGACAGATGACCTGAGGATCCCTTCCTTCCTACTGTTCCATGTCCATTCTTCCAAAAATCGGGAGCTTAGCTATGAAGGGCAATCTGCCTACCTAGAGAAAGACCTTTCTTGGGTCAAGGATATATTCCTCCCTAGGGTTTATTTACTTTTTTATCAGTACTCTTTAAATGTGTACTGAATGACTGACAGAAATGACTAGGGCTTGTATGTGTGAATAGAATTTCATAGTTTTTTCAGTCTATGGTGGGAGCTTAAATTAGATCCCTAGTTTTTTTAACAATAATAATTAGTAAAGATAGTCAACAAATAATAACAGCAAAGATACTGGACTATATTTATAATACAGTTATACAGAATATAATCTATAAGTGTATTTATTTCATAAATGGTACCTAATGATTTTTGTTTTATAATT
Source organism: Trachops cirrhosus (assembly GCA_028533065.1). Classification (NCBI taxonomy): domain Eukaryota; kingdom Metazoa; phylum Chordata; class Mammalia; order Chiroptera; family Phyllostomidae; genus Trachops; species Trachops cirrhosus. The sequence continues at coordinate 119,976,007 of CM052540.1, read as the reverse complement.
CATTCAGTAAAACTTGAGATATTATTTAATTTTTATCTCTGCCTTTTATTTCTACAACTTAAAAGGAGAAAACTTCCTAGCAAAGTACTTAGCAAAGTTTTTTTTTTACTTTATTGTTATTCAAGTACAGTTAGTTGTCTGCATTTTTCCTCCACCACTCCCCCCTACCCCAGCCATCCCCACCTCCCTCCCCTGATCCAACCTCCCCTTGGTTTTGTCCATGTGTCCTTTATAGTTGTTCCTGAAAACCCTTCCCCTTATTTAGATTTAACTAGGACAAGATATTAGTAGTTTTTTTCTTTTCTTAGTATCCTCTACTCATAATTTTCTGGGTGAAAAATAATTGTATCATTTCTGACTCTGATATCCAATTTAAGTTTAAAAGATAAGCAATGTAAATTTGGTTTAATTCTTATCTGGCTTATATCAGTATTATTTACAGGATATTTCTGCTAGGATAATTTGTGAAGAGACTAATGCATTTCTCTCTTGGAAAATGTATATATGTTCCTAATTCCTAACAAATGAGGAAGCAGAGGATATTTTTACTCTCAGCTTTCATCAAGTTGGACCCCTCTGAAGACCTCTAAATTCTGTTGTTACGGAAATTTTACTAATGGCTATGTGCACCATTATCCAGGTACTCGTAGATAGGAGTACAAATTAAAAATTAAAAGGAATGGTGCATCTTCTCTTTTAAGGAATTGTCAGAATGTTAATCTTTTCACTTTAATTTTTACTTTGCAGTATTTTCAATAGGATGCAGAAAGTTTAAGTCTGGTATTAATGCATGAGACCAGCTTAGACAATATAAGTAATTAACTTTCTAAATGAGTTCTTAGTTGTAATCTTATATATATATATATATATATATATATATATAAGTTTCACTGGTTTCACTGGAAAATTAGACCTTTTGCCTGCTAACAGGTGTGTCTATCTCCAGTTTAGCCAACTGCAATTTATTTTCAAGTAAAAGCCAAAATGGTTGTAAATATATTCATATCATTCTTTTTTTAAAGATTTTATTTATTTATTTTTAGACAGAAGGCATGGGAGAAAGAGAGGGAGAGAAACATCAATATGTGCTTGCCTATATGTGGCCCCTCTTGGGGACCTGGCCCGTAACCCAGGCATGTGTCCTGATTGAGAAGTGAACAGGCTACCCTTTGGTTCACAGGCTGACGCTCAATCCACTGAGCCACACAAGCCAGGGCTATTCATATCATTCTTGTACTTGAAACTCTCCAATGACTTTCCATTGTTCTTAAAGACCTCTTCATCCATCCCAGAAAAAGTAACGGGATCTATATTAGTTTGCTATGGTTGCACACACTGGGTAGCTTAAATAACAGAAATGTATTTCCTTACAGTTCTGGAAGCTAGAAGGTTGAGATCTGGGTGTTCACAGGATTGGTTTCTTCTGAGGCCTCTCTGCTTGGCTTGCAGTCGGCCATCTCTCTCCAGTGTCTTCATATGGTCTTGCTTCTGTGTGTGTCCATATCTTCATCTTCTTCTCTTACAAGGTTTCCAGACATAGTGTGCTAGGGCCCACCCTCATGACCTCATTTTATTGTAATTACCTCTTTAAAGACTCTCCAAATACAGTTACATTCTGAGGTGCTAGGGGTTAGGGTTTCAACATAAGAATTTTGGGGAGACACAATTCATTATGTAACAGGCTTAAACTGATTGTCGATGGAAGAGTAAACATGTACAAAATGCACTACTCTGAATATCATCTCTTATATTCCTTGCCTCCTCTGCCGTCTTTTATCAAAATCTTTTCATCAAAATACCAACATATTGCCTTAAATCCATGTTGAAAAGTTGCTATAAACATTGGTGTACAAGCATCTTTTTGCGTCCATGTTTTCAGTTCTTTTGGGTATACGTACTCAGGAGTGGAATTGCTGGGTCATAGGTAGTTCTGGTTTAACTTTTTCAGAAACCGCTAGTGTTTTCACCAGCAGCTGTGCCATTTTACATTCCAACTAGCAGTGTATGAAGGTTTCAGTTTCTCTATACACTTACCAACACTTGTTTTTCCCCCATTTAAAAAAATTACACCCTTCCTATTAGGTATCAAGTGGTGTTGAATATCTTTTCATGTGCTTATTTGCCATTTGTACTGTATATCTTCTCTGAAGAAAAGTCTGTTCTGGTTTTTTCCCTGTTTTTTAACTGGCTTAATCGGGTTTGTCTTTTTGTTGTTGAATTACAGAAATTATTTATAGTTTTGGATATTATACTCTTATTATGTAATGATTTGCAAATATTTTCTTCCATTCTGTGAGTTATCTGTTTAATCCCTCACATATTTTAAATATTCATTCAGATATCCCCCTCTCAGTGAGAACTTTCCTGACCACCACTCCCAAGCATGCATTCCCTATCCCTGCTTTATTTTTCTTCCTTGCACTGACCACGAACAAACATTTCTTCAGGCATACATGCATTTGATCTATTATTATTATTATGATTACATATCTTGTTTGCTGCCTATCTTTATCAACTAGAATGTAGTGCCTATAATAGGCCTTGTAAACATTTAATAAATAATTATTAAATAAAATGAGTGAGTGAATTTCACACATAACAACGCTATCTTTTTTTCTTTTTTATTGGGGAAATATAGCACACATACAGAAAAGGAGCACAGTGATTTGTCATACAAAGAAAACCTTTTTACCCACCACCAATATTAAGAAATAAATTGCTGCCATTTACTCAGAAGCTGTTCTTGTGTCTCCTCCCAATTACTTCCTCCTGTCTCCAATCATGCAGCGATGATCACTATTCTGATACTTCTGGTAGTAACTTTGTTGCTTTACTTTATAGTTTTACCACTGAAGTATTTTTCTCTAAGACCTTTCTGTTATCATTTCTTTTTAACTTCATGTAAATGAAATCAATTTGTGTATGTTCTTCAGTTTCCATCTCTTGATCTTCAGCATTCTGTTTCTGAGTGTCAAGCATGATGTTGTATTTAACTGTAGTTTATTTTAATGTCTGCATAACATTTCATTGTATTACTATACTATAATTTATTTGTATCGTCTTCTGTTGAAAGGAATTTTGGTTACTTCCATTTTTTTGTTCTTTTGAGTAGTGCACTATCAATATTCTTGTACCAATCCTCATGGTGTCCAAATATGTACAGTTCTGTTGAGTGCAGTATTATATTTAAGAGTGAATTTCTGAGTCATAGAGTATGTATATATTCAGCTTTATTGCCAATAAGTTTCCAGAATGGTGGTACAAATTTCCATCCTTTCCACCAGTATGGTTTCTAATATATTTTTGTAAGTTTTGGGGCTTGTTTAGACATCCTCCTCTGAAGTGTCTGTTCAAGTCTCTTTTCTCTCTTTTTTTTTCTTTAATCAGAGCAAGTCTGTCAAATCCAGGGCACTCTTGGGTGACTTGTATGTACCTCTCTCAGCTGGGGAAACTGCCAGGAAATCTGCCTAGAGAAGAGCTGTGGCCCTAATTGTTAATTCCTACCCCTCTTGCATTCTACCACCAGCCAGGTCTCCATACCATTTACATTAGCTGGAGTCCCTTTCAACAATGTAATCTGGCATGATAAGAATCTGATAGTTTCTTCCTTCTCCCAGCCAAATACCACCACCCAGGTGGCCTTTTTTTTAAAGATGTAATTGATATGACACTGTATTAGTTTTTGGTGTACAATATAATGATTTGACATATATTCGCGTTCATTTTTAAACTTAGCTTTGTCTTTTTTATTGATTTGTAAGGGTTTTTGTGTATTCTGTATATGAGTGTCTGTGGCTAGCTTTTTTGCTCTTCTGATGATATGTCCTGATGAATGCAAGTTCTGAATCTGATGTATTTTAATTTACCAATCATTTTCTTTATAGTTAGTATATTTACGAACAATAGTTGGTATATTTTCATGCCTTCTTAAAGGAGTCTTCATATACCCCAGGTAATGGAGATACTCACTCATGTTTTCTTTTAGCTTTTTGTTTTACCTTACCTATTTAGAATCACATTCATCTGAGAGTAGGAGGCCACATGAGCAAAAACAGGAAGGAAAATGTGGGATGTGTGGGAGAGAGTGGGTATACCAGTTTGGTTGGAGCACAAGTGTTTGGAGGGTCTTGTGGGAAATAAAAGTAGAAAGTTAGATTAAGGAAGATAGTGTGGAACCAAGAAGACTTAAGAAAAATGTTACCCTGCTTTATTCTCACATGAGCAGGTATCATTTAGCAGTAGCCTCCAAAACGTCTTATATAAAGGTACTTTTGTCTCAAGAGGGATCATGCAGTTGTGTGGATGACTCAGTTCAAATCAACCACTCTCTGCACCCCAACACGACAATAACAACAACAAAGCAAAATAAAACAAATCTATCAAATCTACTGACTTTATTTTTATGTTTAAAAATTCTTCATTTATGTGGAATGGTATGTATCACATTATCTTGGTCTAATTAGCTATTATTAAATTTCTTCTCTTTTTGCCAAATATAATAAATGTTTCTAATGAGTTATGCTAAATAATAGCAGTATTCACTGATACTCCTGTTAAACAAGCAAGCAACAAAAAGTCCTCCCAGAAATAAATTATATTCATAATCTAGTAATTATATTTCTTTGGAAGATAGTATAAACTCTCTGTTAGAATTATTTTCTTTAACATATTTTATTTAAAATAGTTTTCCTTGTATGAACATATCATTTGTACCTGATTACTGGAGGAATGAGGATATAATATTCTCATAAATTCTTTTCTTAAACACTTGACTGTGTGGAAAGTGAAGTACCATACGTGTCAAGGTCTGTATGTATACATATCGGCAGATGTGCATGAGATATGTGCACATACATGAAAATAGGTAGTTAATTGGTTTCACCAAGTAAGATTAGAGATATTTAGTTCAAATTTAAAATAGCTTTGGTATATAACTGACAAGATGACAATACATTCGATAACTTGCAACTGTAGTTTTATGCCACTAAGATATTTTTCTTATTTAGTATGGCATAATAGGCTACATCTTATTATCCAGACTATCTTTCTGACTCTTTGAGGGAAAAAATAGGACCAACTAGTCAGGCCTCATTATCTATTAACAAGGAGAGACAGGAAGTAGACACATGGATAATTAAATCCATTGTCAAATTCAGCTTATAAAATGACTTTTGCCAGGATTTTCTACACCTTCCTTCAGAAAGCCTGTTGTTAAGAGTTCCTACTGGTAGCTGAGATATGGAGAGTTTGAATTTCAATTTATTTCCTCCTCTGTTTCTCTTAAAGATACTAACAAACCATGAGTTGGGTCAAAGCCCAGGAGTATATAAAGTATGGGAAGATATAGAGAGAGCCAGACAAAGGGAAACACCTGTAAATACTAATAATTGAACTCTTATTAAACATAATGCTTTTCTTAATCCTTGTTGGGACTGGACTGCACTGATTTTGTCCTGTCATTAAACTGAAAAGAAATTGTTTGAAAACATGCTTCCTTTATGGACAGAACCATCCAGACATTTTTGGAGGAGTAAACAATAAAGTTAGAGAATTGATTCTGGCTTGATAAGCAAGTGGGTGACTTTCTAGTTATATTCCCAAGGAAAGCTAAGAGTGTTTTCCTTAAAATGTCATGGTCTCAGGAAAGATTTTGATCAGGCCCATTGCTAGTATTTGCAAGAGTAAAAATGGTGGCCTTGGACTATATGTCTGCATTTAAAATAATAAATAAAGCTACCAACCTGTTAAGTAAAATTAATTTTATACTCCTTTTTTAAAGTTTTTATTTATTTATTTAGTTTTAGAGTGGGGGAGGAGAAAGGAAGTGAGGGAGAGAAACATCAGTGTGTGGTTGCCTCTCACACACCCCGTACTGGGGACCTGGCCAGCATCCCAGGCATGTGTCCTGACTGGGAATTGAACCTGCGACCTTTTGGCTCGCAGGCCAGCGCTCAATTCACTTAGCCACACCAGCCAGGGCTTATATGGCTTTTTGGATAAGATACTTTAATAACATATTAGAAGACCAGATTGGAATTTAAAACTTTGGACTCTGGGGTTTCAGGTCAGGGCATGACAATGTGGGGAGCTGACTAGCTCCCCTTCCCTTTTCATCATTATCTTAAGTGCCACTGTTACCTTCCTAAAGAACTGCCCTTGGCCACTGTGTGGATGAATTTACGTTCTCAAATTCTAAAGATAATCTCTTAAAACCATTTCCATATTCTCCGTATTCTTGTGGTCTTCTCTTGTCATTGTGGGTTGAATGGGAAATGATAATAATAACTAGCTACCAGTGATTCAGCTGGTGTAGGTTTTTTGCATATTTTTTCTTGAGAAGCAGCATTTTTTCTTCTTAGGGCTAATTATTTCAGTAAATGCAAGACATTAAATGTATACATATATACAATTTTTTCAGCTACTGTTATTTTAAGAAGTAAATTTTCAAAGTTACTTTTCTTCTTTTTCTACAATATAACATTTTAGGAAATGCTACCTTGAAACCAAGCAAAGTAAAATTTAGGTAATATCTTAGCTTGGCTGCTACCTCCAGGAGTACAGCAAATCAGTTGTTGACACAATTATTTAGTCTTCGGTACCTCCTAACTTTTCACTTGTGCAGTGATGAACTTGCCTTGCTTTTCCTTAGGGTTACACCTTGGCCTGTCGTCTCCCTTTAACCGCCGGGAGGAAACACGGCACTGCTAGACAATGCTGATTCAGCCTTCGGGGTTTAACGATATGTGACAGTTAGCTGACTAGCTTTTCTAATACAATTTGAAAACTTCATAGTTTTCAATCATTCCTAAAGGATGAGGCCTTAAAGAAGATATGCTTCTTCATTCATTTTAATGCTTAAATACTTAGGTGGGTGTAGAAGAGAAAATGAAGTGTAGGATTTGATCCTGTGGGCTTAGGCTTCATGAAAAGCAGGTGCCACAGCTCTCTGGACTCTCCTGGGTTAGCTGGAGATAAATTGTTTTGAAAATGTTGGCTTTGTAAATAGAAATGGAAATAATTTTTGAAAAGATAAAACAAAGGAAGTTGACACAGACATGAGGGCTAGAATTACTAGAAGGTTGGAAATGACCACAACCAGTTGGGTACAGGACTCAATGTCTGCAACAGTTCTCTGCTCCTTCAGTCACCCGGCTTTTTTAAGGTCGTGTGGGCATGACAGTGTAGTCCAAGCAGGTAGCACATTCTTGGCATTTTCTCATTATCATTTATTTCCCAAAGGCACCTTGAATAAAATAGGCGTGTTTGAACAATCTCAGAAACTAGTTTGTTTCCTCAGTTTACAAAATCAGCCCAAAGCCTGTTGGAGCAGGTTGGGCTCACGGTACACTCCACCACACCACCGTGCAGGCATGCACAGCGTGGTTTAGCAGCTGTAGCGTCTGTAAAGGTTTCTCTGTGTAGCATGTGAGGTAAAAGGAAGGAGTTTAAGTCCTGGCTTTGAAGCTGTTGTATTAACTGTTAACTTTTGCTGAGTGTATACATTTAAAAAGGTAGCAATCTCAGCAGGTTAAGATCATAACTGTCAGATGCTTGGGGGCAGCAGCTGTGCTGATGTGAGACATTAATGGCTGGATGGGTTCAATCAGATATGCCGCCTCCAGTGTCTTTATGTAATGGCATTTTCTAGATTTCAAATAGACTGCTGAGAAAGATGAAATATAATCTCATGTATTATCTCGGTCTTGAAAAAATAGATAATGAAATTTTCTCTTGCTGGCATATATTTTATTAACTTTTGTGGAGTCAACTTAAAGAACAGATGTCCCCATAGTGTTGACACGTTTTGCTAAAGTGGAGTGTTATTAAGTGCATTTGTGAGTTCTAGGAACAATGGTGTTAAGTAGAGCAGGTAAGTATCTTTTTTAAAACCACTCAGAGAATAATATGGCATATTGGGGGGCTAACTGGAGAGAAAAAGTGCTATAAAAATTGTGTACAACTGAATTCTTTTTTCTTCTTTCTTACAGAGTATGGAAAAGGTTCTTGTGGAATTCAGTCACAAGGAGCTGTTTGATTTCTATAACAAGGTCAGTGTTTTAAAAATAATTTCTGATAAGTAGTTTTTTTATAATGTTTCCTTCGTTTTCTGAATTTTTATTTTTAAATGCCCTATTATGGAACTAAGTTCTTTAAACTTCACTTGTAAACACCTTATGTTTCACAGTAGGAAGCATTGCTGAGATGAAGAGAATCTGACAGACTAAATCTGGAAGAAAATGGAAATGGTTTTAATTAAAGCAATAAGTGATGAATTATGTGGTACCTAGCCACACTGGCACTTTACATATAAAGCAGTGTTAAATATTTTTATTTCTGGGTGTAAGGGAAAATGGAAATGCTAGTCCTTAAAGATTTATCTTTGAGCATATTTTATGATTCTTTCCAAATACTGGTTTTTGTAATCTAGGAAACCACCATCCTGTTTTAAAATCTTACATAGTGATCACTTAAAATGAAACAGCTGTGTGTATTTAAAACAGTAGTATTTAGAAATCATCCTTTACAGATTTGAAAACTTAGCAAGCACGAATTCTAATATTTTCACATAAAAAGAAAAAATGTTAAGTGGTATATTTATTGCCATGTGACTGTATTTAATATGCATAATTGCCAGTGCCATTCTTTCCCTTCTGTTTGCATGTTTCTGAACAGCCCTTCATATGAATTTCTCTCTCCTCACCAACTTCCTCTCTTTTTTTGTCTCTGTAAATAGCTAGAGACCATACAAGCACAGCTGGATTCCCTTACATGATGCTCCTGAAGACTGGTTTCTCCGGCACACTCCTGCCACCTCATTATTTTGCTTTGAAGATAGACTGCCAGGTTGTGTTTTCTGAAGGATTCAGTAGTTTTCTTCTTGTAAATTATATGGTTTGTCACTTCTTAGACAAATAATAGCTAAGAGAAATCATTTTCTGAGGACTGAGGTTCTAATATACATTCCCTAGTTCCATGAGCCAACAGCAAGCAATTGTTAAGAGCACTTTTGCTTTTAAAAAAGCAGAAGTAAATGCCATATTGTTTTTACTGTTCTATTTTTGCTTTATTGCCTAACAAGCTTTTTTATAACATACTTGATGATACCTATAGAATCCCTGGATACAAGAACTCCAGTAATTACATTAATAAAAGTAAGAAAGCAGCCACATGCGATCACAGTACAGTATTTTTCCTTGAATATAATGAGTATATTTTGCTTTGGAAATAATATAGGAAAGCAATTAAAAATAGAGTTAGTGTATCAGGTAATTCCAGTGTGGACTTCTCTGTGCATTTTTATTTTTTCTCTGAGTTTAATGATTTAATAACAGTCCAGGTTTGTATATGTTTTCTTTGTGCTGCAGAATAATAATTATTCACTTCATAATATGGGAGACAGATTCAGATTATAAATAAAAAGAATTGTAATACATGCTAAATGGGTATCCTTAAAATTTTAAAACATAACTTTTACATTCACTTTCTGTATTATGTTAATTAATTACAGTCAATAAAATTTTTCTTAGCATTAGTACAGTACTTTATGCTATAAATATATATAAATATGAGTATGTTTACCTGCAAAAATAATATCAATTGCATTTTTATGAACCAAATATTTGTTCTATATTGTTTTCAGAGACACAAAGAGGGAGGGAACGAGGAAGGGAGAGAAAATGACAGACAGATAGATTCAAACGTGGCTTTTCTTCACATTAAGGAATTTGATTTCAAACTGTCCTAAACAAACAGCCATTAATATTAAATCATATTCTTTATGTTAGGTATCCAAGTAATGTTAGTGTTAAATGTTCTCTAAGTAAATGTTCAATATGTAGAATTTATGCCCTTCTTTATAAGTGTGTTCTATATTGTCACTTAAAAGAATTGGGAATTTGGATTACTTCAGAAAGTAAATGTTATAGTTGCTGTCCATAGTTGATCGATTTAAAAAGTTTTTAAGCTCAAATGTCCACTGATAGGATATCTGGAAGACATATTTATAATATAATGAGATTTGTTTCCATATGTGTCTTGTGGGGTCTCATTTTTTTATGCTCTGCTCTGCCAGACTCCAGAGGGAACTACCTAGTATAAACATCTTGATAAATATTATTTCAGACTTCTTATGTACAAATAAACATATATCATCTCAGGTTGATTTGTTAGACCTTCCTGACCATATAGATAGGTAAAAGTTTTCATTGGTTTAGTAGACAACTACCAATGTAGGCATCTAAATTAAATGTGACAGTTCAAAATGAAGTTTCTAATAGTAGCTTGCATTATGCCCCCTAAAAGAGCTGGCTTTATATTCTCTAAGAGTATATCTAAACCTATAGAAAAATGTGGGAAGTAATTTTCTCTCCACTGGTCTAGTTCAAGCAAGTCTGACCAACAGCATTGAAGAAAGGACAAGTAGAAGGTCTAATTCCAACCAAGAATGTAATTTTTCCTGAACTATATTTAATTGCAGATCATTTCATTCTCTAAGGCACCATCTTTGTTTCAATACAGAAGTCAAAGAAGATATCTTTTCCAAAAAGTATTACATGCAGGTTAGTTTTTAATAGAAACAAGATGGGTGGAAGGACAAGTGGGGGCTGGAACCTACTATCTTAGCAAGTAAATATGTCTTGTATGAGTGTTTGACATTATTTGTTAGAAAAGAACTGATGTAATATTCTTACAACTATTAAAATAATATCTGCTATTCTTCAGTTATAAAATATGATTTTTAATTAGGAAATACAAAATATTATAAGTAACCTAAATTTATAGAATCTCATCATCCAGAAATAGCCATTGATGACATTTTGGTAGATTTTATTGAAGTTGTTTTTTTTCTACCCATATACCCTTCTCTTTTTTCTCCTTTCCTAACAGATTAGAATAACACCATAATACAGTTTCATACTTTGCTGTGCATATATAACATTATAGCATGAGCACTTTTGGCCTGTATTGTCTAAAACATAATTTTAATGTATATTAAATTTGAGTGAGCTGCTGTACTTTATTTAGTTATTCAGTCTATTTTTGGACATTATTTTCAATTTTTTTAAATTGAAAGAACTAAAGAACTCACTTAGTGAATATCACTATATATAAACCCTAGACCACATCTCTTATTATTTTATTAGTATAGATTCATAGAGGTGGGATTGCTATGTCAAAAGTATGAAGATTTATTTATTTTTAATCTTCACCTGAGGATATGTTTATTGATTTTAGAAAGAGAGGGTGAGAGAAAGAGAAACATCAACGTAAGAGAGAAACATCAGTTCATTGCTTCTCCTATGTGTCCTGATAGGGGATTGAACCCACAACCTTTTGACATACTGGATGGCAATCCAACCAACTGAGCTACCTGGACAGGGCTATGTTCTATCTTTACCTTTAATGGAATTCTATTATAAAAATAATAATTGCCCATTGTAAAAAGAAAAAAAGTCCCTCCTCTGTTTTTACCATCTGACTTCACAGAAGTACCTACCAACTACTTAAAATATTTGGTTTACATAGTTTTAGACATCTTAAGTAAATGCCAACATACACACACACCTCTCTTTGTGTATGCTTTTATTTATTTATATTTATTTTAAGGCTATGTTTGTGTATTGATACATTGTTTCTCCAAAAGTTTATATCAGTTTATACTCTTCCCAACAATAAATGAGTATTCACATGCCTCAAACTAACTTCAGTAGCCCCTCCCTCCTACAGTATGTTTTGTTCTCAATATTCTTTTAACCTGGGATCAGGATTTGGGGAGAGTGTGGGGGGTAAGAGTGGGTTGAAGACCTGAACATCATTAATTACTTTGGATATGTTGTATTGCTAACTCCCGAGGAACTGAAGAGGAAACCACTTCTAAAACCGGCAAATGTGAGAGGCAGTAGCACAGTACTGAAGTATAAGGGCACTGAGGTTAGACATTTGTTTCCTCAACAGATGTTCAGTGAGTCCCTATGGTACTAGGAGCTGTGTACTCGAGGTAGTATATTAACACTGATGAGCAAAATAAATATAGTTCTTGGCTTCTTGAAGCTTAATATGTTAGTCCATTTTTTAAAAAGCGAAATATTAATAAATTGTGAACAAGTATGGGATTAAAAATAATTGAATTCTATTAAGAAAATAAAAGATGGGACCTCAGGGCATCAAAGAAAGATTCTCTGAGGAAACGAGACTTGAGCCAAGTCCTATAGCACAGGTTAGAATGCAACAATAGAGGAACAGCAAAAAGCGCTCTACACAGTAGAATGGCTCAGGCAATGTCCAGTGGAAAAGGCTTACAGTGGTGTCCAACCTTTTGGCATCTCTGGGCCACCCTGGAAGAAGAGTTGTTGTCTTGGGCCACACATTAAATACATTATAACACATAGTCACAAAAAAAATCTGCTAATGTTTTAAGTAAATTTACGATTTTGTGTGGGGCCGCATTCACAGCCACCCTGAGCCACATGCAGCCATTGGGCCATAGGTGGGATACCCCTGGGGCTTAGCAGTTTTCTGGAACCAAAGAAGGTCAGTGTGGCTAGAATGTAGTGAACAAGGGGATAGCAGAGTATGATGTAGTCACTTGTACCACCAAAATATCTTACAAATATATCTCGAGGACACTGCTGTTTCCAAGTTACCATCATCTTTGCTGTGGACCACCCTGCTTCCACTCTAGTCCCGCTTCAGTCCAGTCTTCACACATATCTAATATTTTTAAAACATTAGTCATACTAACTACATTGTCTCCCTGCCTAAAACTCCTCAAAGACTTACCATTACACTTCAAATCAAATTTAAGTGTCTGAACCCTCAGGACAGACAAAGAGTCATACCCTATTTCTACTACTTTTTGTGTTATTTAATTTGCTAAAGCTTAGTTTCCTCATCTTTCTAATGGAAATAATAATCTAAATAACATGGGAGTGTTATGAAGATGCAATGAGATAATTCATGTTAAATATTTAGCATAATTCTTGATATGCAATAATCATAATAAGTGTTAGCTGTAATTTTCATAATCACTTCAAAAAACTGAGCAGGCTCTCTGTTGAAGTTGTTCCACGTCAGGTTTGAATTGCAGAAAGCTTGCTATGAAGCCCTTCCCTTTGATTTTACTTGGAGTTCCAATAATAACTCTGTCTTATGACTCCTAGATTCAAACATAATGTTGATCTTTTCCACTCCTAATTTTTTATTAACAAAATAAGGTAATGGATGTATTATGGGATGGGACCAGAATCAGAAATTTTTTTCCTATAACTATCTTTCTATATAGCTCTTCTGGCTCTGAGAAATCTAACTTTTAACTCTATTCAGGGAATTTCTGTATCTTCTTACCTTAGATAACATCTTCTTCCCCTTGTTCATTATTAACAGGGACCAGCAAACTATGGCCCGAGGTCCTCATTTAGCTCATCACTTGCATTTATGAAGTTTTGTTGGAACACAGCTATGGTGGTCAAATTCTCAATCATTCCTGTCTTTTGGTGTTTACATCTCGGTGTAATCCTCTCCCCTTGAGTGCAGGCAGCAAGCACCTGTTATTTGCTTCTAACCAACTGAATGTGGCAAAGATGATAAGATGTTGCTCCCGTGATTATTACATTATGTCAAATTCTTTTGCACCACCAAATTCATTCTAGAGGCTTTCTCCCTTCTTACTTTGAAGAAGCTAGCTGTCATGTTGTGAGAGGGGCTGTGAACAGACTCACATAGTGAGGAACTGAGTGACCTCTAGGAGCTGAGGATGACCAATAGCCAGCAAGAAGCTACAGCCCTAGGCCCTCAGCCCTGCAGCCACGAGGATGTAAATCTACACACAGCCAGAGTGAGCTTGGAAGTGGATTCTTTCCTAGGCAAGCCTCCAGATGGGAACATAGTCCCTGCTAGTCGCGATCGCAGCCTTGTGAGATCCTTCTGCGTGACAGACCCAGACTCCTGGTGCATGGTAATTGTGAAATAACAAATATGTTCTAATTTAAACATTGGAATTTATAGTAATTTGTTATGCTGTAATAGATAACTAAAGCAACAGTCAAGCACTTTCGTTTACAGTAATTACAAATGAAACCTTTTGGCATCTCTGAACCACACTAGAAGAATTGTCTTGGGCCACACATTAAATATACAAACACTAACAAAAGCTGAAGAGCAAAAAAAGGTTTTAAGTAAATTTACGATTTTGTGTTGTGCTGCATGCATAGCCATCCTGGATCTCATGCGGCACACCAGCTGCGGGTTGGACACCCCTCTACTTTATATAGTCATGTAGCCTAGGGGTTCCCAACTGCTGAGAACAGGCTGCTACCCCTCTGTGTCCTGTTAGGAACAGTCAGGAGGGAAGCTCGCCTGAGCTCCACCTCATGTCTCCACCCCACAACCTCACCCAACCCAGTCCACTGCAGGGGGCTAGCAGCTTGTGAACAAATGAAGCTCGCCTAATCTCTGCCTCCTGATCCCCCAACCCGGCCTAAGCTCCTCCTCCTGTCCACACACCCCATGCCCCGACACTGCTGGTGGAAAACCCAGTCCCTGGTATCAAAAAGGTGGGGACCACTGATGTGGTTTACAGCTTCTTTTGCACTACAACAGCAGAGTTGAGTAGTTGTAACCAAGAGGATATGATCCAGAAAGCCTGCAATATTTACAGCCTTACTCTTTACAGGAAAACTTTGCAGACTCATGCCTTATAGCATACTTCTATGGGGCATCTCCCGGGAAATAAAGCAGTTGATATGGCATGCATAAATCTATAAGATGCATGTTGTATGTACTTCTGTAGCATCACTTTTGCCTTAATTTTGCCAGTCACATGGAAATTGGAAGTTGTTTTCCATCCTCTGCAGCTATTGCAGCCATGTGAGTAGACCTCAGCCATGAACTGTAAGTGGAAATGATACTCATCTTCACTTTTCTCCATTTCCCAATCTGAAACATAGATTTGGAGTTGAGTGAGGTTTGACTGAGCAGACAAGGATGATGCCTTAAGGTGTGGGGAGAAACAACATGGAAGGAAGTTGGGTCCCTGAATGTCCTCACGGAGCAGTGCTGCTCTTAACAAGCTGCTATCTCCAGACTGTGGACATGAGAAGTAGAACATATGGTTTGAGCAACTGTATTTGGGGTCATATTGATACAGCAGCTTAGCCCATAGCCTAACTAATATGGGGGATAGCATGATTTTAATTAGCCAATAATTTAGAGCATTTATATTTTTACAGAGATGAATATTTTATGTCATATAGTTCAAATACATATAAGTGCTAGAGAGAAAATGGGCAACTTCAGGCTAAATTTGCAGAGCTCCTAGGAAGATATATTTGGCCTACTCCCCCGGTGTGGTTATGTGGAAGGAGAAGTTTGAGAAGCCTAGGTATATATTGTAAATTTTCCCAAAAATCTTTACATAATCCCTATTCTACTGTTGAAGAAGAAGGCCGGGACAATTCTGATTGGTTCAGGCTCATTAGTCAGAACCTGCTCAGGAATTAGAATTTAAGTTTCAGATGAGTCAATTTGACTTTCCCAGAACTTTTTTGTCATTATTATGCAAATAATTCTACTCAATACACCAGCCTCATTTAGTGCTAAAATTAGGAACACATTAATTTAAGGGATTTTATAGTAAAGTTTAATGGCATTTATAAATTCGGAGAGTTTCAAGGATTTTAATCATTGCTCCCCCTACCTTACCCCCAGTGCTCCCACCCTCACCTTCCAAATCTTTTTTAATGTCTCTTGCTTTTTTCTGAGTTGTAAGGTTGTACTGGCTGGCTGAAAGCCTATGATTCAGATTTAAGTGATGTCAGTTTTCATAACCTGCTTTATTTGTTTTATTTGAAATGGAAAGTTGTTAGTTTTTGTTTCAAAAGAAATAGTCTGCAAAGACAAGAAAGTTGAAGCAGGGCCAGTCTATAAATATGTAGGGAAAAGGATGCTGTAGGATTAGAGAAAATGTTTTAATTTCCATGGCTGTCAAAATAATGAATATATAATAATGTTCCCTTAGTAAAACCAGAGTTCAGTCATTTTTAGCATCTTTTAATGAGAATTTGGGAATCTCACTTTATGAAAGACCTGGTTTTTTGAAAATATTTTTTCTTCAAAGGAATCTAAGTGAGGGAAAGAAGGGAAAAGCAGTTAATAATAAATGTAATAGTTGCATTTATTTCTGAAACTGAGTTTTAAAGAATACAATACATCCTACCTGAATTGTTTAAGGAAAAACCAGTAAGTTTTTTCTCATCTATAATAAATGTAGATTTGCTGAGAGGCATGGAGCTCAGAGATTTCTCAAGGTCTTTCCCCATATCTTCTTGCTTCTGAGATAGATTGCCATATTTCTTTTGTGCTGTTTCTAGTCCACATTTAAGATTCTTTCTACAGGTTCAGCCAGGCTACCCATTAACGAAGCAAAAAGCTATCTCTGTTAATAGGCTGCTCTAACACTTCAACATTGGAAGATTCAGCATCCCTTCCTGTCCAGGAATGTGGTTATGCTTTGGCAGCAGAGCACAGTAATTTTCCAAATGATTGGAGAAAGTAATGACTCATACATCCCAGACCGTGTGCTCAACTTTGTGATCCAGCCTTTCGCTCTATTACATGCTGACGTAAGTAGTCCTGTGAACATCAGAGTACTTAAGAAATATTGGCTGAATGAATTAATGGAGCACATAAGTAGTTTTTCTCTCTCTGCCTCTCCTATTTGCATAGTACCATCTGAATCCTAAAAATCTATGCCCTCATAAACCTCAGATTGACAAGAGTAGTTTTCAAACTGCTTTAGCTAAATACATTGGTAATCCGGTTAGAGAATAGCCCCATCTCTTCTGGGGAGGATCTCCTGAAGTCACTGGTCCTTCCAGTTGTGGAGCAAGAGATACTCATGTGGAGAATAAAAGCCTGACAACCTGCTAGAGACCCAGATTTCTCAAAGTGTGTTCTGTACTTTACTTGTCTAGAATGCTGCACGCAGTTCCCTCACTGCTGTGAGATTTATGGTAATCAGGAAGTTGACTTCGGCATGCTTCTGGTACTAATGCTGCAAGACTGAAAACCAGTTGCATTCCTACCAAACTCAGAGGTGATTTATAGGATGGGATCAAATGAAGTGCTCCAGAAAGACATCCCAATATATTGTTATGTTGAGATGTATGTTAAATACATATAGTTTCTTTTGTGAACTCATTACCCAGGTTTTAATTTCCTGTAGAAAAGAGTATGTCTTGATTAAAAACATACATTATACATATACACACATATATACATTGCCTACAAAGAGGCTTTCCTCACTAATGTGGGGCAATTCAATGACAAAGATTTAGAAAGTAGTCTCCCCTTACAAGATTGTTCCAAGTTATCACAAACAACACAGGCTGGACAAAAATCTGAACAAGTTCATACAGATAATGCAGAATGCAAGCAAGATGCAGAGAGCCAGGCAGAAAGCTGTTCTGTGTCATTTTACTTAAAATTTTCCTTATGTAACTAAGACCATGTTTTTAAAGAAATCTTTTAAAAATTAACTTTATTTTTTGATTTTAGAGAGAGGGGAAGTGAGGGAGAAAGAGAGGGAGAGAAGCACCAATGTGAGAGAGAAACATCTATCAGGACCAAACACACAACCCAAATACGTGCCCCAATCAGAATTTGAACCAGCAACCGTTGCATCTGTGGGACAGTACCAGCCAACTGAGCCACACCGGCCGGGGCCAAGACCATGCCTTTAAATGTGAAGGATCCAGTATGAGAGATCAGTTTCTTCTTGATAGAATGCTTTGTAATACCTTTTCTACCACATGGCAGAAAAAGGCCGTTTGTGTCAGAGTTTTGGTGCTTCATTGAAAATTATGTTCTGTGGTTTACTTGTGTGATCTAAACTGACTAAAGTAGTAATAAAAAGTCAGCAAGTTTGGGTACATCAGCTTTCTGGACTTGCAAATTACCCAGAGCAGGCCAGAAGGACTCTGGGAGTGGCTGCCTTTGCTATTAACCTCCCTTGTAGAGGGACATCTTATAAAGTTCTGCTGGGTAGGCTTGGATGTGTTGACAGGTTCCCTGAACTGATGGACCTGTAGAGTGCGACCACCACCTGGAGGGTTATTCCTTCAGGCACTAGATGAGAATTTGCCCAAATGTGCTGACTTTATAGTGCTATCGTTTTCCTCTGCCGACTTCTGGGAACTACTCCTTCCATCTCTGATTTTCCCCTGAAAATCATTCTCCTTGGTTAATGCCATTCCCATGAATGCATTTATACTATTGGGCCCTTTTTCTTTTGATTACACTTTCAGTTAAATCTGTTACCAGGATAATCTCAAAAATATTAAAATTGAATTTTTACATTTATCTCTGTAGTCTGTGCTGGGGGATCCAGGATCTCAAAAGTGTCTGCCCAAAATGGTTAGACCTCACAAAGTCACAGTTTATTTCTGTGGAATCATAGATTTTGAGAAGTGAAAATTTCTCCTAAAATTAAATAATTACTCCTTATTTCATCAGCTTTCTAACACTAAGTATGTATTTTAAATTTTACCGAAGAAGCCTCCTCTGTTTTATAAGCTTATTTTTATAGGGTTTCAAATACAATATTTTTGTAGGGAGAGGGTGAATGTTTTACAGGGTAAGGGACACTTCTGTTTTTCACCCACTTTACTGTTTCTCTTTTTGGCTCCCCCATGTCTCTTAAAGGAGAATGACTTGGCATTCTGTTTGGTCAATTATAAAATATTGGTTGGCCATGTTTCCTGATGGACAGAGTACTGTAAAAAGACCATGTCTGCTCTGGTGATCTTCTGTTACACTTCTTGCTTTTAGTCCGTGGATTGGAATTGCCAGTAGAACCAAGGATCCCTTAGGGCCTAGCCATCTCTCTCTCTGCCTCCATAATTCATCATTTTTTTAGTTTCATGACATGTGGCTGGAAGGGACTAGTTATGGTCCAGAATTTGAGGTGAAGTAAGGTGTGTGGGGGAGACGGGCAGGAGAGTCCTTCTGAGACCAAGCAGTCTAAACCTAAACTTAGGTAAAGTTTCAAGCTCTTAGGTTTCAAGCTCTGAACGGTAATAGTGAACTGTCACTTTGTTTCTTATTTGTTATTAGTCTTCCTGTATTAGCTCCCTTGGGAATGTCAAGGGTTGAGGAGTGATTGGCAGGACAAGATTTGGGCATTTGGATGTTCTTTAGTCAAGTGCCATTGAATGCAATCACTATTTCCCCTCTTCCCTTATAGCTCTTCTTAGCAAATCTGTCTTGTCTTTCAGTGGTAAATGTGTAGAGAGCTATGGACAAAAACATCAACGGTATCATTCATAACTGTCAGTTTTCAGGTGGGCATTGAGAAAGAGAAGGCTTTAAAATCAATGATTCCCACTCCCTCTGAAGATCAGCTTGATACTTCTAGCCATCCATCCTAAATAAGCAAAATATCCACTTCTCTGAAAACAGAAGGGAGACATTACTAAGTGAATTTTAAGGGCACATTGACTACTCACCTGCTACAATAGACCAGTGAGACCAGTTCCTGGCAGGATGGAAAGTGACCTCATACTCAACTTCCTGTACGTGAGAACTTTAACTTCTCTCCAGCTCCCTAGGAAGCTAAGGAGGTATGAATGCACCTTTGGTAGCCTGACATGATTCTGTCTTTTGACCTTTGCTGAATTTGTGGAAGGAAAAGAAAAATAAAAAATAGCATTCCTCCTCTTTCCAAACTAAGCATTTACAATTTAACATGGCTACTTAGGAAATGGAGAAAAACGGGGATGAGATTAACTGATCAGGTTATCCTTATGTGTTCTAGTAAGACATCCAAGCCACTTCAGGGCTACTTTTGTGCCTCCTTTTCTAAATGTGTTTATTATCTGCAAGTCAAGCAGACACATCATATGAAACCCACAGGATTAGCTTCAGACAGGGGAATGAATGAAAGTCTTCTTCCATGTGCTGCCATATTTTGCCATATATACTGTACAACCACATTTTTGGCCCAAGCTTTCAGGAAAAAATCTTTCATTTTAATTTTTTAATTCAATTATTTATTTATTTTTAGAAACAAAACCGATTATCATATTCCCGGGTATCATTATTGCTTTCTAGAGTTAGACTTTTAACATGTAAGCATAAATAAAATAAAAACATTTATATAGATATGGAATAGTACTACCCATGTATAATGTGCATCCTTATTTTCCCCTCAAGAATTTGGGCAAAAAAGTGCACATTGTACATGGTAAAATATGGTAGTTTCATCCCCAAAATATTTAACCCATGCCAGTGTGTATCAAAAGCAAAGCAAACTGATTCTGAAATGCCATATTGTTTCCTCAAACAATTAACCACTACCATGCCCAAAGCTCTGTGCTTATGGGCTGAACTTCATCCACAAAATGTGTTATAGGCAGGACAAGGAATTGTTCTCTAATTATTTTTAGCTTTAAAGAGCATTTCAGTCCCCTGCAGGGAGCTTTGAAATGTCCCAGGGTACGAATCAGAGTAATTCAATGTGCTTGCCTTTTCCTGCCTCTCCTCCAGCACTGCCGTTGTGAGGGAGGAAAGCCAGATGGCAGAGGTCTTCTCCCAGACCCATCAGCATGTCCTCAGTTTTTGCCTCCTCCAGCCACAGCTTGTTCCCAGCTTTCTCCCTACATCAATCAGCAGCAGTCCCAGGGCAGGCAGAGTGGGGGCCCAGACCACCAGGAGCTTGCCTTTCGCGCAAAGACAGGCTTTAGAAACCAGACAGCTTCATTCCTTCTACAGCAGTGCCCAGATGCTCAGAGAGAGCACTGTTATATTCTACTATGAGTCTTCTACTGCAGAAATACAATAAATAAGTGAATAAATTAGTGGTTGCTTTGCATATATGTCTTGGTTTCTTCATTTATTAAAAAAAGGGAAAGGGGAATAATGGAGAAAGAAATGGAAGAAAATTTGTGTGTATGTGTTTAAGGTGGTTATATTTAAGGAAAAATGCATTTTGGTATTCTTATGATTATCATATGCAATTAGGATGCTGGGCAAGACCTTAGCTGGACAACTCTGCTTATTCATTCATTCATTATACATTTATTTATTCATCAACTACTTAATAGGCCAACAAGTGAGGTCCTGCCGGAACTCTCTTGTTTTGCTTGTATGTCGGGATCTACAACTCAGCATTGCCCCAGGACCTTAGGGGGAAGCTAATGTGGGATGGGGTGTGGTGGGGGTGGGGTGCAGGCCAGAGAAGCTCTCCCTGCTGACTCCTGCAGCAGCTTTCAGTAATGGGAGAAGAGGTGGGAAACCTCGGATGGGCCACATGTAAGGAGCTACCATTGGTCCTGATCAGGCACAGCATTACCTTCAGCTTCGGCTCCTTGGTTAATGAGACTCTCAACAAATGAGTAAAATAGTTCTGGTAGCATCACAGGATTTCAGGGCAAAGCAAAATGTCCCCTGTCCTACCCTCCTCAAGCCATTACTGCTTCCTCTGAGGTCATCTCACACCCCTGCATAAAGCCATTTTATCGCCCTTTCTAACATCTGCAGCTGACTTGTGTTCATGATTTTCCTTTCTCATGTTGGTTTACTTAGTAGGACATTTGCTATTTCTGATCAGATAAGTCTTCCAGGGAGCCAAGGCATGGAATCTTTTAATAAGTGGGGAGAGCCAACAGAACCTGCTCCCCGTACTCCTCTGAAGCTTCCCGAAAAGCTCGACTTCTAGCTGGAACTCTGCAGCGAGCGTATGGGTACATGTGACACAGTGTGTCATTCATTTTTCATCAACAGATGGGTTACATATGAGCCAAGGAGGAGTGTGGATGAAGCAAGAGCTGCGAGGGCTACATCAAACCATGTTTAGAATGTCTTTGTTGGCTGTCATTGAGAAAGAACTCATGCTGATTAATTGATTCAGGATGCACGTACACCTCTGCAGTGGTAAGCGAGAGACACATGGGTCCAGAGAAAATAGACCTGCCTGGGAGCATCCTGGGAGAGGCCAGATGCTCCGCAAGGAGTGTTAGTGAAATGAGAGTCGCATTTTACAGGCTTGTCCTGGCTGGAGATGTATCTTGTTGGGAGTTGCAGGTGCACGGGAAATTAAATTTCCCTCGCTGGGCAACCTGCTGCAGTGGGGATTGCTCTGTTTGCCTGGCCCACTGAAATCAGTGAGGAAGGACACTGCCAGGATTTTCAGACACTGACGTGCACCTCATAGCTCAGGCTTGTTATAAGAGCCAGTGCTGAGGCACTTCCTGGCCTGGCGGTTTTCTTCAAAGCTGCTGTTTTTCTCCCTCTCCACTCCTGCCTCTCCCAGTCCTTGCATGTGTACTATTCTAGAGATTTAAGGTTTCCTCTGGGAATATTCTTTTGCTTTTGTCTCATTCATTCATTCAGAGGGCACTGTGCCAAGTTCTGGTAATTCAGTGGCTGTTCATGGGACCTCTTATTTGCCAAGAACTCATCATCATCTCCTCACACCTAGGATAGGATTCTGTAAACAGAAACTTTCAGAGTAGTGGACTTCTAGACCAGTGATATCATTGAATTTGAGAGGAAGTCAGTCCCAGGGCTCTGGTCCAGCAGCTGGCGAGAGCCTGAGCCTTGGAACGTCATAGGTTGCTCTGTTGCAATGCATCGTCCTGGATGTAGAGATCCAGCTAAAACTAAATATGAAAACTAGAATTTATTTATTTTATTCTTGGTCAGTTTTCTTGAGATTTAATTTGCATACAATGAAATATATTTATTTTAATTGTACATTCAATGAGTTTTCACAAATGTATACACAGATCCATGAAATCTCTCTTGCAGTCAAGATGCAGAACATTTCCACCATCCCCAAAGCTCCCATGTACTCCTTTGCGGTCGCTCTCTTCTACCCTGGGCCCTAGGCAACCACCAATTTGTTTTCCGCCATCGTAAAGTAGTTTTGCCTCTCCTAGAATTTCATGTAAGTGGAAAGCATCCAGTATGTACTCTTTTGTGTTTGGCTTCCTTTGTTCAGCATGTTTTTTAGATCTATTCATTTTGTTATTATCTACCCAAAGTTTGTTCCTTTTTATTGCTGAAGAGTATTCCATTGCATGGATATGCCACAGAATGTTTATCTGTCTTTGCGATTTTGGTTTATTTGCAGCTTGGGGCTATTATGAGTAAAGTTGTTATGAACAATTGTGCTTGTCTTTGGGAGGGCACATGTTTTTATGTCTCTGTGGAAATGCCTAGGAACTAATGACTTCTATGGAAAGTGTTTGTTCTTAGCAGTGGATATGGCGTGAGCCTAGGAACACAGTCTATCATGATTCTAGGAGGAATCTGAATCTTGCACAAGGAGCAAAAACAATTGGAGCTCCTACTTCACATGTGTAAAGTATATGAGGCTTGGTGACCATATACCCACTGTTCATCTACATGGGCATGAGGGACTCCCAGCCAGGCATTAACAGGTTTTACTCATTACAGATGATAGATAGATAGCAGGAAAAAATGTGTCCTTGGAGAATTAGGGTGAAGTCACTGAATTTTTCTCCAAAGGCCTCAAATAAATTCAGTTCAGTTCAACAAATATGTGTGAAGCAAACCCTTATCCTGGGCCAGGCATTGTAATAGCTGCTGAGGGTAGGGCAGCACACAAAGCATGGGGCCTGTCCCAAGACCCTGTGAGATACCTTCCTCCCACAGTTGGGACGCAACCAGTTTCCTCTAGGACCCCAGGCCAGGTTTCCATTGCAGTTTATATACTACAAAGGTCAGTGCCTGGCACATTGGTGAGTACAGAGAGCCAGATTGTTGTGAAGGAGTAGGAGGTTGGGAAGTCATAGATGAAATAACAACTACTACTCTATTCCTGAACCATGTTTCCATACCTGGTGGCCGCTGAAGTCACAAGAGAGTCCCAACACACTCCTGTTAACATCAGGTCCTGTGATAATCCTGATATTCCACTTGAGGTGTGATTTTTGAGCCCATTCTGACCTCAAAAACTGGAGTATGGAAGATCATATTTATCAATCATTAGACTCAAATTGCATACTGGCATGCCTGTGGGGGGGTGGCTTGGTTTTCAGTTTAGTTCTCTTTTAGCTCCAAGTTTCTTCTAATTCTACCCAGCATGCATGACCCATTACTCAGGCATGGACTTGGGCTAAGTTTACATGCAGAAGTATGCACCTCTCCAGGATTCCCTTGTCATTCTTCAGTGATTGTGCTTGTCCCATACGCCTTTCTCCGCTAACTCGGGACAGTAAGTTGATGGGTTTTCTTATTGGAGTCTTGGAACCTGGCTTTGTTGCCTCCACATTTGTTCACCTCAGGGTAAAGTGATAAAAAACAAGGCATTTTTACTGTGCTGATCACTTTTCTAAGTTCCAACTCCCTTCTGTAATCAGCCTGTGTTTTTCAATCTCCAGAGCCTTCAGATAGTTTTTCTTCCCTTTGTTTTGTGTTTTTTTTTTCAGGGTGTATAGTTGTTATTGGAAGGAAAGTAGATTCATTAGCAGTTTACGCCTTCTAAACTAAAAGCAGAGCCTCTGTGATACTTACTTTACAATTATAAAATGTCAATATGACTCTTTTAAAGTGTGAATTCAATTTATTTCTCATAATGCCTCATTTTTCCATTCAGTATTTCCATCATTTTTTTTCCTATTTTATGTTTATATTCATCGTACTTATTTTGAAATCCTCCTCTATAAACTTAAGTGTCTGGTTTGTTTCTAAGTCTGCTTCTATAAATTGCTTTATCTCTTGATTATCAAGAGAGAATCTTGATAATTTAAACTTTCCTGCTTTTTAACTCTAGTTTTACTTTATTATATACTGAACTTTGTGGATTTGAAAATTTTAGAGCTTTCAAATGATGTTTATCTTTTACGCAAGTTGATTCACCCTTTCCTTAGTGAGGCTTACACTGTATCTGAGCTAAGAAAATGCTTATATGACGTTTTTGGAAGTCTATCTACCTCTGGATATAGTCTTCCAAATCTTCCTGGTATGGTCATTGGGTCCCCTGTCTTGGAAAGCCCTGAACTCTATTCTTTGTTTCATCATTATTGTGACTACCCCAAAGTCCTTTCTGCTTTCCAGCAGTTTTCTGCTTATCTTTTTACAGTCAGTGTAGCTCCAGAATTTGTCAAGTGTCTTTAGGGAAAAATGAAGCATGTTGCAGCCACTCAGGTTTCCAGCCCTGTGAGACTGCTGGAAACTTGTGGTCTCTCTTACTGTGCTCAGAGCCTGATTCTCAGGTTTTTGCTTTTTGGTCAAAATAACAAATGCAGTTTTGTCCAGAGGAGATGCAGTTACAGAAGGTCAGTTTACTTCTCTTAACTCTCTCCAGAATCTTGACCCCTGTAATCCCCTCAGATGTCTTCATACAAAAGATTTCTAAAAAAAATTATGTGGCTTTTTATTACAGATACTATCTGTTATCAGTGGGAGCCTTAGTATATTACAAACCAAAAGCCTGTCTGGGGTAAAAGTAATAGATATACAAATAAACAAGAAAGAAACCTGAACAGACTAATTATGATAATAGCCATGAGCAAAGGAATATCATTCACTCTAACCTCTGAACTCACTCTGGACAGCTAAAACAGGAAATTAAAAATATCGGAGAGAACAGCTTCCAAACATACTATACAATCTTATCCCTCCTTACTTTGTCACATGCTGTTCCCTTTGCTGTAAGTATCCTAATTCTCAAACAAGACATGAGAATAGTTAAAAACAAGAAGAATTCACATTTTGGCCATAAATGTAAAGTGTGAGTCCTTCAGGGAACACATGTCTTTGAGAAGAGGAGGCGAGAGGTCCATCTGGGTCCATTTCCTTCACTTCACCACCATTTCAGTGAGGAAAGGGCGAAAGGCACATTCCCGCTCAGAGAAAGGGGGCTCCCCGGGGCCGCTGTTGGCCACATACCCACGTGCTGAGCTTCTGCTCTGTCAGCAGGACGCTAGGCGCTGAGAACATAGGAATAAAATGAAACACACATCTGTGCCCCAGAAGAGCTCCCAACTCCTCAACAGAGCTCTTTCTACATTTTTGAGGACGTACCTAGCAGTTCCTAAGAGAAGAGTTTTAGTAACGTGTTCAAAGAGGTGTGCCTTGTTTCTCTGCCCCATCCATGTCTTGTGCCAACTCTGTGTCTCTCCAGTTCGTGCCAACTCTGTGTCTCTCCAGTTCATGCCAACCAGGCAGCAAGTTGTAAGCAAGAGAAATGAGAAAGTTTCATGCTTCTCATAGCTTGAGACTGACCCCACAGGCCACTGTCCTCTGCTGAACACTTGGCTATCGTTCTCAGAGCCTTGCCACTGTGTTGAAAATGGGAAAGGAAACTTTTACAGGGATTTTTATACGAGCCAGATCCAATCATGCCTGGGTCCTTTTCTGATAGTGTACATAGGGAGATTACTATCTAATGACTTTCAAACAGTAACAGTTCAATTATGAATTTGTGTCCAAATAAAATGTTAACACTACTGGTGTGCAGAGATTATAGAAATGTAAATAGTATCATAAGAAACAGTTCCAATTGTGCAGCTTAAAAAATACCAAATTCTATTTGCAATTATTGTCAGAGACTTAAAAATTAAGTTTCCTTCCCTGGAGTAGTTTAACCGTTAGAATAGTTACTTCCAATATCTGCCCATCCAAAATTATTCAGTTGAATTAATCCCCTCAAAATTAGTGGATTTTCACTGTGGGATTTAGGCAGGGGATTTTTCCAGCTCTGCTGATACCAGCACTTAGAATGATTATGTATAATCTATTTCCTTTCCACTATTACATCTCAGAAAATGCTGTTTTCCCAATTTTTCTGTCTTCGGCGGAAAGGAAATCAGGACCAGGTATACTATCAGGATTCAGCTCTTGCCATTTATTGGAGAAAAAAGGCTGTATGAACGAAGTGCTGTTCAGGTCTCTTTGGCAGTGGATTCTCTGTCCAAAATCATGATATGCCCCAGCCAGAGCAGTTACAGGTCAGAGAAGAGTGTTGGCTTGCTGATATAAGAAGGTTTGGATAACCCAGGTGACATTTGGAGATATGGTCAGGGGTCTTTGTAATATGTTCCCTGGGAGCATTTCTGTTCAGACTGATAGGAGACAAGAGGAGGGATGGGGAGGTATTGTTTTGTTATCCCTAAATTTTTTCAATGTCATTGGGTGGTGGGAACTGACCCAACTCCATTATAAAGGTTTAAGTTTAAGCCCTATACACAAAGGCATGGAGGACATGACAGATTTTACATAACTTTAAGAAACCGGGCTATTTATTGTGCTCAAGTAGTACTAACCACCTTATCGGGGAATAATCACCATATGTTCCCTGATTTATATAAAGCAAAGGTCAGAAACTGATGTTGGGTATACAGCAATTTAGATATGGTCCCAAATGGCTTATTTTTAGAAATAAGGTCTAAACCTTTAAAACAAATATTTTGGTTTTGGGACATGTGAAGTAGAGAGCAAGAACAAGGTACGACATTTCTGTGTCTCCCTCCACCTCCATTAAACATAGATAGAGCTGCTTCCGCTTCTGCCCGTGAGGGACTGACTGCTCTAGAGTGTGGTAGGTGTCCCTTGAGTCTCTGACTGGTTACCAATCTGTGCATGCTCTTTTTGCTCCAAGAACTAAAGGGAAACATAAATATAAGGAGAAGAGAAATGGAAAACATCCCACAACGTTGAGCAAAAATGATTTTAACATAATTACAGCAAAACTGTCAAAGAAATAATTCCCAGAGCTCATACAGGACTGCAAAGTGTTTGACTAGTGTCCATCCAGAGTGAAGAGACATCGTTAAATTGAAGGACATTCAGCGGAGACTCAAAAGGGGCAAGTCTTAGAAGTGGGGTGAAATAGTTCTAAACAAGAGCTCCTCTAGGCTTTCTTAAAAACAGCTTTGTAAAGATATTTTAAAGGGTCAAAATAATGTTGAAAGCAACTTAACTACCTGCCAGAAAATGTATAAAACAATTTAAAGGAATACAACAAAACGAGCACTCAACAATGTTAACTTCACAATGTCTGGGTAACTGCTAAAACTTACTATATATACAAAGATAGAATTAGAAAAAGCAATTCATAACTAGGAGGACAACCATCCATAAAAATAAACCTGGGAATGATAAAGATGATGAAATTAACAGGATTTTAAAACACCTATTATGAATACGCTCTGTTCAACTAATTAAAGAGCATGGACATAATAAAGAGGGAAATGGATGAAGTAACAGTTAAATAGCATTTCAGACAATGACAGATACAATATCTGAAATGAAATATACTGAGTAGGTGTAAAAGCAGATTAAACACTGCAAAAGGAAAAATCAGTGACTGGAACTTACAGAAGTACAAAATCCAAATGCAGAAAAGTTTACCCAAAATGAACCAGAGAAAACGGGCCTGAAAGCAGCAGAGCGTCTGCGAGCTGTGGGGCGATGTTAAGCAGTCAAACATGTGTAATTGGAATCCAGAAGGAAGGGAGTTTCGGGGAGCAGACAAAAGTGAAAAAAATGGCCATTTTTTTCAAATTTGACAAAAACATTAAGCCCACAGTTCCAAAAAGCTCAATAAACCTCAAGCAGAGGAAACAGCAAAAACCACACCAAGGCACATCATAATCAAATTGCTGCAACCACTGAGAAGGAGGAAGTCTTGAAAACATCCAGGCTTCTAGTTTGGTATATAAGCAGCTTGGAACTCATCACTCAGTTCCAACAATAATTAAAAAGTTGAACAAACTGAAAATATAACTCTTCTTAGATCTGTCAGAGAAGTGAGGTCACAGGCCAAACCACATTTCCCCAAATTGAAGAGATGCGGGTACAGAGAATCACAACCTGCTGGAGCAGAGACTTCTGTGAGAACCAACAGCAGGTAGAAAACCTTTACATAAGATTTAAGATTGACAGATTCCTGGAGGCTCAGTGTTGACAAGTCTGAGAGCTAAAAACTCCAGAGCGGACAAGTATAGAGGAGCCTCCACACTTTCGTTGAGTTTTCACCTCTAACAGCCCCACCAGCTTTTCACGGTGAATAGTGGAGGAAAACCCCTTCATGCTTCTGGTAGGGGGAGAGGGAAAGAACTGTTCTGAAATGTGCCAGAGCATTTCATTTCTTAACAAGGCCTGCCCTTAAGGCAACCTATTTTGCCAGAGCCTGACTAGTGGGGTTTTACTAGAGCCTGGGGGAAGGGGAATACCCAGCTCCAGCTCTCCCTACCCGTCCTGCCCCCCTAAGAGGGGGAAACAACTGAGAAGCCCTTGTGAAGCTCCCAGCCCCAGGGCGCAGGCTCACTGAAAGATGGGCCCTGATCGTAGAACTGCGGAAGGCCTCCCCTTTCCTCATGCCTCACCAGCGCACCACTAACAGCCTGTTTCCCGGAGTTCTTTCACCCAGTACAACTTTCTGGCTTTCAACAAAAAATTAAAAGGCATATAAAAGGCAAAAAGCACAGTTTAAAGAGACAAAGCAAACATTAGAATTAGACTCACATATGGCAGGGATGTTGGAAATATCAGACATTAAACATTTAAAATGGTATGATTCGTATGCAAAGGGGTCTGGTGGAAAAATTAGACAGCATGCAAGAACAGATGGGGAATGTAAGCAGAGAGATAGAAATTCTAAGAAAGAAAAATAAATTGTAGAATTCAAAAACACTAATGAAAAATTCCTTTCATGGGCTCATTAGTCGATTGGACATAGCTAAAGAAGGAATCTCTGAGTGTGAAGATGTGAGAATAGAAATTTTTGAAACTGGAAAGCAGAGATAAAAAACTGAGAAAAGCATGGAACAGAATATCCAAGAACTGTGGGACAGATACAACAGGAGAGAGAGAAAGGAGCAAAAGCAACATTTGAATCAATAATAATTTCCCCAAATTAATGTCAGACAGCAAGCCACAGATCCAAAGCTTAGAAAACACCAAACAAGATAAGTTAAAAAAGAAACCAAAAACTGCACCTAAGCATATAATATTCAAACTGCAGAATTTAAAAGATAAAGAAAAAATATTGAAAGCAGAGAGGGGATATGACCTTACCTATTGAAGAAAAAAGATAAGAACTATATCCAACATTACCCTTAGAAACAATGTAAGCAAGAAGAGAGTAGTGGAGTGAAATATTTAAAGGAGAGAGAGAAAAACACCAACCTATGACTCTGTGTCCTGTGAAAATATCTTCAAGAGAAAAAGAAATAGACTTTTCTGAAACAAAAATAGAGGGAGTTTTTCGTCAGTGGCCCTGCCTTGCAAGAAATGTTCAAATAAGTTATTCAAAGGGAAGAAAAATGGTACAGATCAGAAACATTGGAAAGGGAGGCCACTAAGCATCTGGAGTAAAAATGCACATTGTGTGTAGAAAAATGAAGAAATATCCCAGCCATCTCCTCGGGAATGCATTCAAATAACACCTCTAATGAGCAGGGGAGAGGGAGAGGCTGTCCATCTAGAATCCCAGCCGAATGAAAACACCATGAAGAGATGAAGGTAAGATAAAGACTTTCAAACAAATGAAAGCTCAGGAAACTCATCGCTGCTGGGTCTGCACTAGAAAGCATTGTTGAAGGAAGCTTTTCAGACTGAAGTGAAATGGCTTTTCTGATGGAAATTTGGAAGCACATATGCACAAATGAAGACTACAGGAAATGCTAAGTGTGGGTAAATAGAAAAGAAACGCTTCTTCCAATTAATACTGCCTTATGAATGTAACTGTTTAAAACAAAAATGGTAACAATGGTCTGGGGAGCTTATACTAAATGTAGATCTATGTAGAAGTAAAATATATGGGAGCAAAGGACGGGAAGAGGGAAATGGAAGCACACTGTTGTAAGTGACTTCAACTTATTTATGCAAGTTTGTGCAATATCATGTGAAGGTAGGCTGATAAATATGGTAAACACTAAAGAAACCTCTAAAAATAAAGGGATATAGTTAATAAGCTAATAGAAATAAAATGGAGTACTAAAAATTATTCCATTAGTCCCCTCAAAAAAGGTAGGGAAAGAGGACAAAGAAAGAACAAATGTGACAAGTAGAAAATAAACAGGAACATGTTAAATATAAACGCAGCTATACTGATAATTAGATTATGTAAGTGGTCTAAGCACTGTAATTTGAAAAAAATATATAAAAAATAAGAACCAACTTTGTAACAGTTTATAAAAGCACACTTTCAATATGAAGAGATTCAAATAAAAGAGGAAGAGATGTGTCATGTAAATACTGATGAACAGAAAGCTAGAGGGACTGTATTAGTATAAGGTAATGTGAACTTCAGAGCAAGTAGTATTTCCAGGAATGAAGAAAGCCACTACATTATGATAAAGGGGTCAAAATATCAACAAAAAATAAGTGTTATATTTGTATGCACCTAATCCTAGCCCTTCAAAATATGTGAACCAAAAACTGATTCAAACAAACAAGAAGACAAACCCGCAATCTTTGATAGAACCAGTAGGAGACTTGAGCATTACTATCACCAAAGTTCACCTAATGGACACTTAGAGAATGTGCCCCTGAAATGAAACACAGACCAGGAGAAGATGTTTCAACAGCTTTATGTATAAAAAAAGTACAACAGGAAATCATGAGGATCACCCTTGTATATTTTGATCTTAGAAAAGAGAAGACCTAACTATAACTTGGGACTCAAGTAGTTTTAAAAAAGAATGATGAATGCAGTTACATAAAAGTAAAAAAAAATTCGTCGTGGCATAACCTTCATAAGTAAAGTCAAAATATAAATAAAGAAAAATCTTTGCCATTGCAATCATAGAAGAAACTGATGATCATTACATAAAGTGCTTTCACAAATAAGAGAAGGACCCCTACCACAATAGAAAATGAAAAAGGGGCATAAACAGCTCCTAGAGAAAGAAATGTTCTAAACCATGTGAAAGTATACTCGTTCTCACGCGCAGCAGCCTGTTTTGGTCGGGTGACGACGAACATGTTTGCTAACGCGCTGTGTGGGCAGTGCGAGAGTGGCTGTGGGCCACTCTTCCCAACTCCATGCACAGTGGTAGCTTAAACTCAGCCATGTTGAGGGTGTTTGGGTTATTATGGAAATGGCAAAAGCTGCAGCTCATTTTCCGACACACCACCAGGTGAGAGTGTGCATGCCAGTGCTTTGAATACAAAGCAGCACACTCTCCACGTGGCATTTTGTTAAGACCTATCAAGCTGTTGATCGCACGCACTGTGTAAAGCACCAAGTCCACTTCTAGGAACATGGCCTAGATATTTTTGCAGATCTGTGAAATAGTAAGTATTTTTTCTGGTAATATTGCAAATGTCTGTTGAGTACATTTTTATACAATGGAATGACATGAAGCTGTTAAAATAGATGAGAACGTCCTTTATGTGCTAAAATAGAATGAGACCCATGAAGTATTTTCCACTTAAATAGGCAAGATTTTGAAGAAGAGAATATATTTACATATATTTGCTACCCTGTGCACAAATATCTTTGAAAGTATTCACAAGTGTCAGTTGCCTCAGGGGTGGCGGGGTCCCTGGAGGGTAGGGGTCAAAGGAAAATTTCACTGAATTTAAATTTTTTGAATTTTGCACTATATACAGTTTTACTCAATAAATAAATAAATTTAAAGTTTTAGCATCATAAAAATTCTTACCCAGTCTGTTGTGAGATAGGCTGTTTTATACAATGCTGATGATACAGCTGGACTAATCTTTTTTCAAAGCAATTTGGTAATATGTAACAGGAATCTTTAAGTATGTAGTTCTACTCTTTAATATAGCAATGACAGTTTTTGTTATCTACCCTAAAAAAAAAGCAGAGATGAAAAGAAAGAAGTATACATAAGATGTTCATCGTGGTGTTATTTATAACAGTGAAAGTTTAGACTAACCTAGATGTTCAGTGAAATGGAAATAGTTAAATTTGGTTCAGTATACATCTGAGGGTATAGCCATTAAAAATAAAGTTTTGAAACATTTTAATAACATGCTCAAAATATTAGAAAAGTAAAACTCAGAGTTTCACACATGGAAGGACACTAATTTTGTGGAAAAGCTATGTGTACACATAACATGCTTATACACATAGCATGCTTATGCACACATGGAGATACAGGAAAAATACACAACATATTGAGGATTGTCTCTAGATGATAGTATCATGGAATCTCACTCTCTCGACATGATTTTCAGAATTTTTTATAATTACCTATATTTTACAATTTTCCATAATAAGTATATATTGTTTTAAGTAAGCTTAAAGGGTATTTAGAAAAATTGAACTCTAATGTTTACATTGTCTTAAACCTAAAGAAATACTTTGCACCCTATCACAGTATCCTCTCAATCACTGCATTCGTATACATTGTTACCAAATAAAACATGTGGAGCTACAAAACCTTTATAAAAATAAAGACAATACAACTATATCCACTCTTACCAAGTTATGTTGTAAACTGTAGGGGTTCCAGAAAGAGAAGAGTTCTGCGATCAAATAAATTAGAGAAACATTAAGCTACATTTTATGGTTTTGTCCTCTTAGGGATATGTGCTTAGTATTATCATAGGAAAGTTTCTGAGTGATCTTGCAGTAAAAAAAAAATTGTTTTAGCTGTGTAACATATAACTTCTTTCTCTTCCTCCCCCTCTCTAAATATCTAAACATGGCTTAATGTTCCAAAGAACATAGTTTAAAACACCATGAGCTCAGGAACTCTTGAGACCCCTTTTCTAACCTCAAACCTGTTTGGTGTTAATGCTGCGGGCTCACTGTAACCTCCGTGACACCCGGTGTGAGGACTGCCCTGCCTCCCCCTCCCCCGCCGCCCCACCACCCCAGCAGCACCTCGCGCTGGGTCACTTCATTGATCACTGCGTAGACCTGGCCGCGCAGCGCCTGCAGCCCGCTGTCACTCCTTTCCATTAGCCTGCTGGAAGGACAGGTACTAGAAAGCACTTGAATGCATATGAAGACACCGTGCACTTGTGTTTGTGATTGGACAAAAAAGGTTTGCCTGTAATTTTTCTTTTTGCCAGCATTTCCATTTTCTTTAGAAGAGTAATGTGGTTTTCTTGTTTTCTCTGCTCAGTTTTTTCTCCTCCCTTACCCTCCAAGGAAGTCTGGCATTTTTAGAGGTATCTTTTGAGCTTTAGAGGTGGCAGGCAAGTTGTAGGGAGGAATTTTGGAAGACTAATACAAGGAGGAGGGATACGGAATATATGAGAGAAGCAGAAGGAAGAGAAAAGTGAGATTTTAAGAATTGTTTCTATGAATGTGTATTGTCTTCGTGGTGCTCAAGAAATGATAAAGAAAAAATGTGTGAGGAAGGAAAGAACAGAGGGAGGGGCGAGTCACTTTGAAAATTCTGGTTTGATTGCTAGGCTGAAGTTCTCTGACCGTAACAGCTCTTCGATGGACCATGTGAGTCACCTCTAATGGTATAACAGGTTTAAAAGCCCACACACCATAAGTAGAAGATTGTATGGCTTGAAAAAGACTTCTGGGATACTGCCAATCACTCAGCTTCTAAGAGAGGAAGTGGAACAGATTCTGGAGCATAAAGAGGGTAAAGAATAGCAGCTCTGAAATTAGTGTCTTAGTCACTCAGGTAACTGCATTCTAATCAGGAAACATGATTTAGGAGAGACTGAATAATCCTGCATCCTGAAGACTGCTTTCTGTGCTGAAAGGGAAATTTACCCAAAAAGCTGAACTTTCCAGAGGACAGGCTGATGAAGAGGAAAAAAGCAGAATCAAAGCCAAGGCGAAAGAGAGGAACTGAGGCAAATAGGCATCCAGATAGCTCATTAGATAGTAGCAGTTCAAAAAGCACAGTTTGAAAAGAAATAATGAAAAATGGGATGCCTGTTCGTCAATGCTCAGAGCATCAAAGCAGGAAAATATTGACAAAAGTCAGTGCTTAAAAGGATGCCAGTGGATTGGCACTTTTATACACTGAAATGCAGGCAAGAGCACCACGTCTCAGGGATGTGGTTAGGCTGTTGTTACATCTAAGCTGCACAAAGACCAGAAGCCAGGGAATGGAAGCAGCCGACACTGAGACAGGAGAGGACTAACACAACTGAACAACAATCACACAGAGCTCTCATACTGAAGCCACAAGGTATCTGTGGGTAATTATGGAGAAACAAGAGACCTAGATGTTAAAATGAGGGTTTTCTGAGATCATATGTGGGAAAACATGAGTTAAGAACAGTTTATGTTAGAAAGCATTTATTTGCACTGATGTATTATTATCAGTAAAATCTCACTAGGTATCCATGTTCACTCGCTTCTTAGAGATTAAAAGTAGCGCAAATGTATGCTCTTGCAGTGGTTAGGAAACATTAGGTGCAGTTAGAAAATGCTGCACTAGTTGGCAGTGAGGATGAGAACTCTTATTGTAGCCCCATGTTCCCTTGGCGGCAGCTCCACACTCTGCAGGCAAATTGGGGGTTTGATGAGGACTTTCCTTGTAGAGTTTATTGCTGAAATGCGGTGTTCATGTCTTGGCTTTGTAGCTCCAGTGTTTTTTCCCTATCACCTGGCCTCTGCCTCCCCCTTCCAAGTTCAGGTGGCATCATTTTCTACCTTGCGAGAACAAAGAATTCCACCTTCCAATCCATTTTAGTCAGAGAGAAGTTCCTGATACATGTCCCAGTGCAGGTACTTCTCACTGAGAGGCAGACAGCCCGGCTAACTTACACTCCGCAGAGGATCACAGTCCACAAACCAAAGGAGAGGGTCAGTTGGGAAACTGGCTGTGGGCCTGGCATCAGGAAAGGAGGCCGTACTTCATGGCCCGGAGTCCAGCTTTCCCTCTATCACAGGAGCTGCACACGCCAGTGGGATGGGGGGTGTCCAGTATACTCGCCGTGCTGGGTACCAAGTGGTTGCATCATGGGCAGAGCCACAGTGGCAGGCAGCTGTTCTTTGTTGTTTGTTGCAGGACTAGAAAGGCAGGGAAAGGCTAGGTCGATAAATAATTCTACCGGAACTTCCCAAACTTGACCATTTGAGATCTTGATCTCTCTCTCCCACTCTCTCTCTCTCTCTCTCTCTGTCTCTCTCACCTGGAAAGTATCTAATACCCATTGTCTGAAGCATAACTGTTTTTGTCTTACAAAGTTTCCAGGTGTTTCTCCTTCCATGTAGGGGCTTTCAAGTACTTCTCCTCGCCTAAAGAAGTGAACACGCATAGTTGAGGTCTCCTCTCCACTCCTTGTACCTTATATTTTATCAGTTCTCCATCCTTTCCTGTACACAGCTCTGCCACTCTGAGTTTGAAGCCCCATGGAACGGAGCCCAAAACGTGTACCTGTGATATGTCTTTCCTTGGAACCAACTCACTGTCAGACCCACAGCAAACCAGAGGAGCTCAGTCTCACAAGCATATACTGAGCACCTTGTAGGTGCCAGGCATTGGGGCAGATCCTGGAGAAATAATCCCGGATGAGACAGCTCCCTGCTGCTGTGGCACTTGGCCTGCTCAGCTATTGTTCTAAAGCAGGTCGCAGGCTTGACAAGAGGTTTGGCAAAATTCCGCCTTCAGTCCTCGAGTGACTTAAGGACTTAGATGTGCCAGTCCAAAATACAAATGTGACTGTGCTTTATCCAGACAGTTTAGGGCAAGGGGTGTGGGTATCAGAGGCTGAAGTACTTTAGGACCTGAGCCTCCTTCTGGCCCAGAGGCTGCCCAATGCAGGACTCTTCTACATCGTACAGTGTGGCTTTGGGGATGGACATGCAAAAGTAGAAAACAAGCAAGAGCTTCAGGGTTATTGTTCATCAGAAAAGCCAACTGACACTTCCTTGAAGATTTACCCAATCAGTTTTTCTTTCCTATTGAACCCAAGCCACTGTCTAGTAGGTATGAAACCTACTCTGGCTCTCAGCCATTTGACCCTCTAGGCTTCCTGAAAAGTGGCCGTGCTCCTCCTTCCTGCCATCCTGTCCAGGTTCTTGAAAAAGATTATCTATCATTCTGAACTTTTTGCTGCTGCCCAGAAGAATTATTTTGTTCCTAATTCCTGCGTAGCTGCTGTGGGTTGATTCAAGATGAGACGAAGAAGAGAAGTGCTGTCTGGCTGGCTACTGGGCTGCAGTTTGGGCAGCCGGTCACTGCGGATACGGAGGAGCCAGAGACAGGCGATTGTGGCTGAGCGGGGGCTGTGTGGTGGGGATGGGGGAGGCGGTCAGGGACTGTGTGGATGCATGGGGGCTTGGGAGATGAAGAAACAGCCCAGTCAGTCTGGCCAGACCCTGCAAGCTTCATCTGTGAACTCAAACCAAAGAGAAAGGAAATTTATTAGCCCCATCCTGTACATACTTTGCAGGATGCAATCCTCCCAGAAACCCTGCTACTTACTTGAGCGCTATGGGCCACTGAGACCAAAGTGATTAAATCTCATTCTTGAGGCCACACAGAATTCAAACTCAAATTCAAACTTGCCTCAAATGCTAGCCTCAAATTCAGACTCGGGCTTGCTGATTCTAAAGCTTGTGCTCTCTCCACAACCCCAAGTCCTCTTCTTGGTGGAGAAGGGCCCCTGCCCAGATGCCATTCAAAACAAACCAGCAATCTGTCCTAGGACACGGAGGACAAAAGCTGGACTCCCTGCTGCCTTTCTGTCATTCAGGGGCTGGTCTCTGGCTCCAGTTTGTATTGACTTATCTGGTCTCTGTAGGGCAATTCACGCAGCCAGTGCATTCATTCCCTTGCCCGGGGGGCCTATAGGGGGCCCCAGGACCCTACAGATGCACAGGAGACTGGTAAAAACCTAAATCTGCCAGAACGAAGTTCATTATTACACTGTTAAATTAAATCATGGAGCTTGTCTTCCTCAGCTATTGTTCTGAAACAGGTGGCAGCTGTTATAAAAGATTTGGCACAATTCTTCCTTGAGCGCTGGAGTAACTTAAGGACTTAGAAGGATGTGCCAGCCCCAAACACAATGTGACTGTGCTTTATTCAGGCAGTGCAGCAGGGCTGTGCTTTCTGCAGTCACTTAGGGTGTGTGATACAAAATACCAGCTCTGTGGAGTGACAGCACTTGGCCTGGTTTGCCCAGCTTTCAGCTACACGGCTCCCCGTTGAGCTCTCCCTGAGTGCTTGAGGCCCTCAGCTCTGCTTGGCTCTGAGGGAGGGTTGCCGGTGGACTCTGGCTGCACTCTCGGGACATGGGGGTGTCAGACCCACGGACAGAGGTTGTGACCATGGAGGTCAGCCAGACCAGCTCCTGGAACTGAGCCACGAAACAGCCCCTGCAGGATCCTGGGAAGCTTACTTTCCAGGTGGAATCCGCCACTTTCATCTGGTATCATTTCTGTAACAAAGGGAGGGTAGATGGGAAAGAGGAAAGGCAGCCCTTGCCCGTGAAAGGCTTGGGGAAGGGGTGGGGAGCCAGGCCAGGCATCATGCAAGGCTTTGGAGATGGAAAAGAAACAGAGCTGGGAGATAATTTCCACCACGTCTGATGCAGTACAGTGGATGTCTGCTCGGACTGGTTTGGTTTTTAAAATAGAACACTTCCCCTGCTAATAAGCTGGCAGAGCTCTGCTCCTCTTTTTATAAGAGGGTGTGGATGATGTAGTTCTATCAACACTTTCCTGTGTTTTTTTCAACTGTAGCTCTTTCATCTCCTCACACCTCTCAGCTACAGATTTATTCTTCATACTGTTCTCTCTCCCACCTCCTTATTTCTATAGGTGTTTAGGTCCTTCTAATAAGCTCAGCACACAACTGCTTCCATTTACTGAGTGCCTCTGTGTGCTAGATACGTGTTCAGCACCAGATACACACCTATCGCACTTACTCTTCATAGTGACTCTAGACTCCCATCTCCAGTTTACAAATGAGAAAACAAGCCCAGAGGGGTTCAGTAACTTGCTGAAAGTTGCACAGTTTCTTGTAGCAGCAGAACCAAGATTTGAGGTTGTGTCTGTCTGATCAGAAAGGCTGTGCTCTGTGCAGTAAGAGGCAGCTCTGCACATCTCACTTTGGTATATGTGATGCTGGTGGAGGGTGTATGAGTACTGCATTCAGCTGCTGCTTCCAGCCAGGGAGTAGCTGGACCACAGCACCTAGGGCTCTGGGTACTTGCTGTTGGCAGAAGCCCCTCCAGGCCTGCCTGATGCTCCAAGCAAGACATCAAAGACCCTCTCTCCCACCAACCATCCCTCCTCCCCTAGGGAGGCAGCTGCTATTTCTACCTCAGTGATTTGAGCAGGACTCCAAAAGAAAGGGCCCTTCCCCCTCCCTCTTCCAATGATTGCAACTCCTGGCTCTGGCAGTAGGTCTAGATTGTAATATAAGGAAGGAGCGGAGCCAATTTTCTGGTCACTTATTGGCACAATGCTCTCATGTTTTTACAGTAGCCACAGGCCCTACATCCTTCCTGGAGACTCTAGGGTGGAACGCAAGCAAACTCACATCCTCCCCTTTCCCCGGCCCCTGGCAGGGTGGCTGTCTTGGTTTGCTGTGCTCAGAGCTTCCCTTTGCGGGGTAGTGGCTTCCATATGGCCCCCATTAAAAGAGGATGGTTTTTGTGGGGCTCCTGCAAATGTGTTACAGGTGGGCTCCAGGATGCTACCTCTTCAGCTCTGTTTGCTTTGCCTAATTGTATTTTCTCTGCTGATTTGTCTGAGTAAAGTTTTTCTTCCCCACTTTGTCCAAGGTCTACACAGTGCATCTGGTGCCCATTTGGCTGGGAAGGAGGCAGAAGCAGGGTGGTGCATTGAGTGCTTGTCACAGGGCTGCAAGAAGTAAACTGA
Source organism: Trachops cirrhosus (assembly GCA_028533065.1). Lineage (NCBI taxonomy): Eukaryota > Metazoa > Chordata > Mammalia > Chiroptera > Phyllostomidae > Trachops > Trachops cirrhosus. Next base: position 119,936,253 of record CM052540.1, on the reverse strand, counting down.
GGAGAAAGGAAAGGACTGGGACATCTTGGAGATGCGGTTGGTTGGAGCCTTTGCACAGTGCACAGACTCCACAACCTCCATCCTTTCACTTGGTTTCTGTCCAGAAACAGCCTGGAGAAGGCCAAGGGAAGGACTCTGATGGGATTCTGAAACTAGATTGTATCCTGCTTCAGTGTAAACTCTGCAGTGGCCCATGCTCCTCCTACAGCATCCCTGGCTTCTCAGTCGGTGACCAGGGTGCCACGAGGCCCTACCTGTGGGGTGGGGGATGGCAAAGGCTGGAAAAGATCACAGTGTCTCCATGCTTGCATCCACCTAGTTTGGAGTCAGGCCTGCTGCTCTGCTGCAGGAATTTTGGCTCTGCACCCTGGGCTGGTTCCAGCAGGCCGAGTAGAAGTAAAAACGAAGTAGCACTTGGAATCCCCATTTCTGGCCGGGGCCCAGGCCTGGCCCAGCCGTGGCAGGGGTTCTCTTTGCCTTTTTACCTGCCTACCTGTCTGTGCCTCTGACTGAGACCAGAAAAGAGCACGGGCCTTCGAGTCACAAAGTGTGGGTTTCAGACTGCAGTTCCTGCTCAATGTATGTCATCCAGTAAGTGCTAACTCATTCTGGAGCCTCAGATTCCCCATGTGCACCTCTGTAAGGACTCCAGACAAATTACTTTTTTCAATCCATGTAACCCTAGGAGGAAGGTCATATCATCATCACCCCCATATCCCTGTTTTATGGAGGAGGAAACTGAGGCAAGAGATGCTAAGTGACTTGTCTCACAACCAGGAAATGGCTGAGGTGGTAGAGCTGAGCCTCCAGACAGGGAGTCTCCTCCTAAGCACCTGCCCACCCAGGCTGTGCTCTCCAGCCCTCAGTAAGTGAGGAAGCTCCTGGCCCCACCTGGCTGGAGAGGCACACACGGAACACGAGCCATTATTCCCATTCCCTGCCAGAGGCCGGAGCTGCTCAGAGTGCGTGCTGGCTGCCATCTGGAAGAACAATGACATGGGGGCCAGCAAACAGTACAAGCAGGAGACATGAGGAGCGGTGGCTGGGTCAGGTAGGACACTCAAGGTGTTTCCACAAGCAAGGTCAGTGGGGACCCTGAAGGGTGGAGAAAGGGACAAGGGAGCTGAGGTCAGCCTGCTGCTCCAGAGTGCTCCCCTCACAGGCCACCGCTGCCCTCATCGGGCACTCTGGAAGCCCATGAGGCCTGTTATGAGCAGCTCTGAGCGATAGCAGGGCCGGGTCTGACAGCAGCCCTGCGCTGCGCTGCTGTCTTCTCTAAACACCTCCAGATTTAGGGCTCCCCCATCGGACTGCTCTTCCCGCAGGCGCCGGGCACTAGCAAGTGGGCCTGGCACAGTCTGGGACTTGGCTGCTGTCCCTGCCTCTCCTTGATGAGAGAAAGCCTCTAATTTGGGTTCTGCCTGCACCCCTCCCACTCCCAGCCGCATGCTGTCAGCTGTCATAACTGCGGTGTTGCTGCTCCCAGCAGAGACCCAGCTTTCCTTGTGGAAGGAGGAGGCCGCAGCACTCGCTGGCTGCCTTGTGGACTTTATCCAGCCCTGCCAAAGGTGACCTACTTGGCTGTTGGGAATAGAGAAGCTCGTGGGAAGAGAGTGACTTGAAGAAGAAAGTTGCATTCATTAGATGTATTTGAAGAAATCACACTTCCTGGTCTGCCCAAGACATACCACTCAAAAGAACAGCGAGAAGAGAAGCAATGTGCCATAGTGGAGAAAGGCTGGAGGGAGCGAGCCCTCGGGGACAGTGCCGTTACACACGTCCCACCAGGCTGAGCTCTCCGGCCTTGGAAGGAATGTTCTCCCATGCCAGCTCCTCCACACGCCTTCCCAGGGCAGAGGCATGGGGCTGCCAGGAGGGGCTTCGCAGGCAGTCCTGGGGGTGAACTCCGTCCGGCTCAGCTGTTAGTTCCCCGATCTGAGCTTCGGTTTCTCCTTATATAAATAGGGAGAGATTTTTGTAACAAGGCTACTCTTACATGGAAACAGGTCACCTAAATTACCTGCACATAGTAGGTGCTCAAGAGAAGACAGGCCCTTCTTATGAAGTTAGTGAAGAAGGTCTTTGGCATCCCCTCTCACTCCTATTAAAAGTTTTGAAAGCTCTCACCTTCTAACCTCTTATCTTTTTACCTCTTCCCTCTCCCCTTCTGCTCAGGCCAGTGCCCTCACACTCCACGCCACACTCGGCCCCACTGCTCTGAGTGCTGCATCGCTGTGGGACACCCAGTGAGGGCTGCGAGGTCTATGTCTGAACCTGGGACCTGCAGGAGCGACTTCCAGCACATTCTTTTCCAGTAACTATGGTAAATAGGCAGCTCAGCAACCATGACCTAATCAGGGAAGACATTAAGGATCAGACCTCTTGGGGCCTAAGTGTCTCTGTCACTGCCTAGAGCAATCAACTTTCCCCAGCTACGTGCTGGCTGAGAATGAGGAAAATGGAGACTGGGTGATAGAAATAGATGATGAATATCGATTATGGCCTTAATGTCATCTGGGCAGGGGAGCTGGAGCTTGTTTCATTCACTTGCTTGTGTGAAGTCCTGGCAGAGGCTGCAGCCTGGAATAAATACTCAGTTAGACTTAGTGGGCCCATGACAGGCGTGAAGGTGCAAGTGCCCTCTCCGCCTCACTCCTTCCTTATGGCTGTTGCAGCAGCCAGAACTGAACGGGCTTCAAAACAGCTCTGCTCAGCAGCAATGTACAGTGTCTGCCCATGGCTTCCCCGACCCTGTTGTGCAAATGCCCACAGAAGCCACTGGGCTCCCTCCAGGGATAGGCTGGAGGTGTAAGGGAGTTAGTGCAAGGGCCACCCTTGACCAATGGAAGAGAGAAACCTGTGGATAAATGCTCACCCGTTTCTTTCCCTGAGCAGAGAAATCTGAGCTGCATCCCATCAAGTTCTTCAGAAGACCCCATGGGATTGATCCTCTGTTGCACATCGGAGCAGCCAACTCACTGATGCATCTTTGCTTTATCCGCTTCTCCCATTTCACTCCTCAGGTCCTCTCTCTGGATTCCTGGTATCACTTCCCACATAGATGACCTTCAGGTAAGCCTGTATCTCAGGCTCAGTTTTTAGGGAACTCAGGCTGAGACAGCCATGTATAAAGTTTAAGGAGGAAAGGGAAGGTATGAAACAGTCTTTTCACAGAATGCAAACGCGGGCACAATAGAGAAGTATCACAAAATTGCCAAGTGTTCTGGGATCCTATTTGGGGTGTACAGCAATGTATTTAAGGTTAACCCCCAGCACCTTTGCATTTTCTACCACAACTTTGAGTATCTCAGGTGTAATCACAAAACTTGGGATATATAGATGTAATCTGAATGTGTTTTCACCAGATGAATTTGATGGGAAGGGAAAGACAAGGAAAAAAAGACAACTCACGAAACAGTAATTGTATTATACCATGGGATGATGCAAAACAAGAAGGCAAGTGGGAAGACGATACAGAGTCTGCATCTCTGTTTCGCATCCGGGAAAAGGGGCAGAGGTGGCAGGGTCAGTGGATGGGCATCAGAGAGTGGTGATGGCAGGGTTAGGGCAGAGCACGAGAGTATGACGGAGATGAGTTAGAGACTGAAGATTGTTGGAGGTAAGGCTGTCACAGAACTCAGAGGATGAGGTATCGAATGGGTCGCTCTTCTACCAGGTTAAAGCACCAAGAACGGTGACAGGAATAGAGGTGGAGAGCCAGGTGCTAAAGTCATTAATGAAGGAAGGGAAGGTAGGTTGGTAGGTATCGGTAGCAAATACAGGTGGCAAGTGGTAAAGTCTGGCATGATTTTCAAAGGATCTGGGGGATTTTGAAGGAGAAGGGAAGATAATTGAATTGCAAGTTCAGTGGGACACCTACCCCACCCTCGAGCCCTCTGACATAGGGAGAATGGAAGTGGTATTTGCAGATGGCAGCCAAATGTCCATTAGGGCAAGATATGAAGAAACAAAAAAAGGACGAAAGATAGAGAGGCACTTGCTGATGATAGATTCCCAAATGTCAAGGTACACAGTATGCAAAGCTTAGGAACTTGGATGGAAAGTGAGAAATAGAGACAATACTTGTCTTATAGGATTACTACAAATTTGAGAGACAATTTTATATAAAGTGGCCAGCAGAGTGTCTGGTGACCATAATGATGGTGATGAAAGTGATGAAGGTGATTGCCAGAAATGCAAGGATTAAAGGTGAATTACAGATAATGTCAGAAGATGCTCTGGTCTAGGAATCAAGTGTTCTTGACTCTCATCCTAGCTCCACTACTAACTGGCTGCATGGCTTTAGACAATCAGTCATCTTTCCTCCAGGGGCCGTGTTCTCCATCTATGAAACGGTGAGGTTAGACACCACCAGCAGTGGTCAACAGCAAGGTGGCAGAGTGGTCACACAGGAGATACAGGTGGGAATTTCCTAAAACACTCTTTCAAGACACGTATTTGCTGCCCCCTCTTCTACTTCCAACCCCCAAGCAGGTTAATCTTATTCTCTGGGGGTAAGGACCCAGAATGTGCATTTTGAAAAAGTCCCCCAGGCGATTTAATCAATGTTCTCCAAACCCCAGTCCTATATTCTTTCTTCAGGGAATCGCTTCACCAAGAAGCTAGTCTTTCCTCTCCCAAATGTCATCGCTCAGAAAGTGATAGTGAGAAGCATGTGCTCTGTCAGTCAGAGCTGGGTCAGAGCATTTATCAGAGGGACCAGATGGCCTGAGCTCTGTGCGTGGTGGGCAGACGGCCAAAGAGCAGGCAGCATTATTTTTACAGCTTCATTCTCTGGGCATTTCCCTATTCAGATGCGTAAGACTGGGAACTGAATCAGCACGGCTCAGTTTTGTTGCTGTTTGTCGTTTTTTGTTGAGTATCAGACCACACCATCCCACGGACCAGGGTAGGCATTGGCCACCCTTGAAGAGAATAGCCCTCGGCCAGTCACTGGGAGAAGCTCAGGAAGCATAGGTGCAGTGGTGGGGCGTGAACCCAGCACACCGAGCGCAGGCCTGTGCCGTAGTCGTCCTTATGTCCCCAGCACCTAGAAATGTACTTGCCAGATAGTAGGGACTCAACAAAAAATCGTTAAATTGAAATCTAAGGAAAAATAGCAGCAGATCAAAGCAAGAGCCGCTCAGGGGAATTGATTGGTTTTCAATTGTAGGACAGAGACTGGCTGCAGAGAGCTACAATTTTATGCTCAGCCAGACTAGCATTAAAGTTGAAGGACAATATAAAAATCACTGACACACAAAGAATTGAAAGATTACCACTCACAGATCTTCTCTGAGCAGATACTCAAGCGTTTCTTGCAGGACAAAAAATGAACCTAAGAAAGTGTTCGACAAGTAATAAGAGAATGGTAAACCAATAAACCTGTAAAATGAATAGTTAAATATGAAAAGTTTTTGGTAGCACAATGTAAATAATTACTAGAACTAAAATTCCAAATGATTTAGTGTGAAGAAGTAAAAGCAGAGTAATAATTGTAATTGTATCAAATCAACAAGTAACCTTTCAGGGAAAATATAGAGATATTGACAAATACCAGAGATCCGTAGAAAAATATATGGTTAAATGTGTTAAAATCTAAAGATAATCTCAGAAAAAAAAGAACAGAAATAGGATGTATAATGCCCAAACTATGGGAGGAAAGAATTCAAAGACTTCAAAATCAGTTTTTAATGATGGCAAAAAAGAGAAAACTGACAAAGACTTTTTAAAAAGTAGGATACAGCCCTGACTGGTGTGGCTCAGTGGAGTGAGTGCTGGCCTGAGAACAAAAGGCTCGCCAGTTCGAGTCCCAGTCAGGGCACATGCCTGGGCTTCAGGCCGGGTCCCTGGTCGGGGCCGTGCAAGAGGCAACCACACATTGATGTTTCTCTCCCTCTCTTTCTCCCTCCCTTCACCTCTGTCTAAAAATAAATAAATAAAATCTTTTTAAGCATTTTTAAATAAAAAATTAGAAAGTAGGATACATGGGAAACATAAAATAAGGTTATAGAAATACATCCAATCATATGAGTAATCACAATATTTATAAAGTATCAAACTTCCCCAATTGAAAGACAGAGAGTCACATATTGGGTGAAATCTAGTGTGGGTCATGATGTGAAAAGGTTGGGAAGCACCAGTTGCAGAGCATAAAGCCAGCAGTTAAATTTTTGAGTCAAGGAGTATGAGCCTATTTGGTTTTACTATATATTGCCTCACTGGTCTCTAAATTAATTGTTTTAATTTACCTTTCGACAAATGTTAGGGTTCTCATTGTGAAATTGTGATATTGTTAGACTTTGAAATTTTTGCTGGTTTATCAGCTATAAAATTTTATCTCATTGTTACTGCATTTTGTGCTATCTTGCTTACTAATGAGGTTGTGTGTGTTTTAGTTTATTATGTGAATAGCCTGTTCCCGTCATCACTTCTATATGTGTTGGCTTGCTCTTATTGTTTTATAGAATTTCTTTATAAATTTGGAGAGTAACTTCTTGTCAGCCACATGGGTTACAATGTCTTCTCCTTTTTATGATTTCTCTTTACATTTTGTTTATGGTATTTTTGAACTACACATGTTATAAATTTTAATGTAATCAAATTTCATGGATTGCTGTGACTATTGAAGAAATTATTTTATACTCTAAAGTCATAATTAGATTCTCCTCAGCCCAAATATTATTTCTTTAGGAAGATCTCCAATCTCTCAGAATAGATTATGTCCCATTGTCATGCACACTTAGGATAGTTTTCTCTCTTTTTTTACACTTACCCCAGCTGTAGTTATACATTTATCTGTGTGATTGGCAGAATGCCTGCCCCTTCCGCTACAGTGTAAGCCCCATGTAGTCTCAGGCCATGTCTTGTATTTTCTCTTCCATTGTTTTAGCTCCAAGGCTTAACATAGTCCCCGTCATTCAATAACTAACAGTTATTAAGTTCTCACTTACTGTATGCAAGCGTTATTCTGGGACCTCACTGTACTCATTTACTACTCATGGCAAATATGTGAGGCAGGTACTATATTATCCACATTTTAATGACACAGAAACTGGGACACAGAGAGGATAAGTCGTATACCCAGTATCGCACAGCTAGTAGAGAGCAGAGCCAGGATTCAAACTCAGGTGGTTTGACTCCATACCTTCTGCCCTCAGCCCTTAATGTATATGTCCTCAGTGGGTAGAAACTCAACAGATGTTTACTGGATAAAATAAATGACAAATTTGTAGTTTTAGCATGGTTCTCTCAGAAATAGAAATATCATTTTATTTTTAATTTTTTTATCCTCACTGTCAAGGACACGCCTTGTCAAGGACATGCTTATTGATTTGAGAGGAGAGGGGAGAGAGGGAAAGAGAGATGGAGAAACTGATGTGTGAGAGAAACATTGACTGGTTGCCTCACATACGCCCTCACTGGGGACCAAATCCATAGCCTAGGCATGTGCCCAGACTGGGAATCGAACCCACGAACTTTCGGCTTACAGGACAATGTTACAGGACAGTGTCGCTCCAACCAACTGAGCCACAATGGATAGGGCAGAAATAGAAGCATCATTTAAAAAAAAGAAAAGTAGTATATTTGAATAACAAACTGTAAGCTGTATCTGAAAGAAAATGAAGTTATTACTAATTGAATAACATACATTCTTTCAAATACTGCAGGAACAGTAATGAAAATCTACTATGATTCAAAGAAAATCTCAATAAACAGTACGAAGCTGAATGTATTTAATACATTTACTGGCCATATGAAAGAATAGTATAACTTAACAACAGAGGAAGGGGGAAAACACATTTGGTTTTCATTGTTCTTCTTTTAAGTACAATTTACATAGTTAATGCACAAGTATTCAGTGCACGGCTCAAAGAATTTTCATGTATACACCTACATAGCCATCATTCAAATCAAGATCTAGAACACTTTCATCACTTCAAAAAGAGCCCTCGTGCCCCTTTCCAGTCATCCCCCACTCAGAGACGGCCACTGTCTGCTTTGAACTTCGTGTAAGTGGCGCCATGCAGCACGTGCTCTCTTGTGTGTGGTGTTTTTCACTCAGCATAATGTTTTTTGAGATTTACCCATGCAGTCTGTAGTGTGTAGCAGCAGTTCATTCCGAGTGCATGTATGTGTGTGTGTGTTAGTTTCTTCGTCGTGTCTCTTTGTATAGATTTTTTCTGTCTGGTAATCCAGTTTTCAGTTTGGGGTTATTGTAAACAAAGCTAATGTAAACATTTTAGTACAAATATTTTTCTGAACACATGCATTCATTTCTTTTGGGTATATACCTAGTAATAGAATCTCTGGTTTATAAGATAGGGGCATGTTTACTTTTATGAAAAACTTCCAAAAATGACCATCTTTTCTAAAATGGTTATGCCAATTTGTACTTTCATCAGCAATGTACAAGAGTTTTTGCTCTATTTTCTAACCAACATTTGATAATTTATGTCTTTTAAGTGGAAGCTGTTTAGCAGATGTCAAGTGGTATCTTATCATGGCTTCAATTTGCATTTCCCTAATAACTACTAATGTTGAATATATTTTCACATTTATTGGCTATTCAAATATTTTCTTTTATGAGTTGCCTGTTCAGTTTTTTGCCCATTTTATAATGAGTTATCTTTGCATTATTGGTTATATGAGTGCTTTATATATTCTTAGATACATCTACTGGGAAATTTTAACACAGATATTCAGTAACTCCTGTATTAAAAAGAAAAATATTTCCCAAATTTCAAACAACTTGAGAATAAATAAAATATGAACAGGGTATTAACACAAAAAACTTGTGGCATTCATGTAAAATGATACTCAGAGGACATTTTATAGCTTTAAATATATTAATTAGATAATGAAAAAGATTTTTTAAAATATATTTTATTGATTATGCTGTTACAGTTGTCCCATTACCCCCCTTCATTCCCCTCCACCCTGCACACCCTCTCCCACCCACATTCCCCCACTTTAGTTCATGTCCATGTGTCATAAGTTCTTTAGTTTCTACATTTCCCATACTATTCTTGCCCTCCCCCTGTCTATTTCCTATCTACCATCTATGCTACGTATTCTCTGTACCTTTTCCCCCTCTCTCCTCCTCCTACTCCCCTGTTGCTAACTCTCCATGTGATCTCCATTTCTGTGGTTCTGTTCCTGTTCTAGTTGTCTGCTTAGTTTCTTTTTGTTTTTGTTTTAGGTGTGGTTGTCAATAATTGTGAGTTTGCTGTCATTTTACTATACATGTTTTTTATCTTCTTTTACTTAGATAAAAAGTCCCTTTAATATTTCATAAAATAAGAGCTTGGCGATGATGAACTCCTTTAACTTGACCTTATCTGAGAAGCACTTGATCTGCCCTTCCATTCTAAATGAAAGCTTTGCTGGATAGAGCAATCTTGGATGTGGACTTGGAATACTTCTTTCCAGCCCCTTCTTGCCTGTAAGGTCTCTTTTGAGAAATCAGCTGACAGTCTGATGGGAACTCCTTTGTAGGTTACTGTCTCCTGATCTCTTGCTGCTTCTAGGATTCTCTCCTTCATTTTAATCCTGGGTAATGTAATTATGATGTGCCTTGGTGTGTTCCTCCTTGGGTCCAACTTCTTTGGGACTCTCTGAGCTTCCTGGACTTCCTGGAAGTCTATTTCCTTTTCCAGATTGGGGAAGTTCTCTGTTATTATTTATTCAAATAAGTTTTCCATTTGTTGCTCTTCCTCTTCTCCTTCTGGTACCCCTATAGTTCGGATATTGGAACATTTAAAGATGTCCTGGAGATTCCTCAGCCTCTCCTCATTTTTTTGAATTCTTGTTTCTTCATTCTTTTCTATGTTTTTTTCTTCCTTCAGGTCTACTCCATTGATGTGAGACCCAGCTTTCTTTCCATCACTATTGGTTCCCTGTGTATTTTTCTTCATTTCACTTATTGTAGCCTTCATTTGTTCATCTAATTTGCGACCAAAATCAACCAATTCTGTGAGCATCCTGATCACCAGTGTTTTGAACTGTGCATCTGATAGGTTGGCTATCTCTCGGTCACTTAAAAGTACTGGTTCTGAGGCTTTCATTTCTTCTTCTGTTTGAGCCATCTTTTTTTTTTTTTTTTTGGTCTTGTACCGCCTGTTACATATGAGGAGCGGAGCCTTAGGTGTTCACCAGGGCAGGGCACCCCAGTTGCTAGGTTGCGATGCTGTATGTGGGGGCAGGGTCTGAGAGGGAACAATGGCGCTTGCTCCACTTTCTGTCAGACCTCAGTCCCTTCCACCCCTTCCACTGAGCAAACTGGACCTTTCTGGTGCTGATGCCCATGTGCGTGGGCTTGTGCACCCCGTGGGTCTTTCCAACGACCTCTCCTGTGAAGCTGGGAGTCTCTCCCTGTGCCTCAACCCCCACAGGTATTTTCAATCAGTGCCCCGAGGCTCTATTTCCCTGCGCTGAGACTCTGGGACCTCCTGGTCGACCAGCCGCCTCGTGCGCAGTGCCTCGCTTCACAATCACTGCCTCACTGGGTCTGCCAGTTGCCACCCTTCCACTGGCCGGGGTCTGCCAGCTGCTGCTTGCTCCCAGGGTCCGACCACTGTGGTCTTGCGCACCTGGGATGCCTTACGTGCCGGGTCCCAACTTCTTTGTTCCTCGAATCCTCTCCACCTGGCTGCCCAACTCCACCCCTCCTACCGGTCTGGACGAATGTGTCTATTTTAACTCCTTGATTGTCTGACTTCCATACATTTCAATCCTCTGTCAGTTCTGGTTGTTATTTTGTTTCTATATTGTTGTTGTCCCTATCTTGGTTGTGTGAGGAGGCACGGTGTGTCTACTTATGCCTCCATGATGGCTGGAAGTTCTGAAAAAGATTTTTTAAAAATGAACTAAACTTATGAATTGAGAAGCTAAACAACAAATTATAGACAAACCCCCCAAAAAGCAGAAAGAATTAATAAACATAAAAATGCAGGGGTTGATGAAATAAAAGCAAAAAAAAGGATCAAAGATTTGCAACTCCAATTTAAAATGAGAAGGAAATTAATGAAACACTTGGAATAAGATAGAACATATATTCTGTTAGGATATTTAAAATGTAAAAACATACCATGCTCAGTTTTATTAAATAAATTTGAAAATCTAGATTTAAGAATGGGTGGTGTCCTGGTAAGTATAATTTCTAAAATTGACTAAAGAGAGACAGATAATTACAGAAACATTTAAAACTCAGAGTTAGTCATAAAGCCCAGGTGTCCAGGGAACAGATGATTTGGGGGCTATACAACTTTCTTGAGAACAAAGAATAAACTTAGAAGCCTCTCAATCCATTTACGAGGTTTGTACAACCATACATCAAGACCAAGCAAAGATATCGTGGGAAAAGTAAACTATAGATCAATCACATTTATTAACAAAGATACAGAAATCCTGAGTGAAACATTAGCAAATTAATCCATTTATGTACTAAATAAACAATACAGCCCAACTAAGTAGGTCACCTCCTTGGAATGCCAGGTATTTCAACATTAGGAAATCTATTAATGTAATTCATTTGATCAAGAGTTAAGAGGGAAAAATCATAACATCATCTCGATAGATTTAGAAAAAACATTAATGAATTCAACAAAGACCCATTTAATTGTTGAAAAAAAAACCCTTAACAAAAGAGAAATTAAAAACAGCCTCATTTTAATAAAGAAAAGAAAACCTACAGAAACACCCCACCAATGGTGAATCACTGGTTTGAAATCACAGAACACACTAGCACAATTATCATAAATTGTTTTTCTTTGCAGACAATACGTCGACTTAGAAAATCCAGGCAAATCAACTGAAAAATTATTTGAATAAGAGAATTTAGCAATTTGGCCAGATACTGTACCCATTAGTAAGCAACTGCAAAAATGTCATGAGAAAAGATGACATTTATAAAGCTCTAAGCTACTCAGGAATAAAAAACTGTGTAAGACTTACATGGGAAAGAAATTTAAAACTATTTCGTAAAGATTTAAGAAAATCCCATGAAGAGTCACTCAGTTATAGGTGTGAAGGGAGTCCCAATGGGACCTGTCTCCGTGAGGTGGGTCCCCGCGGGGACACCTGGCCAGTCACTGCTCCTGTGACTTCCCAACGATGCACTTTTATTCACACAGGTTTCCAAAATTTAACAATTCCACCAACCTGCTAAAATTAGTTATTATTTCAGATCCTTACTCTGATGACTCCAATATATTATATTTTTTAAAAATTTGATCTATAGGTTTTGCAGAACTGAAAGCTAATTCTCAGAATGACCTCCGGTGTTCATCGGTTGGTTCAAGGTTGCACACTGTTGTGGTTTCTAGAAAGAAAGTGGGTTGGAGTGGGTGAAGGCAGCTCTTGGCTGGTCTTCGGGCAGCCAGGAAAGACTGGGATCGGCTGCAGCATGATTTGGTAACAACAGTGATCAGCTGGGGAGTTTATGTTATCAAGAATCCAGGGGGATTAGAGGAATATCTATTTCTCTGGCTATGCTGAGATATTTTCCCAGTGTCTGTTGAGGACTGAGCTGATGTGCCATTTCCCTCATGACAGAGGCAGGCTGGCATCCGGAGTGGCAGTTGTCAAGCTCTCCCAGGTTTCTGTGTCAGCCACCCATTTGAAACGGGCCTTGCAAACTAACTAGGGTCTAATCTTCGTGTCCAAGCTGGGAACTCCAAGACATCACAACAACCTTGGGGGTCAGTTTTCACAGGGTCTTTGGAATTTGGGAGGAGAAACAGTGAAAGAGACCGTTATGTTAGAGACCCCTGGAGCACTGAGCACCAAGCAGCCTGAGTAAAGAGAGGCGAATGCCACCCCATACTTTGGACCTGTCCGTATCAGGACAGAGAAGTTTCCCAAGAAGTTGGTAGCTTGTTCTGTGGTAAGAAGGAGTCATAAACACAGGCTTTTCTAGGACTGGAGCGACCTGAAAAAATAATGGTAAAATAAAACATTTTACAGCTTCACTCCTGATTCCAGGGGGAAACTACCTGATGTGCGGTGGCAGGATGGCTCCGTTGTGCTTATTTCTTCATTTGCGAGTTTATCCAGTGAATGTTGATGGCATACCTACCAGGTTCCGGTCCCCGAGCACAGTCCAACCTGATGAGCCTAGAAATAAGGTTCCATCAGGGGGAGCACTTACAACTGTTTTGGGGATTTGCCCCTCTCTGTTTACCCACCTTTCTCCACATCGGTACCAGAGGTAAGGTGGAGCTAAGATGGTTTTCAGCTGGGGACAGGAGTTCAGGAGGGCACTGCTGACCCTCGCCCTTCTCTCAACTCCACGTCTCCCCAAGAGCTGAGCAGGAAATCACCTGCCTCCTGCTGTCTGGCTCCTTCTGACCTCTGGCAGATGAAGGCGGCAGCAGCAGCAGCAGCAGCCATGTAGACCAACACAACATCCTGTCTGACTAAACTTGGGGAAGCACGCCAGCTCTGGGACAGGTGGGCTGTTCATTTTTCTCCTTGACAGCAGTGAACTGAGTTTTTGTGTTCCGTTCTGCAAACCCCACATCTGCTGCCTGGTCCGGTGTAGACAACAGCCCTGACGGACACCCAGGTGAAGTTCTTTCGGGACACCAGCAAGCCAGGCGGGATTTCTGCTCCACATCAGGTTTTGCATCTGATTTGGAGTTCATTGCTTTGTTCTTCCTTTAGCATAATGGCATGCATTGTCTCTGCTTGAAGGTGCCTTGCATCCTGTGGGGAGGAAGGCTGAATAAGTTAGCTTCAAAGTCTGATGAACAGGTCCACAGAAGGATGAGCCCATTTCTCAGCTGTCCGGGTTCCTTTTCCGTGAAAGGGGAACCACAGCCACAATGTCTCAAGTGGAAACATTACAGCAATAGCATCTAAACACCCAGACAGTTTAAAGTCACAGTTTAAAATTATAATCACATTAAAAAACCCAACAGTTTGGCAGTAATGAGATTTCTTTTTTAGAATTCTTACTTTGCATATGACCCATAACATGCCTGCTTCACCTTCTCTTGGAATATAAATTGTCAGAGTGTTCATGGGGTTTGACATAAAGTTCACTTGGCCAGCCATCCTGGAAAAGGGAAGTTTTTTGTTTGGTTGATTTAGCTTTTTTCTTTTTTAATTCTACATTCTTTTGGGGCATTTGGAAAGCATACTTGAGTAGAATTGATTATATTTATAAGACTTTTAAAAAATCAAATATTATAGGATGAAAAGGAAGTCCATAACAAGGAAATGCTGTTTGCATAAAACTGACATTCCCTGACTTTGCCAAATTTCATTCCAGGGGTTAGTAACCTTCTGTTTCAAAACAGGAAAGAAGCTGAATCACAGGGAGTCACCTACACGCAAGCTTTGCTAGATAATTATTCAGCTGACAGTTCGGGGAGCTTAACAAACCCCACTCTGTGGCCTCTGAAGACTGAATTCATTATGTCTTAAACAAGAAAAAAAATTCCCATTGGGATTTTCAGATCTTAGTACTTTCTTTAAATACGTGGTTTACCTGTTTAAAGACTTGGCAAAGAGGATAAAAGTGCCTTTCTTAACAGTTACATCTCAGGCTTTAATTATTCCTATTTTTGATCTTCTAGCTATAGATCTAGAATTAAACAGTCTCCTTTAATGTGGGTAGCTGCTTTTAAAAAAAGCCTTTTCAACTTGTAGACTTTAATTTTTTTTTTTCTGCATGAACAGCCTGGGTGGAGAGAGAAGAGAAAGTGCCAATTCTGGCCTTTTTGTTTTACTGAGAAGCTGATGGGCAATTGTTTGGGAATGCCTGAAGTGCCACGCAGCTCAGATGGGGAAAGGCACGCAGAATGTGCAAAGTTACCATGGGGAACAGACAGAGGGCACAGCAAAGGTAGCTTTCCCCACCATGTCTGTCACCAGCCTTTCCTTCAAGGTGGTCTTTGTTCTCTGGCTGCTTTGTGAGCTCTGAGGATTGGGGGACGGGGTAGGGAGAGGGCGTTGTCTAGGGGCTGGGAACACGGTTTTCATAACTTTTACCCAAGAGGCCAGAAAGGAGAGGTTCTTTGATTCAACTTCTCTGTTATTGTAGCTTTTAAAAAGATGACTTTCGGGGGGAACTGTGAAGAAAAACCCAAGCGGTCTTTGGCGTCCCTCCCACAGTCAGAGGGAGTCAGTGAGGTGGCACGGCTGCCTTTTCTCACCCATCTTGGCCACGGTGTGGGGTTGAGCATGGGGCTGGTCATGGGGTTGACATATCTGGGTATTTTGACTTTTTAAAAATTATCTGTTTATAAAATATATATTCCCCTCTGTGTAAGCGGGGAAGGGTGGATATACAGAAATGTGAGTAAACAGCTATCTGGTTCCAGAAAAAAAGGAACTGTCCCAAGAACAGGATGGACTGAGCCGCTCTGAGATCACAATAAACAGGCAGAGAGAGAGTCCAACTGTGTGTTGCAATGTGATGGATTAACTCAGTGTCCTGAGTGCGTTGCTGACTGGACAGTCTCTATTCCCTATTTCTGGAGAGATAAAGGCTCTCAAGAACCCCGCTAATTCTGAGTTATTGCTGAGGCATACTGTGGACGCAGTAATAACGCAGTCAACAGTACCGTGGCGTTTAAAGTGTTCCAGACACTGTTCTGACTGCTTTTCCTGCATAAACTCACAGCAACCCTGTAGGAACTAAAGGAGGAACTATTATTATCCCCATTTTATAGTTGCAGAACCTGAGACACGGAGAGATTAAGTCACTTGGCTAAAGTCACATAAGTACCAAGAGGTAAAAAAGCATTTAACTCAGGTAGTATGAGACAGAGTCCATGCTATTAATTACTAAAAGTTTAAAAGTGAGAAAAAATAAACAGTAAGTCAAGGTAGGAAATGCTGTGACCAAGACTTGAAGAACATGGTGGGTGGGAATTCCACTGGAGGGACAGGAGGCATAGTCAAGGGAAGCGGCGAAGGAGGGGCTTTGCTTTGTACCCTGCCAAAGCTGCAGTCCCACTGATGCGTCCAGTCCCCACCCCCTTCCAGCCAGATGTGGACCCTCTGGAGAGGTCAGAGAGCTCTAACAAGAATCAAGTGAGAGTGGTCCTGGCTCCGTTGACTCCAGCTCATCCCCAAGCTGACACATGCGGATGACAGGGAAACGTGCTGTCTTCGGTGTTGGATGTGCAGTCTCTCAGGGCCATAACGCCCTTTAGTGCAAGTTGGAGGCAGGCCCCGAGGGAGGGTGAGCTGCCTGCTCGTGGTTGCTGTTGATGGGGAGATGGCAACCGGGTAACAGAGTGGCCTACCAGCCACCAGTGTCTTGGAGAGAAGCCCAGTGGACTCAGCAGTAACAAAATGTAACTACACAACACTGTCTCTGGCATGACCCTAGAAAGGGGTTATTATTAGGCTTTTTACCTGCTCCTCCTCATAAAAGAGGAAGCATGGCCTTGGAGAGCTTCAATGACTTGCCCACAGCTATACCACTGGCGAGTGGCAGAGCCAGAATGAGTGACCCTTGGCTGTGCCTTGATTCTACGGGTTCAGCCACAGGTGCCGCAGTAAGACCCTGGCTACTGCTCTTTGTGTGGGAATTACATAACCTCTTCTTTTCTAATTAAGCTTGGGTGCATTTCAGTGCCCAGACCTCAACTAAAAGTTATTTTATGTTTCCCACGGAACACTGATGAACATAGGTGTGACTGAAATTATCAGGGTTTGAGCAGGGTGGCAAAAGTGACTCATTTCTCACCTCCACCTACAAATGGCAGAGAGGTGCTTTGGGACTGAGTGCAGTGAAATCACAGGTGCAAAAAGCGGAGCTGTCGGCTCACAGGCAGTGAACTGCCTGGTGCCCACCCCTAACCCCACCCTTTCTTCCAGACGAGGCACGTAGGTCACATCGAATTTAGCTCCTATCATACCCTGTCCTCAGGAAAGACTTTTGGGGCACAGACAAAGAGGTGTATTTGGATCCTTGAGATATAGCAAAAACAAGAGCTACAAATTACTAACCACTTTCTATATACTGGATACTTGGAATGAATTATCTCATTGTATTAGTACACCCACTTTATAAAGTAGGGGCTGTTTATTTTTTTATTTTCAATTACAGTTGACATTCAGTATTACTTTATATTAGTTTCATGTGCACAGCATAGTGGTTAGACATTTATATAATTTATGAAGTGATCCCCCTGATAATTCTAGTGCCCACCTGGCACCATACATGCACTGTACCTGAGGACTGTTTCAAACTCATTTTATAAATGCGGAAACCTCAGCTGAAATAGTTGAAGTCACTTGTCTGAATTAGGTGACCTCAGACCCTAAGAGAGTAACTGTTAGTGACACTGTCTCTAGCACTTTGATTACATGAGACTACACACATCTGTTGCAGTGGATTGAGTGTTGATGCAAAAGTGCTGTCTGCGGTCCAAAGGGAAGCCTGATTCTGCCCTGTTTCTCAGCCCCTAACCCTTGCCCTCTGAGGCCGTGGGAGTCCAGGAGAGGGAGCTCACTCAGCTCCAACAGGAAGGAAGCAGCTCATCATTTCCCCAAATGAAGCCTCCTACTTCCTCACTTCCAAATGGATTTGGAAGAACTCCTGAGTTTGGTCTGGGATTAGGGCCTGGGATTAGGGTCTCAGAGATAGAAAGGAGTCTTCAGAGCTACATAATTTCAGGTCTGGTCAGGGAGTTCTCACTATGGTAAAAATGTGTATTTAAATGCCAAATCTGAGTGACAGACTGGAACCTTCAAGACCTGCTTGAATGCAGAAAAGATGTGTTTGAACTAGAACTAGCACTGGAGGAAGAGTTTCCCTCAAAGGGCAAACTTGTAATGCAAAGCTTGGGATTCATTGAAAGGTATTTCCCTCTACAACTTGCCTTGAGTTTAAGGTTAAAATTAAGCTAAGCATCCTCTAAATTTTCTCTCAGAATGGTGGTACAGAGTTTGGAAGTGAGATCATCTTTGGAGATAGATACTTTTATACATTAACACAAGCTCTCTGTGTTACAGCTGAGGAAAACAAGCTCCGGGATCTCCCAAGGCCATTCCTTGACTGACAAGTCTGAGACCTGACCCCATGTCTCTTGATCCCTTGTCCAAATCTCAAGACTTCCATCCAGTGACCCAATCACGCCTTTGAGTTTATGAGGCCCTGGTCGAGCTCAGGGGCTTTTGGACAAACCTCTCCTTACAGTTCCTCTTCTTGGAAGGGAATGTGATGTTCAGGCTGTTATAATATAGCCTTAAAAATGATGTTTAAGATCTCAAGCATCCAATTTCCTGCTTAATGTGAACAAAATAGAAATTTCTCTGGTTGCAAGTCTTTCCAAAATATGTGCAGCCACATCCATGCCTTGGTAGGTAGAGGGTCACGAGCGTAGCAGACATTTCACATGATCGAGCGGCTACAGCATCTCAGGGCCATCCCGCTAGCGATCTCTCTGAGTACCTTCTAAGACATCACCTACTGTGACATTTTTAATTGATTTGTTTTTGTCATTTCACCTGTTATGTTTATAAAAGTAGCAAGTAAAATGTCTAATCTAGAAATCTGGGTTAGTTACATTCTGGTAGTTGAGGTCTTTTCCTATTACATGGCCAGCTCTACCTTTGTCTTCCCAGCCTCCTCAAACACATTTTGAAGAATACTCAATGGCATAGGAACTTCATGATATTTATAAAAATACTGTGCATTCTTCCACTCTTAGAGCATAGTTATTGTAAGTCAAACAGAAAAAATATAAAACACTTAAGTGATTAGCACACAGCCTAGAATATGAATCGAATTAACCCTCCTGTAGCTGTCATCTTTTGTCAGGTTCTAAGAGGCCGAACAGGGTTGTAACCTCTTCTCAGGCCTCATCTGCTGTGGTGCCGCTGTTGCTGGCCCTGCCCAGAGAGAGACCTGAGAGCTGCCTGCCATGACTTCAGTTTCTCAGGTCTCCGCACGGACAGCTGCTCTGGCGGGAGAGATCAGACACTCGTCTTTCTCTGAGGCAATCAGGTTACTCAGCCTGTATAAATGGCACTGCCTTTGGCTGCCTGGATCATCCTCTCTGGATCTGAGGATTGCCTCATAAAGCAGGGCTTTTGTCCTCTTTCCTTTAATCAAATAGGGTAGCAACAATTAAATGTGTTCTTAATATAGTTACTCTTCTCTTGTCGGGCCCTGAGAAACAAGTCTCCCCAAGATGTCTGCTGTTTTCTTCAGGCTTGTTTTTAAGGAAGGAATAGAGACTTGAAGCTAGCCTCAGTAAAGGAGAGTTCATGTGAAGGTACATGTGGATCAATGAGGAAGGACAGAAACCAAGGTATATACGTACCTGGGTCCCCTGGAAATGAAACAGGATTCAGGGGGCTCTAGCAGGGTCCTCACTGGAGTGCCCCACCATTAAGGCCAAACACCCACATTCTGCTCGATGGCCTTTCTGTCTCTGTCCCAAACATCAGAACCTCCCTGTGCTTGCCTGTGGCCCCAGCTCACCCTTAATTTTGGTGTTTTTTTCATTCTAAGTGTACTTAATGACTTGTCAGAAGTAATTTCTTCTGCCAATAGGAAATTCTGCTTAGATCCATGGTGAGAGAGAGAGAGAGAATGCAGTGGGTTCAGTTCTTTCTCCTCTTTATTTTTTTTAAACATATGGGACATAGGCAACAGCTGGTTCTTTCTGGCTTAGGTCTCCAAGCCTTGGTCCAATGAACACCGCGGAAGAGCAATGATTCAAAAGTAGGCCACCTAAGGAGCAAGAACTTCAGGGGGTCTGTTTCCCTTTGAATAGAGTGTGGTCCAAGTGGGCATCAAGTACCTGCCAGAACAGCCAGCATACATGGCCATCTGAGAATTTTGTTAGTAGTTACAAGCTATCCACAATCACTTCCATGGAAGACCTAGTTCTACAGGACACCAAAGAAAAGCTGGGAGAAGGTGAGAAATGAGTCATTGATGCGAACAGTCCAACACACACCTTTCAATTCACAGACAAAGCCCTGGACGGTCCGGCTATTTCAGAGTTGAATGAAAGAGGCACATGCGGTCTCCAGACCTCACACGCGCCTGGAGCGGCAAGCCCTGCTCTGCAAGGGAAACGATGTACCACTAGCGTGTGCTTGTGCCTGCGCATGTGCGCGCGTGCACATGAGGCACGCATGGGGAAGCAGGGGCCGGAGAGCAGCTGGTGTTGGGGAGGTTGTGAAACTGCCCTTCTGCCTCGACTGGCAGGCGCTTGATACCCTCTCTTGCTGGCGTGAACGGAGAAGCTGGCCACAGCGCCTGCCCTTTCGACAGAAATGCCTACAGAGCTGCTATTGTTTCCCTCAGGTAACAAATGCCACAGGCCTGGGCGCTAAGCCGCCTGGAGCCCAGCTGCTTCCCCTGGCGTCCAAGGAGAAGGGCGCTTTGTTTTCATTGTCACATTTGTTGTTTGGAAGGACACTCTTTGACTATGGAGTTTTCTGGGTGACCTTTCCATAAGAACTGCATGCAAATGTCTCAGCAAAAGGTTGTGATTGGTCCGGAAAGGTTATCTGCATTCGTCTAGACTGCAGTCTTCACAAAAGAAGAAAGTTCCGGCAAGGAGCCCAGGGTTGGGGTACAGCAGAGGAGAAAGGTCATTTGGGCTACACCCCTCTGTTCACTGGGCCCCGCCTGCAAATGGCTGCTTCCTTGTGCCCCTGGCCTCCTACGTTTTACTCTGGCCTAGAATAACCCTGCTGGCTGAGGTTCCCCCAGATCACCTGTTTCCTCAGAACAGGCTCTCTTTGAGCAAACGTAATACATCCTCCGATTGCCTTGAGATAAGCCGGAAACACCCCTCTGAACAACTGAGGCTCTGTTAATAGGTTCTTAAAGCATTTGTTGAGGGGACAGCATATTAATGGTTCACCCTCCAAAAAACTCTATTTAAATAACTGTCCTTTCTGACATGAACCTTTTTTTCCTTTGGAAATTCGGATGAGATTAACATGTCCCTTATTGCCACAGAACAGTCTGACAACCCCTTACCCCCAATCTCAGGCTGACAATGAGAGAGATTTAAGCTGCGAAAGAAAAAGGCCTATGTGACTTATTTGTGTGTGCCTCTCTGTCCAGTCACTCCCAGGGAAATCACACTGTTTCTTTTCCTTCTGGGTGGAAGCCCTGTGGCAGTGTAATACCTTAGCGGATGCTTGGGGCAGGGTGGGAGAGAAGGAGGGCAGGGATCTGGGAACCCGTGGCCTTCGCTGTGTGCTGTGCATGAGGGATAGCAGGGGAGGTGAGAGAGGCATGAGGGGATTGCAGTGGAGGGTGAACTTCTAATGAATCATGTCAGCTGTTGGCTTGGGATTCACAACAAGCAGCTGCAAGTGCAAGGCTCAGCCCAGTCTTCAGGGAAACAGGTGGTGGTGATGTGGTGGCCGGCCTGCCCCAACTTGCCTCCGTTAGCTGTAATTATGCTCCTGACTTCTGTTCAGGGGCATCGAGGAGCCATCAAGGCCTGTGGAGACTACCAGAGACTCACATTTTTAGCTGCTGGTCAGTCAGCTGTAAAAATGGGCCACAGTTGGTAGCAACAAGGAGTCTGAAGCCTGCAGCAATTTTTCTTTGAAATCAGCTCTAAATTTCACGGAGTCCACATAAATTGACACATTTACTAGCTCGAGCTCCTTTTCCATTCCTGCTTCGTTGCCTCAGTTGGGCCTCTCCTTGCTGGAGCAGTTGTGGGCATGGAGGTTGGAGGGTGGGCTCCCCCCAGCACGGGCGGAACAGGGCTCTGATCTATTTGGAGGTGGTCACAGGCCGGGTGCTTAGGTGACGATTTCTCTGTGCACACACATTTTTATTACTAATATTAATGAGTGCATTTCGACATACAAACTGAAAACTTTTTTTAAACAAAAGAACTTATAATCTACAGGGGGAAAAACCCCTGTAAAATAAAAAGCAAAGCGGTACCAAGTGCTTACTCTAAGATAAATGTGTATTGTACCACAATGTCGGCTCTCTCCAGTCTACCCTCCTGGGCACCTTTTAGGCAGCAGAATTCTCTTATAATTTAGCTGGTTTAAATTCTGGGTGTTTCCTTCCAAAATCAAAGCTGATGTGAAATGACAGAAGAAGACCCTCATGAACTTAGTATTTGCTTGGTTACTTAGCATGTACAGCAACACCTTCATCACCAGGATTTTGAACTGCAGGCCTAACTGGGCAGTCCTGACATGGTTAGGAAGGAATTGTCACTGAGAGTCGACTTGCCTTTTCAGGTGGAGCTCTTAGGGACAGAGCTGTGGGCTCAGTCATCCATTCAGATCCTCGTTTAGCCACTTACAGGCTGGGTGACCTTGGATGATGACCTTCATCCTTCTAAGCCTCCATCTCCTCATCCATCAATGGGGATAATAATGTCCTCCCACTTTCTACACAAAGTTAAAAGCCATCCAGGTAAGGGTGTAATGCTGCTCTGCTGCCCTAAATGGGCCTTTTGAACTTTGACTCCTGCTCCTTTGCTGTTGTCTTCCTCCTTCTCCCTTGCCTTCGCTGGGAAGCCTTTCCTGAACTGTTAGCCATAAGGATTCCTAGAGTGTTCATTAGCACTCCCTGCCTCTTACCAAATGTAATACTGATATTATCTGTAGTTGAATCATGTCACCTCTTAAGCCAGATACACACAGTTTTGAGGGCATGAGTGGTTTGTTGTTGTTTTTTTTTTTTGTGTGTGTGTGTGTGTGTGTGTGTGTTTGCATTTTTCTCAGTGCCAGCCCAGTGTCTGGTTCAAAACAGGTGCTCACCTAATGCTTGTTAATTCATAGATTGGTGTAAAAATTCAAAGTGGGCAGAAGACTTGTGCAAAGGTCCAACCCCTGATCAGAGGTTGTTCTGATTGTCTCTGGTAGTGACTCATTCAACCAAAATTAATTGACTGACCTCCTATAGGCACAGGGATAGGGCAGTGAGCAGAACACACAACATCTCTGTTTTTATGGGCCTCAGAGTCTCATTATGGGGGTTGAGGAGTATGAATGCATTCCATTGGGATTAGTATTTATTTCTTCCACAGGTGGGGCTGGGGAACGTGGAGGTGGAAGGTCACAGATTTCTGCAGCATTGTGGTCTTTTATACAGTAGCAACTTCACTGACCTAGAGCTATAGTCCCCTGAGTTACCTTCCCGTGTGGTTCTGGGTGAGCATTGGATGCACAAGATAGTTTGAATAAAATGTGGAAAGTGGAGGAAAAGCAGGAGCAATAGTCCTTAAACTCTGAGTGTGGGCGCAGGGCGCCGTGCACTGTAGCAGCTTGCACACATCAGTGCAGACCTGCTGGCTCAGTGGTCAGGACAGCTCTGGGCTCTGCAGATCTCCCAGCCCCTACCAGATCTCCTTCAGCTTTTCCGAGTCCTGGGCCAGGTGCTCACGAAGCTCTGCAGCATGGCGTGCCAGCAGGTCATCGATAGCACTGAGGTGGTGAGAGACAGAAACAGGTTCCAGTTTTCTCCCCAGGTTCATGTGAATCTCAGTTCATTGTTGCAGGTTCCAGTTTGTCCTTTCTTTCACCCACATCCCACATCCTTCTCAAATGATGGTCTGGATGGTCTATAGTAACTGCACGCCCAACACTAGATGCAGAAGATGCAGCTTGCATAGGTGGCATCACTATATAGTTTGTGACCTCCATTGCAGAAGATTTAACTCTTACAAATTTTAATGAATCCTGTCTAAATCATCCACAATAGTTTTGCTTCTGTGATCAAACCCTGCCTGATCCAGTGAGTATAGCAGATAACATTTGTGGAGCCTCATTACGGGCAGGTACAGTTGGTGGTTTAAAAGAGTTCACGTGTATATGATGTGAACTTCCCATGTCAGCAGGGAGGGAGGGACAGAGGCATCCACCACTCCTTCTCTCTCCTGGGCTGTTCCGGTTGGGGCTGGGATTGATGTAGGTGAGGTGGGATTTGTGCACTTGACCACAGCTTAGACAGCCTGTTCATCACACAATTAGCGCTTTGAAGATGCAAGCGCTGCTTCAGTTTGCCATGGCTGCGGTGAGAGATGCGGCACGGTCCTTTCAGTCAGATGCTTATTGCCTGGCTCCTGTGAACTGGCAGCGGGAAGAGATACCCGGGGACCCCATTTCCCAGATCTGGGGGTGCATTTGCCTTCAGAGGGGCAGCAGCCATACCTTATCTTTGTTTTTTTGGGTTTTTTAATTTTCTAAAACTTTTTCGGTTACAGTTTACATTCAGTATTATTTTGTATTGGTTTCAGATGCATAGCATAGTGGTTAGACAGTCATATACTTTGCCAAGTGTTACCCCCGATATTTCCAGTACTCACCTGGCACCATACATAGTTATCACGATATTATTGACCACATTTTCTGTGCTGTGCTTAACATCCCTGTGACTGTTTTGTAGTCACCAATCTGTACTTCCTTGTCCCTTGTGCATGACCTCTGAGTGATGCACCTCAGGGGCTAGCTGGGGCTGCAGAGTTTCCGTAGGAGTGGCGTCTTGGGACGCAGTGCTGGAGAGCCACCCCAGCACCACATGGGGACAGACACGCAGCCATCACTGAGCAGCAAGGCTGCGTGGATCTGAGGGGGGACGTGATGAGGAAGAAAACATCCAAAATTGAAGTAAAATATGTGACAATGTACATTTTCACAGGAGGAAAACATGGGGATGCGGAGAAAACATGGGGATGAGTAATGGGAACAGCAAAGCTCCCAAGGCACACTTCTATGGAGCGATGAAATGAAACCTCAGTGTCTGTCACCATGCGAAGTGCCATAATTTTATCATCCTTCCCACGGAATGCTGTGCTATTTTGGGTTCTGTTATTTTTTTCCCTCTCACCTCAGTATGCCCAAGATGCTAAGATATCTGAGAAACGAATGTGTAAGCAAATGCTTTATTTTCCCCAGCACGGATGGAAAATTTATTACGGGAAGCGCATCTTGGAGCCTGCTGCCTCCTCCATGTCGTCATGTTTTGTCCTGCAAAAGATTTCGGCTCAGAGCAGAAGCCCCAGTTCATTTGCCTGATACAGCCTTGTGCCCAGGAGCTGAAACCCTGTTGCCCTTTGCTACTATGATTCCTTTCCTTAGCCACAGATCCAGACCGCACAGAAGAGAACGCCAGCCACCCTTTTGCAAAGACAGCATACTTCCCCTCTCTCTCACACAGTGTGCCAAAGATTTCTGTGTTCTGCTTTGTCTAATTTCCTTTGTTGAAAAACAAAACAAAACAAAATGAAAAAAAAAGTACTTGGAACTCTTGAGGACAAGGAAGGAGAAGCCAGAGGAAATAGACACATCTGATGTTATCTTAATACCATCTGTTCACCTAAGTTGGATGTTTAATCAAATGAACAATTGAAAGCCTGTGTAAACCAGGAGACTGAAGATCACCCTCTTACGCCCCACTCCTTCTCTCACGGCCCTTTCTGGCCATTTCAGGACAGCTGAAACCTTCATCACCTGTGTACACCTTCCTACTCTGGGGGAGGCCAGAGCTGCAGGCTGGGCCCAGACAGGTCCTGCTGTTGTGTCACTTCTAGACCTGTGTTGTATGGGCTAGTGAGGTGCCAGCTTTCCTTGGTCTAAGTCACTCTGTCTATAACTCTGGGGCTGGGACAGCCCTGAACAGAGCACCAGGGGCCACATTGTTGTTGGTTTTTTTCCAGCAATGGGAAAAGCCACATTGTTTTGAGAATGGCATTTTCAACAGTGAGACAAGCCATTAAACTTAAGGAAAGAAGCTGCCAGCCCTTTCTGTCAGAGCTTGCTTTGACTGAGACTCAGGGTACAGGCCATGGTCACCAGGCAGCTTGAGCAGCCATCTGCTGAGATCAGGTCATTTCCCTTTGGAACTTGATGACACTTCACCTTAAAAGGAGAATTGAGCCAATTCAGGGCATCAGTTTGGGCGTATTCTAACTATGGTAAGAAAACATATGTTTCCCTAGGAGAGTTTTGCAGCAATAGCAAAAGGGCAGCTACCTGCTTTTAATACTCCACTGCCAGGTGCCTCCAGCCCCCTTCATTTTTCCCAGCACCTCCAGACAGATGGTCCTGTATCCTGCCTTTTACATGCTGTCTGTGAGGGAATCAGACCTAAATGAGCCCTATAATGCTTGGAAGTTTTATTTTACAATACAATATGCATGACTTCCTGTCTCTAAACCAGTTTCAACCCTATACATATCACATGATTCTCCTTTAATTCCTTAGTTGGACATTTTACTATTCTTGTGCAAGCGGTGTGTTTCTCTGTTGCTTCTAAGACCGTATCATTTCTACCTGGAAAGCTTCTCCAGTAGTTGCAGTTTTCCAAACTCATTCATTCTTGGGTGATGGAAGTATCATGGCAGCTGAGTTATACTGAAGCATTCATAGTTCTTCTCTTTCCTGATGAAAAATTTGTGATTGTTACGCTGTGGCAGAGCAAATGGAACTGTGACTTATGATTCACAATTTATGTAGTTTGACAGTTCTATCATGTTTCTTGGCAACACAAAGCTTTATTGCACTCAGCGTCATGGAGAGAAGCCTGTCGAGGTGACCGTCTCCAGGAGGGGATCCAAATAGAGCCCAGAGCAGCAGCCAGCCACCCGGGGCTTCATTTAGTCTGCTATCAAACATGTCAATACAGGAGACTCCTGTTGAAAGCAAATATGATTACACTGGTCTAAATAATTTAAGGACCTAGTAAAATTTCACTGAGTTGGTTGAAGTGTTAAGCACAAATGTCTCTCAAACTGGCAACTAATTACAACCCAGATTAAAGTGGGAGTGGGTCTGCGTGGAAGGCGCCATCCCTGCTGCATGCTGCAGGTCAGTGGGAAGGGAATCGTGTTAGGGGCTGAGGTCTGCAGCAGCCCGAATGCTCTATGCAGAAATAACCGTCCTGGCTAGGCTCTTTGCTCCCATGCTAGAAAGTCAAGGTTGGGTTGGGTTCAGTTTGTACTGGAAACTGCCTTCTCACAAACTGGGGGTTCCAGATTGTGGGGGAGGGGTGCCAAGCCCCACACCATGGCTGAGGTCATCCCAAATAGTATTCTCTCTAATGGTCTGAAAGCTCCACATCTAAGATGCAGGGCCCCCTTCTTTGACTGAAGTACTGTCACAAAGGGCCACCTCTCTGCCTAACCAGGGGCATGCTGTCCCTTTTCAGGGCTAGGGATACCCTGGTCATAGGCCAACCAAGAGAAGACCCCAGACCCCGATGACCATCTTGCTCGTAGCCTAGCAGCCAGTTACATGACTCTTAGGAGGTTCCAGAAGTCATTTACAGAGTAATTAACCTCTTTCTTTCTTATTGGATGATGGACTTAGTTGGGGATGCAAAATGGAGGGGCATCTGGCAATGTCTATTTGCATTTT
Source organism: Trachops cirrhosus (assembly GCA_028533065.1). Lineage (NCBI taxonomy): Eukaryota > Metazoa > Chordata > Mammalia > Chiroptera > Phyllostomidae > Trachops > Trachops cirrhosus. The sequence continues at coordinate 119,908,926 of CM052540.1, read as the reverse complement.
GAAGAAATTTACCCTTTGACCTAGCAACCCCAATTCGAGGCATCTGTATCCAGATATAGCTGTTCAGGTGTTCAGTGTATGCAGCAGAAGGCTATTCACAGTGATATTACAGTAGCCAAAGATCAGGATCAACCCAACTATTCATAGAGAATAGGTAAAGCAATAATGATACATCTATACAATGGAACACTATACCTCTATAAAAAATAATGAAGTAGATCTGTATGAATTGATACGTGAAGATCTCTAGGATTTATTGTAAAGTGAACAAAGCAAGGTGCAGAGCAGTGTGTGTTGTATACTGTTTTCTAAACAGGATTTCCCAACTCTTTTAAATTATCACCCCCCCCAAGAAGCCTTTTTTATGACATTTCTTTCCTAATTGCCACCGCTATGAAATTTCAATACTGTGTGTATATGTTTATGTTCTGTGTATATAATGTATTTCTGTTATTTGTACATAAAAAGAGTAAGTATTTTTCTTTTCTAAAAGCCAATTTTCACCCCCTTGGGGATGACATCACACACACAGACCCCATTGAGAATACCTGCTCAACAAGAAAGGGAGAAAATAGTGTATTATGTAATAAACTGGAAGGAAACATAAGGAACTAGTAAAGATGGTTGCCTTTGGGGAAGGGAGAGAATGGGGAGATGAGGGCAAAGGTGTGGGCAAGATTTCTCCATGTACTCGTGTTTATATCATGTTTTGGTTTTGAACCATGCGAATGTATTGGCTACTCAAAAAAATTAAATGAAAAGATAAATTAATATTCTTCTAAAATCAAAAACTAAAGGGCATCAGAGGAACCATGTAACAAAACAAACAAGCAAAACCTGCAGCTCTGTTAACACTGTCCTCTAAACCCAGCGGAGCCCGTGCGGGGGCTGGAACACCACGCCCCCTTCCCGCTTCCCCTGCAGAGCACCGCATCCTGCTGCACCGCCCTGGGGACTTCCACTGCTCCACAGCAGTCTTTTGTCCTCCCAGGTTTATTTTTCAGCGCAAAAGGAAACCGAGAGTATATATTCTGGATCCTTATAAGGGCTCTTTGGGCATGACTTAGCTTTGAAGATTGTAGTTTCTGCTTTAAAACCATCAGGGTGTTTCAAAGTTGGAGGAAGAAGCTGCACAGGAGCTGTGGGACGCACAGCCAGCCTTTCCCAGAGAATGTGAAATGAAGGAGGAAATTACCCCTGCCCCCTCTTCCTCCCACGGCACACGCAGGCTCTCACAGGAAAGGGACAGGATGGGGCAACACAGCCGTGGTAGTGAGAAGTACAAGGGCAGAGATGCTGGGCTCACTCAGGTTCCAGTCAGCTGAAGCCCGCCAGGTCAGCTTCCTCCAACAGAGTGTGTTTCCTCCTTCCAGAGACACCGCTGGGGAGGAGGAAAGGCCAAGCTTTTTAGGTTGATTAGTAGACCAGAAATTCCACTGTGGGAGTAACAAAACAAAACAAAACAAAAAATTGGGCTCACACTTCCGTGTATCGGGAACTTTAATTTGACTGTGTAATGAGGCAAGGTGATAAATAAGATTTGCATGACTTCGGCCTTTACTTAAATATCAAACATTGCAATGCATATTTGGAATAAATGGCTGCCTTTGAATGAGTTTTGTTTTTAAAATACTCTAACATTGTAAGTTACCTAGGGAGGAGGGAGTCAGTACGTTAGGTCAAAGCCTGGCTCCCCCTAAGCCTGTTTGCCCATCTGTAGAATGGGTATGATAATGTCCACCATATCTACACGATAATGCTATTGTAAAGAGTGAATGACGGGATTTAAGAAATGTTTCACAGGAGTAAGATACTGTCATCGTTGACATTGCTATTTCTAGAAGAGGGAGAGAGTCTTGCCTTTTAGAACTCAGTAGAGGACACTCGACAGACTTGTTGAGCTGACCTGAAATGTCTCTGCTCCACTGAAGGAGAGTCAACACACATCGCCGTTCTCTAGTGTGGATTCACCTCTCAACTTTTTCGGAAGCATGGAAGCCACTAGTGCGTGGATGGTTTAGATAGCCAGGATGCTGTGTGCAAAATGGCAGCTTTCGGGTGTTGTGCCCTTTTGCCACTATCTCCCCGTGGGGCCTACCATTTGACCAATGTATGGTCACTTAACTGTTTATTTCCCTTTTTCTATTTCTACCTACTGCTCTTTGAAGTGCACGCTGGAAAATGCAAATGTCTCAGGAAGCAGAGCAGCATTTCTTTCCGCTAGGCCACACCAGTGCTGCGTTCTAGACTGGACATTGGGATGCTCCTCTCCGAATCGCCTTGTCCCCTCAGCCTCATTTTGTGTCGTAGTGAATTACTCTCACGTCTGTCCACCCTGCTAACATGGGTTCCTCACAAAAGAAGGTGAGCTTTCTTGTTTTAAAGAAAAAATTGTATATACTTATTGTAGAAAAGTTATAGAAAGTATGCAGAAGAAATTAGACACTACTCATAATCCTACTACTTAGAGATATGGAATATTAACATCTACGTGTATAAGACATCTGTGCGTTATTTTTATATATGCATACATGCGTGTGTGCATTGTGTGTGTTGATCTAGACAGGTAGGTAGGTAGAGAAGTAAACAGATGTATGTGTATGCGTGTGTGTATACTTGTGTATATTTACTTATGTGTGTACTTAGGTTTATATAGTTGTTGTTCATTTTACTTTTACGTGTGAATGGGATTGTAATGCACGTACTGTGGTGCAGTCTGCTCTGCACCTTTAAAATATTTTTGCAAACAGCCTTCCCTATTAATAAACATTTTTCTTTTGCATTACTCCTGCTTTCATATTTTAAAAGATTTTAATTTTTTTACCATAAACTTGATGTTATGAAGATCGTTGCACAAACTCTTTGCTCAAAATCTTAATTCTTCCCTTAAGCTAAGTTTTAAAGGTGGACTTACTTGCTGAGTGGAAGCTCTGCACCCCACACACAAGAGGCTATACCAGTCTGTAATCTTACCAGCAGTGCATGATGGTGCCCTTGTCAGTATTTAATTTTGCCAAATTGTGTTTTTAACTTTCTATTTTTATTGTGAAGTTATACATTTTCTTATGTTGTTCTTTTGCAACATGCTTAATATTGTCCTTTGTCTAGTTTTCAAAGGCCTTTGTTATTTTCCTGTTGGTTTATTGTATAAGATCCCTTATTTCTTTAACAGATATGAGTTGCCCAATCCAGGACTTAACATTGGCTTCCCTTTCTGGCATCTGTGTGTTCTGTATTTAGGCTAAGTACTGCTGCCAAAAGGTGCTGAACTAAAGAGCCAGTTATTTCCCACTGCATTATCTGAAGTGTCCTCCATGGTTTTTATAGGGTTCTGCTCCTCACCCCAACTCAATCAGAAATTTATTTCTCCCAGCCAGCTAAAGCAAAGTCATCCCTGCCTCTAAGGCTCTAATGCAGTCGTTCCTGTTTCTCATGTTCTAGCTCATATATCACCAACTCCAGGAAGTTTCCCTGATTTCTCCAGCTAGCATTGCTCTTCCTTTGCCTTTTCTTTGAACTCTTGGAGAATTTACCATCTCTGTCACACATTTTATCAGTTTAAGTATATGTTCCTTTATATAATTAGTATATAAATGTATTTAATTGATTGGTGAAGAGCCAGTATTTTTTAAATTTGGTTTTAAATTATAGTTGACATACAATATTATATGTTTCAGGTGTATAACACAGTGATTTTTATACCATATGAAGTGATCACCATAATAAGTCCAATACCCATCTGGCACCATATATTCCCTATGTTGTACTTTATAACCTCATGATTAATTTTGTAACTAGCAGTTTGTACTTCTTTTTGTTTTATTTTATTTATTTTTAGAGAGAAGGAAAGGGAGGGAGAAAGGGAGAGAACATCAATGTGTGGTTGCCTCTCATGTGCCCCCTCCTGGGGACCTGGCCTGCAAGCCAGGCACGTGCCCTGACTAGGAATCGAACCAGCGACTCTTTGCTTTGCAGGCCAGCACTCAGTCCGCTGAGCCACAGCAGCCAGAGCTATAGTTCTTAATCCCATCATCTTTTTGCCCCTCTCCCATCTGTCAACCATCAGTTTGTTCTCACACAGTATGTGTGAGTTTGTTTCTGTTTTGTTTTGTTCTTTTATTTTGTTTTTTAGATTCTACACGTAAGTGAAATCAATCAGTATGAGTCTTTCTCTGTTGGATTTGTTTTACTTAGCACATACCCTCTAGGTCCATCCATGGTGTCACAAATGACAAGATTCCATTCTTTTTATGTCTGAGTAATGATATTCCATTGTTTATATGTACCACATCTTCTTTATCTTTTCTTCTGCTGATGGATGCCTAGGTTGCTTCCATATCTTGACTATTGTAAATAATATTTCAATGAACATATGGGTGCAGGTATCTTTTCAAATTAGTGTTTTTGATTTCTTCGGATAAATGCCCAGAAGTGAGATTGTTAGGTCATGTGGTATTTCTCTTTTTAATTTGTTGAGGAATCTCGATACTGTTTTCCATAGTGACTATACCAACAGTACACCAGGTTTCTTTTTCTCCACATCCTCACTAATACTTATTCTTTGTTGTCTTTTTAATAATAGTCATTCTGACAAGTACGAGATGATATCTGATTGTGGGTTTGATTTGCATTTCCATGATTAGTGATGTTGAGCATCTTTTCATGAGTCTGTGGGCCATCTGTATGACCTGTTTGGAGAAGTGTCTATTCATGAAGGTCTCAGTACATCTTTCTAATACTCCTTCTAAATGTCCTTTAGGTACTGACACAGAGATGCTCAGTTGTTAATGATTGGCTAATTGATTGGGAAGGGAAGGCCAAGAGCAATATTTCTGTGCTCCAAAGCAAAGCTGGAATACATAAAAATATAGGTGGTAACTGTCAGTGATGGGTTTTCTTGTGAGTCGTATGCAACATCCTAGTAAACTTGAGAGCAATATGGTTTAAGAGGTTGAATGGGTTCTCCCAATTGATATCCGGTTTAGCTTCATATTGTATATGCTTCTCAGGGAACCATATGAAAGTGGGTAATGCTTTGATTTTGCCATACTACTTGGGAGGAGATGGAGGTACAGTCCTTAGCCAGAAAGTTTGTCCCTTCACCAATTATGAGTACTCATGAGTGCTCGAGGGTTGTGGAGGAGGGTGTGAGGCTGAGCCTCCAGATACCCAGGCAGTGAGGTCCTCAGTGTGCTGGAAGGAGATTGGGGCTCAGTTTAGTTAGAATAAATAGTTTATTAGCAAAACAGCCCTATCTCTTGCTATTATTGACCCCCTCTGGGTAGCTTATTGTGATAATGAAGTCTGTGAATATTTGTTCTAACTTCCTGAGAAGGGCTGATAGAGGAAAGAAAGAAAAGGAAGAGGGAGAAGAAAGCCCCATCCTACCATGGGATAAAAAAAGAATGTGTGCAGAATATGGGGGACTCAGGAGGCCTCGTGCAGTGATTTTGGGAGGAGACCCCCAAGATACAAATCCTAAGCCAGACTCTGCAGTGGGGGTTCCGAGCAGTCTTAACCTTTTCATTCAGCGGGAAAAATAGTGGATGTCACTGGTACTTCACAGGGACATGGTAAGAGTAGCATGCTGTAAGAGCATTGAGGTTTCAAAACAATGTCCATAAATGTTACTTCAGTATAGTAATGCTGTGGTTAAACTTATGATTATTTGTTTGCAGAGAAACTCCAAATGCACAAAGGCAATTATTCTCTCAATGTGGCCACCTGACACAAAGGTGGGTGCCGTTCCACCTTCTCATGTCTCAGGTTCGACAGCAGCGGAGGATGGGTAACTTGGTCCAGGCTAGAACTGGTGCTCAGGGAGGGGCCAGAATTATTGCTCAGATGGGGGATTCCACATGACAAGTAAAGAAAATCTCTTCAGCTTTAAGACTCCCTAGAGCCATTGCACTGGATGCTGTGGTCCTGGGGTTGCTCAGATGGGGCTGGGGGGAGCAGGGCTGCTGGGGGTCGTGAAGTGTGGTGCCCCGTGGGAGCGCCTACCTGCAGAGCAAAGGGAGCAGAGCTAGCCTGGCCAAGCTGGTCTTACAAAACTACTCTCTAAAAATTTGAAACAACAATTATAAATGAACATTTCATATACAAATGCATATTTTCTACTTTTCTTGGAAAAACAAAACAAAACAAAGCCTCTCTGAGCCCTGGCCTAGCAACTGAAGTGGTTAGAGTGTTGACCCAATATGCCAAAGTCATGTGTTCTATCCCCGGTCAGGGCACAAAGAAGAATCAACCAGTGAATGCATAAATAAGTGGAACAACAAAAATTGATATCTGTCTGTCTCTCTCAAATTAATTAAAAAAATAAAAAGAAGAAAGAAAAAACAGCCTATCTTATGACATCGGACTCACTTCTCATGGGAACAAGCCGCTGGGGTGGAGGGTGCTCTCCTATTTGCTTCAGTCCCCACCCAGCCCGCGCCAGTCACTCACCATGTCCTTCAGAGCCTGCAGTTGGAAGGGATGATAAAAGCAGGTCCTGAAAGTCAGAAGTGCTTACTGCTACCCCACTCCTCACACGCCCTTGAGAAGCAGAGCTGGGAGCAGAGTGCACTGTTACAAAGAGGTAGGGACTTGTGGAAAAAGTTGTTTTCCGCACTTCCCCCTACCTGTAAAGAAGCAGATGACCAAGCTGAGGCTGTGTTCAACCGCTACGAAGACAGGACCTGGAAGTCTCAGACACGAGCACTGTGGGAATGGCATGGTCCCGAAGCTTTTCTTAATGGCAGAGCTTTTCCAGGTCTGCATCCCCAGGTGGGGCAGCAGCGCAGCTGGGATGTGCCGGGCTCCTGGGCGTGCAGTGGAGCACAGCTTCCAGCCGCCCTGCCTCTGCTGTGAGTCTCACCGATGTTCCGGGACCCTCAGGACATTTCTTCTGGAGAGACTGTTGAAGACGCATTCCCAGTGCCCCTTTGTGGTTCCGTTGCCTCAATGGCCCGGGCTTCTAAAATTTTTTTTTCTTGCACTGAACTATTTTGCATCTAGGTACATCCTGGTACTGTTTTTAGCCAGCTTTTTAGGATTCTGCTATTGCCATGTCTCTCCTGGGCCGTGCTGCCGCCGCAGCCCTCTGATAGTTCCTGTTTACCTGTAGGGTATTGTAGCACACTCAGCTCAGTGCACACTGTTAGATTCCTTGCCTGGGGCTAGTCAGCGGCCTGCCAATTGCAAGGAGGCTCTGGAGCTTCTGCAGGCATCTAGTTGGTACCTACTCCAGGGGGTAACGGAGTATCTGTTTCCACTATTTTAGAAAGCTGCTTTATGAAAGTAAAGGGCCAGAAAGGATGACAGTGAGGGGGCAATGAGGTCCCCTGTAAGAGTCAGCTAGAAAGTGCCACTAGTTTCTGAAAAGCTAAATACCAATTCCAGAGCCACAGTGGCCCATCTGCAGCTAATGCTACAGGCAGGCAAAACAGCTCGTGGAAATCTGGAAGCAAAGGGCCCTGCTTCTCAGAGAGGAAGAACAGAAGTTTATCTTCCTGGAGCAACAGTTCTTCCCTATTTTGGGGTCATCAATCTCAGGAAATAAAGCTACAGAGCCTGCAGGATCCCAATAGGGACCGATGGGGATCCTCTTTGCCACATGCACACATATATATGATGCAGACATGTCACAGACAGTTCTATTTCAGGGAGTTCATGGACCCACTGACACCGAGCCAAAGACCTGTTCGGAGTCTGGAACCCAGGAAAAATTTCTGGTTAGAGTTTTCAGTGGAGGACAGCCCAAAGCTCTGAAGAACAATTCTCTACCCCCCAAGTTAAGCAGAAATCAGAGACCATTTTCTGGATAATTTAGATAGAACTCCTCCTTGTTGCTCTCCAATATTCTTTATTCTTGAAATTCAACCCAAAGGCTGTGGTTTGCTAGGTCAGTGGTACCTTCTCTGCCGGCCCTAGACCTGGTCTGGTGACGGGAGCCAAGGCTCAGACCGTGCCGTGGCTTCGTGCATGACTCCCACTAGAGAGGATCTGGCACAGAGGGTGGACTTGCTCTGATCAACCTGGACTTACACACCAGAAAATAAACCCTGCAGCACTGACTTGGAGTTTGGTCTATGATCACAGGGCCCCTTTTGGCCTTGAAGCTGGTGCCTTTGAACAGACGTATGGTGCACACTGTGGGGAGGCACAGATTCCCTCTGCTGCCAGAAAAAGGAAGTTTTCCTGGCATCAATTTGGATACACTTCTCTTGGTGCTGGACAACTTCAGCGACCCACACCAAATCCCACGGCACTGTTACTTATGGTGGCCTTGGCTCCGAGCTGTCTATCAGCATAAGGTTGGGGCCAGGACAGCAAGGACAGGATGGACACTGTGTGGGCAGCATGAGGAAGCTGTAATCAAGGAGGGGTCCCCAGGCTGGGCTCTCACCTGGGCGTTACATTCAGTGCTTTAGGATCAACGAGAAGGACAGCCCGGGACGGGGTTCCAGTCCCACATGCTTAGGACCTAGAAGTGAGTTTATTCCTCACTCCTTCGGCATTTTTCAGGGCCACCACCTTCGACCACCCTATTGCATGCATATCCCTCCCAGTGTGGTCCAGCTGTGCCAATTCTGTTGGGGTTTTTTTTTGCTAAGAAACTATGTTTTGCACAGCTCCTGCAATACCCTCCTCCTTTATTCAAAACACATCTGTGTTGTTATCCTGACTGGTGTGGCTCACCTCACTGGGCATCATCCTGCAAAGTGAAGGGTCACCAGTTCAATTACCAGTCAGGGCACATGTCCACGTTGCAGGTTCAGTCCCCAGCTGAGGCAAGTACGGGAGGCAACTGATCAATGTTTCTCCCTCACATCGATGCTTCTCTCCCTCTCTTCCCTTCTCATAAATAAACATAGATAGATAAATCTATCTTTAAAAAAATACACACCCCATTGATAAAGTCCTGACTTAAGAGTTAAGAATGTACTTTCACATTTGAGCTTCACAATGGCCCTGTGAAATGAGCAGACTTAGTACTCATGTGTGCCGACCTCTCCCCACTCTCATTCCCTCATCACAGACAGGGGACCCAAGTGTTTGAAAAGCTGGGGAATCTGTGTTTTTTAGGCAAAGGTGTGACTCCTGTGGAGCCTTGGGTTTGGAGTCAGAAGGACCTGGGTTCAAACTGAGACTCTGCCACTGGCTTGCAGGGTTGCCTCGTTTAGTGTGTTGGTCCACTTAAGCCTAGGTTTCCTCATAAAAGGCATAAAATGGGACTGATGTAATGCATGGGGCCGATAAGAAAATGAAATGAGAACACAGGGTAGGTGTTCAGTCACGGTGAAAACACTGGCTACCATCTGTCCTAAGCCCATGCGCCGTCTTTTGGATTTCACTTGCTCACACACCACTCGCGTGGTGGCGCCCCTTCAGAGCCGTTTTCCAATAATGATGGCCCGGTGTGAGGTTGACGTGCTGTTGCCAGGACATCTCGCACTGTCCTCACCCTGAAATGACCTGGCCTCATTCATTTTGTTCCTGCACCATTTCCAATGGCGTGGGCCCAGAGGGCCTCTCCATTCAGATTCACTTGGGAAATCGAGTGGCGCATACGACCAGGATCTCCTTGACTACTTCGGGGTATGGGTGGGTGGGTGGGACATGTTAATGCCAAGGCAGACAGAGCCAAGCTGAGGATCTCACATTTTTAAAATACACAAAATCCAGCAGTATCCAAGTAAGCCCCTTACAACTCCAGTTACAATGGGTTTGTGACTAGCAGTTCTACCTCTCACACAACCACTGTCACTGCTGGTCCCTGGTCACTCCTCTCTGGTTGCACACTTGGTGCCTCCTTATCACTTACAGAATCAAGCCTCAGATTTCGGCTTCTTGGTTGTACACCCCTTGTGCGGGAGTATCTCACCACGTGCCGGGATGCCCACTAGAGGACGCTCTTTCCTCCGGTCGTTCAAGGCCTCCCTGCCAACAGCGCACCTTCCCAAACAGAACGCCCGGTACAAAGACGCCTCTCATCCCACAGCTGGAAGCACACCCCCTCCCACAGCAGCCCCTGGCCCTTGTCTGTGTCTTTTACACACCACTTACGACTTTCTGCTTTGAAGAATATTCATTTAATCTCATCTCCCTGGCTTAGCACCTCTTCTCATAGAAATCTTCTTGAAGGCAAATTCCCTTCCTGATTGATCTTTATAGATACGAAGAACAGTACCTTTCACATATTTTCTAATGAATTAGTGAATTAAGTGGATAGATTAAAATCTTTTAAGTACAGAATAAAATGATGGAAGTAGTTTGAATTATTGAGAAGTTAGAATGTATTTGAAGCAATGTAGTCATATTACTTTCAAGTATATATCTTCAGCTAGGCTTGTTTCAAATCCTTAAGGAACCTATTTTAATGAATAATTAAATTATTATTAGTATATCAATTATTTATATGTTCTTAGTACTTCTGAAATACTTCTCAGGTCTTTGGAAACAGCTTTTTTCCTCCTAAGTATTTTATTATTTCTACCTTGAAATCTAGTTTGCACTATTAATTTCTTTTTTATAGATGATGCATAAATAGGTTTCAGCTCAACTCCTGTCTGAATGACCAAAATACATTCTGGGAAACACCAGTCCTGGGAAATGCTGCATGAAAACAAAATATTTTGTAGCCCAATAATTTGAGGAAGTATTGTATACCACTCCTTAGTCCTGAGGATTCCTAGTCACTGGTTCTCCATAGGAACGCTGTATTCTCTGTAGGCTTCTGCTTGAATTCGGTTGCCATTTGTTGGATCTTTCACTGGATGTCACACACCTGGAAGCAAATCATTACCAGGCAGGGCGATGAGGGCAATGGTGGTATGAGGTGGTGCACGGTGGTACGGAGGCAGCTCACAGGAATAATCCCCTCCCTCATCCACATCCACCACCCAAAGGGGTGAGGTCACTTCTGAAGGCCACGCCCCACTGTGAACTGCCTCCCCCACTATGCGGGACATTCAGTGCCCCCCCACAGCTCAGCCTCACTGTCTACCGCCCTCCCCATGTTTGCTTCCTGCCACTGACAAACTGCAGAGACTCCCAAGCCTTTCCATGAGGTAACTTTAGGTTAAACTAGGTGAAATTGCCAATGGTCAACCCTTTTGTACCTAAAAATGTTAACTTCATATGGTTCAACTCAACACTTCTTGTTTGGCCTCTGACCCTCCATGTGGGGTGGGGGCCGAGGAGTTTCACTAGATAGGGCCAAAGAACTGTCCGTTTGGGCCCTTACCACTCCATCTCTCTGATAATCTTCAGCAATTCCTCCTTTTGACCCTCAAGTGGGAGTGTTTCCCACAGCTCTGACCTCAGCATTTGGTTACCTCTTAATACTCAGAGCCCATCACTCACAGTTTCAACCAAGCCACTTTCTGGGGAGACCCCAGAGCAAACCCCACCCACTGTCCTGAGATACAAACCCACATATCTCACTGCTGGAGCTGTTCCCCCTTACAGAGGGGGAAATAGGGTGATGGCTGTGCTCCCTGAGATGACCTCTCACCCCAGAGCAAGAGCGGGCCCAGGTATATGGATGGACCTGCACATACCTTCCCACTGCTGGAGACATAGCTGGGGACCCTGCCCACCCTCACTTCTGAGAGGCACCATCTGTATCCTTCCTACAACTCCCTCTCAGCAAAGACTGTCAGGTGGAGGGCAAATCTCTTTGTAAAGATGGGAGAGAGGCATTGAAACATTGAACGCCCATCCCATAGAGCAGACAAGAGCCCTGCTTAAAGCCAGAGCTCAGAATATCATCAGTCTGGATTTTAAAAGATGAGAAGAGAGAAGGAATTAATGGTTGTCTACTGTATGCAGTATGATGTGCGGGTCCCAGGGGACAAAGGGAGACTGTGGGCCTCACCCAGCAGAGGGGATGAGCTCCATAACCAGGGGAGAAATCGTGTCGGACACATCAGGATACATTTATGCCTTTGCTGATCTGAGCAATAAAATATTCTCATATACGTTATGGTCACATTTTATGCAATGAAATGATTTTTTGAAGAGCTTGCATAATTCAATACAAATTTTCCCATGGCAGTAAATGTAAAGGCAGGGGCATGTGTTCCGGGAGAGCATAAATCTGCAGTTACTGTGTTGTCTTTTTCTCCGGCATTGTCTTTAATATTTTTGCACAGCCCTTTCGTACATTAAACACACATCAGAGTCTGCAGACAGGTTTCACTGTGGTATTTTACCACATCTAACTTCCCTTGCAAAGATTTTGATTTTGATTTTGATTTGGGGTTTTTCTTTTTTTCAGATTTTATTTATTTTTTAGAGAGAAGGGAAGGGAGGGAGACAGGGAGAGAAACATCAATGTGTGGTCGCCTCTCACACGCAACCAACTGGGGACGTGGCCCGCAACCCAGGCATGTGCCCTGACTGGGAATCGAACCAGTGACCTTTTGGTTCATAGGCTGGCACTTAATCCACTGAACCACACCAGCCAGGGCTGTTTTTTTTTTTAATTTTTTATCAGCCTTAGCATGAGCATCTGCATTTAGGGATCTTATAGATGGCACTGCTACCATAGATTTTTAAAAAATAATATTATATCAGTGAAGATGATTATTAGCAAAACTGTTACCATGATATGAAAAACTCTTTGATATATGTAAACAATAAGAAGCTTCACAGATTACAGATCCTGAGAAAGAATGGCAGGCATTTCTGTGGCTTGACATGTGGAAAAAGTTTAAGCTATTCCCAAGCACTTCTGCTGGTCTTGAAATTATGCAATCCTTGATGGATTTTTAAAAAAAAATTTGGATGATTTATATTAATTCCAATTTTGTGTATAGCCTGAGACGTCAAGTCATACTATCTTATAGCACATGGTTTAGATTTGCTGTGACCATGCTGTGATAACTACATGGGATCCCACATGCCTGACAATTTATGCTGGGAATCCTGAAGGTGGAGGGGCATGCCTGAGCAGAAGTGAGGGGAGGTGGTGAGGAGGTGGGGCTTCAGGGTAGGCTGAACCTGGGCGACAGCTGGCAGCAGCTAATGGGAAGGGGGTTTTCTACCCCAGGTGTTCTGCCCTGCCAGTTTATCTCCTCTGCCAAAAAGCAAATGGAAGCCCCTTAACTGCCTCTTCTACCCCAAACAGGAAAACACCCCAGGAGGATTCTCCTAGTGTGTACGTTGCCTGAATTGTTCTAGGGAAGTTCTCAAAGTGTGGTCCCTGACCAATAACATCAGCAGCACCTGGAGTCTGTGGATTCTGATCCAAAGCTGCTGGGTGGGGCCTGAGCTTCTGCATCCCTAGAAAGCTCCCAGGGGGTGCATGGCTGGTCCAGGGACCCCATTTTGAGTAGGAAGGCTATAGGGTGCTGTTAGAACTCATCTGCGCCCTCGCCCATCCCTTTTTACCCACTTGGAAATGCCTAAAATCCACCTTTATTATTACAACTAGAGAAAAAAGTTAAAAAATTAAACCCAGGTGATAGTATCAGTGGAGAATTATTCGCAGGATGAGCCCACCGATACATTGCAAAGAACTCTCCCTTTTGATGGTGGAGAGAAAATAGGGCCCTGGCTTCGACCTGGGATTGAGGATAGAAAAGGAAGTGTGGGGCAGCCAGAATCACTTTGAGCGTTCTGCACAGGGCCAGCCTCAAGAGTCCTAACAGCCACTGCCTCTCAGAATGTCTCAGGTTTCATGCTGCTTTTGTTACTTAATATGTCTGACTTCATAGAAAGAAGCTTTGTTTAGGGGGTGAGCTAATTGAGGCATCAAGGTATATGATACAGACCTTGCCCTCCAGGAATGTAATGCAATTTTTAACTGTTTCCAGAACAAGACTTAAGCAACCCAACTCTGCACAGAAACCACTGTGATTAGTTTCCAGTTTCTAAGTATTGCTTCATTCTGGACAGAGACGCTGAACATCATGAGTGAGTATGCTTTCTTCTCCAAAAGCCACAGGTCCATTTCATGTCAGAATATATTCAGCTTCTTGGGGAAATGACATGACAACTAATTTTCACATAAAATTCTTCTTGGTGTGCATGCAAAGACCAGCAGGCAATGTGCAATTGCTGTGCACGGGATTACTGAGATTTATTTTTCTTCTTTAAACGTTCCTTTTACTGTGGTTTTAATGATGTGTATACAATAAAAACATTCATTTTAAAGGCCGTATAGTCTCTGAAGGGTTTCTATTGTGCATTGTATTGGTAGGGGTAGAATAAGCTCATTATTCCCATACTGTCAGGAGAGCGGAAAGTGATTAAACCTTTTGATAAGAAGATAAATGATAGGAAATCCATCTGAAAGCCCGCAGTGCCCCAGTCAGAGTTTCCACATGGAACTAGCACAAAGCCTGCCTTCTGCGCGGGGTGCGCTGGGCAGCCTCGGCCTTCCAGCTGTGGTCCCGTGTTGGCTGTGGCACTGAGAGCCGTCCACCTGGGGCAGCAGCGTTTCCTGAGAGCAGGGCCCTGAGGCACGGTCAGGCCCCTGGTTCTGCGCTCCTACTAATATTTAGTCATCGCTCTGGGAACTGTTTGTTCAGTGTGTGCTTCCGTGATACTGTGTGCTTCCAGATGTCAGAAGCCAGGTCTCATTTGCAGTCTGGCACATGTGGGCATGGGAATATTGGTGGGATGGATGGATGGAAGAAAGGAAGGATGGACAGATGGAAGTTTGTCAGGCTTTGAAGTTACTTTCATTGAGTGCTTGGCTTGAGGCCAGACTTCTGTACAGGCAGGTAATTGAGAGGTCATACCTAAGTCACTTACCCATCTAAAGCAGGGGCCGACCTTAGGGCTGTGGACCAGCACTGGTCTGGGCCTGTTAGGAACTGGGCCGCACAGCAGGAGGTGAGCTTGCATGTAATGTGCTTAAATCATCCTGAAACCGTCCCCCACACCCCAGTCCATGGAAAAACTGTCTTCCATGAAACTGGTCCCTGGTGCCAAAAAGGTTGAGTCTGTGGCTCTAAGCAGCAGGTTTCTCCTCGGGAAAGTCAAGAGAAGCCCATCTTTCTCAGGGATTTTGTAGGCGCACCATGATTTATTTCAACAGGCTTTGAAAATTATATCCACACTGAGCCTTACACTCTCGAACAGCACAAACCACCTTCGCTGTGTCTGCCTCAGGCACTGTAACTCACATTCAGGGCCTTGAAGACACTCACAGCCCTCCAGCTGCCAACTACCTCTCACTTCATCTCAGGTCGTGGCAGGGCAGGGCCTGGACTTCCACTCCCAGGCTCTCGACCATGAAGCAGGGGGTCAGTGAGAGAGTGAAGACGTACCGCTCCGCTTGTATCAGAGCCCACTCGCCTCCCGTTTCCGTGTTTCTGCGCTTTGGGTAAAGCACTGCAGGGTTGGAATCAGTGACCAGCCCACCGCCGGCATAAATCCACTCATTTCATGGACACTTCTGAAGTCCTGTGGAGCAGGGGCTGGATTTTTGAAAAATCTACTTGTCATTTCTCTGAAGAAAAGGGAAAACTTTTTTTCCTTATGTACAAGTAAATAAACAAAAGAAAACCCCCAAACTTCACAGTAGACATCCTGTTTATGCTCTTGATCTCTTGTCTGACAAATTAACCTTTGTCACTTCCAAAAACCTTATTCAGCTCTCTGCTTTAGAATTAATTGTGATAGGTTGACAGAACTCCAGAGAGCATCGAAGAATACACTTGACTCTATTGCCAGCATTGTCTACATTTTGTCTCGCCGATGCGAAAGCAATGGCACTTTGTAATCCTGAATCAGGAGTTTATCAAATTAGAGCTTTGTCTAGTGTCAGAGTAAATTAGAGCACAGCTTATTTTCTTGAGCAGTACTAACAAAATGAGGCCAATCATTCCACTTGGTGCCTTGTATATGAAATGATCATTTACATGGGTTAATTTTTAGCTGGTACTTTTCCTCAGGGGGCAGGATAAATTGAGTTTTTAGACCCCAAATTTACCTTGCCAATACTGGCTAGTAAAATATAAAAACAGCGGCACATCAAAGAAATAACTTTGGGCCTACGAAAGCCTTAGGTTTAGGAATTGAAAGGTGTGAGTTCTAATCCTGATTTTGACATTTACTTACTGTCTCTGTGTCCAGAGTGGATGTCAGTCGTTTCTGCCTGCCCATCGCCCTCGTGCCTGTCTTCAAGTAACAGCAGCTCTTTCCTACTCATACGTCCTGTTTTCCTTTGGGCTGATCCCACACCCCAGCCCTAGGAGGTGTATGTGCAAAGCCAGGCTATTCAGAGTCAGGTGACTAGTTCAGCACGGGGCAAGCGATTTAAACCAAGTCAGCGGAATTCAAGCTGTGTTTTTTTACTAAAACTATTGAAAAGAGTCTCTTTTTATTTTTGCTGTGGTTGCCCAGTTGATAGACCACAAAGCTAGGTCTTCTGGTGGCCTTTTTTTGCCACCTCATAGGAAAGCAAATGCATTGCTGAGAAATGACAAAGATGCATTTGGGACAGCGTTATTTGAGCACCTGGATATCGCCATACCTGCACAAATGACGTTCGGACTTTTCAGGTACATGAACTCATCAGTGTTCCCCTTCTTTACCTTTTCCCTTTTTCTCTCTCCCTTCCTCCCTCCCCTCCATTTTTTCCCCTTCCGTTCTTTCTTTCTGTTTCTGGTTTGCTTATCATTTGCAACCAGAAGAACATTAACAAATGCCTTACCCTCTCTGGGCTTTAGTATATAACTGATGAAATGGGATTTCTTTTACCTAAGAGTTATTATGACCCAAACATACATTCTAGAGGCACTAAAGCACTTGAAGAAGTGTATTCACTCTGGGGCACCTACTAAGCATTCAGGGACTGGAAAGAGGCAGCACATCTCCAAACCTTTTTCAGCTCTGCACTCAGGGAGCAGTGTGGCCTCACTGTCCTCATGGACCATCTCCGATGTCCAGCTGGGTTGGCAAATGGACTGGCTGCTCTCACCAAGTCAGATCTGTACCAGAGGGTGGCAACTTAATCCTTGCTAGCACACTGCAGTCTCTAAAGTGTATGCACCTGGCGAAGTGAATGACTCGAACTTGGTGCGGTGCACAAAAAACAATCTTACTCTTACTTACTGATGACCCTTCAAACCCATTCTATTGACTAGTTTTTACCCACCTGTGGGAAGAATGTTTGGGCAAATCCCATGGTTTTCCCTGTCACTCTTAGATAATAAAAAGTCTTCTGGTTGCTTTAAGTTTTAAGAATAGATTTGTTTCAATAATTAAAATATCTAGTCTGCTATAATAATTAAAATCTCAAACTTAATTCAATCATTAAAGCTACCCTCTTCTTGCTTCACCAGGCTGCTCCTGGCTCCTGCAGGACTTGGAGATGGTGGAAAGAGGGGAGGTGATTGGTAGGGACTGGCATCCCTGTAACCCACGTTGTTGCCTCCTGGCTTGACAGGTTTACAGCAGGGGTTTTTTTGTTTGTTTTTGTGGGGGACATTCTCTTCTCAAGGACCCTCCATTGCAACAGGCATTGGTCATCCATTAAAATACCTTTTCTCCTTCAGCCCCAGCACACTCAGTGGTCCACTGGCCCTGTCGGGTCCCATTTCCCTCTTGGTAGCCCATATGGGTCAGGCCCAAGATTCTGCCAAGCCAGTTCCCTTCCTGGGGTCCCACATCCATGGAAATTGCTGTTTGTGGACACGTAATTAGCCTTCGGTGTACTTCTTCACTTTGTCACCGGGCTCCTTCAGCAAGACTCTGCCTACAGACTTCTTGCAGTATGAGTCTGACCCAGCCTCTGTCCCCAGCATACTCCAGGGGACACAGGCCAAACTTTCCAAGTGATTCTTTTGAAGCGTACCTCAACTGGATTGAAAAGAGGAAGTCTCTTCTCTCCTCCTTGACCCCAGTGTAGGAGGGCGCACCTGCAGGGCTCAGGGCACACTCTCACCTCTCTTCAAAGGAAGTCTGGCAGCTTCTTTAGCCTCAGCCCTTTTGTATCCTCTAGGCACATTATGCGTAGGGGACAAATCTTCGCAATGGCTTGTGTAAGTAGTATAACACCTTGCTTTGGACATCGCTTACTCGGCTCCTACTGTTCACTGGTACTTCCTGGCATCTGGTGCCTCAACCAAAACTGAGGCATAATGAGTCTCATTTTAACATCCTAGTTCATACCTTGGAGTCCATGTCAGAGTTTTCTGGTTCTGCTTCTAACTATAAGTGGAATCCTCTTGGTGGAGTGTAGGGGTCTCCCATCCCATACTTGGCCTTCCCCCCAAATCTTTTCTCTGTTCAGAAACTGATAGGATCCAGGTCACAGTGGTTACACCTTGCTGCTGGGCTCAGTTGGGAGGATTTCAGTGGCATATGATGGGACTTCCTGTACTCTTACCCGTAAATTGCATCATTATTTAGCTTCCAACATAAATTATTGGTTTAAACACCGTTGTTAGTTAGACTCCCAAAAGGAGGTCTGGGGAATTGAAGTAGCTCGCCCACAGTCACACAGCAGAACTGTGGCAAGAAGGTGGGGTGTGAGCTCCAGTTCATTACTCCAGCCTCTGGACCTTGTAAGCGCCTTCCTGAGCTCATTATCATCTGTTAAAAATCCCTCTCCTGTTTTGCACACAGCAGCCGAGATGTCTGCAGATTCATATTAAACAGAATGCAAACATTTCCAGAATTCATTTCCATTTCCAGCTCTGAGGAGGTGTTAACTTCGGAGCGCTTCGCTGATCATTTTTCCTGCAGCAGCAATAATTGTTTTGAAGAACTTGACACACATTTCACCAGGGCTCAGAGCTACTGAGCAGGCAGGGAGCAGTGAGAAACTGAGTTCCAAGAGCCAGATCTGCATCGTGCTGTCCCCAGAGTGAGCTGCACACCCACCCCGGTTTCATTAACAATAATGATAGGTGTGCGCTAAGGTCTTTCTTGTTGCCAGAAATATATTTCATCCTTTGGGGATCTGTTATGATCCTTGCCCCTTCTTTGCACCCGGCCTCCACAGCATTTGCTCTGTAATTTATAAAAGATGTGTGTTGCACCTGGGTGCCTCAGAAAATTTAAAATAATTTAAAAGCATTCAACACCAGCCTTAAATTAAAGCTCCCCGAACCTCTTGCCTGACGAGTGTAATTAAACTCAGACCCACATAGGTAAGTCTTTTAATACGTCCTAGGGAACAGGAGGCTGGGCTGGGTTGAGGAGTAATTCCAGAGATTGGAGGGAGAGAATGATCCCCCTGTAGGCATGCTAAGGGCATATCACAAAGTTCGTAAATAAAGCTTGGAGAGAGCCATTATTCCAAGATTTGTATGTGCTTAACAGACATCATCTTATTCCTTTCACTTTACGCATCAAGGTGGATGACTTTCGCTTCCCACTCAACACCCTGGCCAGCAATGTCTAGGCAAAAGGGCCTGAGATTTTCCTAGTGCCAGGTCAGCTTTCTCAACCAGGGGAGGCTTTCACATGCAAAGTACTTGACATTGGGACTTGAATAATATACTAAAGCAATAAAAACACTTCTCACTTAACCTTAGATTTTATTTTCTAGAACAGTTATTTTTAAACTCAAGTCCGGGCACCATAGGAAAAAAGCACCACTTTTGGAATTAAACCCAGGTTTGAATCTCGACTTTACTACCCCCTGGTGAGTGGCCTCCAGCAACTGCCATCGCCTCTCGGTTTTGGCAGGGGCAGGGGGGAACAGTGTCCACTCTGCAGTAGCTGTCTTCACGATGGAAGAGAGCCGGACACTGTTTTATATTTTTAGGGTTCCCCTACCTCCATGGTACAAGCTGGGTAAGTTCACATGATACTGAATCCTTGACACATTTTTCCAGGCTGGGAAATTGTCCCAATCTTATTCCTATTTTCAAATCTAAAAGCAAGGGCACGCCATATGCTCCCAGGTAAATATGTTCTTGTGTTCCAAGATCACTGGAGTTGGGATTCTAGGGAAGCAAAATTACTCAATTTAGACAGAAAAGAAAAATGGTGAGCTTAGGACCTGAATGATTCAGATAAGGGCTTATCTGTGCCCTCAGTGGAACCGGAGATCCTCGATGGGATGTGCAGTCCTGGAGTTGTGCAGTCCTATATATGTATGTATTATATTATATATATTATATATATATACACACACACATATATACATGTATGTATGTGTGAAATCTCATTAAACATTTTATATTGATTTTGTGTTGCCATGCTAATATTTTGAACAGATTGGGTTAAATAAAATGTTAAACTTAATTCCCCTGGCTCTTTAATTTTTTAATGTGGCTACTAGAAAATTAAAAATTACACATGTGGCTTGTATCTATATTGCCCTAGAGTTACAGTTTGTTTCCATCGAAAGAGGTAGATACACAACAGGATCAGCTCGAACAAGGAGATTTATCATCTCGGCCCACGTGTAACTGCTCAGACCCTTCAGAACCCAAACCCAGTGTGGGTGCAGCTCAGGGTGACCGAATCTGGAAGATGCATGTGGGTCCACAGTGGCTCCCAGGCCTCCATCAGTGGGGTCTGCAACAATCTGTGATTTATGTGTGGTTCACGGGTCTTCTTTCTCCTCCCACTACTGGTGGGTAGTCTCTCTGCAGATTTCCCCGACTGTGAGAGAGAGAGAGAGAGAGAGAGAGAGAGAATCAGAGAATCAGATTGGCCCAGTCAATGTCATTTACAAGTCAAGAAAAAAGGCTTCAGAAGAAACCAACCCTGCCAACATCCTGATCTCAGACTTCTAGCCTCCAGAACTGTGAGGAAATCAATTTCTGTTGCTTAAGCTACCCAGTTTGGCTTATGGAAGCCCTAGCAAACTAAGGCAGCCCTCAAAGACGAATTTGTCCTGGGCCCAGTTTTTCTGCTGCTCGGTCTGCCTGGGCTGCAATCTTGTGACTGAAGGAGGCAGCCAATGAGATTTCATGGCTGGAAGCCAGACCATCCAGGTGTTCACTCCTCCCTGAAACCTCGGCTGGAGGCACAGGCAGGGCGGAAGCCCTCCCCTCACCCTTGCTGTGCTGGCACTTCAGCCAGCCACTCCTTTCTGCCCGTTAGCTCCTGGAGGATGAGGTCCGGTTTCTACACCTGCTGTTTACTCTGATTTTCCTTCTGAGTTGGCAGCAAGAATACAAGGACTTGCCCTGGCTTCTCGGAAGCTAAGAGGCAGCCATTTTTGCTTTGAAAGTCACAAGCCTGGGAGCTGCAAGGACAACTGCCTCTTTGGTGGAACCGGCCCCAAAAGAGCAGATGGCAAGGATGCCAAGAGCCAAGAGAAAGCTTAGCTGTCACCTGAGGCCTTGAAACTTTTAAAGTGACTCAGCAAAGCTGTGTACACAAAACTTTATCAATTGTGCATCATAAATAAGTCACTTGAAAACACAATGTACTAATTGAATAGTACTTTAATTCACAGCAATATGAAGTAATTACTGTAAATCCCTCTCCATCCCCTTTCAAAATGCAGAGGCAAGCAGAACGGACTGCCCCTGACAGGCCTTGCAGTGGGGGAAGAATGCCCAGAGTAGGTTAAGGGGAGGCAGAGGGGAGGTGAGGAAGGCTGGGGCTCTTCAGGCCATCTCTGTACCTGTCTTTGTCCTCCTGTGACTGCAGAGATCTGGATGTGACAGTCTTTGCCCGTCTTCTCTGCTGAGTTTTTAAGTCCCAGGAAGGGCCAGCTGTTTGGCACCTAACAGTGGTCTCGAACCAATAGCCTTGGATTGTCTTTGAATGTTTACTGTGGACACCACTCACCAAGCATCGTGTTTTCTTGAAAGAAAACTTTTTAAAGGAAATTAGAGTGACAGAATAATTTAATTTTTAACAAGGGAAAATAGAGATGTTTACGGAGAAGATTCATTTACAGTGGGTATCTCCAAGCAGTGAGATCACCAGTAACTTTCCAGTTTTCTGCTCCATTTTTTGATATTGGCATATTTTCACTTTCCAGTAATAATAAAAGAGACAAAGCCCATATATGCCTCCTTTCTACACCTGAATCAGATGGCTGTTGCTGACCGTCCACCCACACATAGATTCTGGGATGGCATCCAAGCCATGGGACCTGCCAAGTCAAGACCTTCTCTTGGAGTCCGGTCACCAAACAGACCTGTGGGCTGGAGAGAGCATCCATAGGAGGCAGGATCCGAAGTGTGTCCTCTGGCAGAGCAGGCCGCCAAGTGCAGCCTTGGCTGCCTGTCTCAGCCCAGCTCCCTCTGCCTTGCCTGACCTGTCTTCCTCCCCGAGGCTGCTCCTTCCTCCAGATGGTGCAAAAGGAGCTGGTTTCCCCAGAGAGAGAGCGCGGCAGTGTTTCTGTCCCTGAGGCCTGGAGGGGCAGGGCTGAGAGGAGTACAGCTGCAGCTTTCTTCCCGCGGGAGCCACAGTTAGGTGTACTGCCACCCCTGCACCCCACCCCAGCCCCTTCCTGGCAGCCGCCAGATCCTCTTCCTCCTGAGGAGCCTGTGCATTGGAAGGAGGGGGAAGAGGGAACTAGGGAATGAATGGGCACCATTTGCCAACCATGAGCCAAGTGCTCTACATAAACTAATCTAGCTGGATTGTCACAAAAACTAGGGGAGATGGGTGTACTAATCTACTTTTAAAAATGAGAAAACTAGAGCTAAGGATATAAGAAATCAGTTGACTAACATTATGTAGCCAGTAAGAGATGGTCAACATTCGAATCCAGGTTTTCTGACTTTGAAATTCATGCTTGTGGTTTTACTTTGGGGGCATCCTGCAAGGTTACAACCAGTTCTAAGACTCCAAGTGTGTTGTTTTTGCTAAATTTACTTCTGTGGTCTGAGAGGCTAGCTTTGCCACGGGGGTAGATACGGAGACAAAGCTGTATGGTCCATACAGCATTATCCTGGGAGAGTAACTGAAAGGTGCTCACATTAGGGCTAGAGAATCGCAGGTAAAGTGGGTTGTGTGGCTTTGCCATCCTTCTTTTCACCGGACGGGGCCTCCCCCAGCAGGGAGCGTCCCCTCCCTGCACCAGCCCCCCACTCCAGCCCTCTGCCACTGGGCACCTAGCACTTCTGTTCCCTTTGGTAGACGTTAAAAAAGTGTTGAACCCCCATCAAAATACAGCTGTGAACAGATGAGCCTTTAATTATATGTCCTACTGTGAAGTCTGCATGTGAAATGTGTTAGAGTCATGTAAAACTTACATCACCACTGCGGCACATTTAATGATGTCCTTTGAACGTAGTTTAGGAAGTTCTGGTAAGTTCAACTGTTTAGCCACTATTTTTACACAGCCAGATGTGACATTTCCGGGGTCACCTGGGGGCAGGTCAGAGGTGAAGGCAAGGAAAGCAAAAGTGAGCACTCTGAAGAAATTTGGTCCAGAGAAGCAGACCCCTTTGAAGATGCTAAATCAATAACCAGGGAAAGAATTTACCAAATTTCTTGTGTTCCTCTACCATATTTATGATATCAGTCACTATAATACATCACTGAGCTATTACTTATTTAGTATTTTAATTTAACTTGATTCACTTTTTAAGTAATTTGACCTCACCTCAGGCAATAATATTCATGAAATTACTTACTAGTTTTATCTTTTTTTAAAACACTTTTAAATTAGGACATGACGATTGAAATAAAAAGTACTTGGGTAGCACTTACAAATCATCTCACATGCCACACTTTGGTGATCAAGGCCCAGGGGGACCAGGAACTCCTGCTGCCGGGGGCCGTCTGTACTGAGGGTCTAAGAGCTGGAAGCTGCCAGCTTCCTCCCTCCCAGGTGCTGGAAAGGACAATGGCAGTGCAGACAGGCCCTGAGCTACAAGCTGGCAGTGCCTGCCTCTGTGATGCGAGCTTCATTCCCTGAGAACACAGACTAGCTTGGGTACTGCTTCATGAACAGTAGCCATATTTTCAGAATCCCAAAACAGGGTTTGCACACAGGATAGAATATTAAAAAATGAGACAGTTCCACTAAAATGTGAGGAGCGACTTTGTTATAGTCAAAGGTCTGGGGGGTGCTTCTCCAGCCCCATCCTCAGCCTGGTGCTTAGGGGGAGAGTGGACCCACCTGGGGACAGCTGGTGCCCTCTATTGCCTCACTGGGATTTTATGGGCTGGATTTAAAATAGCTCTGCGTATTCCAAAACTTGAATGCCACATTATCTTATTACTTGATGCCCGAGGCTTTTTCACAAGCACGCATGGCTGTGGTCAAAACTAACTGTCCAGAGACGTGGGGATGGGGTGGGGGGAAAGCAGCTGAGTTGATTTGAGGACCAGGAGGCTTAGCACTGAGAAGAAAAATACTGTCAAGGTGCAGGAGCCCCCCGCCAGTGTGCTTTTCTGTCTCAGAGAAGGTGGACAGCAGAGAAGAGAATAGAGCTCCCACCGGGATGGAGGTCTTCATAACATTTCTCCGGAGTAAACCATTTACCGTGTGCTTTTCCTGCCTCCGTCAGCTCAGGAACTCTTCTTTGTGTGCTGGTCGGTGAGGACTCTGGATTGCAAGTGACACAGGGGCCGCCTCGGATTGTCTTCAGCAAAGCAGAACTTACTGCTTTGTGTAGGCTGCAGCGCACAGGGCTAGGACTCGTTTCAGGCATGGCTGGTGTGGCCCTCAGGACTCATCTTCTCTTTGTTTTTCTGAGTTGGCCTTGGTGTTGACTTTCTACAGTACTCATGTGGTGGCAGCACCTACGTGGTCTTTGGTTTCCGGGGGATATTCCACTGCAGCTCACTCCCCTCCAGCTTTTCTGCAGGTCCAATGTGGCAAGAAGGTCAAAGGCCTTTTCCACCAAGTTTAGACTTATCTCTGAATTGCAAAGGAGAAAAACTGGAGGGCAGTGACCAGGCATTGAACTTAGTTCAGAAAGATGACTTTGGTGGTGTTTGTACCTTGAAGTGCAAAATAATTTATGAATTTTTATCCCCAAATGAATACCTAGACTATTTGATTTCCACACAGTTTATAAAATGTACATTAAAAAATTAGGGAAATATTTTTAAAGACAGCAATACAACACCCTTTGCAGTAACAGATTTATGGAAACACCCTGTGGGCCCAGCTCCCGGTGACCAAGGATGGGGTGCAGGTGCCTGGTGAGCCAGCCCTTCTCCCTCCTCCAGCCTGTCTCTTCTTCAGCCTTTTCCTTATCTCCAGCCAATTCCCCTAAATTGTTGCCCTTTTATAATTTCTACTTTTGTCCCCTAATTTATCTGACAATATAGCCTAAGGATACAGGCCACACAGGAAACCAGTGGGACGCGGTATAGAATTTCCTGACAGAGAATACGGCATAACTCAAACTTACTGCTAGACACCAACATTTCTTTCCTCAGAGAACCTTTAAAATAAAGTCAATATCCTTCGAGTGTCTGTGTAGAGGAAGGGTCTCAGACAACCTCACAGGGTCACCTTCAGCTACGAGACTTGCTAAATGGCATCATTCTGTCCGAGGTCGCTCCTTCTTCACACCCGCCCCTCCTCTGGTCACCGCCAGTAGCGACCACCTCCTCTCCACTGAACACGTGCCGGCTGCTGGCTCGGCTGAGGGACCGCGGCGGTGCTGCCCGTTTACCGTGGAGTTACACAAAATGAGGCTCATCTGACTCTCCTGGATTTGCCAAAGCTGGCACTTTTCATACCTTCTTTGCTATTAGATTGTCATGATACCTGCATGAGGAGAACTGAGAAGATGAGCAGTTTCTGGTTGCTGCTGCATAACAGCCCACCCCAAACACAGAGGCTGAAAACACCCACAGTTATTTATTTACCACGTGAGTTTGCAATTTGGGAAGTGCTTCGTGGGGAAGGCTCATCTCTGCCCCGTGAGGGGTGAGCTGAGGCAAACCTGCCTGGAAGCCGTGGGATGAACTTCCAAGGTGGCTGGCTCACCCAGCTGGCAAGTTGGTGCTGCCCTGCCCCCGGGCCTCCACAGGGGCCGCGTGGGTTTCCTCACAGCAGGGTGACTGGGACCCAAGGCTGAGCATCCCAAGAGACATAAAGTAAAAATGTGCGGTTTGTAAAGACCTGGGTCTGGATGCTGGCACACAGAATTTGTGACAGCTTCTATTGGTCAGACTGTCACAAAGCCCAGATTCAAGGGGAAAGCAGAAAGACCAATCGCTCTCATTGGAAGGGGTGGCAAGGAATTTGGGGGCCATGTTTTAAAATTGCCAAATTGAGATAAGGAAGCTCTAAGAAGTTGGGTGACTTGCCTGAGACCATTTTAGTAGACGCCTTTTGAGGTGCCTAATTCGCTGGCACCTTCACTGAGCTTTGTTGTTTATCTGCAGGTGGCCCCTGAAGTCCTGTGCATACAATGGAATTAGGTGCCATAGGGTTTCCATAGTGTCTGTGACTAGCGCCCCCTGGAGTTCAGCAGTGCTGCCATCTTGAGAGTGCCGCTGTGACTAGCTCCCAGGAATGTGGACTTGGGCTGCAGATGGGATATAACCTGCTGGGGTTTATGTTCCTTGGGTACTGTCTCAGGGTCAGGGGACCAAGGGCCCAGAGCAGGGAGCGCCACTCGTACATGTTTGATGTAGCAGGAACTCAGTTCTCTTCTCTGGGCCGCTGCCCCCTGTAAATGAGGAAAGCGAATGATGTTAATAATCTGAATTCTTGGGCTTTAAGGCAGGGCAAGAATGTCCAAAGCTGTCGTCCTAAAGCACTTTCAACATATTGTCTTCTGTCTCCTGGTATTTTCATTCCTCTTTTAGAGCTGCCAAAAAAAGAAAACTGAACAGGGGGTAAGAGGTAACTCATTTTGTGATTGATTCACAATATGAAGCCACAGATTGTCTACTTCAGAGAGGAAAGGCAGAGCCTGAGCTTCCCGGAGCACTGAGCTAACCCAGACAGTGGGGCAATAGAAAGCTCCCGTGGGGCCCTCCTTACCTCACGGGGCAGCTGTGTGGGCCGGAGGAGGTCATGACTGCAGAGGAGCTCCTCAGCCACGAGACACTCCCTGACAGTGTCTGTGGCAGACTGGCAGTGTCTGAAGACATTTTAGTTGTCACACGTGGAGAAGGGGTGTGCTACTGGAATCTGGTGAGTGGCCACCATGGATGCTGCTGGACATTCTAGAATGCACAGAATTATTCAACTCAAAATATGGATAGTACCAAGGTTGAGAAATCCTGCTATGTCCTATACCCAAGGGAAAACTTGAGCTTATAATTCACATTGACTCAAAAAGTTTACATTGTGGCTTGATTTGTTAATACTGATCTTTCCTTTCTGGGTTATGACTTTGAAGTCTGTGTGACAACTGAAATCTCCCTGCATCTTGGATTAATTTCATGAGGTTCATGCAAATTCCCAAGTCCATACCACCTTACCCAAAACTTCTGCTTTACCTGTGGTGCATCTGTTCTGTCCCGTGTCAGCTCATATGTGAAACTCACCTTCTGTCTCAAGTGTGAGTATGCACACACAGACACCATGCACACTAGACATTTTGTGTGTGTGTGTCAGACGGAACTGAGGTGGAGTAGGATAGTTACAATGCAGCAAAATCCCTGCTCTTAAGGTTTTCACATGTCATAACCAAATGAGCTGCAATAATGAGCATATGAAAGGTGGAGAGTGAACGGCTAGAACAATAGGAGGCTATGAGAGAATGACATTTTTAATGGAATTTTCTGCAAATGAAAAAGCCAAGGGAAGTAATTTTCAAACATTTTTTTATCATGAATTTTGGGGGAAAAAATCTGACATGACAGCCATGTATACCCATCAATATATATAATTTAAGCAGAACTTTCATGAAAAAATACCCTTATTACATGCATTGCTCTCAGATATCTTCTGTTTTATTTTGTGCAAGTTCTACACTTAATTAAATTGACTTCAGGAATCACCATCAGCTCTGATCTGCAGTTTGAAAATACAGCGCAGGGATGGCCTTGGGTAACAGCCTCGCCCGTGAAACGGGGTGGTTGTGGGGAAGAGTAATGTTGCTGGAGCTGGCAGATTGGGGAACTGCCAGGCTCAGGTACTCCATGGTCATTCACAGTGGGATCCAAGTTCCTCAGAACTTGTGAGATTGGTGGATCAGGGATTCAAGTCATCAGTGAATAGAGGGGAATCATCAGGATGTCACTAGATGTCTAAAAGGAAGACGGAGAGAAGGCAACCTCAGAGGTAGGGTTTGTCTCTGAGTCCACTGAGTGTGTGTGATTTAGAAGCAACCTAATCATCATTCCAGCCTCACAAACTCATGGCTTGAAGCACTGGACAGCTGCTTGGCACAGGTGGAAAATCAGTGTTGATGAGTTCATTCTTGTGACAAATGTTTACTCAGCACCAACTAGCTTAATACTGGCTCCTGTTTTGTTCTTCTTAAAGATCCTAGTCAATGTAAAACTTGATGCTAAAGAATTCACTGCTATAACCTGGGGCACTATCTGATAACATTATTTTCTTTCTCCCATACTTACTTTCTGCATTAACACAGTAAGTCTAATGCAAGAATGCAATTAAAAATGTAAAAATCTGTACTTTTTATATAGAACCTGAGTATGGTTCCCAATCCCACTATAACAGTTTAGGGCAAGATTGTACGACTCATATGAGCTCACATGCCTGCAAGAGCACTGGGAGAAAGAGCGCCACAGCGCATCCACGGTCTGATGATGAAGGGCTCGGGTCATTGGACTCCAGTGATTACTTCAAGCATAATGTCTAAGCATCAGGCGCTTTGGGAGAGGCCTGTGTTTGAAAAGATCACAGTTTATTTACCTCTTCCCTGGCTCAGTATCCACCTGTAGCTCTGAAAGAGCAAGACGCACAGCTCCAGAGGTTGCTGTCTCCAACCGTGTCCCTTGGCAGAGTCTGGAGACTGTTGTGCTCATGTGTGAACCCCGGCTGAGTTGCTCACCAGCTTTCCCATCTAGATGTCGGTTTTCCCTCTATCCTAGAGGGTTCCTGGGAAGAGTAAATAACATTTTGAGCCTGAAACACATAGTATAGTACCTGACACAAAACAGATCCCTAAAAAAATGACCTCTTTTGCAATCCTCCTTTTTTCCTCCCTCCCTATGATAGATGTCTTACTTTCAGTTCTTTAGCCTCCTCTGTATACTGTTTGCCATGTAACTTTCTCTCCCCTGATCACAGTCTTGGCACCTTGGTTTGATTTGGGCCTGGCCATATGACTTGCTTTGGCCATTGAGATAGTAGCAGATATGACACGAGTGGAGGCTTGAAATGTGTTTTTATGGTTGAGCTTGTTCACTTGCACTCCCACTTTTTTACCCTGAGAACAATATGCCTCAAAAGCTGCTGGACCAAGGAGGATGAGAGACATGTGGAGGAGACCTGGACCCAGCCTGCAGGTTGGAGTCAAGTCCAGCTGAGCCCAGCCTAGTTCAGCTGAACCCCAGCTGATCCACAGATGCAAGAGGGAAAAATAAATGCTTATGATTGCATGCCTCTGAGTTTATGTAACATTATTGTAGCAATAGCTAACTGATAACTACAGTACTGTGTTCACACTCCATAAAAAGTGCTGCATATATTAAATAGCAGAGAAAATAACTGTTCAAGGAAACAGTAGAACAAAGTAAATCACTGGTGCATGGAGGGGGCTGGAGTTTTATGCTCCTCCTAAGCCCTAAAACCATTTTGTGGTGTCATGTACTGAAACTTCCCCTCCTCTTTATTTGTGGGTGGGAGATTTCATGTCAAAATGAAACTATCTGGAGATGGCACTGTTTCCTTTAAGGTATTAATGCTAGGATTATTGTTTTTCTGGCAGGGCCAAACCAGTCATAGAAAAAACAAGCATACTTTAAACAAAACCAGATTGTATTGATTTCAGAAGAAAACTGACTCTTATTGGGTGAGGTTGTTAGCTGTTCCATAATCATAAGGTAGCTTATCATTCATGGGACAGAGCCTCCTTCTCTCCACTTTGCAGCCAGCAAAAGAAAGCAGAGGAAAAGGGGCATCACCTTGCACAACTCCAGGAGACAGCCTTCACGTGGGACCTGCCGACTTGGAGGGTTGTGTCCTAGCAGCCAGGGGCAGGACACTGGAAGAAGCAGAGAGAAGAGATGGATGAGAGGATAAGAGGGATGGAGGAGTTCAGAGATAGAGTTAGGAGACCTCAGGGCTCCCAGAGCGGGTTGAGCAGTTTATGTACTGAGCATTAGTGAGCTGACGGAGTGAGTGAGGATCTGAATTCCAGCCACGCTGCACTTACCAAGCCAGGTGTCCAGGCGTGGGGCTGTGTCTGCCTCCAGTATGATCGAGATGGAGGAGGAGCTTTCTTTATTTTTCTAGGAGCACAAGAGCACAGCATAAACTCACAGCTGCTCTAGGGGGAGAACAAAGCACTGTTTATGTGGGACATCTCTTGAAGGGCTAAACTCTGAAGTCTTGTTCATCCACCTTGACCTAGTATGGGGCAAGGAACAATGTTAGTTAAATAAAGCCACATTTCTGGCTCATCTACTGTGGCTGCCGTAGGATACCTTCTCGAACCTTCAGTAAAGCATCCCGCTGAGTTCAGAGTGGGCTTCTTCTGGGGAAGACAGGGTGGAGGTTCTTCCACAGAGGAAGCACCTGCTTCCTGATCACCTGGCAGCACCCAGCCCTTCCCCTTCAGACCACTAGAAGGCATTGCTTACAGAGCAGAGACAATTCCTCAAGCCTGAGGGACTATAAGGCGTATTTATCTGCTTGCCCAGGGCCTCTGTTAAGTATTGAGGGACAACCCTCCCTAGGATGGAAAAAAGGGATGGTCTGACACACTCCGGCTACAGTTCTATTCTACTTCAAAAGCAAAAATAATTTTTAGCTTTTAACTTTGTTCAAAGAGCTCCCACCTCTGAATTTCCTAGTTTTAATTCTCTTTCTTATTACACTCCAGATAATAGATCCAACTTTTGTGCAGCCCCATGCTTACCCATTTTGGAGGGCCTGCTTTATGAAAAAATACACACTGACAATGTGGAATTAGATTACATGAAGAAGTGAATCTTTATTTAGTATGAGACTGGGAGGGGCTGCTGTGAGTACAGGGTCCTGAAGCTTGAGCTTTATTACATAGTATTTCGGCCTCAGACCAGTTGACTTAGTTTTCTCCCTTTTGTCTAGGAGGGGGACAGCCAGCAGCCAGAGCCTTCCTCAGAAGGGCGGGGAAGAAAGGTTCCTCCCCGGTTTGCTGTGGGGGATGACCCCGCTTTGTGCTCCGCTGTGCGCAGCCAGGCCCCAGCCCTCCTCTGCAACGTTCTCTCAGAGGGAGTCAGTGAGGGCGTGGCCAGACTGCCCAGGTGGAGTCGCCCCTCTAGACCGTCAGATGAGTGGGATACTCATGCAGAGGTCTCTGCATGTATCAACCGTTAGGCCTTTGATCGCCCCCTCGGTGGAGCCTGTAGGTAGAACAACGGACTCCGTCATGTGCCGGAAGCACCTGCTGCGTTTCCTTGTTCTGAGGGGGCATACCAAACCTCCCCAAAGGCCACTTGGTCTAGAATAGTCTCTCCCAAGGCCTCCTTTTCCTCAAATGTCCACAGTTCGCCATTCTTTCAGGTAAGAACCGGTATTAGGAGATTTGCCTTGCTAACTGGTCTAAGAGAGAAGAGGAAGCACTTTAACAGATAGCTATTCAGGCTTCAGGAAGCACAAGGGAATGGGCTCAGGTGTGGAGATCTAGAAAGCCAAAACTAACGCGCATCTTTCCAGAGCCCCAGTTTTGGATCAGTTGGTTTGAACTGTTGGTTATCTTCTTGTGACTTCTCCCAAGGTGAGCCTGATTTGCCTGGTTAGAGTCACGTGTCCCCTTCTTGTTCATGACAGACCAGTTCATTTGGGTAGTCTTGTCAAGATGGCATAACAGGAGGAGGCGAGGTTCTGCCCAGGTTATGAGAGCTGCTACAGGACGGGGAAGAGGTGCAGGGTGGCACATGCACTAAACGTGTCTTGTAGGAGTGGTGGCACCTTCTTTAGCAATCTGCCATCTAAGGGGACCTTTGCACAGCAGTGCCACTTCGCCATTGGGCTAATCACAGTGTCAGGTGTGAGGAGGTGGGACAGGGGGTGATAGATGGAAGACTGGGCTTCAAGCAAGGTCTGGAACATGGAAAGTGATGAGGCGGACCTGGGAGGAGGATCTGAGAGGAAGAGAAGAACCTGCACCCCAGAGAGGCATGGAGGGCATGGGAAGTTAGTGTCAAATGGGACGGGTGTGCAAAAAGGAGGGCGATGGGCCCTGATCAGAACTGGTCTAGTTCACCAGTTTGTCTAGAGAGAACTCTGACTTTCAGACTGGAGTTTTTCGAATCACTAAGCACTGCTGTGCTAGCCATTTTGAAAAGTTCACCTAAGCATCCCAGTCCAAACAGGGTCAGAGAAGAAAGGAGACCAGCTCTGAGGAGAGAGCAATTTTGCCTTTCCCCAGGGAGTTTAAGCTGTGAGGAACAGCTCTAGAAGGGATTTTGGGAGATCTGAGGTGGTGAATGTTCTTAGGCAAAGCTTGCCTGAGAGAGATTTGTGGGGAAGTCATAAAAGCCATGGCCAGCTATGGAAGATTGGTTCTCAGAAAGGGCAAAGGGAAAATAAATCTCTTCTGGATTTTAAAAAGGCAAACAAACTTACGACATCATGCAGGCCAGTGGAAAAACTTACTTTATCAAGCAGCAGGTCACAATCAAGGTCAGAATCTACACTCCAAGGTCTTCACAGTCTCAGTGAGAGTGTCAGGCCTGGATCGCAGCCCTCTCTTACTACAGGGTTTCTGGTAACATGAATCACTTGTATGTTCAAACTATGGAAATATTCCCTTTTCCTACCACATTCTTCAGGCTCAAAACAGATGCCACAAGCAAATCTTAGAGTGCCAGATCCCGTGAAGGACCAGGAGCTCCAAAGGGCCGCTGCTGAGGCTTGTCAGTGGGCGGTGGGGGGTGGGGTGGGGAGTGTTTGTTACTGTTGGGGGCGGAGCAGAGGTGAGTGGCCCCATCTTCCTTCCTGCAGACAGCGGCAGAGCAGTGCTCCGTGGCCTCTCCTCCGTTCTCTGCCTCAGAAGCTCCCTCTCTCCCTCACATTTATAACAGGCATATTTCCAGTCCACAGCCCCCACAAACTGTTGGGCTCTGTCTGGAACCACTGTCCTTGGTCCCAAATCCACTTTGAGCTCCTGTCCCTCATTTATCGGTGCTGCCCTTGGCTTTTTATCCCACTAGAAACCCGTTGCACTAATGGGAACAGGTCATTTTTAAAAATTGTTCTTTTTAACTACACAGAGAAGCAGAAAGTACCTGTGTGTCCTTCACCAAGGAATGTATTTTTAGACAGCTCCCAAATGCCTCTTCTCTTTTTTTCCTTCCCAAACTCCTAGATGTATTCTTGGAAGCAGCCCCCTGCTGCTGACTTGACTTCTGTTCTTGGTTGTGCCTGAGTGGGATGGCAGAGCCAGAGTCCCTCGTCCTGTTTTCCGATGAGGAAGGACACCCAGTTCTGCTTTGCAAAAGAACACTGAGCTCGTGTGAAATGCCCTTGTTTCAGCTCTCGCTGAAGAAACATTGACCAGTTTTAGACCCTTCATAAGCCTTCTGGGTATGGATTTGTGGGTCTTAAGCAAATACACAAACCCACAGTGGTCTGAGTGCATCACTCCCTGCTTAAACATTTTCGATGGTTCTCATGCTGAAGCCTTACGTAAAAGGCCCTTCATGATTTAACAACAGCCAAATTTTCAAGCCTCTACCTGTTCCACCATGACCAGGTGGCATTCTACACTCTGTGCATGCAGCCTTGCCTTAACTGGCTACCCAGTTCTGTGCTGCCTTTCCCCATGTTTCACCCTCTGCTGGGAGTGCTCCTCCTCCCCCATCCTGGGCTCCTAGGTGCTGGAACCCCTCCCAAGCACTGTTCACGCTCCCATCTGCGCTTCTAGGCTTGATGTCCGTCCCTCCACTGGGACTCTTATCCAGATTCATTTAATTACTTGCTCATGTTTACCTTCCTCAACTGAGTTCCCTGAAGAAAGGCGCCAGGTTCTTATTCTTACTTTTTAATCCTTATTATGGCATCTGGCCAGTAAATATTTGATGAACAAAATGAACTGTTCTTCAAGGGCAGCTTTCCTTGGACCCCAGAAAACCAGCACTTTTCTAGTGGACACACGTCCCTGCAGGGCCCAGATGTTTGGGGAAGGACGCACACTTCCCTCACCTGGCTGGCTGTTGGCCAGAAAGGCCAGAATTCCCGGGAGGGCCCTAATGCATCTCCTGATGATTTTTTTCCTGTTACTAGTTAAAGGGAACTATATATACCATTGCATTTTCTTTCTTTTCTTTTTTCTCTTAGAGGAAGTTCAGATGTAAGCCAATGCTTTCTGATAGAATTATTCTACAACCCCTCTTTCCTTGTCTTCTGACATTAGTTTTAGAGGTTGTATGGTTCGTTCATATCTGTGCTTTTCATTGAAAGCTGTGTTACATCCTTTTGGAAGTAGGAAGGGTATAAATAATAAATGAAGGATGAACATATGCTTCACGACAGCCTTGCCTGATAAAGGCAGAGGCCTCCCACCCTGGATGTGGGTGTGTGCTCCTGGCGCCCTCAGGTGCACACCCTGGTTTCTTGGTCACATCATAAGGCAATGAAGTCTCTGTTGCTGTTCCCATCGTCTCTAGCCGGACATAGGGAGAACATCTTTGGTTACATCTGTCTCCAGAGCACTTCTCACAAATTTCAGAGAAGGGGTTTTGTGCATGCCATAAACTTGCCTTTCCTGTGGGTGGACCACCCTGACTTGCCAGCCTGCTGCTTTGTAGGAGATTCTGAAAAAGGAAGGTAATCAGAAAAATGTTACGACTTAGAGTGACCACCTTTCATAGATTACTGGACACACACACACAGTTTTGCATATAATTTCAAGGGGGTGAAGAGCTCCATTTTAAAAACCCATTCTCTGCAGGGTGGCTCAGGACATTGCTGTGGGTTAGGGATGGCTACCCCTGAGTCATGGCTATACAGTATGTGGATGAACAAATATGTGATAAATGCCAGGAAAATGTTAAAAACTGAACATTGTGATGGTTTTGCTTTACCTGCTTTAAAATGACCCCAACTAAAGCATAGTTTTGACAAAATACAGAAACTAATCAATGGAAGAGAATAAGGAAAGGGATCCAAGTGGATTTGGAAACCATGTGTTATACAGGCGATGATGTCACTGAGGGTTCACTCACAGAAGCAGAAACACTATCAGTGATACAGAATGGCAGTTGTCGTTCAGGTGATTTGGGCCCAAGGAACATTTGGCAATGCACGGAGACATTTGTCTGTAGCCACAACTGAGGGGCAGGTGCTCCTCGTATCTAATGGTAGAGGCCAGGGTGCTGCCAAGCATTCTACAATGCGTAGGAGAGCTTCACATAACAAAGTATTACCCAACCCAAATGTCAGTAGTGATGAGCTGGAGAGCCCTAATATAAAGGATTCATTATAGGAATTAGACCTCAAGCAACAGTGGGAGCTTATTGAGAAGTTGATCCAAGGCTATTGCCTCTGCTGTTAGGGCCTGAGTCACCATAGAGCAGTCAGGAAAAAATGCTGACATGGAGCTGGTGATGAAAAGGATGAGCCTGGGTGTGCCACTGAAACCGTGTCTGTCTCTCACCACCTTGATGCTATAGGTGGCCTGCAGGAGAGGCTAGTGCCCTGTGCTACGGAGCTGCACCTGCACGTGGCCCAGGACTCAGAGACGCTGATGGAGACTTGGTGGGAGCCAAGGAGCTGCAGTCCTGGCTGTTGCCCCAGCCAGCAACACCCAAGAGTACTTTGTACCATGTAGTGACCTTCAAGGAATAATTGCTGTGTCACTTTTACCTTCTTCATTTTTCTTTTAGCTATTTCTAATCTGAACCATACAGGAAAGGGAGTTCTGGAGAATACAGTTCCAGCTCGGTTGAAAGTCACCACACCAATGTTATTAGACAGTGGAGAAGAATGCCTTACATGGTAAATAGGGTTGGAACAACTTGCATTTGCTTGGAAGACAAGAAGCATAAAGGCTTGCCTAATACAAATATAAAATAAGAAAATGGAGAAAGTCCATGAAAAAAGAAAAAAAAATTCTTTTTGTTTTCCTAAACGAATGAAAAGCTGCTTAACTTTACTAACATTCAGGAACATGGACACTAAAAACAATCTTGTATTCACAAGATTGACTGAGTTCAAAAAGATGGAGGCCCTCCAAGGGAAGGTCATGGTCTGTGGCCTGTAAGTCCAGCGAGGAGTCAGCAACAAGAAGCCCATAGTCTGCATCCTGTGAGAATGTCCATATCAGAACCCGATCAAACTGGCAGCTTGATCTTGAACTTTCAGTCTCCACAATGGTGAGAAGTGAATTTCTGTTGTTTATAAGCTACTAGGTTTATGGTGTTTTGTTATAGCAGCCCAAGCTGACTAAGACATTGGTATTATTGTGAATTAAAGAATCATTTTTGGGTGATTTTCAGATATAATCATAGATATTGAAACACATATATCTTTTATAGTAGTAATCCAACTTCTGGGAATCTGATAAATAAAAATATCAGTTTTTAAAGATACAGGTTCAAGTTCATGTATTATAGCCTTGTTGACATGGGAACAACTAAATGCATAATATGTATAATATAATAAAGTTCAAAACTACTATTAACTTGGATATCTGGTGAATGCAAATATTGTGACTCACAATATATGGTTAATGGAAATATAGATAAGTTCTGTATTTGAAAAAAATCTTGCAAAACAGAAAGTATGTGAGCACGCATGTCAAATTGTCCAAACTTTATGTATACATATTGATTGTATAATATGTATAATTGATTGTATAATAGGATCTTCAGAGACCTTAACATCTGAAAAAATGTGCCCATGTTGCTGAAGTGTTTGGATGCTTGCACATTCTTACAAGAGCCATGTACTGCTGGGTCTTATGTATGCTGTTTCTTTCCCAGGGAACAACTCCATGCCACCCACTCCCAAACCCAACGTCAACCCCACTCCTGTATCTAGTTGCTACTCACCCTTCAAGGTATAGTGGGAGTCACTTCCTGCAAGAAGCCTCCTCAAAGCCCCCTCCAGCCTCACAGTCTGGGTAGGGGTCCCTCCTCTCGCTTCACAGTTGGCCCCACATAACCAGATCAGAGCACTTGACTCACTGCTTCACGTTCATCTCTTTACTTACTTGCTTTTCCAGCCCTTAGAACAGCAACATGAAACCTGATGTGCAATAAATGTTTGCAGACTAAATGAATCAATTTCAGATTTTATGAGACATTTTTGGGGGAAAATATTTTTTGTGGCTATTAGAATTATGCCACAATTCTTGTCAGCCTAACACTAAAAATAGAGTGGGCCTAGATAAGGGGAGAGATGCTATATTTTTTTTATTTTATTTTTTAATTAGAGTTTATATTCAATAGTATTTTGTATTAGTTTTGGGCTCATAGCATAGTGGTTAGACCAGGGGTATCAAACTCATTTTCACCGGGGGCCACATCAGCCTCGAGGTTGCCTTCAAAGGACCGAATGTAATTGTAGGGCTGTATAAATGTAACTACTCCTTAACAGTTAGATGAGAGCTTGGCACTGCCACCAGGTGGAAACAAGGTGCTGGGCTTGATAAAACAAGGTGGAGGGCCGGATTCGGTCCGCGGGCCTCGTGTTTGCCATTTGTGGGTTAGACAATCATATACTTTATAGACTGTTCCGCCTGATATTTTCAGTACCCATCCAGCACCATACACAGTTATTACAATAATGTTGACTATATTCCCTATGCTGTATTTACATCCTGTGATTATGCTGTAACTACCAATTTGTATTCTTTAATCCCTTCACCTTTTTCACTCAGCCCCCTGACCCCCACACCTCTGGCAGTTGCCAGTCTGGTCTCTGTATTTATGAGTAGGTTTCAATTTTTTATTCATTTCTTTTGTTCTTTAGATTCCATGTATAAGTGAAAACATAGGGTATTTCTCTTTCTCTGACTGACTTATTTCACCAGCATAATACCCTCTAGGTCCATCATGCTGTTGCAAATTGTAAGATTTCATTCTTTTTTATGGCCGAGCAGTATTCCATTGTGTGTGTGTGTATATATATATATCACTACTTTTTTACCCAATCGTCTGTTGATGGGCACTTGGGTTGCTTCTGTATCTTGGCTATCCTAAGTATTGCTGCAATGAACATAGGGGTACACATAATTCTCTCAAATTAGTATTTTGCAAGGGGAGTAAATGGTAATGAAAAAAAATACAATAAAGATTAAATTTTAAAAAATAGAGAGGGAATAAGACTAAAAAGAGAAAAGAAATTAGTGTTTCAGGTTTCTTCAGATATTCAGAAATGGGATTGCTGGGTCACAAGGCAGTTCCATTTTTAATTTTTTGAGGTACTCCATACTGCTTTCCACAGTGGCTGTAGCAGTCTGCATTCCCACCAACAGTGTGCACGAAGGTTCCCTTTTTTTCACACCCTCACCAGCACTTTTTTGCTGATTTGGTTATGATGGCCATTCTGACAGGTGTCGGGTGATATATCTCATTGTGGGTTTAATGTGCACCTCTCTGATAGTTAGTGACATTGAGCATCTTTGTATATGTCTTTTGGCCATCTGTGTGTCCTCTTTGGAGAAGTGTCTATTCAGGTCCTTTGCCCATTTTTTCAATTGGATTTTATTTTTTGGTGTTGTGTTATATCAGTTCTTTATAAATTTTGGATAATAACCCCTTATCAAATGTATTGTTGGCAAATACCTTCTCCAGTGGGTTGTCTTTCCATTTTGTTGATGGTTTCCTTTTCTGTGTAAAAACTTTTAGTTTGATGTAGTCCCATTTGTTTCTTTTTCTTTTGTTTCTCTTGCCTGAGGAAATATATCAGAAAAAAAAAAAACACTGCTATGAGAAATGTCAGAGATTTTACTGCTTGTGTTTTCTTCTAGGAGTTTTATGGTTTCAAGTCTTATATTTAAGTCTTTAATCCATTTTGAGTTTATTCTTGCATGTGGTGTAGAAAGTGGTCTAGTTTCATTTTTTTGCACACATCTGTCCAATTTTCCCAACACCATTTATTGAATAGACTGTTTTTAGCCCGTTGCATGTTCTTGCCTCCTTCATCACATGTTAATTGACCATATAGGCATGGGTTTATTCTTGGAACCTCTATTCCTTTCTGTTAATCTATGTGTCTGTTTTTATGCCAGTACCATTTTGTGTTGACTGCGATAGTCTTATAAGGTAGTTTGATATCAGGTATTGTGATACCTCCAAGTTTGTTCTTCTTACTCAAGATTGCTGTCGCTATTCGGGGTCTTTTTGGTTCCACATAGATTTTTGGATTATTTGTTCTAGCTCTGTGAAAAATGCCATTGGTATTTTGATAGGAATTGTGTTGAATCTATATATTGCTTTGAGTAGTATGGACAGTTTAATAATATTAATTCTTCCTATCCATGAACAAAGTATATGCTTCCATTTATTTGCATCTTCTTTGATTTTTTTCTTCAGTGCCTTACAGTTTTCCAAGTACAGGTCTTTTACCATCTTGGTAAAATTTATGCCTGGGGCTATGATCTGGACAGGTAGGGTGGATGCCAGGCCTCCACTTACATTGGCCACCCCAGTTATAGATTCCAAACCTTGGGCTCCAGTGCCAAGTCCCAAGGCTGATACCCAGAGAGGCTGGTCAGTCTCTGCCACAGGAAGTGGTGTGCTTTGGAAGGTCAGGCTGCCTTTCTGGAGTGGCCACTTTGAACCATGCACAGAGAGTCAGAGAGGGGCAGTCTCTGGTTCTAAACTAAGACATGGCATTGGAGGCCCAGGGGCCCCAGAGACACAGAGCACCCTGCTTTTTGTCTTTCCAGTTCTGGATTCCAGGCCTTCATGAGGCCTAGTGAACCCTTGCATCCAGTATTTGAGATAACCCCATATCCTGATAACAAACTCTCATTTTGCTTAATTAAATCTCGACTGTATATCATGATAGTTTGGTCCTGCAGTTGTACCCTTTATCTGGAAGGCCCAGTGCCCCAGCGCCATGATTCACCAATGCTGGGAGCAAACTGCCAGTAACCACCATACCTCCAAGAAGGTCTTCCAGGTGACTCAGCTGAATGATGCAGCCTATAGCCCACCTGTTGTAGATGAAGGCTCATACAGTGGCTTCCACGTCCTCTTTGTGTACCAGCGTGTGGATATGAGTATTTTACTGTCAATGCATGCAGAGCAGCTTCCAGCTGTGAAGTCTGGGTCTGGGCTTTCCGGGCACATCCAGTGAATGTCATCTGTTTAGGCACAGGTGCCAGCCACTGAGTGCATCCTTCTCCTTAAGATTCTGGGAAAAAGACTTTGATCTAGCTTGGGTCACCCATCTACTTCTTGGAGAGGAAAAAGCCAAGCAAGCTTAACTTATGGTCCCATCAACATCATAACAAAGGGGTCATTAGCTCTCCAAAAGGAAGATAGGATGAGGTTGTCAAAAAAAGAAGTAAGGAAACTCGGCATTCGACTGTCTACCATCTTGTGAGGCTTTTATGTGTATTGTGTATCATCTGTTCATTTTCACCTGTCTCCTCATTATACCAAGGCTAATGCTTTCTTCCCTGTTTGTGTACCCAACAGGCTGCTTTAAAAATTGGATTTCTTACCTTCAAACAGGGTTCCTTATATTTATGTTAATACAATTCAATCTGCATTTTAAGAATGTATAGAATGGGGTTGTAGTGTCCCTCCAGGGCCTGCTGTGTCCTTTGGCACGAGCTGGGTCCTGTGGGGCCTTACGGATAACCATCGTGCATGTCAATCTGCTTTTGCTGGTGTGGAATTTTGTAGTTCCTCATCCTAGAGGAAAGGCTTCAAATTCTGGGTTTCTCCCTTTTCCTGGGCAACTTCTTACACAGAGTCCCATCTAAAAAGGCAGTAATTCAATGTGTTTTGATGACCCTAAAACTCTCGCATGGGTTTGCCTCCTCAAAGATCCCAAATACGAAACAATGGTGTTGTTTTCAGCTTCTGAGTTCTCCTCCCAGAATGTCGTGCTCCCCCAGATTCAGTGGTTGTGAAGAACAGAAGGGGGTATGTTGCCTGCTGATGATGGGATTGGGGGTGTCCACCACCAACTGTCCTGCCGGCCCCTGCGTTTTCTCTGGGCTCTCCCCAGTTCTTCGTGCAAAGGTGGGGTGAGAGTAGCCATGAGTGGGAACTTCACATGACACTGCGGCCCCCTCCCAACCTTGCCCATCCTCAAAAATGATCCCAAAATTCTCTAAACCAACATTTTCATTTTCATACCCAATTTTTGAATAAGTGCAACTTGAAGCTTTGATGTTTTATTTATTTTAAAATCAAATTTAACTCCTTCCCACACAGCCCAGATGTTCCTTTGCTTTTCCTATTTTGATTTCCTGTTGACATAAGTGATGACGGATAGA
This sequence comes from Trachops cirrhosus, assembly GCA_028533065.1. Taxonomy (NCBI): domain Eukaryota; kingdom Metazoa; phylum Chordata; class Mammalia; order Chiroptera; family Phyllostomidae; genus Trachops; species Trachops cirrhosus. The sequence continues at coordinate 119,867,557 of CM052540.1, read as the reverse complement.
AATTAGGGCCAGTGGAGATATCATTGCAAAAAAACTTCACCCTCCTTGAAAGGTTCCTGACCTGCAGATTCCCAACTCTTCATCCAGAACTTCTTTGCCTCCTCTAGACCCTGGTGATCTTGCATTTGAACTTGGGAAATGTGTAAGTCTGCTAAATCAGGCACCCTCTGTCAGCCTGCTCTGCTGGCACATCACAGAGATGGGTGAATAGCCAAAGTAAAAATAAACCTAAAATAAATGGTATTTGAAGACCTTGAAACAGATGAATTTAGATGTGGTTTGAAAAAGAGTGGGTTGGCTTTCTTTTTTCTGAATTTCATAGTTGAGATTTGGGTATTTCTTAAAACAGTAGAGCAAAAGATGCAAATTCTGTTCCTTTCTTACTTCAGATGGGCTCAACTTGGCTCATGTGTTTTTCCTTTGTGCAGAGTGGGCACTCGGTTAACGAGTGGACACTGAGGCTGCTGGGTGCGAGTGAGCCCACTACAGGGACAGGCAGAGGCAGACATTCAACACCATTCAAAAAATTTAAAAAATTAAAGAGGAGCCCGGGTCCTTGAACTACCTCTAAGACATATCACATTACAATTTTTTAGTGTTTCCTAGGAAACCAGTTCAGTGTAAAACCTATTCTTTGTCTTCTGCTCTTTGCAGCATTGCTTGAACCATATCTCATAACAGGTTTGCTTCACAGGCAATTTGAACAACATTAAAAAAAATAAAAACAATCTTAATCTGCACTTTGCTGCACCAGTGAAGGTGATACACCTTTATCAGAGGCCTGAGTGCTTTAGATTGTATTTGCTGAACACAGATAAGATTATGTCACTATTTCTGAAGCATCTGTGAAATCAAATCTTGTTGTACTTTTCCCTCCAAATCAGGACTCTTTTTTTCCCTCCTAACAGACCCAAGTTGCATTAAAAATATCTCCTAGAAGAGTTTTAGGAGATTCTAATCAGCACTTACACAGCAGAGCATCAATGAAGAGCAAAGTAAATGTCCCCGCTCGGCACCCTCCTCCCTCTCCCTCTCTCTCTTCCCCCTGTCCCAATACACACATGCCTGGTCCCCAGCGTCATCATGCGTCAGAATCCCCTCAATGCCCACTCTGCTCTCTTGGGTCCTCTCTGACTTATATTCCGCTGTCATTGCTTGTTCAGTTGTTACTGTGGTTTTGCAAATGACTGAGGCACTTAAATGTGTCCTGGGGCAGGGATCTCACAAGGGTCAAAGATTTAGGGTATTCTAAATACCCTAGAATACCCTGACGTGGGCCGTGCTGTTAGCGCTCTCGCAAACATGGCCAACATTCCTAAAACCCTCCGGACTTTCTGTAAGAAGTGTGGCAGCATCAACCCCACAAAGTCACACAGTACAAGGAGGCAAGGATTCTCCGCATGCGCAGGGGGAGTGGCATTACAACAGGAAGCAGAGTGGGTTATGGTGGGCAGACTGAGCCAATTTTCCGGAAAAAGGCTAAAACTACAAAGAGGATTGTGCTGAGGCTTGAATGTGTTGAGCCCAACTGCAGATCTAGGAGAATGCTGGCTATTAAGGATGGGAGTATTCTGAACTGGGAGAAGATAAGAAGAGAAAGGGCCAAGTGATCCTTCTAAGGTTCACTTCTAAGGTTCTAAGGTTCATTTTTTAAAATTATGTGACAATAAAATCATGAGGATATGTTAAAAAAGATTTAGGGTATTGAAGGGTTTGACTGTTTTTAACACCTGAAGCTCCAGCGACTTGCTCATATGCCGGAGCCCTTTGGAAAGCAGGGCGAACGTCTCTGTGGCACTGACGTGGACGTGGGCAGATGGAGTGTCTGCGGGGTGGGTGGCATGTCGTTGTCATCAATCATTAGCTTCCTGCAGCGTTGGCTGTGTCTTGATCTCTAATAGGCACTCTCCATCATGTTACCAAAAGCACCCTTTGTCCCACCGCACCTAGTGAGATACAGGATGATTAAGAGCACTACTATGGGGTCACTCAAATGTATACCTGGATCCACCAATTACTAGTTCAGTGAGTGTGGGAAAGTTCTTCAGTTTCTGTATGCTTCAGTTGCCTTGTCTGTCAAATGGAAATAACAAAGGGTAGGATTTTTGAGAAGGTCGAATGAGTTGATGCACAGGAAACAGCCCCGTGCCTGGCACCCGGCGGGCCAGTGAGCCATTGCTACAGCTTCTGTGACAGCTATGGCAGCCACTAGCAGTAACTCTGCTTCTGTGTAGAGATGCAACCTTTATTATCTTATGTTTGACGACAACTTAGTTTAGCAAATGATTTATTGTGTACTTACAATTTATCAGGCTCAGTGTAGACTGGACGTACACAGATAAAGAAGATACAGCTCCTGCCCTTGATACACTTACAGTCTAATGGAGAAGTGAATTTTCCCACATTGTGTATGTGTAAGGAACCTTTCAGCTCTGCCTGCTTTGTGGGAGGATGCAAGGAGAACAAAGCTGCCTGGGAGCCCAGGGGAGGCTTGGCGAGGCAGGGCCCCTAAACCAGGTGTTGTAGCATGAGCAGTGGGTGGTTAGATTTTATTTTTGTAAAGTATGTTTAGATGCATATACATCTCAGTGCACTGTGTGATGGATTTATATATTCTTATGTATACAGAATGTGGCAAACTGCTAATTTCCTGCAGTATCCATTCCAACCCCACCCCTCTTTGTAAAGTACGAGCTCACTCTCAGTTTTACGGGCACGAGGCACTGAAGTCTACAGTTCCCAGCCTCCCTCGCTGCCTGTTGTGGCCCTGTGATGGCGCTCCTGTTACTTGAGCTACAAAGTGTTCTGTGCAAATACTGGGGTTAGCTCTTAAACATGGCTGGGAATGAATGTTTCAGGTTTGATTTCCGGTCAGGGCACATCCAAGAAGCAACCAGTGAATGCATAAATAAGTGGACCAACAAACCGATGTTTCTCTCCCCCTACCCCCCAAAAAAATCAATTTAAAAATGGGTGGGTACACTCCACCCACTCTCTTTTGCTCTTCTTGTTGACTGAGAAATTGGCACATTCAGAAAAGCTTCTTGTATCTGAAAACAGAAGCCACACATCGATGGCGGCAGAAGGGCCCTGCCAAGCATGTGCTGTGGGGCACTGCAGGAGAGTGGAATAAATTTGTCTTATTTTCAGCTGCTCTGGCTGCTGTAACTTTTTGAGAAGTTAGGTCTGTACTTCATAGAGGACAGTGTCATGTAATGAATTAGGAATTGGGACACCCGCTTCTTGCCTCTAAATCTGCCATAAACTAGAGGCACGTTATTGAGTGACCTTTCATGTCATGATTTATTCTTGTCCGAAAGGCGGGAGTTAAACTAGATCTCTCAGTACCATGAGACATATAATAATGGCTGTCACTTACATTTTTTGGTATAATTCTTTACAGTTTTAACAAAGTAGTTTTTCTCTTAAAGGAAATGTCACAGACTCTTGGGACAGAAGCTAGGGATAAGCTGGGGACTGAGTGGGCAGTACTTCCTTCCAGGCCGACTTAGCTGAGATTGGAAATGCTTTGGGCCCAGACAGCCTCACTACAGGTGTGCTCAGGGACCATGGCCATGAGTATATTGGCTCAGAGAAGAAGTCACCAAAGCAGGCAGGCAAGCCAAGGTCACTGGGCAACACTCACAGGTGCCTGTGAGTACAAGCCTTACAGACGGAGGCGGTGAGCGAACTGACAGCTGTGTTCCTTGCAGTGCATTCTCGGGCCCATTCTGGAGGTCAGAGAGTCCTGCCCAGATGCAATGGTGGGCCAAGCAGAGGGGAGTCCAAGGTAGCAGGGGAGGTAGGATTCATGGAGGGCACGGCCTGTTCTCCCCATTCCTCTGAGAGTGGAGGAGGAAGGCAGTACGAAAGCATGTAGAGCCCCCAGGCCTCCGTGCAGGCCTCGTGTGGCTGAGGCCGCCACACCTACGAAAAGAGCTGGAGCTCTGTCAGGTGCAGCAGGGCTTTTGTTTAACCAGGTCTGCTTGGCTGCTTTTCTTGGAAGATAAGAAGTATTTAGGGGAGAGAAAAAAGAGACATTTTCAGTATCAGCGGGATGGGGACTCAAAGTCATTTATTTAATTTGAAGATTTAGAGAACTGGAATCTCTTTTTGAATGCCAGTTGGGATTTTGAGTCTTGCAGACACTCACCTTGTTGCCTTTTACTTGCTGCAGGGAGGTAGGCAGGGCCGCCATCAAGCCTATTTTTCAGACAGGGGAGAGGAAGTGCCTGGAGTTTGAATGACTGCCCCACAAATGGCGAGGCAGCTGAGACTAGAACCCAAGCCCACAGACTCACAATGTGACGCGTGCTTCCTTTCAAACTACTTTGACTTGTGAGAAGCAAAAACTCCAAGTTGCTAAATTAGGGGTGACCTTCCTTGGGGGCCTCTTTGTGGGGCTGGTCTCGGAGCACCTCGCCCTCAGGCGCCAACCCCACCGGGCTCTGCTCTGTCCCTGGGCCCAGGCCTGTCTGCTGCTCTGGCCGGGTAATTAAAGAGCATCATCTTGGGTCACTCTTTACAGAGGACAAAACAAGCCCTTTGGTTTCTTGATTAGAAAGCTCAACAGATTAAGTGACAAGAAAAAGTTTTTGATCTTACCATTATAGTCACCTAATTAAAATGAGATGCAGATGCTCCAACACCTAGTAATTTTCACCTCACTTACTTTGGCTCCAATTACAGCCCTTCCCTACTGACTTACACTGTTTAAATTACAAAGTCAGAAGGAAATATGACTGTTTACCTGTTTCTATTCATACATATAAGTCTAACACATTATCTTTTTTTCCCAAGCAAGAAATTTGATCACGGGATTTCTCTTCACCCTGGAAATTGAGGGGGATAAGTCTTGGGTTCTTAAATAAACACTAATGAGAACTCAAATCACCCAACACCTATGTCAAACTTCAACAATTTTGTTTCGTTAAAAAAAATGTATCCTTTCCCAGGGTCTTCAGAATAACTATAGCATTTCATACCGTCCTAGAATATGCACTTTGGAAGGAAAACTTCCATTAATGGGTTTTTCCCCCTTGCTCTGTTCTCAGGAAGGAGCTGACAGACCCATTCACTCTCAGGTGTAAGTGACTAAGAATACCTTCAAAATGGAAAAAAAGTTAATTGGTATTGACTCTGACACTTTAGATCAGCTAAAGGTAATTGTTTCCAAGGCCGTTACCTTTATTGGGAACATAAGTAAATAGCACTGTGTGGCGCCGGAGTTGAAACTGCACACACAGGGTCCGGCAGAAGGAACGCCTGCTTGCGTGTGGTTGGTGGGGTAATAACATGGGTGTAATAATTTATAGTTTTAATTTGCACATTCCACCTAAAATGTCATATGGCGTGCTTGAGTGTGATATTGTTTATGTTAGAGAATTACATGCTTATGATTTTGCAATGAAGGATTTTGTAATAAAACAAAGGGTGTTATTTGTACTGGATCCTGTATATATTTTACCAAAGTTGGTGGCAACCAGGCCTTCATCTTTACTAAAAAGCATATTTGTGTATGCAGAAACGCTTTGTAGACTGGCACAGGGTTTCAACGGGCAAGCGAATAAACAAAGACAACAGCAACCAAGCAAAGAGAACAGTGGGGTTCTAAGAAGAGCAGCTACTTTTCTCACCCTCTGAGTGACGTCTGTCTGAGGTGATCTGTTAAGGCAGCAAACAGAAGATGCTGGCTCCTGTGGGGTGCTGTGAGCTCTGCATGGTGAGTGGCCAGGCCATGCTGCTCCCCGAGCAGGAGGGTGGCCAGGGGCTCATTCTAGAGAAGGCGGTCTGCCCTCGTCTGTACCTCATGCACTTAACACCGAGCAGCTTTTGAACTGCAGGAGGGCCAATATGAAGAAGTAGCAACACGGAACAGGGGCAGTGATGTGGGGTAGGAAGATAGGTTCCCGTGTGCAGACGGTCTCTGTCTTCTGTCTCCTCTTGGGAGATTTTTCTAGGCATTCGACCATGGACATCAGGGATGAAGTCAAATCGTTTGGTACCCCCAGCGCCAAAGTAGTTAGTGGGACTAACAAAGACAACAGTGATGTTTCCTACCTCCTCCTTCACACTTACTTCCCCTTGGTCTTCTATGAAGGGATATGTAGGCAAATTCTTCACCCTTTTACTTATAGGGCATTCAAGTTAATCCTGGGTTCTCTTAAGCTTCTTAAATTTCTCTTGTGGTCTGTGGCTTGAGTAGCGTAGAGAAGCTATGAGAGCCAGGCTTTTCATGCTTTTCCTTCCATGGAGGCAGTCAGCGTCACTGGCCCTGAAGTGGCAGGGTGCGCCTCACGAAGGGAGGTCGCCGAACTTGGCTCCAGCTCTCTTTCCCTGCTTTGTTGACAGTTCCTAATAACACCGCTGGCATCAGGACTTTGCAGACGCAGGAAGGAAGAGATGTGTTCTTTAATGATGGAAAAATATTAGAGCACAATGCCCTTAAAATAGAACGTGTGCGCCTAGCCTTTATTTTGGGGACTTTATTGTTGTAACCATCTCTCCTGGGAAATGCTGTGTGAGGCCTTTTCCCCTTTGGTGAAGCAGAGTAACTGTGTAACCCGGAGTGTCCCCGAGAGAGTGGAGGGGATGATGGCAACACAGGCTTTTGAGACATGACTGCGTTTTTTATGTTGATGAGTGAGCGCTGCAGTAGATTCCCCTCTGCAAACTCCGGTTTCTGGAAAATGAGGCTGATCACCTGTGCTGCCGCCCTCACTAGGCTGTGATGAGGATCTACCAAAACAGTGGACGAGACTTTGTCTGCAAACGGTAAAATGCCACTAATGTTAATTGTCATTGTTATTGACACTCAGAAGTCCTGCCCCTTTGGGTGGTAGATTTTTTGTTTTTTATGAAATAACCCTTGCCCTGTTGTTGACATTTATGCTTTTGCACTGACATGGATGGAGTAGGAGTGCAAAATGCTCGGTATCCACACCAGAGCACAGATACTACATGTGCGAGATCAGCCCACTTTCTCATCGCCCAAGAACATGGTAAGGGCAGTTGTCATGATGAACAGGAAGAGAGTGTTTGGCTCTCAGACAGATTTTTCATCATCTTCCTCATCCTAGAAAACCCTGGGGAAGCCTGCCTGAGTTTCTTTCACATTGGCTTCCTGGCATTTGGAATTGTGTCCAATGTCATCTTCATCTGTTTTTTTTTTTTCTGAAAACCATCCGTGAAAAATGCTCCTGATTTCATGGTTCCCTACTGTTCCCCTTCATTAACATCACTTTATTTGGACCATTCTTGTAACCGGTTAGTAGGACTGATGACTTGCTCTGGGGATGATGGTCATGTTCTCAAGAGAGTCTTCATCTGCAGGTGATTAGGAAGAATAAAAAAGTTGCTAGCCACCTCAGTCAGCACCAGTGGGCTGTAAGGGACCGCTGTCCAGCCTCCTCTGCTAAGGTCTTGGTTCGCTCCCATTCTTTGAATTGTAGTTTATGACAGTTCGCTTTTGATCAGAAAGCACTGAGGTGGAATCCCTGTTTCACCAGGAAAAGGGGTGAGAGGCCTCTGAAAGGCCCGACATTCTGCAAACATGGGTTCTGAACACGGACGTTTTTGGGTTTAGGCACCAAGAGGAAGAAGCCTGCTGAAAGCGTTTCTGTGCACGTGTGTGCATTCAGGGATGTGTTTGCAGAGGGGGGTGGGGAACTCCCCACTATTCAGCTGCTTCTCTTGATTTGCTCCGATTTCATTTCCATTTGCTAGAGGGACATCTGCACATTTTTCTGCCCAGCCAACATTTAATGCACATCAGTTCAGCCCTAACCCTCTGTCGAGGTCAACCGCCCTCCACCTCTGGGCATCCCAGGGGGTTAGAGCTAAGGATACACAATACTCTAAATGGAATATTGAAGATCCCCATCTGTCTGGTAGTCCTGATCAATAACTGTGAGCCCTTCCTTTCCAATTCTGTATAAGCTACACGTCACCACCTGGTTTTATGACAAGCGTGAGTTGTGGGAGTCTGAGCAACCAGCTGTCACAGTACTCAGCCAGGACAAGGATTATACTTTTAATCATGTTATTCTGTGACTAAAAGGTTCTTTTAAATTTCCCTCACTCCTTTTTTCCTCAAGGAAAATGTACCAGTGTCTGAAATTGTAGGTGCCTTTCTGACACTTTTATTTCACTTGCCGAATCACTTTTTTTGAAAGAGCTTTTGTTCAGGCAGTCAAACCCAGGCACCATGGTTTCTGGGGCATCTCGGTGGCTTCTGCCAACTTGCAAGGCTGAACAAGGCCAGTTTGCATTTATGAGCAAAGCACTTAAGGAAAGCCAGCGGGTCCAAAATGCCACCTCTGGCTCCATGAGACACCTAGCCCCTTGGTAGTATTGGGACAGCCACTCACTCCTGAAGGCCAACAGTTTAAAAACACCCTGCAAAAACCACCAACCCTGTAACAAGCAAGCAAACACAATAAAAAAGCTGGGTTGTCTGAGGCACTTCTCCAGCCTGAGCAGGGACATCCCTGGGGCCCCAGCCAAAATACAGGCTGCACCTGTTCAGCCTCTTCCCCAGACCAGAACAAAGCTGACTGCAGCAGAAGCCACCATACCAAGTATCAGGTTGCACTGCAGAGACTGTCTGCCTCTTGCCCACCCCCTTCTCTTGGCCCAGATGGAGGCATTGGGGATGCCCAGATGTGTGGGGGTGGGGTGAGGCGGGTATGAAGGGCTTTCTGGGGGAAAGGAGGGCTGAGTAAGGTGGAGATACTGTCCGGGCTGAGGGGAGTCTCAGGTCTTCCTAGCTAGTATTGCTCTAATGATATGAACGAATGGGGTGGGTGTGGGGTGAGAAGCAAAAGACAGATGCATTTGTCTCCCGAAGCTGTTCTACCACCAGCTTTAGGATTGTGGACACATCCTTTCACTCGGTGGAGCTCAGCTTCCTCATTTTTTAAATGGAAAGGGTCAGAGTAGCTGTGGGTCATTCTCTCCGTTTTATATTCGGGTGTAAGTGGGCAGGGCAGACCTGTCAGTCATTAGATGAGAGTTTCTTTCAGGCAGAAGGGGTTGATCACAGAGCTGTTTCCTAAAGAATCTTAAGCTGGATGTGTTCTCACCTGTGTTGCTCCTAATAATTTGGCATGCTGTTGGCACACTGCCCAGCGGCCTACAGCCTCTCCCTGGACCAATCCATTTTCCACATTACTGTCAGGTCTTGTGTACAAGAAGACCTAGCTCTCTCACAGACCCCGCTTAAGGCCTGCCAGACCTTTGTTTCCCAAACATAGCACACTTGGTGCTCATGCCCAAGTTATCCCTTCTGCCTGGGCTGGATGTCCAGAGAACTCATTCTGCGAGAACCAGCTCAAATGAAGGCCCCGGCCCAACTTCTGGGCCACTTCCTCAGCACTTTGTTAAACCCACCCAATGGCAATTACAGAGGCGTGTCAGTCTCTCCTTATAGGAGAGGAGGAAGGAACTATATTCTAGTCAACTTTGTGCCTGACAATGCCTGGCCCTATAATAAATAGGTGGGATTTAAGAAATACAATTGGAAATGACTTATCAGAGGTGACTGCATTACTAGAGGTGTGAACTGAAAACCAACCGAAGCTTTCCACACTCAAACTGACCTAAAGCATTAAAAATTATTTCAGAAGGACAAAAGTAAACTACTGTCGCCGAGGGCTTATTTAAGTACTTTAAAAAAATATCCCAGAGGGGAAAACCTGACCTAGGCATTTCATAATGCTATTCTGCAAAGTAAAAACCAAGTGCTGCATCCCAATTTACCTCCAACAGTGTCTTCTGGGTTACAAGAGATAAATGCTAACAAGGAGTGAAATCCAGTGCCCTCCACCTTATTAATATGTAAAAAGCTGAAGTCACATCTGTGCAAGGATCTATTTTTAGTGGACCCTACATACTAAAATCCTAGTCTTGCTCTCTTAAACTATCAAGCCTACCATAAATGTTTGATGATGAACAAGCCCATAAAAAGAAAATGCATAAAGTGAATAGAGAGAGTCAGTGCGTGCCCTGCCTTTTAATTACCAGTGGCTTCCGTACACTCCTGCTCCAGGCTGGGCGCAGGCAGAGAAAACACATCAATAATTTTTTTTTGGGGGGGGCAGGGTGTGGGTACAGCAAACAAATGGGTCTAACTACATTGTTATTTATTCTTTGGAAGCCAGATAGAGATGGAAGGAGTAGAATCCTACCCCCAAAGTGTGAGGTTTAAGAAGGGAAAAGTTAAGAGAGAAATAAAAGCATCCAAGACACGAAAGATAATGAACAGTCTTGTTTTATTACTTTTAAGTAATAAAGAGCCTTTTTCCTTGCTTTTTTTTTGTCTTTTTTCCCTTTTTTCTTTTCTTTTTTTACAACATACATTAAGTTGTGAATCAGATGTTAGGAGATGTGGAGATGGAAGGAAAATTGGTGACATCACAATATTTTTACAACTTTACAACAAATATAAATCTGAGTTTGTTGTATCTACCAGTGTCTAGCAAGGGTGGAAAGCAAAGGCACACTCGGGTTTATGGACCCTCCCCCCACATGCAGTGGGGAAATAAAAGAAAAAGGGAAAAATACTTAAATGCAGAAGACCAACTCAACACATGTGGGCACTCTAGGGTCAACACCATAAGTGATGGGTCGTGGGATGAAATTTTGACACAGGTCTTCATAACACAGCTGAGGCAGTGATGCCCACACACAGGATGAGACAGTGAGCACCGCACTGTCAATACTCTTGGGAGTTAGGCTTGGGGAAGAAGGTAGCAGAGTAGCATACACCCATCACTTTCCTAAGTTCTGCATTTCCAAAAAAAAAAAAAAGACCTAAGGGGGGAAAATACAATGATCTGTTTCTATCTAGAAAAGACTTCATGGTTTCAGGGCACAAAGTTCACAGGATGTGAACTTTGATTTCACTAACAAAACAAAAATATAACGACACAAAAAACAACAGAAACCTACCCTGAACAGCAAAATGGCAAGAGGTGGTGGGACAAAAGGCCGTCACCCCTTCTTGCTGCACACCCAGGTCTCGCTGATTACCGAGGCATCCCTTTTTCACCAGCCAACTCAAAATTGCCCAAAATTATCTTTGTGGAGGTTTTTTCTTTTTTTTAAAGACAAAACTAAATGCAGATCAAACTAGAAATAAAAAGACAAAGAGACCATCAAATATGTTTAACTGTTTAAAAAACCAATAATGCTCACAGTTTACGTATGTTCAGAGTTCCTTTGTTCATGATAGCGTAAACAAAAGTCCCTTCTGTGTGCTTGCGCCAATAAAAACCCAGGGGGGAAACACACACCTACGCACTACGCACCCCCACAAACCATAACAAAAGGATAAAGACATTTTTTTAGAAATCAAAAATCTTTTGCCCCAGTCAAGGTTTTTGCAGCATCCATTGTGGTTGGCCTTGTACTTGGAGTTACTCATTAATCACAGCAGGGTCCAGCCTGCCTGCATCTATTTCCATGTCATTTCTTTGTGTGCATCGCTCGAGTGCACTGAGCACACGGCTTGGAGACTCCTCCCAGTTGCCTGCCCAACTGCACACAGCATGTTTTCCAGCCAGTGGACCTGGCAGAAATGACTGGGACTTCAGTCCTTTTCCTGCTGGTAAATGAGGATATCACCATGTTGAAATGATCTGAGAACTTAAGGGAAGCAGGGAGCCCTGGAGGGAGAAGGGATTTGCCACCCACAACACTGGGGTCCATGCTTGGCAACATGGCCGAAGGGTGGTTGGAATTGGCACGACTAGAAGGGTGAACTGGAGGGTGTGGTGCGCCCGGCTTTCCCAGGCTGCGAGATTACAAACATCACAACTGCATTCTTCTTCCATCTGCTGGACAGCTAATCTTCCAGAGGACTGGAGTGGGGTGGGGGGAGGCTTAAATAAATATCTGTATTTCAAAAGGAGGAAAAGTTTATCATGACATTTTACAAGTGTACACAACTCAGGGTGTAAGGCACAAATTTACATGTGGAAAACAGGCTATTCACAGATGTAACCCCACGAAAAACCCGTGTGATCAAACCATTAGTTTATGCAAGGTAGCAGCCAGCGTATTAATTAGTTCACACCGTTTGTGGATTTAGTTTGCTGTCTCACATGCAGGATGAGATCAGATGGCATATCCCAAGCTGGTGCCTTCACAGAAAGTAGGAACCACTGACAAAGCCACGTTGGCAGCAAGGGGGCATGGATGTGCCATTCTAAAAGTTCCTCTCCTGGTTGCTTCAGAAGTTAGGGTCTGGAAGGACTTTTCAACTAATTAATTTTTTTGCATGTTATATAGCACAGAGACCTGACCAGCAAAGTGACTGGTAGATTTAAGTAAATATTCCCCTCTTAACTTTCTCCTTTAGCTAGATACCAGATAGTCCAAACACAAAGCTCAGAATTCCAGCTCCAACTTATTTACTCAGTGAATTTATTGTAAAAATAAAGAAACTCAATTATTCCAGTTAATGGATTTCACGTTAAATAGTGTGACTTTTCTGAAGAGCTGTTCATAGGGTGGTATGTGGAAGAGTCCTTTCCTTAAGGAAAAAAAGGGTGAACAATAAATAAAGTTATTTGCGTTAACGGTCACGTTACTTCATTAAAAGAGAGGAGCAGAAACCTATGACATAGTTGCCCAGCATGGCATTAATCTGCTATAACAGAAAGCTGTTAACACTGGTGGGCACTTCACAGTATCTGCGCATAGTAAACTTCTGCCATTGTTAAAAGTCTGAGTTAGAATTATCAATGAATTCTTTTTTTTGTCTTTTTAACTTGCATGATTTTAAAAAATGTATTTGTTTTGCAAGTTGGAACGCTAGCCTAGTTTGGCAGCGCTCTGTGCAGTCATGGACAGTGTTGTAGTTGTTCACCTGTGTGAATGTGTGTGTGTGTGTGTGTGTGTGTGTCCGCGCGCACATGCGCACACATGTGGGTGGGTATGTGCTTTTGGCTCATGTTTGTGATGATAATTTAAGTCTTTTGTGAGTACAACCTGTTGCGGGGGGGGAGGGGAGTGAAGGAAGAGAATGGAGGTGAGTCCCGCGTCGCAAAGCTTCACCAAACCATGTGGGCCACTCGGAGAGTTCCCCCAAATCCCCGAGGACGCAGCGTCCCGGGCTCTGCTGCGGCCGTCTTGGTCTGGTGCTCACTCGGGCGGCTGAGACCCGTGCTGAGCGAGCGCGCCCCTCGCCTTTCCTGCTGGCTCGACACCTGACCCCACCCCCGGGATTATGTACACGCATCATTGGGCTTCATGGATGTGGAAAGGGGGGCAAAGGTAGGTTTAGGGGGTACGTCCGGCTTTAGCGAGGGTGTGCGCTTCAGCCCCGACCTGGTCAATGAGTTGTAGGCGTTGAGGCTGGGCTGCCTCGAAACAGTCACGGCTGGGCCAGACGCCTGCGAGCTGTGCACCTGAATGGAGTCCACTCGCTGTGGGGCGGGGGGCGGGTTGTCTCCCCGGCCAAAGCTCTGGTTTCTGGAGAGGTGGGAGGAATTGGAGGAATTAGTATTGTTTCTTTTGAGAGTAGTAGCCTGGTGGCTTCTCGTGAGCGAGTTCGTGGGGTAGCTCCTCTTATAGTCAAGCCCGTAGGAGGAGGAGGGGTGCATCTCCAGCCGCTTGCTTAGGCCGCTCTGAGACAGGGAGGCTCCCGGAGGGCCTAGGGAGGCCTCCCGCTGGGGGACTTTGGGGGGCAGGCTGTCCAGATTCTCCACTAGGTTCATCCCATGGTTGGGACTCTTGCTGTTGAGATGCTCCTTGATGGTTTTATACTCCAAGGTGGCCGCCTGGTCCTCCAGGGCCATCTGGGCCACCTCGCTCATTTTAGGCTGGTCCACGTACTCATGCTGGTAGCCCTGCTGCGTGATGGGCAGGACCACCACGCTGGGGATGTGGCTGGGCGAAGCCCGGAGAGGCAGGTCCGTGGGAATCACAGGGGATCCCATGGGGGGCATGTCCTTTGTGCAGGCATTGATGAGGTTCTGGTTCCTTTCCCACTCCCGGCTGCCGCGGCTGGGTTTCCGCTTCTGCTGCAGTGTTGGCGTGGACTCTGGGGTGGGCAAGGCTGCTAGGTCCAGGTGGTGCTGATCAGCCTTAATGAGCATCTTGGCCGTGTTGCTGGGCGTGGTGAGCTTGCCGTTGTGCATGAGTGGTGTGAGGATGGCCTCTGGCTTTGGGTCTTTGGACTGGGTGTCACCAAAGAGGCCGCTGAGCTTGGTGACGCTGCTCATGGAGCCCCGGCGCGAGTGGGTGAGCTCCTCCTTGCGTTGCACCGTGGACACCTCTTTGCGCCGGTGGTCGCAGACACAGTAGACGATGATGCCTGAGAAAACGGCCCCCATGACAAAAGCCAGGATCACCGCAATGGCCAAGAGAGTGACAGGAACGAGCTGGTCATGGCCTTTGAGGTAACTTTCGCGTATCACTCCTGCAACAGATATCGCATGTGGTGTTAAGAAATGAAAGAATACCGAGAGGCATATTTTTGTTTGGCACTCACCCTGTTAATTAATAACAGTAATAAGTGACAATAGCACCTCAGCATAAGTTGTCATCAAGGCGCAGCTTTCCAAACATTAACTAATTAATCCTCCCCAAGCTCTCCCCCACCCTGCAAAGTATGTAAATAGACTTTATTTGTTGCCTTCTTTCTGTTCTGAAAAAGTGCTTCTTCTCTGAAGTGCTTGCTCTTTCTACTTTGCATTACTCTGTGGGATATGGAAGTCAGTTGTTTCCAAAATTTAACCCCTTTTCCCTCTTCATCGTTCAATCTGCCCCTCATAAAATTGGGATAACTGAGATATTTTGAGTCAGGAAGAAGAGGCAACAATTTCACCCACGTTAAATGAACAAACCCGCACAATGCTTCAGGCTTCCAGGGTCTTTTCTGATGACTTCTTATGAACACCATGGTCTTTATTTGGAGAAAAGCTAAGTTTGCTTTTTAAGCAACTGGAGGAAGGACAGTATGTGTCATTTACAGTGAAAGGAAATGGCTAAAGCCCACAGATTACAAATGTATGGTTTTTGCATCACCCCTCAAAAGAAAAAAACACACAGAGACAAAAACACACCCAATTTTAGGTAAATATGCTGAATGTTTGAATGAAGCTCTTCCCTGACTTGAACTGAAAGGATATTTAGAAAAGGGTACCATTTGGGGCCCCAAAGTGGGTTTGAGAAGTGTCAGGTCTCATTATTACAGCTAGATTTTGCTGTCACATTGAGATTTTTCATTAGAGCTAATCTCTTCAATTTAATAAAAACTACATGACTACACCCATCAATAATCTTACACCACATTAACCAGGATGCTGTTTCTGAAGAAAGTTACTGTCCCTGTTCCTGCTTGATCAGCCACCTCGCTGAAAGACTCTAATCAAATGCAAACACTGAAGCTTTTATTTTTAATACCAAGTGAGAATACATATCACAAATGTCAGATCTTAAGTGCTTGATGCGGTAGCTAAAAAATAAAATCTGAAATACTTCAGTTCCTGCCTCTGGAGAGGGAAGGAACAGGAATACATTAGAGGCACTGCATGGGCTGAGGAAATGTAAACATTGTTCCCGTGATGGAAACTGATAGTAAGACAGAAATGTCCCCTCTCTGGCCCAGGAGACACATTTTTCATCTACTAAATCAACTCTTTCTGGAATATGTTTAATGTGTTTTCTTGACAGATATCAGTGGCACAGAATTAGAATGAAATGAAATATGAAATAAAAATCTCTACCCCTTCCCAAACCCACGATGCAACCCTTAAATTTCTGCTGAAATGCTTTGTCTATGTCACAGCTGAGACCTTGAAGAAATGCAGCTTTGTCTTGGGGTTTTTCTGCTAGAATATTCTGATTAGTGAAGTGATGGCTTTAAAACTCAGAAACCTTAGCCTGAGAAGATACATCCTCTTTTCTTTCTAAATAGCTCTCCTCCCTCCCCCCTCAGTTGTGACATCACAATTGGTTGCTGTGGAAATGATTGTCCAGTAACAAAGGATTGTGACTTCAGGTGAGGAATAAATAGAAGCAGCTGAGATCTCTTGAGAAAGAAAGAATCTGTGATTAAATAAATGCCCTTGATAATGAAAAAGTAGAGGAGGCACTTCATCCCCGGGAAAGGGTGTGTAAGATGGTAAGACACTGAATAATTTGCAAATGTGATACTTTTCAAATATTTCTACATTTATCTTTATGAACTTTTAAGGGGTAGAAACTGAGAAGCAAAAAGCCAGCAGGACCTTCAGGTGTAACTCACACCTTTCATGTTGTGGAGCTTCCAGAACAGTGGAGTGTCTTCGTGTCCAAATATGTTTTAGTACCCAGTCACCGAGGAACTGTGCTAATGAAAATTTCTTCCTTAAGTCTGTACTTCCTTGTTGTAATGCTAAAACAGCACTGCTTTTCTTTCAATTTTGATTGTGTATGGTGTTCTGTTGAATATCATTTCTAACCATCTATGTATAATGGTAAAAAAATGTAAACTGGATAAAATGGTTCTAATTTCCCTCATTGATTTGGTGATCTCAGTGAGGCAACATTATTTATTTTATTTTTCGACCGAGGAGAAAGGAGGGAGAGAAACATCAATGTGTGGTTGTCCCTCATGTGCACCCCTACTGGGGATCCAGCCTGCAACCCAAGTATGTGCTCTGACTGGGAATTGACCTGGCGACCCTTTGGTTTGCAGGTTGGTGCTCAATCCACTGAGCCACACTAGCCAGGGCTGGGTAAATTTTTTTCATAGCAAAGGGCTTTTCATAAATCCCTTTCAGACAAGCATATTCGTGGGAACTGTGTCTTCCCAATAAATGCATACTCATAATAGGTACCTGTCCACAGTTGGCTTTGGAATTTTGTAATTTAAATTGCCCTCTCCATTTAAGTGGAACATGAAAAGAATAAGGCTAGAACAGTCTGTTTTTTTTTTTCATTCATTGTTTAATTGAGAAGAGTGCAAAATTTTCAAGTTTGTCCACTGCTTCTTAACTTACTTTTAACTTCCATTCATCTTTCATGTCTGAAAGTGCTCGACTATCTCAGACTCATGGAAACCTCTTACTCTTTCACTGGGAAAAACTCTTTTTTAGGGGGTACTTTGGGTTCAGGTTTTTAGTTGTTAATGAATCAAGCAAGATCTGACTTTTGAGAAAAATGGTTTCTCAGATAGTTCCCTTGTCTCATTTTGTTTTGTAAATAATGCCCTTAAAAACTTTTATATATCTCTTCAACTTTGAGATATCTACCTTGAAGCACATGGCTTCCCTCATCTGCTTGTGAAAATTCAGAAACTCCAATCCAAAATTAGAAACAGGTCAGAGATTAAGTTGAAAGTGCTGTCAAGAATAAATTAAAAAATTATTTTCAGAAAATCCCTTCTAAACTTAAAGCTTTTTGCTTATATCATGAAAAAGGGCAGGGGGGCATTCATGGAAATGATTAAATCATCTCTGCAACATGGTGATCACAGTGAAGGACTGAACACAACAGATTGTCAGAGAGGCTGGGGGTTGTGCAAGCTGCGCCAGAGGTCTCTGAAGGCCTAGAGTCTCAGGCTTCCACTTACGGCTTGCTGGGTGACCTTTTGGCGAGTGACTTAATGTCTCTGGGCCTCAGTTTTTTCATCTCTTATGTGGGGTTAACCCATCCTTATTGGGTTGTTGCAAGAATCAAATGAAGTAATGAGTAAGAAACAGCTTAGATGTCATGGTTTGCAGGATAAATCTGAAGGTCAAAAACAGCCACAGGAGAGAAGTGGTGGATTAGTACCTCCCCAAGGACTTAAAACCAATAGTCAGGGCCGTTCCAGTTGGTTCCCTTGGCTATGGACCTCCTGGGGGAGAGGGGACAGGCCCGTTTTTCCCAGATCCAAACCTTGTGCTGTCCAAATGTTGCCAAAGGATGATATGGTGAGGCAACATAAGAAGACACTGCCTACTGGTCCTGAATTTTGAAATAAGTGAAACAATGAAAGTGGGAAATGTTCAAAAAACCATGATTATAGTTAGACTTATTTCTAGTGGGACAGTGATCCTGTAATCAGCTCCTTGAGGAAAGGCACCAAATGTTATATGCATATATTAGCCTTACCATCCCCAGAGCACTAAGTAAATGATTATTAAACAAATGGGTTTGTAGTGCCGGGTAGAGGCAAGTTTTTAATGGACTTCTAAACTTGGTGGGTCATCTTTGGAGTGACTGTAACCTTGCTTCTGAAGTCACTGAAACATATCTCCAATCATATAACAGGATGAAGTCATACCAACATCCATTAGACAAAAGAAATCTGTAAAGGTGCTCAGTATTTGTTCAAAATAACGAAAGAAACTATTTTAAAAAATGAAAAGGAAGTCATTCTGGGATAACGCCAGAAGAGACAATGAGGGTGAATGGGTTGTTTGTAACAACTGAGTGTTCAGGTGGACTCGAATATTCAAAACAAATGCCTCTGTGCAAAGGGCACGGGGCAACCCTGGGGAAGTGGGAGGGCCTTTGTTCGGTGGTGAGTGTACCACCCCAGGTTTCCCGGCACTGTGCAACGACCAATTAGAGTTGGTTTCTCTACTCTAGGGTGTGGAAATGCCTTTCTCTACCAATCCCTGGGTGTTCTGCTCTCACCAATTGAAAACAGGGCATTAGTAATGAAAACAGTTTCTGAAAAATCCTTTGCATTGATTCATTAACCACTAGCTATTTCTCACCAGTCATGAAGTGCTAAATGGTTTATTCTTTCCACCTTCCTATTGCAGGAAGCAAGGCACACAATGGCTTAGAGATTTCTCTGAAATCATGACTAAATGGGCAGAACTGAGAAAGAATAGAATCTCCATTGTTGTTTTTTTTTCCCCCTGAGGTGAGAGTTTTCAGATGCTGGAAGGAGATCTCAAAGGGGCAGTTTGAAGGGTTTTAGAGATTGAAGCAATGAAAAGATTACGAACAACCCCACCCTCCAGGCCCTACAATATGTAATTCAGATGAGAACAATCATAAGCTGTAAAAGAGGAAGCCCAACAGAGTTCTGATTCTGCCTATGATGACCATGTCAGTGCATTTTGACATTTCAAACATTGAATTCTTTAAAAATTGGTTTCTGGTAGCCCTGCTTGCAGGTTCTCTGCAATTGCCTAGTGAGCATGGGGAGCCCAGCACCAGGGTCTAGATTGTGATGTTCTTGGTGCCTTTTCTGTCACTCCCCTGGTGTAACAAGGTTTCAGCTCCAAGCATCTTTGTGGCTGTCTTCAGCAAACATTTACTGAGCACGGACTAAAGCGCTGTGCTTGGTGCTGGGGAGACCAAGGTGAAGGTGGCATAACCCTGTGTGATCCAGGAGGGGAGGAGGAGGCTGATGCTCACGCATGAACTATATATCCAGAGTGTGGATGCACCATGAGATTCATTGCTTTCACTTCAGTATAGGCAAAGGCTTTATGTAGGAGGTGGCATTTGAGACAAACCTTAAGAATGCATATGATGTCGGCTGAAGTGGAGAGAGCAGCCAGAGCAAAGGCATGGAGGGAAGAAAATGAAGGATGTGCTCATTAACGGTGAATGGTCCAATTCCCTTCTAGTCTCCTCTGTTCTGCATACCTGGCACTGTGCTGCACTCTTAACTTGCCTCTGGGCTTTCACACAGGCTGTTCTCTGTCTGGAATATCCTTGCTCACCTTCTGTTCCTCCGACTCTCTCCTTTAGGGCTCAGCTTAAGTGGAGAAGCCCTGTCCAGCTCCCTCAGAGTAGGTCAGCTCTTCCTCCTACAAGTGTCCTGAACTCTATCCTAAAATCATTGCTCTTATGATACTTGCTTTGTGTTTGTTTTCCTCATCCAGCTAGGCTGCTCTAGGAGGGAGAGATTTACCACTGAATCCCCAGACATAAAGAGTGCTCACTAAATATGTGTTAAATAAGTCGTAAATGAGTAGTTGTAGAGATGAAATAAGGGTTAAGCTCTAAATACCATTTGGAATCAGGTTGTGATAGCCTTGAATAACTGAAAAAGGTATTTAGAAGACATGACTATTTTGAAAGGAAAGTTCTTGGTTTGCCTGCAATTCCAAGGGTCTCCTTTCCCAAGAACGATGACTTTCAGCTTACTTGCTCCACATTGAATCCATTATTGAAAGACTGGCTTCAGAGAGTCAATACCTTTGTAATAAAAGCACAACTAGTCTACATGAATCTATAATTGCTATTTTTAAAATTAAAATAGTCTTCAACTATATTTATCCCCTGCATTCTACAGAAATAGATGTTATCCTTTAAAAAAAAATCAACACAAACAAAAAACCCTCCATAAAATTAATTGCTCTGATTTCTAAGCTAAATAACAAGGAAGAGCCCTACCCATCTGTTGCCAATTATCTTGCTAAGTACGTGAAACCTAGGCAGCCAGTACCTCGAAACGGTTAAGTGCATACTTCCCTCTCACCCCTGTTCACTGGACTGCCCGTTTCAGAGCTGCTGTGATATGATGGATGTGTCTGTCTCCATAGTGAAGTGATTAATAGGCATCTGTGTAAATCAGACCTGGTAACCACAAAGACAACAAAGCCTCTCTGTGTCGTGTAGAGAAATCTGTAAAGGCAAAAAGGAGGATGGACATTTCCTCCACTGCTGAGCCAGAGCAGGGTTCGTGTTGGGTCTGAGAGCTAAGAAAGATGGCAAAACACCAAGAAAAGCCCTGGAGTAGTATCCCCTAAAAATAGACTCTCGATTCTGCTTTATAGTAAGACAAGCCTACAATTTCCTTGAAATCCTCATAACAACTTGGGTGAATGGAATCTAACAACCCAGTTTTTCTCATTTGAAAATCTTATTGCAACAAAATGCCAGGCTTACAATCCTGCAAGGCAGTATGAATGAACTAATCATGGGCCAAGCATCATGGCTGCTAACCACAGAGGGCCTGCTGTAATCCCTCCTAAGGAGAGACGAAAATAAATAGGGGAAAAACCCTAACTGGAGACCATCTAGCCTCAAAGCCACGCCCCCGCCAATGGTGATGACCACACTGAAAGTGCAGTGGGAGCTCTCTGCGGTTATCTCGGCAGGAAGCAGCCTTCTTCTTGTCTTACGGCGTAATGTGAACCAGATGGCTTAGGGATAAACTGAAACTTCAGGAGCCATGGAAATGGGCTCAGAATTTATAACTCAAACTTTCCTTTACCTTTTATTTTATTCCCACCCCCCACCCTGTGCCAGAAGACTGAAGATTCGGTGCTGGAGGGGCCTTGGTCATCAGGGTGGTGAAGTCATTGGCCACACCAGAGCAGAGGCAGCTTGCTGGCTGTGTACTATCCTCAGCTCAGAAGCTATTTTTTAAAAACTTACATACTGAAATAGTGCTGACCGTGACTGACTGTGGATGAATCCACTTCCCGTTCTATCACCTTTGAAATGGATGCATTTTGTTGGTGTTGGGAAGCCATCACAGGAAGAAAAGGGAGAATGAGCATGAAACTCATTTGATTTCTGATTTTGGGGGGAGAAACAGCTTCATTTCCCACTCTGTGCCAACAGGAGGGCTCAGTTCACTGTCCGCCTCTGCTCCAGTGTTCCAGATTAGGTACTGCGACAGGAGTGCTCCACCCAGGGCAGGGGCTGAGATTGCACTGGGAGTCATGATAAGTTACCTTTTACAAACCATGCCCTGGGATGTTGGTCTGCAGTTCCAGGCGTTATAACTCTCACTGTCTTTGCAGAGGTAGTGATTCTTTCAGGTGCACAAGGTTTTAGCAGTATTTGCATGGTTTATTTTCCTCCTTTTTGAGGTTTTCTTTCTAATAACACTAGAAACCTAACATCTAAGTAATTTCTGAAACCAGACAAAGCATTTCTATTATCCAACTTTCTGGTCGCATCTTCTTCCTTTGCTTTCTCACAAAGCATCAAAGCTACAAAATGGATAACAGGATATTTTTATAAAATTTGTGACATTCAGGTGATTCTTTGTATTATTTGCAGGCTTCTCTTTTTCTTTACAAAGCAAAGATAAAACAAATATGAGGAAATAGTCTGTCTGAATACTCCTAAAACCGACAAATTAAACTAACTAGAAATACAGTTCTTAGGACCTAGGTTATAGATGAGGCTGAGTGTTAGTAGTTAAGAACAAAGTTCCAAGTCATAAAGACCTAGGTTTAAGTACTGGCTTTATAACTAACTAGCTGTGTGATGTTAGGCAGGTCACCCAGTCTAAGCCCCAGTAGTGTTGGTTATAAGTGTTGTTGGAAAAGTTAAATAGATTAAGTAAATGAATGCATTTAAAGTACTTGGCATTGCAGAAACATGTTAAGGCTCAATTAATAATGTAAGGGAAGTGTTTCTAGAATTTGTGACAAGTTAACCTGCCTTTGACAGGGTCCAAGATAGACTATTTTAATGCAACACTTTGGTAGGGTTCAATTGTGTTAGCCAAGAGTGGAAAGTAAGGATTTAAAAATACAACAAAATCTTGGAGAGTGACTTTAAATAAGTTGGTCCATAGCAATGGGGAAATTCTCCTAAATCAGTGCTACTTGGCATTAGCATCACCTGTAAAGAAATACCTGGGTCCTACTCAGACCTTCTGAATCAGAATCTCTGGAGTTGGAATTCAGAAATTTGTGTTTTAACAAGGTCTCCAGATGATCCTTATGTTCACGAAAGGTTCAGAAGCACTGCCCTGAATGACATGAATAGTATTCTGGAAAAAGCATCTAGGTGTTTACCTTTAAAGGCCAACCTCAGACACCATCGAGGCAGCATATAACCAGATTTTAAATGAGTAAGTGCAGTTTTCCTTGTAGCTCAAAGTCTGAGTCTTTAGTGGGCCTCATGTATGACAATTGCTTTACTGCAGTTACTTAATCTGACAAAGAATACAGAATCGATGTGATTTTATTGGAAAGACTAATCCCTAACACTTTCCCCTGGTACCTGACAAAAGCTTGACATGGCCTGAAGTACTGTGCCACCACTCCTGTGACAGAATCAGCCCAGTTTGCTCGAGCCAAAAGCTGCTGGAGAAAGGCTGGTGGTCTCTTTCTTTGCCCCAGCATGAACACGTGCAGGGAAGTTCCAGGTGCTCCCCATCTATGTCACGGGGGCCATCAGTTATATCCTAGATGGGACCAGCCCAGTCAGGACCAGGTCCCAGGGAGAAAAGCAGCAGATTCTCAGTGGGAGCTCACTATTGAACAGAGCAACCTTCTTCAAAGGCCTGTACCTCATGTCACCTCAAAATTGGCTCCACTCAAAACTGCACGCAGCATCCAGCAGCATTTCCCTTCTACCTTTGTATGATCAGGCAGGAGAATAAGAGACTCAGGAAGATTATTTTCCTTTTTATTTCCAGACCGGAGGAAGGACCTGAGTTCATGTTTCATTCCTGCGTTAGAACAATACAAATGCCCAGCACAATAATAATGAAAACGCCTGGTGCACTCACTGGCGCACAGTGCTTCCAGAACTGCTGGGCTGAACTGAATCTGCAAATCCATAGAATTATATAAGATATTTTAAATTACATTAAACTTCTGCTGTGTGCTTTTAAATCATGGAGTGCAAGACCCATCGGCACTCCGAGTATATTTATTACCTTAACAAATGTCAGATGATTGTGTCCAGCGTTATCTATTATTTATGAATAACAAGAAGCTGTAAGGCTGGAAATGACAAGCTTTAATATGTCCAAAAGGTTAGGCATAATGCAGTTTGCTGCCCTATAAATTTCTCGACATCATCTTCCCTCCTCATAAAGCCCTGCCAGTGGTGACTGCGCTGAACTCCCATTATTACTGAATGGTTCCTAATGACTGCCCCTGCCTTCCATGAAGAAATGGAATTGCAGATACATTTTTGAAAAAGAATGCATCCTTGAAAGAAATATAAAATTTTAAAATAATTGGGGAATTCCTGTTATCCCATTAAAAAGGAATTTTTTCACAAAGACAGTTATCAGGCTGTAGACTTCGGAGAGCTTAAGAAATTACTAATTAAGGATGGCAAACCACCACACTGCTCGTAATGAGCTTTCTGACACCGGTGATGATCCCATCCACTGCGCATCCAGTGTATTTGAATATATCCAACTACATTTCACTAGTTCACTTCGGGGCCCTTCAAGGACGGGAGGTGCTGGGAAACTGGCCTCTTCGCCTCGCAGGACTTCCCCTAGAACTTGTGCAGCCTGTACTTTCCTGGGACCCGCCCGAGAACACAGCTTTTCTGTTCTCTTTCTCTCTGTGACAGTGGCGTGAGTTATGTATTGTGAGCAACTCCTGCAGCTTTTGAGGCCATTATCATATGTCAAGAAAAGAGAAATGCCCTCAGGAAATTTCCCCGTGTCCACTTTTTGCCCTTGCTAGACTACTTTGTCTATGGAGCAGTAAGGTAATGCAAAAGAAAACTTGTAACAATCATTTTTTTTAACTGCAGGAAATGAGGCTATCAGAAAGTTTTATTACAAAGCTAATGTTATTTTGCCATTATTATACATGATTCTAAATACTTTCAAATGATTCTTCGCTATTTTACCATTAGGACAAAAAATTTTTAGATGAACACAAGTGCAGTTTAACCAATAAAGAGCAAGTTTGTAACTACTCCAGATGTTCAATCAATAAGATCATGCCTAACCCAGCCCGTGCAATCCTTGTAAGTTCCACTAAGCTGTCAGAAAACTTTGTCATTGTGTGTGTGTTTGTGCATAAGATGGGAGAGTGGAAATGGACTTTCAGGAACAGGGAAGGGGCGAGGCGGACTCATGTCCGTGGTGGAGCAGCTTGAAAAAGTGGCTATACATTAAAGGTAAGAAGCCCCTCTAGTAGCCCCTGAGTTGAGTTTTTAAATACCCTAGGGTTTAATTTGTTGATTTTAAAAGAAGAATTCAAGCCCCCATAATCATAATTTAAGTCTTTCACTTTAAAAAAAAAAGGAAAAATGGATGCTAGGTGAAAAAAAGGTTTAGTTAGTATCTCTAAAAAGAAAGTTAAAATATTGGTGTGCAGATTCAGAGAGGCTGGGAGATGAAACAGCTTTCTACATGGCTGGCATTTAACTTATTTCATCTTCTACCCTTCCACAATAATCTCATCCAGACCTTAGATAAATCCAGCAAGTCCCCAAGAGGATACCCAATTAATTAGATCAAATCTACATCTCTGCTGGCACTGCCGGAAGGACAATTACAGCCTTCTAAGTGGGCTTCTCACCTTTGTCCCTCCTTCCCAGCACACAGGCCCATGGAAACTCCCACATCAGCTGTTTAAGAGCCCAGCACCTAACCTCACAAAATCATTTTTCTCAATTTTTCAAAGAAAAGCCAGACTACAAATAAATTCCTTTTTTGGTAAATGACAAAGAAATAATATAGCAAAAATAAATGCTGGCTCCCTGCATTATATTTTCATTTCTTTCTCAGTCTCCCTGATTACAAAAATCTCTGTTCTGGATGAAAACTTTGGCAAGTGCCATGCACCCCAGCATTTAACGAAAGTGACAGAGAATTCCACAGTTGAGTTCAGCTTGCTTGGGGCTTTAAGCTTGGCATGGAGCATCTGCCAGGGAAATGCCAGTGATGTGCAGACACTTCAGATCCAAAAGTGATGCAAAATTTTATGTTCCAAATTTATTGTGTATGTAGTTAATAACCTGATGTGATTGAATAATCAATTTATTATATCCCTATCATTTATCAGTCTCTTGATCCCCATCTTTCCCTCTCTCCTACCTCATTTTACCCCTTTCCATTCATCTGCCCCCACTGCCTACAGCTAACACCAAAACCCCTTAGTCTGACTTTTAAGGCTGCACACTACCATTTCAATGTCATTCCCATTCCATTCCAGCCCTCTATATTTTATCATTTTCAGCACAGCGCACTACTTGCCTCTTTATCATTACGCTCTCTAATAGGTTTGTGTCTTGGTCATGTCACTTACTTAGCTTGGAATATCGTTCCCCTTTTCCTTCAAGACTCGCAAGGCTTTCCCCAAGCCCCCAACTTGGAATGAGTGGTGTCTCCCTTTATCCTCTCTCAGCACTTGGCCCGCCCTCTTTCACTTCACTTCTTTTACTCTCGGACTTCCCTCTGCCCCATCAGCTCGCCAGGAGGTCACCTGCGCGTGGCCCCTGCCAAACTGTAGCATCTTGAGTGCAAGGCCTATGCTTGTAACACTCAGCATAAGGTTTGTATACAGCACAGGTTTGCTGAGTGTTGAATGCATGAAGAAAGAAATGAAGGAGGGCCGCTGTTTTGCCTTTCTTTGAGACTAAGGTAACAGTCACCGATATTTAAGTGTTATTTTGTAGCACTTTTTGGATTCCAGTTTATCCCCTTCAAAGCCATGGAAGTGGGAAATGGCAAAAAAAATAAAAGAACCACACGAAGAAGGAAAAATAATATGGGTAACATACAGTTGGTTAAAACCTGAGGTTAAAATTAGGAAGGATTAAGTTGTAACCATGCTGTGTTTAGGAACAGATTGATTCTGAGCCCTCCTTACTTAGAAGTGGAGTGTGAAAGCCTCCTGTTAGTGATAATCATTTAGACTATATTTCAAACACATGTAAGTTTTAGTGGTAATTCTCTGAAATTAAATATTTTTCACAGAATGAAATTTTTACTTTAATTCCTCTTACATGGTTTATTCTAAGAGTTAAAGGGCAAATGTAATCCAGAGATTAGATCTTACATTCTCGCTGAATAACTTATCAGGAATCTCTTCCATAGGATTTCCAGGCAGCAGGTAAATATATAGCACAGCCGGTTAAATGCAAACCTCAGACAATATTTTAGGGTAAGTATGCCCTGTGTAATATGTGGGACATACTTACACTAAAAAATTATTCATGGTTTATTTGAAATTCAAATATAACTGGGAGGTCTGTATTTTTTCCAGCAGTCCTCTTCTACCCTTAAATAATGTGCTACTAGTTATTCCTACAAATATCCTTTAGACTGTTAGACTCACTCTAAACTTATGGAGATTAAAATAGTTTAACAGATAGTAATAAAAATGATTCTGAATCATTATGGTTTAGTTAGCAGAATTTACAAATAAAAAAATACTAATGGGCTGCATTTTAAGAATTGTATTTTATTTTTCATTTTATCAGCAATAACAGCAACTTGGTACCATATTTCTTGTGACCTTTGTAGGATACTTTTCCTCCAACCCTCAAAAAATAGAAATAAGTGAACTCTAATTCAAAAGGGTTTTTGGAACAATAGCGATCAATTTCCCATTTCTTAGTGTCCTTGGCCCTGACCATGCGTGTTCCTCGCTGGGCCAGTTAATGGTCAGACCGTCAGGTCGAAGGCAGAGCGCTCCTTGTTCCGCCCACTGAGAGGCCTCCTCATCAGACAGAAGTCCTGTCTCCGAATTCTCTTAAGACTGTCCTGTTCAACCATCACATTTAGAAATGGCTGTGATACTACAGGTTTTACTATAAAAGCTATGCAAATTATCACAGGCTTAGTTTTTAAAAAAAAATAAAGCTCAGTCTGTTAAAAAAATAAAAAGGCCTGAGTTTGCCAGCATGTCCACAAAAATTTTAAATATGAGCCCTGTGCCAAACATCCCTCACTTTCTTCTTCCTCCCTGTCAAGTGAAATACAACTGCTATAATATTGGTCCTGAAGGGAAGGACTACAGAAAAGGGACTGGAAAACTATTTCCAAGTGCTGCGTCCTTGATGTGTTCAGCCAAGTTGTCTTTGGTTGCCTAATATCTTTTTCTAAAATCTGCTGTGCACAGTTTTGCCTTGTTCACGAAGACAATGGTGGTCGTAAAAGCTTTTTGGTGCATTTCCTAGTCTATGTGTGCTTCATCTGTCTGGCCATTTGATAGTTCTTGGACAGGAACTGTGTCTATCTCTAGAATAGCCTCTAACTCCTTATTGGCATCCGATACTGTGCTATGGAGCCAGTAATAAATTTTGTTTGAGAAGCTGCAGAAAACATTTTTGTTATGGTAATGGTACTGAAGAAATGGCAGAGAAAATTCAATCCAAGTGAAGGAGTCAGGGAAAGAAGGGAAGCTTATTTTTCTCCCTTTATTACTGTCATCAGCAATAATTTTCTCAGTACATAAAATTAACCTACACATGACTTTGATAGGAGCTAAGAAACTACTTTCCCCATCGGGAGAACTGGGATGCTTTAAAAATCCCCAATCCATCAGGTTTTAAGCATTGGAGATTGTTAAAATGGAAGAGTGATCAGAGCTAGGTTCTATTATCAAATGGACTCACGTAATGTCAGATTGCTAAGCCTGTTGATGAAGAAAGCTGGGCTATAATGGTCTGGGACTCAGAATAGGTAAAGTTTGAATGAGAGAAAAATGAAACAAGGGTCAAGTGTAGGTTATTGCCAGGCCAGGGGAATGCACTGTAACACATGAGTCCTTACAGATATGGGAAAAGTAGCCGAAGTACTAAAGGGAAACTTTACCCTAGGCCGCAGTTTGGGCATTAACTAGCTACAGTCTACACTTGGCTGCTCACTGCTGGTCTGGAGAAAATCTCACCAGATGCTTAACAAGCCTAGAATGACTAATTTTTTTTTAGTTTAAATTTATTTTGCTCTAAATTCTTCCTTGACTAAACTTCTCATTCCCAATCACAAAAGCTCAGTAGTTGGAGGAGAAATCAGAAAAGCACTAGATAATATAATTGCAACATTTATAGCCCCGTCAACAGAAGGTATAGTGGTTATTAAATCTTATTCTTCCAAATGCCAGAAGCAAAGTTCTGGTAGTAGTCTAATCCTCATTGGACTCTTTGAATTACTCTAGGCAAGAGTTGCCCGAATTCGAGTCATTCAACTACCAATACTACAATTTTTGTGATACCAATGAGCCTTATCAACCATATTATTTACTTAATATTTTCTTTAAATTACCTTTAGAATGTATTTCAGATGGAAGTTATATCATTATCATAAATGGAAAAAAGTGTCACTTATCATAGTTAGAAGGTAACCATAAAAATAAAATTCACTGAAAGCAAAACAATGTTAATTTCAGCTAGCTCTAGCAGCCAGGGAAAGCCCATAATCTAAGTCCCGTTCTTCCTTGCCAAAAAGAGATAGTAGCAAGTTTAGGGAGTTGTCAGTGATGAAGCACCAAACTGAGACATTTTCCTTGACAGAACCAAGAAGACTGAAAGAGAAGTGAAAATGGCGTAACTTTCCACCACATGCTTCTTCAAATCCATGATGCCCTGGAGACGCCTAAATCATCTCATAGAAGGTGCTGTGTCCAACTCGGAGGCACTGCTGCTGTAGGCTACAGTGCATTTGAGGAACAAATAATTGACTATAAAGAGGATTGTTAATAAACCCTGTAATTTATAAAATTCCATTCAGGATCCTTATGAAGTGTGGACAGTACACTCATTGCCCTTTATAGGCCCTATGAATCTTACTGGACTATTATTTCCCAGACTAAAGGTTGCTGATACAAATAGCTTGTGCATCGATTGAAATACATTCAACACTTACTGTATATTTTAGTTTTAATTATTCATTTGATCTCTTATTTAAATTCTGTTTCTACATCTTTTCCTTATCTATAATAAGCATATCTTGACTAAATGTAATATAGTGGTAATATCTCACTTTAAAGATTTCCCAAAATATATAAACATACCACAATTCTGGCATTTCCAATCAAATGGTAACATTTTGTATATATCAGCTATTTCATCCATTTTCTGAGAGCTCACTAAAACCTTATAAATGAAATCAGACGTAGGGGACTTTCTCCTGTTCCTGATTTATTCTCGCATCCCAATGGTCAGCATTTACATTTTATATTTATGCTACACAGCTCTCTTGGCAGATCTGTACATGGCTAATTTCCTCACAGATCTTGTAGTCTTCTTGGAAATCAGGTTTTATGGTATTGTTACTTTTGGTCAGAAACAAGAAGCACAAGAGTGGCTATTAATTCTCAGTACTGCTTAACCTAAAAAAGAAAGCTCTTATTTCTTTTGCTGTGCGAAGGAGTGGTGGTGAGGGGAGACAAGCCAGATCTAAAAATAAACTGGATTTTCTTTCTTATTCACATGTAATTAGAGCCCCTTTGTAACTACTGCTTACTACCTCAATAGTTATAGGAAGAATAAATAATATGTATTTTTAAATGTGGCAAAACTAAGAAAGCAGTAGCCAGGGCTGCATCTAATTTATCAACTTGGTGATTAAAGGGCTGGCTCTAGAGGCTCCAGACATCTGGGGACCCAGAGATAAAACAGAGCAGTTGGCTGTGTTTTTACTAATGAATCTAGGGTTTGAAAGATATCAGGCAATTTTAAAGAAAAGCAGCAAGGACGAGAGGCATTAGACAAGGCCAATAGGGTAATGAAGGGCAAGGCCAGTTACTGAGAGAGAAAATTACTTCATTTTCTGTGATAATGCTTCTGGTGTGCTTTGCAGGTCTCTTCTCACGCTTTGTTAATATGACTATATCTACATACAACATCAGACTGCTACTCACAGTATAGAAGGAAAGAGCCTTGGAACATTCCACAGAGGGGCAGAGGGCTTGGGTCTATTATTTTGAAAGGAGGAGGCTAAGAACAATGGTAGCAGAAGGGGGTTAGATTGCAAGGTTGGGAACGGTGCTTTAACAGAAGGTGAAGGACGCACAGGGTTAAATCAACACGAAAGACACAGCCAGGAAAAGAAAGAACAGGCGAGCAAACATACTCTGGAAATGCAGAACTGTTTGGAGGATGAGGTGGGACCGAGAATGAGACTAGCCCAGAGTTGTTCAGTATATCTGCAGGGCAGAGCTGTGGGCTCGTCTGCTCACTGGTTTTTTTTTTCCAGCGGCCAAAATAAAAGGGCATTGGACACATGATTCCTCCTCAGCTAGCTGGTCAGTGGACACATTTTCTGCTTAGTGGGGGGAAATGTGCAGTATTTTAGAAACAATTCCAGAGTATATTTAGCTCCTAAAGCTGGCGCATACAAATGTCACATTCCTATGAGACAATCGACCCAGTGAAAAGAGCACCTGCCAGAGGCCCTCAGAAAACCCAGGAAACCCTCGCATCCCAGGAGATGCTGCACACACGGATGTGACATCATTAAGGTGTCCGCGTCAGGGGATGGAAGGAAAAGAAGCGAGAGGATTACAGACTGGGCCACGTTAAGGAACGGCGTAATGAGTCAGAGAAGAAACAAGACTGTTCCACAGAATAACGCCACCACCAAGTCGTAACACACAGTGCTTGGCAAAGGAAAAGAAAAGATCAAACGAAATCATGATCCTTAAAAACAATTCAGAGCAGAATGGAAATCAAAATCATAAAAATCATGGTAAAAGGAACATTAAAGCTACATCTTCCAAAAATTTCTGCACAGCATCTCATTGTCTTTGCCCCATCAAATACCTAATTGTCAAAAATCAAACTCAAATTTGACGGGGCAAGGCAAGGAGCTAATAGCACAAGAACAGTGATCATGTTAAACACCCATGCAGTCCCCTCTGCCACCATTGTTTGACAATTTGTAGACTGCTTCCAGCTTTGTCAATATTCATAATAAGACCCAAGAGAATGAACAATGCCGAATTTTAAAATGATGTCAAAGTGTTAATTGGACTCTCTGATAACCTCCATCCCTTGGGGGAGTTAACGATTGGAGAAAATTCAAGCCACTGGTCTCAGTGAAGTGAAGAAAAACATAATTGTAACTGACAGCTAGATATTTGGTTGCCATATTTAATGCTTTACTGGAAAGGCTGTTCGGTTTTTTAGAAAGTCACAGTGGGCAAACACAAAGTGTTTTTCCTGAGTTGTCTCTTCTTGAGAACCCAGCCAAGACTAATACCTCTGCGGTCTTGAGCCACACACAACAAATAATGGCACATGCTAGGGGACCTGTGGCCTGATGTGATGGTTCTGTCCCACCACAAACCGGCCTGGTGCTTTCTCGGTGTGCTAAGTGCAAGGATCCCTCCAACTTACAGAGGCTGCTGAGACAAAACCCACTTTTAAAAAGAGATTTGGGGCAGGGCACATCAATAAGAAGTTACAGAATAATAACATTGATTAAGGGACATGCTGAAGAACAAGTTAAAAGGGCTACATCTTCTCGTTCTGGCTTGGTGCACAGAGCAGCTGAGTGTACAGCACTCTCAGGAGATGAGATGCAGAAGAGAGGATGGAAAGTTAGCATGCAAGGCTGCCTAGAACACATTCTCTGAGAGGAAAGATGGAGATAGGTATACAGAAAACCCTGAGGGAGGATGTGGTCAATACTGTCCTCCAAGGGTCACTGTGGCTGGACTCAAGTTCTTGCTTGGAGGAAAGTCTTGAAAACATATAGAAGTAAACAATTCTGAATAGGGGGAGACAGCTCGAAATATAACTGGGCTTTTCAGTCTCTGATTTACAAGACTGTTTGTTGGACAAGGAAAGGCCTCTTTGGTTGCAGCTGCAATGCAAGTAGGATGTGTTACCAGAAGCAGCAAATGGCAAGAAAAAAGATGACATTTCCTGTCTCTAGCTGAGCAAAGAAAGCAAAGGAGAATTTAGGACAGTTCACAGTTGAGTCCCTTTCATTTACTGCAGCTTCCTTTCCGTTTTAGATGCATAGCAATTCTGCTTGATTAAATAACATATTTTTACAGAACAGGAAGGCAATTACAGTATGTCTCAGGACCATGGCTCTATTCAAATTCAGTGCCATGGGAGAGTGAGATGCTTACCAGCCAGAAAAGGCTTTGCCCTGCCATTTCTCCATTCACTGATTAAACGGGCCTTTACTTTGATTACATGCACTTGCCAAAGCCCTCACTCCACCCCATTCCCTTGGGGTGCAAAACAAAGACCCAAAAATCACAGAACGAGGGAAGAGAAGTGGAAAGGGATCTCAGGAACCTGCATCTGCTTTGGGCCAGGCCACACTTCTTTTGGGTGGAGAAAGCTTAGCGGTTGTGTTATTTGTTTTGTGTGGTTTCTCCTTGCTTGGGCAATAACTCAGGATCAAGCCTAGCACAGAGGATTGGGTTGCAGTCTTTTTTGAGATGCTTTCAATCATAGTGTGTTGGAGGTTCTTAAACTTTCCTATGATTCAGCTGGAAGCAGTTACACAGTCCTCCCTACTTTTCCCTCCCTCTCCCCCCAGAGGAAGAGGCAATTCCAAGGCCTTACCCTTCTCGTCTTGGTGATTATGGGAAGACACTGCCCCCAAAGAGTCTGTGCTGTCAGGTGAATGGAGCAGATTCTTCCAGTCCAGCATTCCTCCCCTAGACTCATACCCCTCTTGAGCCGCCGAATCTGACGTGGTGGTGCTGGGCAAGAGGGAACTGGAGTGCCCTGTTTTCATCACAAATACGGTTAGGGAAAACATCACTGGAGACGCCCACAGTCCCTTTGCTCAGAGGCCAGGAGGTGGGCACCCTAGCAGGCTGTCAGTGGAGTTCAGTGGAAGACCCCTTGAACTCAGAGAATAAAAGGTCAGATTCCATCTCTGCTACTTGATGGGTGAGCCTCAGGGAATCATTTAACCTCTCTGGGCCTTGATTTTCCTTGTGCACCAAATGGAGATTGAGTGGGATAAAGTGACATAATGGTGAAAAGACCTAGCAGTATCTGACACATAGTAGTTGCTCAAGAAATACTATTATCCTTCTTTGGTATTCCCATAGCAGCACTGGAGGCAGAATGTGTCCACTGTGGGGACACTCTCTGTGACTGATGGGGGAGGTTTATGGTAGTGGACCAGCCTCCCCGCCGGCACAAACAGTTCCGCTGTGCTGAGCCTTTTTCCTGGAGGGTGTGTCTAGTTTTCAGCTTTTCCGACCAACAGGCATTCCTCTTTCTGGGAGAAGTGACTGCTTTCCAAAGGGACCTGCTCCCACCTCCTTTCCACTGCAATGGAGGCCTCAATGCTCCACGTTGTTATGATTTTGCCTTTCATGTCTTAATTCCAACAATGTTATTTTCATGTTTTGTGAGTCATACTTGTGAAAGGTTGTTTTTGAGGCCACAGACTGATACTATTCTGATAAGAAAGATAGCTTTTTGAGGTCCAGAGTAGCCTGTGATAGGAGGTCAGGAGAACGGCTAGTTTGGGAATTAGGGCAGACACTGGACATTTCCTGTGCACACATACCTAAGTCTTCTTCCCATCATTCCACAAGGTCAAATGCAGATCATAGCTTTGATCTGCACTGGCACAATGATTTAAAGAAGCCCCAGTACCTGATGCTATTTGTGGCAGAAATAAAACATAACCTTCCTGTGATTTTCAAGAGGTCTTTGGTTTATTCAACCATTTGACCTATAGCAATCTCTTGAGCAATTTTTAGAAAGACATCGGGACAACTACCTTGAATGAGCAATTGGTGCCTTTGGTAGAAAGCAGGACAGATTCTCAAGTGACTTCAACCTTGGACTGTGATCAGCAAGTATGTGATAAGTAAAATACTGGTCACCAGAGAGAAAGATTATAATGACCAATGCATTTTCTTCTTCCTTTTTACAATTATTATTGGATGTTGGATTCCCAGGAGACTTTAATACTGCCAATATATGCAGGAAAAAGCAAGTCAGCCAGGTGGCTTATCTAAGCTATAATGATTTCTGTGAAAGTACCACACTTAAATGCTACAGCAAAGCTTCGGTAACATTTAAAAGGGAGCTTTCTGTGTAGAACTTGTTTGGCTCCCACACAGCTTCAAACATCCACTTTGCTGCAAATAGTCTGGTTCATATCCCACTGCTAAAAACACGTTCATTTAAAACTCAAGAATACTTGATCTAGGCTTTTTGTTTTTACAATTCTGGGTTCTACATCTCGTCTCCTAACGCTGATTAGAGAGTTAGGGTAAGAAAATAACCTAGAGTTGGAAATACGGAATTACTTTTACTTCCTTTTACTTACATTGAGGTCCAAAATATAGCCTGTATTTTTTTCTACTCTTCACCACTGCTCTAATGAAATACACAGTTAACCTAAGAAAGAACTCAGCACTCTCAGGAGAAGCAAACAATTCAAAATAGCTTTGTACTGAGTAAGGAAGGTGGGGAGGGGGAAAAAGCTGGTCCTCCAAGTAGCAAAAATTTCTTTTACCTGAATTGATACACATTTTGAGTGCTTTCAATTTAACTGTGTTCAAGGGGCAATTTTATGATAATGCCTTAAGTATGGTTTAGGGAGAACATTTCTTAATACGGTAATCTAGGGGAAATATATGCCTAAGGGGCACATTCTCTGTAGAAAAATTTCTTGGACCATATGCTGCAAGTACGTGGAAAACTCATTGGTGATGGAAGGCTATGGCTATGAGAGGATATTAATGTGGACCAGATGGTGGTTAGGTAGGAAAATGTTTTATACAAATGTCAGAAATTAGCTCCTTCCTATTGCTTAAGTGTTAGTCTAATACCCACCCCATCTCCATTCTCTATACGTAAATCTAGAGAAACCATGCATCTGATGTACTCAAAAGAAAATATATATAACAGCATGAGGTTTGTGATCTTGTAAACTTAACGCTTGAGGATAGGCAACACGTGTCACTGATGAACCAGATAGTCAGAGAAAGCAGTACCGGATTCTCGGAAATTTTAGAGCCACCACGTGGAGGACCATTCAGCAGTTCTTAGTTTAAAATCAAAGAAGTACATGAGTATTGCCTAAGTTTAAAATAATGGAAATCACTTTATTTCTTCCTAGAATTTAATTCTACAGGCTATATTATTTTTGTGCATTCCCTAAGAGACTTTGTAACTGAAGCAACGCTACAAAAATAGGTAATCGTTTGTGGATACAGTATTAGATGCCAATAGAATTGGAACCTATAATTTTATCTTGTTAATCCAATTGGGGAGGTCATATTTTAATTAATGGAGTTTATGATGTATAATTCTGATAATAAAGAGAGAGATTTTAAAAGTTAACTTTAGTATGCATCATATTGTTTCTCTATATCTACAAATCTCTGTGATCCCAAAGATTAGAGACCCTTCAGACTAACCTATTCACAATGACTGTAGACAATTAGACACAAAAAGAGACACTATATCAGTACAACAGAGGAAAAGCGAAGGAAAATGTCAGGGTCCAATTCACTAAAAAGGGGTTCTCGATTATGTAACTGGTGTTGTGCAGAGCTTTTGCCAAGCAAGGAGTGCAGGTTTTATTGAAACGGTCTCTTTTTTGGACTTAGGCAGTTGGGGTGGTGGTGTTCACTTTATGAGCCTGCACTCAGCCAATGACCTTTTTAATGGAAACATTCAAAGGACACAGCTAGAAACAGTACGCTTACTTTGCACTGTGGGGTTGGCTTCCTAATCTACATCCATGCTCTTAAATATAGCAATTTGGTATTTCATTTGATGGTACAAATATAGCACCTAGTCCAGTGCCTTGTACATAGTAGGCACTCAATAAATATTTGATGAATGAATTAATTAAATCTGTCCTACATTTATTAACTCTAAAATAAGCTTATCTTCAGTAGTTTGTGAGAAGAAAGTTCCCTGTATTTTTCTAATTACTGTCTGGACCAGCCCTCGTTTTGATGGTCAATTCATTGTCTAACCACTTCACACTGGATAGATTTAACCTGGAATGGACAGGACCATTGGTTAAAAGGAATACTCCAACTCTTTACTTTCATCCCAGAAACCACTGATTGAGAGCTGAGAGTGAAGGGTGTAACATTGTTACCATGTTAACATGGAGGAATGAATAAGTTCCTTTCCCTGTGTGTGTGTGTGTGTGTGCGTGAATGATTTTTGCTCATGAAGAACATCCCATGGTTTAATTGTTCTATCTATATGAGAAATTACCTGGGAGTTAAAGTTGGTCTTAGTACAAATTGATGAATGCTAGGGAGGTTGCTGCTTCAATTAGACTGAAGACCTGAATTTCTCAATATCTGATAAAGATTGTTCAATTACAAGAAATGATTGCAAAGTATGGTATTGTAGAAGAGCAGATGCTAAGTGGCTTCTCTTTCTGAAGGACAAACTAAGCTAGATGACATTTGCCTCCTGAGAATTTTTCCTCCCAGTGGCTGGTGTTTAATATTCTGGCTTGAACCACAGATGAGAGAATGTTAAAGGTAGATGAATTCTGTGGGCTCATCTACTCCACCCTGCCTCACTTCACGGGAGGACAATCAGGAGAAACCAGGCATTGTTTTCCAGCTTATAAGACAGTCATTAGGACTTTCAGAGAGGTTTTTTATTTATGCTAATTAGACACATAGCGTGAGAGTTTACAGAGAGCTGTGAGGCACACTTGTAGCCATCCTGAACGATGTCTTTGAATCCTAAATCCACCTGGCTTTCTTTTCCTTCCTATTTTATTCTTTTCTTTATTTTTTCCCTTCCTTTCTTACCTACTTCTACATTTAAAGACTGTCCTAGAACTGTTACTGTTCTTAAACACAAAAACTATAAAATGTTTGCATATCAATGAAACTTGTAGTCCTCCCCATTGTAATGCATAAGCTTACATTTACCACATATCTTCTTTTCACTTTATATTTTAAAAACACATGAATAGTTTACCCTAATAAATATTTGGAGGAACTTCGAGAAGTGGAAATGAAACATTTCGACCACATTTCAACTTTTCTTATAAAGAGCTCAGAATATTCTGTTTATGGACATAATAGCTTTGTTCAGTCCAGTGTCTGTGTATTCAGAGCAGGAACCATGGGGTAACTCCTGTTTGCCTATCACGTGTACTGTGCCACACTCTTCCTTGTCCACGTTCTAAAGAAATCTGGATGAAAACGTGTCTACATAGTCTCATTCTTTGTGAACTTGAATTTCGATGGCCAATATCATGCTATATTGGGAAGTTTTGCCTAGTAGGAATCTACATACAGGGTGTAGATTTTCCCCTGCAGAATGCATTGTCCCAAAAGTCAGCATTTTGGGAATGTTACTCTCTATCAGTGAAAGAGCTACGGCCTATCAGTTATAAGTACTATTCTTTTATCTTGGATATACTTATGTCCAAAAGTCATTTCTTCTTCCTCAAGAACTCATTAAATATATTCACCAAATTCCTACAGTTAGCATATTTCACATTATGTGGATTCCACTGTAGGACTCAGTCTCACACATCAAAAACAAGCAGAGCGAATCCATGGCATCATGAAATTATAATTTTAGTGAATTGGGACCCTGAAGTAACAGATTCTGGTCCATGGTGTTTAGGAATGAAAACTATAAACTATCACAGGGTGAGTGGCTTGAAGAATTAAAAAAAAAAAAAGAAATCCATAAACTGACCATATACTGTGTTGTAAGACATTTCGTGATCTGGTAGAGGAGTTGAAATGTCTATAAAGAATAATGAGAACAAAAAAATTAAAAAGAAACCTAAGGTTTGAAAATACTGAAGAGGATTAGTGAAACAGGATTTCCTAAATAGATTTTCAGCAATAATTAATTGAGTAATATCTTCCTTACCATTCAACGCCACGAAGGAATCTGAAAGACAAAAGGGAGGAAGGGGTTACTTATGTTTAATGCGAGCTCAGTGTGGCTTGCACAGTAAGTGGGGATGAATACAGAACTACGATAACATATGGTACCCAAAACTAAGTAAATACACTTTAATTTTGGCTTTGTAATATGAGATGCTTTATTTTCCATCCAATTTCATACCCCCGTCTCTTCCCCAAGTGAGTTTTCTCAGTCACTGTTTTTGTTGCCAAGAGACAGAGAAAAAACAAGAGTTAGTCAAGAAATGGTAACTGCGATTATATGTGTTTCTGAGAACTTAAGCCCTAGTTTATACTGAGGGACACATATGTGGATGAAGTAAGTGACATCAGGGCACTTACAAACTACTTCCAGTGACTATACCTAAGGAACAGCAGATTGTGTCCAAGTAGAAAATGAATATCAGTCTATGATATCAACAGTCTTCTGTCCAAAGTGAATAAAAGTGTTTCATTTACAAAAATAAAAAAAATTCGTTGCACTTAGGGGATTTGTAAAAAAAATAAAAAATATCTTTGTTTCTTTTTTACATTTTCTCATTCCATCCTAACCACCACACTGTGAGGAACGGTCCAGTTTGTCGCGATGTTCTGAACTCAGCAGGGGTGTCAGTTAGGTAATTAAACACAAAATGAAAGTAATCACACACTCAGGCAACATACTGGGTGTACCGTGTGTCTGGGTTAGGGCACCGGTTCACTCATCCTGCTACTCAGCTCCTGACCCTGGCTCTTTATGATTTCCTCGTTTCCCCTGAAAATCCTGTTATAGAGTCCTTGCGCACCAATCTTCTGAACCCTCTGAGTGCCTATCAGTGAGGAGGCTTGACCTAGTTGAAGTAGGTCACACTCCAGCAGGAGTACAGGTTGCTGAGAAGCTGCTAGGAAAGGCAGCAGAGGGTCAGGTCAGGCTCACGTCCTGCCCGGAGTGGGCACTCTCGGTGCCCAGCAGGGATGGGATTCAAGGTTCCGCAGCATGCGAAAACACAGAACCTTGACTGCTGAGATTAAAGAGTAAATCACTGGCTTGGGACATGAGGGTCTCCCCTGTGCTAGATACTGAGGCTTCCTTAGGCTTTTCTGCCAAGGACACAGGTGTGGTGTGAGCCTACTGGTATAGCGGACACATGCTAGAGATATTGACCATTTTTACATTTTTTCATACATTTACCTGTAAAATCCAAATCAACACCCCAGTTTTCTACAGATGCCCGTACCCCCAGATCATAAAAATATGATGTTAGTTAATTGAGTTCACTCACAAAGAAACACATATAGACCAAAATCTGTTTCACTGAAAACAGAGTGTTAAGGTACCAAAGTGATTAAGATCCACAGATCGAATTGTTTTACTGCACAGAAGGCACACAGATCTTCTGGCAATGACACTGTGTCCTACAGTGATTTCTTAACTCATTAAAGTTTATGTGTGAATAATGAACTTTTGCCAATATATAACATTTGCAAACAAAAAAATATATGGCAAAGAATTTTCAGATAAGGCTGCCTTATCTCTGTAGTTGATTATGTCTGATCTCTATAAAAATACAAGGTAGAAAGTTGGACGACACATCAGCATTTTCAGGAGAATTTCGATGTTAATCAGATCACAGGACAACCAGGATCCTTTCCATGAAGTTCTACCTATAATGTTACTGCTTAATGACTTTTGAAATGAGCTCTGAGATTAGCATAAGTTAATTCCTATGAAAAGGTTATTTTTGAGTCACTTTGTACTTAGTGGGTTATTTTTGAAAATTTTTTTCTACTGCATGTGTTAACAGATATAAATCTAATTTTAAAAAATAATTACTCTTTTTAGTGGGTATGTTCAAGAAAGATAAAACAGTTCCACCATTCAATTAAAAAGCTAGAGTATAATGCCCAATCTTTTTATTATTTGGCTAAAAATTACAATGTAACAGCACATTTTAAAAAACAACAAAAATGGCTTTTTAAAAATGAAAATGCAGATACAACTTACTCTTCTCTTATAATTAATATTTTGTAGAGTGAATTTGTTCCACAGCTTTATAATAATGAAACAGGTGCCAGCATTTACAGCAGCAACATTGGCTTTAAAACACACTATTTTCTTTATTTGATATTTGGAAGATGGTGTCTGTTATTTATGCATCTTTCGGTGCCAGCTGTACTCGGCTCCACATGCAGGGTAATGTTTCTAGGCCATTCGATAAATCATCTCCGCCTAACCATAAATGTGGATAAGAAGCTTTAACTTACTGTGACAGTCTCCTAGGCCTTCTGTATTGCCACGCTCTATATCCTGTTCGAAAGTCAGTCTTCAAAAAAGGAGGGAGAAGAAAAACAGAAACAAATTCAATAATGTGAGTCACTATTCTGGCTTAGTTCATTAAAGCAATTAACTGAATTTGGTAAATTGAGTGGCATGTGCAAAAAAAATAAGTATATAACAGCCTGACAATTCATCTCTGAAATTTATAGAAATGAGTCTTCTGTATAAGAATCTCCAAAGAGAAGCCATGGTTTAATTCAGATATTATTCAGGAGTTAATTAGTTTGTGCATTATTTATATCCCTCTTTTACTCTGATTTCCTGATCATTCCTTAAACATTTAAATGTTAAAACATACCATTATAAACAATATAGATGTTTATAATTAAAAATAAATTCTTTCCTCTCTATTTTCTCTTTCACTCCGACTTTTGCCTTCCTAGACCTTTATCTATCTCCTTGCTTAGCAACAACTTATATAACAAAGTGTTAAAAGGTACGAATGGCCAGTGGAAATGTGGGGCCCAAGATGAGAGGACTTGGAGGTGCATTTTGCTGAGACCACTCGGGTATTCTGTTCATTACTCCCGGTCCTCAAGAGTCTGCAGCTCATGTTGGAAACCCACACGTGCACTCTTCTCTAAGTCCACTCGGCCAGCACTGGGCTGTGAGCTATATAATACTAATGAGACTAATCATAATATGTATTTTGGTTTTTAACGTAAACACACTGGAATCACCCAAAAGAGTGTAATCCTTTTGGGGCAAACTTTGTGCTTCTTCCTGCAACATAATTAAAATTCCTATTTTGCAACTGCCTTCAGAGTTTATTGATGAACCACACAGGAAAACTATTTTGAAATTCACTCCTTAATCTAATAATTTACTATGTTTGTTTGCTAATTTTTTTTTACTGTTTTAAAACATCGAATTCATCCTTAAAGGATAAGGATTTCTAGGAGTAGTGAAAGCCAGTATTCATCAGGCCCCAAAGACCTCTTTCCAAGGACAGCTGCACACTTTGTTGAGCAATATTCATGTAGATGTTTTGAGAAATATGCATGTAGAATCTTTAAGGGAACAAATTTGGAGTTCATATGTTAATTTAGAAATGATTTTTAAAAATCAGTCTTACTGCCTTTGGTTACATCTGGAGTCTAGAAAGGACACAGGTCACGCCTCAGCTTTCCTCAGTGTGCGTTGTGATCCTCCCACCTTCACGTCAGGAGGTCCCACGAAAGGAGACAAAGGGCTAGCGCTGTAGGGTGTCTATACTGCTACTTGTAAAGCTGAGCTAATAAGATATGGAAGTCAGCCCTTTGTTTTAGTCAGATTTCCAGGTCAGACGGAGTTATCATTAGCCCTGTTTATAGGAACCCTTTCCCTCCACCATATTATGCAGGCGGTGGTCATGAAGTGCCCTTCTGTCTCTTTGCTTAGCTGTTCTAAGACGGGAGAGGAGATTCAGAGCGATGTGAGGGCCATTCCGCACCCCTTTGGATCTGGGGGAGTTGAAGGAATTGACTAAGAAAGAACTGTGCTGCCATAGGGCACCTTCCTTGAGTGGCCATAACCTGTCAAGGACACACATGGAATGTTTTTCCAGTGTTATTTTGGATTTAACATCCACTGGAGTAAAAACATAAACCTTTTAACTAATACCATCTAAGCACTTAAAGACAGAGTAACAATTTTAAGGACCAAAATCACAGGCGTGTTAGCCTGCCCCGATCTGGCTGACCTGCTGGAGGACTGCCAAGAATTGACTACCTAGTGAGTAATAGGGTCACTGTTCTTCAGCACAGAAGAAAGATTTATTGGATGTATACAACATGCTTGCAGTACAAATGCATCGCTTAACAAATGCTCCGCAATTTTTTCTCAGCCCTGTGTGGTCAATTAAAGGAGCCAGTTTTGTGAGGGCTGGACAGACCACATCGCTAATCTAATTGGTATCCAACTGCTCCTTTTCTCCGCTGGTGTCGAATCGCAATGATTAAGGCTCACACCTCCTTGTCCCTCTCTCCAGGGAACACTTAGAACGCACTGTTTCTTCTCTTTGTGTTTTTAATCAGCCTGAGGATGGATGATTAATCAATTGGAAATCTGCCACATGTGATATTGGGGTGTTCTACGAAATGGGAGAAGGAAGGAGAGTGGCTGAGTGGGGTGGTATGTGCGAGCACAAAATTAACCGTGTATAGAGAATGTATAGCACTTTACACTTTCCCACACTGAGGGCACCTTACCTGCTGCCAGGTGACAGGTGGGCACATGAGCCTCCTTCCTTTACCCAGCCACAGTATGGGTCTCTGGAGGCGATGCAGGTCCTGCAGGAAGAGGATGACCATGAGCTACCTAGGACTCCTTTCTAAGCACCTCCTAATGGTCAGTGAGGCAAAGTACATACTTTTTACATTTCCCATGTCGTTCGCACCGGCCAAGGGGAACCTTTATCACACAGGTGGAGAATGCAACATACAGAGAGTTGCTTGCTTTGTCCAGTTGCAATCCCATAATCCTCTTGTCTTCTACTCCATCATAGCTGCACCTAATTTTATAGGGCAGGATAGTAATATCATTAAAAGTTTTTCCCGGATCAGTTCTCTTTTTCCTGCCACCACCCTGATACCTCACCTCCCAGCCCACGAAGTGATCACTTAATCTGATCTAACTGAAGGTAAAACAGATCCTTATGCATGCACACACACATCACACACATACACACAAACACACATATGTGTGTATCTATATAAACACATACATTATTGGCAAGGAGAAAATGTTTTTAGTGTATCAAAAGATTTTTACAAATAATATTAAAAGCTACCTAAAAATGCATAAAACCTAAGTCTGCCATGATTTTCTCTGAAAGAAAGGGATCACAATAACATAATAAATAATTACTAAGAAAGAACCAAACATTCTACATACTTTTCTGGGTTGTAAACACTCATCTCCTCCAGGAAAAGGCTGTCATTTAGGAAACCACTGTTTCCTATTCTGGCCAAGAACTTCAAGATGATTCCCTTCTCTGATCCCAGGAAAACCACAGTGTGGTTCTGATACGGCCCAGCAGCAGTGTCCACCGCAATTTTGGTGAGGCGGTACCTAAAATGACAGGATCGCATTTTTTTCTTCTTTGTTGGTCATTAAAGTGTCCCCTTTTCTACTTCAAACAGCTGTGACATTGCTTTCTAGCAATAACCTTAAGAGAAGTAGATGCATATAAATAATTCTCTCAAGCTGTTCTGGTACCTTATTGCCATATGCACAGCATTAGTATGGCTCCAAGGGGAGAGAGGAGGTATGGTGTGCAGAGGCCAAGTTACATAATAAATAGACAGCCATAACCATCTGAAACCACTCAGCAATGATCCCTTCCATGAGCAACAAGGAAAGGCTAATGTCTCCCCTGAAGAGGGGAAGAAATAAGGGAACTCATTTAACATGTCATTTAACATTGGAAAGAAAAGCAATGGCTACCATTTTTCATACTGTTGTTCTGAGGTGTAAAGCC
Organism: Trachops cirrhosus; assembly: GCA_028533065.1. NCBI lineage: Eukaryota > Metazoa > Chordata > Mammalia > Chiroptera > Phyllostomidae > Trachops > Trachops cirrhosus. The sequence continues at coordinate 119,823,318 of CM052540.1, read as the reverse complement.
TCATCAACAAAATGCCAGGTCAGAAAGCTTTTCAACTGTATGCGGGAGGACTGAGACTTCACAAGGATGTGCCAGCCAAACAAGGTCCATTTAAAGCAAAGGTGAAGGGCATCAGTCTTGTCACATGTCTGGGATAAGTCCTCTTGGGCACTCTCTTTCTTTGAAATTCCTCAGCCATTCAGTACTCCACAGACACCTACTTGTTCTAAGTGCCACGGCAGGTGCCAGGAAGCATGGACCCCCCTGCGAGTTATACTGTTTCCATCTTATAGGCAAGAACCATTATAATACTTTAATATTTATCAATGAAGGCACAGTTTGAAAATGATGATAAAGTTAATTAACATTTTGTTTGATGTCTGCCAAACTGGATGGTACTAGGGAAGGCCTGTTGAATTGTTTGGAAATAAGTTCTAAATATGTACAAGGAGTTTTTAGTGCCTTCACAGATTTCAGATCAGCTATCCCATCTCTGTTGGCCGCCACTTCAGATAACAAATGCTGAAGTATGAACCTTCATACTGGTATATTTGTGCAAAACCTCCTTTTGTCCATGAGCTATTTGACAGCTAGCGACCCAGGAACAATACCTGGATGGAATCTTCAGCTCGTTTAGTAACCATATCCAACCAAACAGGTATCTGCATCCATTGACTGATTCTCTTTGACCGCTCCCCTACTCTTGCACAGACTGGACTACAGTGGTAACCAGGAAGGAAATATCTTTGTTTCCTCTGATTGCTGTTAGTGTCCAGTTAGCCCAGAAACACCCAAAATCTTCTGACTGGGGATGTGGTTATGTGGGTTTGGGGGATCCACCCGACCCACCAACATTTCATAGCTGAATCAGTGTGCATGATAAGAGATGTCTGTGGCATTTCTAAACACGATCCACTGAGATGAGCATAAGATGTAGAAGGGAAGCTCCACTTAGGACAGAGTCTGCTTGATACCCACCTGACCATCGTCCTCAGGAACCACGGCCTATTGATGATAGAAGGCACGGCCTCATCCATGAGTGGGTGTGTTTTGATGAAGTTCAGGGTATCATCAGGAAACTCATTGGAGGTTGTATATTTTTCTAAGGAGGATGAGCCTGCACAGCAACCTGGCCTAAAAAGAAAAAGATAGGGCCCTGACTGGTGTGGCTTAGTGGGTTTAGCATCATTCTGAAAACCCAAAGGTAGCCACTTCAATTCCCGGTCAGAGAACAGGCCTGGATTGTGAGCCAGGTCCCCGGTTGGGGGTATGCAAGAGAGACAACCAACCCATCTAGGTTTCTCTAGCACATTGAGATTTCCCTTTCTCCCTCCCTTCCCCTCTCTCTAAAAATAAATAAAATCTAAAAAAAGAAAAAGAAAAAGAAAGAAAGGGAGGGAGCTTATTTCATGCCTTATGGCAAATTCTTTGAATGAACTGCTTCTGTAAGCATCTGGCATGGAAGAGAATGTACCGTAGGCTGAGAGGAGGAAGTTGAACAATGCAGAATGCCACCAAATACAATGTGCTTAGATTTCCTCCAGAGCCCCTCATTCCACAGAAGAGCCTCAGCCAGGGCAGTTCAGCCTTGCTGGGGGCAGCTTGGCTTCCCCCCAGAAGCACAAACAAATCCCATAAACAGTGATGGAGCTTGAAACAAGTGGGGGAGTGTATGGTTTGCGCATGTCTCAAGGACTGCTCTGTGTCCTAAAACCCTGCGAGAAGTTCTTGAGGCATTTGCTCCAGAGAAGGAGAGAATTAAGCCGACTTTTCCACATTCATGTTTTGTTTTTTATTGATGTGTTTGTTCTTGTTTGATTTGGGCACATATGAAAAGCCAATTACATTGAGGAGTCCCTCCTGAAAGGTCATTTCTTTATAACGTGAAATTTGTTTCTACAAGGTTTCAGGAGTCGAGGGACAGCTCAGTAAAGTCCGATCAGGGAAACACTGACACTAATCCTCTCCAGACACCTGGTTTGCCTGCTGGTGCAGGAGTGGAAATTAGACCCTGATAACAACGGCATAGTCTAGCCCCTTGCAAACGCTGCTTCATGGCACTCGCCCGGCCAGCCCTGTGAAAGGATCCTGCTCTCTGCAAAATGGGCCAGGCAAGCATGTGGAACGATGAGGGTAAACACATTTCCAATCGCAGAAAATCACTTCACGTATGTTTCCTGGCCATAGCTAACACCATCTTCCACACCAAGGGCAACATATTATGTAAGTTCACCCTGAAACCTGAGCCCTGAGGCCTAATTCCCTTCCTGCCTACCTAGAAGGTAGCTAACAATTCCAGGCATTGACTTAGAAACTCCATCTGAACTTTTGCCAGAGTGTGCTTTTTGCACCTAGTCTGCTCTCCATAAGTAATGGAGTGTGCACATGTCAGATAATTCAGATGAAGAAGACAGATAAACCATAAGGGTTCCTCTCCTGGGTACAGTGGTTCATATTATCTAACTTAATTCAATTGAACAGATAGGTATTTTCTGTGGGGTGCTGGAGGTTGGAGGAGGTAGATGGAAACCAAAAAACTTAAGACATTGGGCTGCTTTTCAGAGGCCCAAAAATTCAGTGGAGGAAGCCAAGTACACAGGGATGTTTCTGTGTAACGCAGACTGCAAATGCTGTAATGATGGTACCCAGTGTGTGCCACATACAGTGGGCAAGCGCTGGGTTGTGGTCAGCTTTCTCCTGTCTCAGTTAAAAAGAGTGACTCAATTGCTTTAGTGTGAGGATTTGAGGGAGAATACAGAGGACCCAGAGGTCTCTGGATTGTCTCTGGACAATGGGTTCCCAATGAAGGCAACTCTGGGGCATATTTTGGGAAGAGGGGAATCTGGATTGTGTCTGGACCCAAAACTGACCAGAACCTGGATGACCAGAGATATGTTAATGGTCCATTGCACCTATGGTTTCTTCTTGCCCTTGGCCTAAGTCTTGACTCAGTTCTGATCCAACCTGATCAAAAAATCCAGGGAACACCATTACATTTCACATTTTAGTAGAATTTAAAGACATTAGTCTTTGTAAAATTGAAGGGAAGCAGGGAGGAGCGGTGGAAATCTATCCAGCTGTGTGAATTTGCACAGTACACTTTATACCTCTCTGAGCCTCAGTTTCCTCAACTATAGATCATTGGAACTAGCTGGCTGAGATGGTTCTATTCATCCTAGGATCACGTTGGATAAACCACAGATTAAGCAAAAGACAGGAGAGTCATTGTTTTAAATATAACGTAGGTAACTCTGAATTTTGCTTAAGTGGATGAAAGCAAATGACCTCATAGGCCTTTCCGTTGTTCTGGCATTTCTTCCTGTACAGCTAGCATGGAGGACACTGGTGTGCAGTCTGCAAGATGTTCATTATCAGAGGAGCAAGCTGTACCATTTCTAGGAGTTCAAAATAGCCATATAAATATCTGCATGTACCTGGGCTTAGGCACTCGCTCATCAGGAACTGGTGTCCAAGTGGAATCTGGAGACTTCTGTTCTTTGAATCTTCCAGTAAAAACATTGGCAATGTCACGCATGTCATAGGCACAGACCGCAGACCCAGGGATGCTGCAACATGGCATTTCACACAGTGTTACTCGTGCGACAGGGGCCCATACAGCGTCAAAAACATACTTCAAAGAAACTTCCCTATTATGGGCAGTTGCATTTAAAGTTCATATTCTGAAAAGTGAATGAAAGGAATCCTAGCACATAAGGAGAATATTCCTTGAATCAAATGTTCATCAGTGGCCCTAAAGAAAGGGCTAGTTACAGCAAACTCATAAAGAGAAAGAACCTCTTCTGTCTTCTGGAACTGCTTCTGTTTATAAAGGAAGAGTGGTTGAACTGGTGATTTTGAAGTTTCATGAATTCCCTGATACTAATGATCAGTCAACAACCCCCAAATAAAATCTTCACAAAATATTGTCCATCTTTAATATCAGTAAAAATTTAAAGTAAAAGTGCCTCCACTGTCCACATGTTGCTTCTTTGGATTTGGTACCGCAAGCCAAGGATGCCAGGAATGAGAATGAATGTGTGCAAAACCCATGAATATTTTTAGTCACTGTACAGTTTTTACTTCCTGTTTATTTCCATAAGACTGAACAATTTAAGTCTCTAAAGCATCAACACTTTGCAAATAAAGTGCTCTATTAAGGGCTAAATAATAATAATGACGGTAATCTCTACCTGTAATTGCATTCTTACCTGGCACTCCTGGAAGGACTTGGGGATTTTTGTTCATCAGTGGTTAAGAGGTATGAATAATTCATTCATCTGGGTGTACTGTTTGAACCCACGTTTATTTCTGACTATGGTTGTTCCTTGATTTTGATCAAATAAATTGCAGGCACCAGCTGGCTGAGAGTTTGAATCAGGCTCTGAGGCTGTGGGCCAGTGCACAGCACAGGCACCAGGGCAGGGCTCAGCGCTTTGCAGTGTGGGAGCATCGCCCAGCGCAGAGAGGACGGTTTAGTCTGGACTGTGCAAATGTTGAAAGGATATGGAAATCGCTTCATAAATAATAAGAAGAACTTTATGCCATTTTAAATTGCATATAACAATTATTGAAGAATAACAAGTATAGTAAGAAATAGAGAAAAAATTAGAAAGCTTATTTAAAACAAAGTGGCAGAATGAATTTTAAAGTATTTTAAAATTAATAGTAGTAAATTTTTAAAAGCAGTGTGTGTGTGTGTGTTTGTGTGTATATATATACATTCTATACACACATTGTTTATAGAATTGAGTATATAAGACAGTGATCCCCATTTGTTTTGAAATTTTAGAACCTTGGCATTACTTAATTTTGTAACATACCTCATAACATCCTTTCCTAAAAGTAACAGGTATACATATTTATTTTAAATATTAAGAAAAATAGGATAAATATTGAATTATTTTATGAGGTACCTTGTAATAACTGAAGACACCCTAGGATTTTATAATCTTCCCAAGGTTAGAATCACTTGTGACACCCTCTCTTCTTCCCTACTGTACTCCCTGCCTCCTTCCTTTCATCTTTTCTTCATTCATCTTTCTTCCCACCTGCTGTTCATTCAACCTTTATTTATGGAATCCCTAATCTTAAGCAGTAAATGCTCAATAAATAACAGAGTACTGTTCTCGATTGACACACAGTTCAGTGTGCATGCAAATAACAACAATGGTGATAATAAATCAGCCCAGGACAATCTGTTACAAGCAGTATTTAAAGAGTTATGCACAAGGTCTCACAGGAAGTGACTTGAGCTTAGACTTGGATCATTCTTAGGGTTTCAATGGGCAAAAAGACAGTGGGTGTACAGGTGACTTGGAAGAAAACAGGACATGAGCAAACATGGCATGTTCAAGACATATCATGTTCAGAAAGTCTGTGCCCCCGGAGGAGGAGATGGGTCAGATCTTGAGGGGGTTTGCCATTCCAAGGAACTGAGGATTATCCCCAGTGCAAAGAGGAGAGCCTGAAGGGTTTGAAATAACCCGACAGTGGCCAGGTTTGCATGAGTGGAGGATGGGGTGGAGAGGAGTGAAACTAGAGGGAGTAAAAACCTAAGAGGGACTATAATTTATAGATGAAAATGGGTGTGTGCATTTTTACCATTTTCTGATCCTATTGAACAAATATATTTCTAAGACCGCATAAGCATGCAATAATTGGATGTTTCCTAGGGGCCTTCAAAGAATATACCTTAAATGGAGTATCTGTAATATGCAGTAATCTACTACTATATTGTAACCACAGAGTAACTCGCCCCCTCAGAAAATAAACGAACCAGAAGTATACTCTGAATTCCACTAATCCCCGCATTCCCATGTACAAAGACATTTTTTTCAACAATTCTAGACATGAAGTATGAACAGTCAAGGCCTGAATTATTGTATCTTTTCTATTCTCAAGTCTAAAAATCCCTACAGATGGTTAAAGCTTGCTTAAATCTCACTGAGTACTTCTGGCCGTAACATGGTTTCATATTCTCATACGTCTTCAGTGGGGAACTTCTGACCTCGGTATAAGCAAGGAACATTATTTCATCCTTTAGTTTGCTCTCTGTCTGGACTCTACCCAATCATGACCCATTTCTTTTAAGTGCTGCCCTCCAGTCTCATCTTGTGTGTGCCTGTCATCGAGGTGCTCATCGAGTTCTGAAGAGTCTTTGTGAAAAGTATAATCCAAAATAAAACTGTATTCCTGAAGGAAGATAATATGGAACATCCAAATTCTACATAGAAATGCGAATATAGTAAATGTATTTAGATTTCATGACCATGCCCAGAGTTGTGATCATTTTCACAGCAGCGCTAGGGCTCTGTAAAGTCTGAGAGAGCTGAGTACCAGGGAATGTGAATGCCCACCTTCCTTCTGTCCTTTACACTCCATACATTCCCACTGCTCCAGGAATAGTCACTGGTGTATTATTTAATTGCTCAGCCTTAGCTTAAAAAACACCACAACAGGAATAAACAGGCTGACACTCAGCATTTCCAGGTTTGATAACTTAGAAGTCCTCATTTGAGCTCTCCAGATCAGGCTGTGGTGCTATGGTTGGGGTCCAGGCTCCTCTGACAGGATTATAACCAGGGTGTCTTAGGTGGGGTGCAAGGTGGACTCATCTGGATCCAAACCTTCACTATGTAGCACTTAAATAGATTTACTGTAAAAGTTATCAGTAATAAAAGTCAAATAGAATAGTATGTGACCCAGGAGAGAAAGGAGCCACATTCTTGAGTTTGAAGCTGCCTCTTCTTTCTATCGACTACCTTGACCAGGTAATATAATTGAATTTAGTTTCCTCAAGTGTAAAAGGCAACAGTTTTCATTTCCAGGCTTATTGGAAGGATTGAGAAATAACAGTGTTTATATGCCAGGCATGTAATTAGAAGATACTGTTATAACTTACCTAATTATAATACTTTCCCTAAAATCCTAATCTAATAATGCTTATAAATGACTCAGAATATGTTGATGAACACTGAGTGTTAAGTGTGTTTTAGCTACAAAGGGTGAATGGCAATTTTTCCATCAGTTGTGAATCTTGTGTATTAGAAGACAGCCCCTGTGAGAAAGAAGCCATAAAGAACTGATTAGATCAGCACAGCCAAGGCATGGTTACCTGTTATAAGGTGTGGAAAAGGTTGCCAGGACAACATCACGACCATTGATGTGAATCACATCTGTGACGGCCTGGAGTATGTTGAAATAAAAATGGGAGTCTCCGGGAACTGAGCAGTTCAGGCGAGCCTTAAGGAAAGATGTCCACTGTTTCTCCAAGACTCTCTGCGACCCTCCCATGTCATTCTTACAAACCTGGGCCACTCTTGGGAAAACTACCTGCAGAGATGAAACACACAGGGAAAATGAAATGCACTCATTTTTCGAGGAGACCTTAGTAGAAATTCCCTTTCTTTGAAAATAGAAACAGAACAACAAGGTGCTTAATTTAATCTTGTGTTTCTAAAATCAGTACCCTCCCTCCCCGCAAGAAGGAAAACCTCAGCATTGGAACAGCATGTTTTAAAAGATAAGGCTGTGCCATTTAATACAGAGCCATAAATCCTTCAAGGGATCAGCTCTCAGCCACATAAACTCATTTCCATACAGACTGCTTAGCTTTTTATTTCCTCAAACAAAAGCACACTTTGTATGCACCATCTCTGGCATTTTCACTAGCTGCCTCTGGGCCTTGAATCTCATACTCTGAATTCCTCCAGCTCTGCAAGCCACCCTGGCATTGAATCTGTGCCCTCTCACTCAGTGACCTTGATCCACTCTCTGGTAATAACAACTGAAATGGACATCTCCTAGGTCTTCTTTTGCTTTATTCAATAAAGGTAAAATTCAATACTCTCTGTTCACTTAAAGATACTGGATATCTACTCTCTGGGTGGAGCAACTCATTAAAAAGATGAAACTGTTGAGCGTGCCTGGAAACTACCTCTCAACACACTCGAAACTCAGAATGGAATTACCAAACATCTGTTTGTCACATTTTCAAAAGAAATATTTAAGATGTTCCCTATACTCCGTTACTGTAATGAGAAAGCATACCTGGCTTTGAGGCAGCACCGTGGTTCACTGCCACTAATCCTTGGATCTTCTCAACATGATGGCCCTGTTTTTAGATTTATGGTTCCTACTTCAAGGACACGTACAACAACATTGGTCCAAGAGTGAGACCGCCCCCCCCTTACCTTTCCCATGGTGTTGTATTCCACTGCTATTTCCCTGAAGAAGAAGTAGATATAGTCTCCATAGTCCACTGCTTGTACAAAGTATGGTTCTGTGGACAAATTGGAAACTTTAATTAGAGACAAGTCACACAGAGTTAAAAGAATTTTAATCAGTTGCAACGAGTGACATGTTATTAATTATAAGTGTAGGGCCATTAGGCATTTGGTTAACACTAACCATTTCTAATGACCTCACATGTGCAAAGGCTGGTGATTTCAGAAAGCATTTGAGCTTACAAATTATGTATTTCAGAACTGGTTGCAACCAACAATGAAGACTTAATGAGTTTTGCATATCTCTGTAATTTTATTTTCCACAATGGAATGCCCATATTACAGAAAGGATTTTGTACACATCTCCTCCTCAACCCTGACTCATACAGGGTTATGAATAGCTTTTTTCCTGTTCCCCACCACCTCCAATCCCCTGCTCCCCTTTATGAATGAAATGTTCAATTCTTTTCATGTGGGACTCTGAAATGAGAGTTTGAGACAGGGAAAGATGAATGTAATGTATTCTATTGTAGGGGCATTGGTAGTTTTGTTAATATTTCAGAAACTCATGGGAAGTGAAAAAGGGAGGTAAATAAATCAGTTGAGACAAAAGGCAAAATTTGCACCTTCCTGTCTGTCAGAAGCCATTACTAAAATGAAACTACAGTCTGGTCCTTCGGGACTTTAAATCTCCCTCAAGACATGCATCTTCCTCCCTCCCCCATTTCTCCTTTTGTTTGTTCACCTTTCAACCATTTTGAGTCATGCTTGACGGTCCGTAGGGTCGGGCTGTCTCCAAGACTCCGGTAAATAACTGCATCGATGGCAAGGAAGTCAGTCACTGTGGCCGAGTAGAGCTTTCCATCTTAGGAGAAAAAGAAAAAGGGTGAATGGGGTGGAGAGCAAGGCAGTGGGCATGTGAGAATAATAGAGACATACCCCAGATTGCCTTCCTATATCAAGCAAATGAGATAGGACAACTGGGAAAAATTCAAGAATCTCTGGGAAAATACTTGGCCCACATTCCTAACCATATGAAATCGGGATCATGAGAGATGAAACATTTTTCATTTTTAAATTGCATGGCAATTTCTAAGCAGCAGCAGCTCCAGGAACAGGGTAAATGAAAAATGTTGTTTGCTTCACTTGACTGGATGGCCCTTGACTGACATCTCCAGGCCAAGGCCCCTTGGACACGGCTACTGCCACCACACCGTCGTCAGCTGGATTAGCTGGGATCCCAGGGAAAGACAGAAGCTGATTGCTATCCCCTGAAATTTTGTGTTCACACAGAAGTGATGGAGTCCTCAGACTGAACAGATGAGGGGAGTTAAGAAAGGGGGGGTCGTAAACACAGAGGGGCAGGCTTACTCGCTGCTTCTATCCTGAGAGTCACCGCTCCTCTTAACCTAAGTCACAAGAGCCACTAAACCCTGCCAATCTAGTGAAATAAGAAATATTTACTTCAATATTTTCGAAGTCATAAACTTGAAAACATTCTGACATACAAGATACCAAAACAAAGAGAAAAGGGAGGAGGGCTGATACTGAGTTCAAGCTTGGCTTTCTGTATGAATTCATGCTTTTTGGGAGATAGGCTTGTGGGTACCTCCAAAGCAAAAGAGACTGAATTAGACTAAATATTAACCCCTAAACATTTTGATTCTTTTTCCAGATTAGCAAACTATCTTCACGCAAGTAATTAAATGGGATGTTCTAGGGTAACAAAATCTATATAGATGAGATAGAGACAATAATTACATTCCAACTAAAAAATTACTCCCATTTTAATGGATTACACATCTTCATGAGTCATACGTCAGAGCAGCTTGCGTACGTACAATGTGGTGTTCTTTAAGCTCTTCTACTTGTAGGAAAGTGTAATGGTTGATGAAAAGCTGATTCAGACATACCTAAGTTCTTAATGTCTGCTTTTGGTTTTAAAACAACTAAAGTTGGTTCAGGTTCAGTTTAGAGCTGGCTTAATACTGGAATTATTAACAGCCATATGTATTAGTGAGTTTGACAGGGTTAGATTAGAACTGCAGACAACAAACCTTTCTGTTGATAAAGATATCTACAAAACCCACAGCTTTTGTTAATAGAGTCATAGCTGCAGGTCATTCAGGTGTAACTGGGGAACGGGGTACAGGGGAATGGGTGTATGTGTGTGTCTTCCTCCGGACCACTCTCCAGTACTCTTTTTGCTTTATATTCAACACTGAGTATCTCTCCAGAACTTTTACTTGTAAAACAAAGCACTATTCTGGCATTCTTGATAATATGACACCCATTCAGTTGCAGCAAGGACCTTCTGTTAATAAGGGCTGAGCTGTGTGAGGTTTCAAACATTCCAGTGAACACCTATTTAGTATACCTGATGGGGAAGTGGCCGTCATAGAATTAACTTGGCACAAGCTGTTTCTACATTCTCTGACTACAGACTTAGGACCACAAATGGATGACACTGAGGATGAGGTTCAAGGAGCCAATCTTGTTTCATAATCAAAGACCTAAAGCTCCTCATCTAGCTAGAATGTGCCAGTGTTTAGCTTTTATAATGGAAATTATAGCTAACTGCTTTATTACGTGCTGTAACAATCACTATTATACCAACTCTTTTCCCTATGCCCACCTCCACATACACAGCTGGCAATAAATTCCCAAACAAATCTAATAAAACATACACACCTTCATCCACAAAGATCTCAGTCTGAAAATGATGACTTACTTGCTGCTGCATTATATCTTTTGCAATGCAAGGAAGGTGAGAGGATGGGGAGTGGGGTCAACCTGAGCCGACCAGCACTGTCCCCTTGGCCACACAACCTTCCCATCAGAGGCAGGCATGTAACCCAACCAGGTTAGTGTTATTTGAGAAGGTGTTTGCTGGAAACTTGCCTTACTGTTCTGAGAGAGCTTCCAGAAACTTCCTTTTGTCTCTTTCCTTCTCCCTTCTATATGTGGACAAGAAGACATGTAGCCCTAATTGGGGTTGGCAGGCATCCTATGACTGTGAGAGCCGCTAGTCTCTCTCAGGAGGGAGAGAGAGGGAGCAGAGAAACGAAAAGGACCCATGTCCTGGATGAGATGGATGAGTTGTTGAATCAAACCAACTTTTACCTTAAATAATCAATCTTACTTGAGCCCAAACAGGCCCTCACCAATATGTCACATATTCAGTGCAAAGCTATTAGCCTTTTCTGAAGGCACAAAAGCATGGGTATGTGTGGAAAGACTTCTTTTAAGAAGCAAATTACAATTTCCATATTGATTTTAAATGGAAAAGACATTCCTAATCACAGTATTCACCAGAGAAATAAAGTACGACTGCAATTCCTCCAGAGCAGGTTTGCAGCAACAAGCAGAACATGCAAAAGCAGATGCAACGAGGAGAAATCAGATCATTTACCTGCAAACAGAGCAATGTTGGCATGTTTGGCATCATAAGGGCACCTGGCCATTCCACTGAATTCATCCCCGAAAGGTTCCAAAGTATCCATCTAAATGAAATAATAGGACTTCTTTAGGAACAACAACTAACAGTAGTAATAACAACTAATATTTACAAAGCACTTAATGTGCTAAGTAATTCATATTCATGGTGCAGACGATCCTTGAATACCCTCTTAGATACCCTAGGATTCAGGCGAGCAAACTGAGGTTAAGAGAAATTAAGACACTCGATCAAGGTTCTGGTTTTGGTTTTGTTTTGCCTGAGGAATCCTGCCTTTGTGGGTTAATCCCAGGAGAAGACACTGGATTCTTCCTTGGGTTACCTGGTAGAATAGTGTGGAATTAGCTAAGGTGCAAAAAAATGGATGCAAGTAGAGCTCAGATGACCTTTCGTACCTCCTTCAGAAACATGTCTCAGCCTGAGGTCATGTCCCTGAGAGAGGTCCAGAAACTGACGGCTCACACTGGCCAAAGGCAGTGTGGTGTGGGGCTGCTCTTTGATTTCTGTCTCCTAGTGCCCAACCCATGCCTTATTCCTGTGTGCTAGCGGTTATTACTGGCTTGCCAGTGGGTTCTGTGCGGCAATCTTAGTACATTTTTAAAAAAAAAGAAAGGAAAGGAAAGGAAGGAAAAGAAAGAAGGGAGAAAGGGAAAGAAACTATTTTAAATAAGGAGTTTGCACATGAAAACCTGGATTTCTTGCTTCTTTTGAACAAGTGGGAAAGTCCATTCTGGCCCTTCTTACCCACATGGTAGCAACAAGCTATTGCTGAGTAATGGGCACACTTGTCATTTTCTTCCAACAAGTACGTGGTAGCCAGTACCAAAGCCCCTTCACCCACAGAATGTACCAACATCCTGCTTGTTTCACTCCTATGTTACCGGGAGCTATTCATGAAGCTCCAGTCTCTTTCCTCATGACACACTAAACTATACTTAACCATCCTCCCTAGTGGTTACGTGTTATCATGCGACTGAGCTCTGGCCAATGGAATGTGAGTGTAAAGCTACGCATCACCTATAGCTATTTCCCCTAAAAACCTTCCAGGATCTTCTGCTCTTGTTCTCCTTCCACATTCCCGCTTTACACAGTGGATCCAGTGGATAATTTCCAGACCCTAGGAGATGGCAGAGGTATGAGCAGGATGGAGCTTGGCCTTCTAAATAAACTCACAGTGACCTCTGTCACTGACCGACACACGACTATGACGTGAGCAGGAAATGAACGCTGTTGGTCACCCGCTACTATTCGTCAGCCTTCTACCTGCTGGTCATCTTCCTTACACCATGGATCTTCCCGGCATTTAAACCTCAGAATCGTAGAGTCCACGTAAGGATCTCTTCCACAGCATTAATGTTTTTATACCCCTCTGTGGTGATCTTCTTTACAGTTTTAGAGTATTTTGTGTATCACCTGGCAGTTGCATGGTTTGACTACAGATATAAAAACTGAAAGAAGATAAACCCACAGCAGAGGAAGGATCCAGGGAAAGGCCTTGGCCACTAAATCAAGGTGCTTGGTGTCACTGTCCAGGGGAGAAGAGTGAGGTTCTTTCTGACTAGTCATCAGTGTTGCCCAGTCAAGGGTGTTTTTTGCCCTAAACCTCCAGTAACCATTTCAGGGATATTCCAGGCCTTTTCCACCTGTAACCTCTTCCAGATAGCCCCTACTGAAGCCATCCTATTCATTCAAACTGTAGCTGAGAATCTCTGAACCGCTGTGTGAAAACCATACATTTTTAGGGAAAGATGTTCAAGTCAGACACCCCTTAAAACAAATGTACTCTTCTCCCAGCACATTTTTATTCCAGCTTCATTCCAGCAAGACCTTCCTATTGAACTGTGACAGACATGGCCATCTATGGATCTGGCAAATATTCAAAATTGGTGCTTAGTACACAATGATGCAACAGAAATGCCCTTCTCCCAAGCAGTACACTCTGTGATCTTGGCAATGGGGGAACAATATACAAGAGGAAGGTGTTTTAAAAATGTACCTACTTCTAAAACAGTGGCCATAGTTATAGTTGGTCAAAAGCAGGAGGCAGTGGAGAATTAAATATTGATTTGTGAGTATGGAAGGTACAGAGACAAAACAATGTCGTGGTAAAATCCTCTTTTCATGCAATAAGAACTAATCTTTGTGTTAGTCATCGATTCTCAGACTTGAAGCAGCCCCTGGGAAATTAAATCACTGTAGGGTACAGATAATTACACTAAGAGCCAGCCTGACTTTCGCAAACGTTCAAGAGGCTTCAAGAACAGGAGGGAAAAGGTATGGAGGGTAGTTTTAGATTTATAGTGGTTAGCCTTCAGAATTCTCCCCCAGACAATCTTATTTGGGCCATAACCTTTCTAATACATCCAACCTTCTTTTGTTATAAAAAACTATATAAATAAGGGCATGGAACAGAGGCAGAGACCAAAAATTTGTCACCCTCCTGTTTCAAGTTAGTCTAATCAATCTGATACTTCTGCATTATGGGATTTGGAAATTTCAGTGAAAGATAGGTCACTGTTTTTCTTTTCAATCTTTGGTATTGATCTGTTGATAAAAAATGCAGAAGTGAGAGGCTGTCCATTCTCTCTGAAGCCAAATACAATATGTCCCGTGTCATCAGTAAAGTTCTGCTGTGCCCAGAGTCTAACAGTACACTTTTCTGAGCAATGACAAAGGTTCTCATGACTGGTCACCGTGTTAGGCATACAGATGGGGATTGCACAGGAAGAACACCTTGTCTGGTTTCTGAGAGGCTCATGCTCTTGCAGCGTGTCTCAGCAGGTGAGGCTAGAACAGGTGAGTGGGGAGGCATCACCATACGTGAGGCAGCCTGGGGAGTGGAGCATGTATGGGAAGAATGAGAGAGATCACTCGTGGCCTGTGTATCTCAGTGCCAACAAAACCTGTAATTTGTCATAAAAGATAGCTTTCCAGTTAAGAAATCTGTCGGGATTTGTTAGAAGCATTAATCTTAATGAGTCCTAAACAATGACAAACAGCACTGGAATATTAAGTAGTAGAATTCAAGTCAAAACTTCAGCTGCATGATGTTATTGGCTAGAGTAAATGTTCGACTGGCTGCTTTTATTATAAACCGCAGAGATCTTGTCATTATTTAAAATTTTGATATTTTATGATAGTATTTTGCATTGATTTATGTTTTTAAAAACATTGCATCAAGAACACCACTTATCTTGATTACTGAATTTTTTTGGTAGCGTTAGACTTTGCACCTGAGGCAAGTGCCTTACTTTCCTCACCCTAATCTTGGCCTGGCTAGGGCCCATTTCCAATCCTAAGATTGAAGATAAGCATTCGGATAAAAATAGGCCTTCCCTTCAGTGTCTCTGCTAAAGTGGAGGGTCTCATAAAACTGTTCGAGCAAAGGCTGGTGACCCCCAGTCCTGGTGTCTCTTCTCATTCTTTACACCCCAGGGTTTCAGTCTATGCTGGTGAAACCCAAATCTAGTTCTCCCCATTTCTCTCCCTGAATCAAGGCCTGGCCATCCCTCTTCTTGTTAGATATCCCCATTAAAGTCTCATGGGCATTGCGTCCACAGTGCTGTGCATACTCACAATGCACAGAACCGAACGCCCATCTTCTCAGTCTACTAGCTGCTCACCGGCTCAACCCCAATGCCTTCCCATTTTCCCCTGTCCAAACCAGTGGTAGCCCCTGCCATCCACTCACCCAGAGATAACCTAGTGGTCAATCTGAACTCCTCCCTCTCATTGTGCTGTGCTTCCTATCAATTGCTGAGTCCTACGGATTTCTGTCACTTAAGCATTTCCCGAATCTGTTCTCTTCCTTCCATCCGTGGGGCCACCTTCCTCTCTAAGCCTCTTTGTTTCCCACTCGTCACTTCACAGTCCAGCGCTCCAGAACTAATCGAAGGTTTTCGAGCTCAACAGATTGGTTTTACTCCATGCCTTTGTTCATGCTGTTTCCCCTACCTGAACTGAACTTCTCCCTTCATTCGGCTAGCTTCTGTTTCTTCTTTAAGGCAAAAGTTAGGCATTATCTCACTCACTATCTCACAAATATTCATCAAGCACCTGTTGGAGGCACTCCGTTAGGTTCTGGGCAGTCACCGATGTGTTCCCTGTACTCACACAGCATATGCGTTTCTTCTGGGCTGTATGTAGGTGTATGTGTTCCGTGTGTGAGCACAGCAGGGGGAGTGTTTGAAGAGAGGATTCAGCTGCCTCTTTCTGGAAGATTTCCCTGACTCCTCATCTCAGGCACTGACTACTTTTCTGTTGTACTTCCATAATGCTCTGCATTATGTTGCCATAGCAGCAATCACATGGAATTGTGGTCTCCTCTTCCTGGCTTCCCTAAGGATGGAGACCTCTTATCCATTTTTACAACTTCAATGCCTGGCCCTGGGAGAAACTCGATACATGTTGGCTAAATGAAAGACTGTGGCAGAAAGAAGAGACAAGTAGAGCTAGCAACTGTGGAGCTAAGGCCTCGGATCACTGTTCCCTCTGCTTTCGAGCTGGTAGCTCCCACTTCAGCAATACTTCTATCAGCTGCATCAGAACTAACTAGGTTTAGTAATGCTTTGGGAGTACATTTTTTTCCCCTTGCATAAAGGCCAAGGTAAGTAAGCAGAGTGCTAAGTGGAATTAAATTCCTGTGTTCTGGAAAATCTTACCTAGAGGAAAGTCTACAGTTTCCAGTGGCCAGCTTTTGAGATACCTTTTAAAATAGGAATCACAATATATATATAAGTGTGTTTTTGTGCTCAGAGAAGTGGGAGGGAGAGAGAGAGGAACAAAGGAAATCCACATGGCATATGTGGTAAGTATGCTGGTGTTCTGAGCAATAAAGAATAGGGTCTTACAGAAACTAACTTGGCTAGCTACGCTCTTTAAAGACGTGTCAATCAATCCTGAACTAACAGGAAGCTTAGGAGCTGCTCAGGATCACTCATGTGGAGCAATACATTAAGTCAAACAAGTGAGAGGGACCCAGGTGGTGTTGAGTAACCCCTCTTAGGTTGCTGCAGGTACAGTCACAGTGCGTTATGAAATACCTCCAGAATGTCTGCTTCCAACAGACAAGAGACTTACCTTGTAGTTTCTGCAGGAAGGGTTGAAGGCATTAGTTCCACAGACAAACAAAGTATCATCGTTTTTCTTTAGAATAACTTTAATAAAGTTGTGACACTCATCCTGAAAAATAATTCAAACTCTTTTGTATCCAGTTCATTCAACACAGAAACCCACTCTTCACCATGAACTATGATCTGCTGACAGTCAGGTTAAAAGGATGGTGGCCGAGGAGCTCCTCTGTTAAAAGTTTGAGCTCCTCCAGATGTTTACTGAAAGATGATATTAACAACGACAACAATTGTCTTTAGAACAGTATGTGAAACATGGCATAGAGTCCATGTTCATGCCACAAAAGGAAGACAAGCCCAGAATTGGCAGCCTCCCATCATACTAATTTTAATGCCAGATGCCATAGGGTTTCTTGGTTTACAAAGCTTTGGGCTAAAGTGTGTTTTTATGTTGTTCTGTGACCAAGGGTACAAACCCCTGTATGCCTGCAGCAGCCTTTTCTGAGCTCTTCTGCAGGGTCCCTGAGGGCTTTAGACTGTGAGGTAGGCTACTAGAGAGTGCACTCAGGAAAGTCAGGGCAGCCAGCTTCGTGTCCATAATCCCTAGTGCCCCAAAGTAGTTCAGATGCATCCCTAACAGCTGCTGTGGTGTTTCATCACATTAAAAGCAAACTATTTTTGCAAATTAAAGCCTTCAATACGTTGATGGAAACAGCAATTACTGGGGGAAAAGGGACTAGCATGATCCATTCCACATCACGGTCTATGGCTAGAGATAACAGTCAAAACCTTAACCCAAAGTGGCAGCAGCAGGAGAAATGAAAATTGCCTACCTTATGTTTTCCCTTCATTCTGCACGTGTCTACATCAGCCTGTCTAGATTTCCATGTCAGTTTCTGCAGGGATCAAGAAAGAAATCAATTAGAACTCAGAGACCGTTGCAGTTGATTTTAGAAGTAAGAGTTCCCTTGGGGAGACTAGGGGCTGAACATATATTTACTGAAAGTTTTCCATACCCTCTCTCCTTGATTAATTCACAATAACAATAAAAGATTAAAGTTGGAAACGTTCATTTAATTTTGAACTCCTGTGTATTCATTAAACTACAAAATGATCTTCTCTTTGAGATAAAGATGAAGGAAAAGAAGAATAAATAACTGTGGAAATTTCTCATAAAATATCCAAATTAACTTCTCTATTATGCTCATTTTGATAAAGTGTATGCTTTTGCCCTTTGCTTTCAGTTGATAAATCAATTTTCATGAAGCAGCTTTTCCCTTAACATAGGGAAGTCATTTTCTTAAAAAATGAAGGAGACATTCACTTCAGGTGGACAAAGATTTAATTCAGCTTACACTCCACGAAAATTCGTGGACTAAAGGGATGATCTACTTCTACAGCAGATTGTATTAACTGAAACAACTCCATGTGGAGATAGCAGGGGGCAGGGGAGCCTAGGTTATGTTTTATGTCTGCCTGACATGGAGAACGACCAAATTCCTGAGTCACAACAGTCAAGTCCAACTTACTGCTGTGAGACATGGAAACATAACATTTAAACATTTGTGGGACAATTTTTACATGTGAAAACTGATATTTTGCTGCACAAACATGGCAATATTTTATCAAAGGAATGTAAAAATCACCTAAGACTTGAGGTGTACATGCTCACATATTTGATGAAGAAAATGACATATATAATGGTGTCTGAAATTGTATTAAGCCCTAACTTAACCCCAAATTAAGACTTCACAAAATGTTCTAAATTGTTATTGGCCATATCAGCTCAATCAATGCATTTAAAGTATAGATTTTCTTCAAGAACTATCCTAAGATCCTTCATTTTAGGATTGTTTTATTTTTTTTTTAGATTGTACATATTTGTTTGTTTTTTAAAAATTTATTCTACTATAGTTATCCCAATTTTCCCCTGTTACCCCCCCCCCCACCGTCAGTCCCCTCCCCACTGTCCATGTTCATGGGTCATCCACACCTTCTGGTTGATTAGACTCTTTCCCTTTTTTCTCCCCGACTTCCCCGCTCCCCTCTGGTTGCTGTCAGTCTGTTCCTTGTTTCCACGCTTCTGATTCTATTTTCCTCATTTGTTTTGTTCATTAGGTTCCTCTTACAGGTGAGATAATATGGTATTTGTCTTTCACCGCCTGGCTTATTCAGAAAGATAGTTTTAATACTACTTACTTTACTACAATAAATTTCTTCTGTGTGTGATGTGTCTATATCAACAGTATAAATATGGTCCCTAAAAACAAAGAAAAAAATGTCAAAATAAGAATCAAGACAGTTCATTTTATCCTGAATGAGTATATATATATATATATCATTCAAGGCAGATAAAACCATAGCCATGCTACTAAAAAACAAACAAACAAACAAAGAAAACAAGCCACCGAAAACAAGGGATCCACATGTAAGAAAAATGGAAGAGTTCAGTCTGCAAGATGCCTCCGGATCAGTCAGCCCCTTTTGATACGGTGGCGTCTTGCTGCATGGGACACCTATTATGAACTTTCCCGTAGTCTGTCATATCAGAACCATAACACCTGTGTATTGTAGTTTAGGAGAGAGGACTATGAAAGTTAAATTGGCCCCCAAACCGGAACACATATGGGTTCACATTTCAGTGTCTTCAAATCTAGGTGCCAGACACTTGGTATTCAACATGCCACATCTGCTTGTCACGGTGGCTAACAAGAAACTATCCTTCATCTCCATCTCTCAACCCTGGCTTGGTGATGTGGCTGACGAGATGGAAGATGATAAAGGTAAAATTATTTCCAGAAGCCACTCTTTTCTTCACACAATGATGGTCAATTAAGGCCTAAAATGCACTTGAGATACAGTTTTCATTTCTTGCTTCTGTTCACCTTCCTGTTTTGCCGAGAATTTGGTTGTCTCTGCGACTGGCTGCCAATCTCCCCTTGGAAGGGGAGAAACAAAATCAGCAGCTCAGGTGTGGGGCTATATTTAAACATCCCCTTCTGTTTGAGCTGAGTACAAGGGCGTTTTTGTCTGGAATTCAGAAGAAAGAAAAGAACTACGTTCAACTGGGGAGATGGGGGGCTAGTGATGGAAAGCAAAACAGCTCATTTTCCTTTGAAATAACATTGACTTTTTTCTAAAATGCAGGAAGTCCTGGGGCTGGAAAATTACCCACAGCTTTAAACCAAGACCTCAAGGCTCCCATACAGACTTTCAGGCCCCTCATTACTTAAAAGAAAGGGAGGAGGAGGGGAGGGGAAAAAGAAAAGGGAAAGAAAGGAATTATGTCAGGATTTCAATTTTCCCCCATTTTTTTTTGAAATCTGTTTGCTACCACTTTTATGGAAGGTACAATAGATAAAAATGAAAATAAAAGCAGGCTCTTTCATGTGAAAATAAAAGGAGAGGGCAAGGCAGTTGGCTTAGAAAACTTCCTTTCCTGCTATGGAAGGAAGAGGGGGGAGAGGGAGAGAGAGAGAGAGGGAGAGGGAGAGAGAGAGAGAATGAATAAGTAAGAGTGGTGATAGGGGAGAATGGGGAGCCTGTTTTGTAAATTGCTGAATTGGGAAGTTCTTTAAACTTTAGTAGGGTGCCAGAATTGCCCTGCCCTTTAATTTCAAGGCAGTTCCATTGCATTCCTTTATTACTAGTTTGACTTTATGCTGTGGGTCAGGCTCATTCTTGGAATGGAATTGCCTATTACTTTGGTATTAGGTTTGAGATGACTCGAGGTTTTTCTTGCCCTGCCTCCCCTCAAAACTTTAAGTAGGAGTGGAATATATGAATTGTAAATTAACAGCTGATTAATATGCATTGGCAGTTCCTCAGAAAGCTCTTGGATTGCCCTTTTCTGGCATGGCCTGTTTATGTTAATTAGCAGTTTAGAGATAAAAGGGGGGAAAGTATTTACAAAATGGATAATAATAAAGCAGAACTGAAAGGGGTTCTTGCCATTAAGCCTCATTCAGTCCTCAGGTTCTGGATGGGGCTTCCGATTGCTGACACCAAGTGTCCAGAAAAACTGGGAAGCCTTTTAATAATACTGTCTGTGAATGAAATCTCCTTTTGCACAATGGCAATCTTTTTCAGTATCTCAGAGATCACACTGCCCAACAAGCAGAAACAGACCAGGGTCAGGGGATATTCTCACACTGGAGAGTACATCCTAGGAGGCATACAGTGCACTTACTGCATTAAGTTATTTGAACACAAGCTGACTGAATCCTAGGACTTCCTCTTCCCCCTCTCCACAGCACCACTGCATTGTGTTGCCAGGGATTGAGCCTGGGGGAAGGATTTAACTTTAAATCATGTTACTTGCTGCCTAGGAACCTGGATCTCTCTGCACAATGATGGGAAATGGGAAATTAAAGTGAGAGGAGAGACCCTAAATATGGGAGCCACAGAACTCCTTTAGGAATCGTTCCAAGGGTGTGTATTGAAGGGAAGTGGCTGAGTATAGAACGGAAAGCAGCTTGTCAATACTAGGGTATTACAAATTTTACCTCTAACAAAAGGCAAGTCCGTTTTATAGTTTTAAAAAATGGAATGTGGCCCCGGCTGGTGTGGCTCAGTGGACTGAGTGCAGGCCTCAGAACCAAAGGGTCCCCAGTTCTGAGTCAGGGCACAGGCCTGGGTTGCAGGCCAGGTCCCCAGTAGGGGGCGTGCAAGAGGCAATCACACATTCATGTTTCCCTCCCTCTGTTTCCCCTCCCTTCCCCCTCTAAAAATAAATTAATTTAAAAAAAAATTAAATGTGTTTCTCCTTTCTGTCCTTTCATTTCTCTTTTCTCTTTTTCTTGGGGTCAGGGATTAGGATAAAACTTGGTTTTAACAAGCTGGAATAATAGTCACTATTAAGTTTGTATAGCACCTTGCTCCTAACTCAGGCGCCACCCTGGCCCTGCTGTCCACAGCCTTGCTAAAATCAATCATCAGGTATGAGGGCAGTCCATCGTACTCCTTCAGGGACTCCACTGCAAAGTGAACAATTCATAGAAGATTCTTTAGTGAACCTATTTCTCACAGATCCAATGTTTAATTATTTGTTTTGACCAGCTTTTTGACAATTGGGTACAAATGTAGTCTTCTAGCTGTGCTATATTTGGGAAACAAAAAATGATATTTAAGAAAGAGCTAATGTTCTGTCACAAAGGTGGCTACTGAGTTCCTCACTGAAATGCTTTCTAATGAAAGCAATCAATAACTAATAGCTGTGCTTGGGCAACAGCTATCAGAAGGTTATTCTCAGGACAAATATCACCACCTCTATTGCTCAGGGGGCTTGCATAGTACAGGGAGTAATGCCCCAGACTCTAAAGCAAGACCATTCTGGTCCAAATACTGCTCTGTCATTTTGACCAAGTCATGTTGCCTCTTTGAACTTTGGTTTCCTCCCGTAAGACATGGGGTAATAATACCTCTTTCTCCTAGGGTTTTTCCCCAGGATCCAATGAATTAACATGGCACATACATCTAGTATGTACTATATAAAATTTTTGTTAACTAAAATAAAAAGCAAAACATTTTGGCATTGTTCCCTGTGTCCAAATGTGGGTTCCTTACAGGGCATTTTAATCTCGCCAGTGGTTTTTTGTTTTTAACTTTATGTTGCACAGCTTGTAATTTCAGGAAATCTATGTGCTTTAAAATAATCGACCGCTGTTGTTACTTACCTGTTCTTTACCTATGCTCACAGGAGACAAACACCACAAACACAATCTCTGTTTCTTTTTCCCAGTGTGAAATGGTTAATCAGTCTAGACTTAGTAAGACCACAGTGGAATCCCACAGGTGGTGTCCTTGTTGCCGTTCATTTAGAATTATTCTGAATGAGCTACACGCCCACAAAATGGGCGATCACACATTGTTAGAATCCCAAGAGACTTCATTAAGATAATCTATTGCAACCTTTCATTTGTCAGTGGAATCTATTGCCAGAGAAGTTGTGTTCCAGGTAATTTAAGAGTAGAATTAAAACAAAAGGCTAAATGCACGTAACGCCTATTTGGGCAGTATTCTAACCGTGCCATTTAAGGGACATTTCCCCAGTGGATGAATATTTTCTTACTAGATCCAAATCAAAGACTCTTCGGGTGCTACTGCCATTCTGTGAAAGTAATGATATATACTGTATATTCACTGCAAAAATACAAACAGGTTTAATATACACACACCTACACACACTATATAATCATGTTTACTCATTTAACTTAATTTAACCAACAAGTAACAAGGAGAAGGGCCCTCTACTCAGTGCTTGAGTAAATATTTGCATATATGTTCAAGAAAAACAGTGGATTACTTGAATCTAAACTCCAAAATAGGCAATTATTTCTATCTAAATCCATGGAAAGTTAAACAGAAAACCTCGAAAGAATGATTGCTTGACAAACTAAAGTAGCTTTTAAATTAAATAACGCTTTGTTTGGGGGTATTATGATCTTTAAAATGATGCACAGCAGGTACATTTACATCTTAGGACCTTCGGGTGCTTCTGGAAGGCAGAGTTGAGGACAAGGCCACTCACCTAGCAGCAATGTAAAGGGTTCTATTCATGATCATAATCATCTGGATGTCCAGTCTGTGCCTCTGTGTGGTGTTCCGTCCTGGCTTGTGGCCCACAAACACCGGATACTGTTTTGTATCTGTGAAAAGAGGAGATGGGGCAAGAAAGGGAAAAGGAAATCAAGCCAAGAATTGACAGGGCAGGGAGAGAAGGGGGGCCGTCCACAAAACAAAACCATATTTAAGTCAGATCGAGACACCATTTTCCACCTTCAATGAGGCTGTTATTTTAGGAAAAACTGAGACAGAAGGGTGCTCTTAAAGGATGATCAAGTTACAGTTTCATTTCCAGATGATAATAAGCCTGGACTTATATTTCTAAGTGTCACAATTTCTGACTTGTCCCTTTTCCTGGGGCTTAAACTTGCAAGTGAACCCTTTACATGAAGGTGCTCTTTTTTCCAGTTCTCTTTTCATCTTCTTTAGAGTGCTAAGCCTGAGAGGCAGTCTGCCAAAGATCTTGTCTCGGGACAAAACTATTTCAAAGCAGCCTTCCCATCAATCACTACAGCAGCAATGTGGTCTGGAGGCGAGAGCCCTCAACCAGGAGCCAGAAGAAAAATACAGTCTCCACAGGCGTCCAGTTGGAATAATCTACCATTGAAGGCAGCCCTGCTAGGTTGGTTGGCATTCTAGGAACTGTGGGAAGTTCACTCTTGAGTTAAGCAATTGGATAATCTCACAGAAATGGGAGCTTTGACAGGACAGGGTCAAACTGAGTGTAGCCAGTCGGGTGATCTGGAAATTCCCTGATTTGGAGAGTCAATGAGCATATTCCTCTACTCTCTTTGGTCAAGAGTGGGCAATTTGTAGTAATATCTGACCTGTAGAAATACCTGCATCTCAAAAATCTCTCTGCCTTAAACCTACAAACTCTGGAACATGGGCATTCCTTAAAGAAACTAAGGAGGAAAGAAAGATGAATCACATTTAAAAGGCACTTGTTTTTCTGAGGGTGGGGGGGCATATAATGACTAGAAAACCATTAAGATTTATGCTCAGAGCCCTCACTTTAAACCCTTATAGTATCTGAGCATGACTTTCAGTGGGTATCTTACTCAAGAGTCACAGTTTTACTCACAATTAAGCTTAGTATGGGATTATCCCATGCTTTTCCCTCCACTGCTCTGAAATTTCATTTACCCATTCATCAAGGAGCTTGCTGAAAAATATCATGACTCTATAGTTTGCTTTTCAGCAGCACATTTAGGGTGGGGTCTCTTTTGTATAACTGTCTCAGATGGAGATAGATAAATGCTTATTAAATTGGTACCTTGAATTAGGCGGACTCTGCTGCTTTAAGAATGATGATCTTTTTTAAAAGGATTTTATTGATTTTTTTTTTTAGACAGAGATGGGAGGGAGAAAGACAGGGAGAGAAACATGAATGTGTGGTTGCCTCTCATGCGCCCCTTACTAGGGACCTGGCCCACAACCCAGGCATGTGGCCTGACTGGGAATCGAACCAGCGACCCTTTTGTTCTCAGGCCGACGCTCAATCCACTAAGCCATACCAGCCAGGGCAAGAATGATGATCTTGAACTACATAATTTGGCCCTAATGATGCTTTGACTTTTGTTCTCTAATTGTTTTATGAATCATTCTTGCCACCTCACCTTCATGAAAAATCTCTCAACCCAGACCATCCAGCAGAAAGCTGGGCATTAATGGATCTTGTTACTATTCCATATTAATGTTAAACATCTCTTGTATGGTTCATTCAGTTTTTGTTTTGGGGTAGTTACTGGGAAAATAAATATTTGGGGAAAATGTTCTCTTTCACCTTTACTGTGATCAAATATTTTGTGTTTGGAGGGAAGTAAAAATAGTAAATTGGCCATTCCATCCAACACACAGGTAAAACTTTCTTCATTTGAGGAGTCAACTGAATTCTTAATCATGTTGCCCTCTGCCCTTGACAGTGAAGCAAACCAAGGGAAAGTTATACAGATAAAATAGGCCCTCTGAATTAAAATTCACTCTACCTAAATTAGCAATGATATAACTTCTAAATCTAAACAAAGCTATTTTTATCTCTCAAGTACTCCAAAGCAGTCTTACTATTTTTCTGTTCTTATAACAACATTTATATATTAATCACATATGAAAATGTGCAGTACTAGCAATACCCAGGTGAGAGTGATGGTCTCCCACAGGAGGTTTGCAGGCACGATCACGGCCCCCACGTAGTCACTGAGACTTCGTGAAGGCACCGAGGGACGCTGCAAATGCTCCCGCGTTTGCCCCGCAGCAACACGGAATAGAGTGAGAGAACAGGCATCTCACCGATGCAACTGGACTGGAATGAACCCTGCCAACTACACAAGCGAAAAGTGACTACTAAGTCTGCTATTTTATTAACGTTTAATTTTTATGTTTTCCTGGTTGATGCAGGCTACAGTGTCCCCAAAGGGAGAGAGTGGGTTTATGGGTACTTACAGTTGCCATGCGAAATACTGATTGGCTCAGAATCTTCTGGGAAACCAGCCCCAGCACAGTGTAGCAGTGTGAAATATAGCAGCAAGGCTTCTGACCTCATAGTAGTTCAGCGGGGAGACTTTATTTCTCTACTTCACCCTGCCAAAGAGCAAAGAAGGATTTTTTTTCTTTTTTTGCAAGTCAGCTTTATTCAACTCCGTAAAATGAAATGGTCTTGAAGATAAATTTAAGAGAAAAGAGGTCGGTCTCTGCTTCATATCATGTCCAGTGTGAATTCACTGATTATTGTGTTTTACATAAGGAAACTGTATCCGTCCATTCACTACTGAGTGCACCCTCCTTCCCCACGTATCCGAGTCCCTTTGAAAAGTTTCTCCCAAACATGTGATGTAGATGGAACCTTAGTTCTTTTGTCCTGAGCCTATAATAAACAGGCCATTATAGGTGGCTATGTCACAGTTACGAAACTGCATTCCCCAAAATGTGGACAACTGAGGAAACCTTTTTTTAAGGTGAATACATTTTCCTTCTCAGCACGTTTACAACAATATGACATCTTTCAGATGTGTTTTGTTGGCCAGCCTAGGGCCTTCCAAAAATTTGTAATTACCAATATTGAAAAATTAGGAGATTTCTAACCTTCTTATATAAAAATCAATATACCTTTCATACTAACTTAAATGACACTCTGTCTCAGGCACTGCACCCCTACCCCCAACACACGCAGACTCACCCCCTATAACTGGTCCTGTTCACTTATTTCTATTACCTGTTTGACC
Organism: Trachops cirrhosus; assembly: GCA_028533065.1. Classification (NCBI taxonomy): domain Eukaryota; kingdom Metazoa; phylum Chordata; class Mammalia; order Chiroptera; family Phyllostomidae; genus Trachops; species Trachops cirrhosus. The sequence goes on along the minus strand of CM052540.1, from coordinate 119,796,803 downwards.
CCTTTAGTTGAAATTTTCACCCCTGGTTTATGTAATTCTACAGTGACCTTAGACACACATAAGACTATATAATTTTATATAGATCTTAAATCTGTGATTTAAAAAAAGTAAATGGTTCTTTTCAGATTCTGAAGAATACTGTAGGGAAAATCTGAAGCCACATCCTGAAATGGTATTGCTGATTTTAAAAAAGCATATCTCTGTACATCTTAGTCTTATATACTACCTTGCAATGAAATAGTAGTGAGTAAAAATGCCAGATATACTGTTCTACCCATCTGTATTTTCCTAAAGATGCTCTTTATGTGCAGAAAAATTCTCCTAAATCTTAGAAGTAAAAGCCATTCCATCTAGAGCAGCTGGATACAGTGAAAAAAGACTATTAAAACAGCAAATACTGCATAAGTCTGAGGCATATTTAAAATAAGTGTTGATCTGTTGGGGAAATTAATGTAAAGTGAGGATATCTTTTCATCTCTCCAGAGCAGTAAAGTCTTAGAAGTTGCCTGCCAAAGGTGATCTTTTTTGAACAAAGCTTTTTTACATCAGTCCATCAATCATTTAAAATTTGTGTGTTGAAAAGTCAAACTTAGTAACAAACTGCTAACTTATGCTTTTTAGAATGCCACTTAATATAAGATACCTATGTCTCTCTTTTTCATGCCAAAAAAAAAAAAAAGAAGAAGCAGCAGCAGCATTAACAAGTCCAGCGTGTTGCACTGCAACTTATAATTTTACAGACATAGTTGGGCCTTCATTTCTTTTAGTTGAAAAGTGCAGCACATTAATTAATTTGCTGTATCTTGAAAATTAGAGAGGGAGAGGCTGAAAGAATAGCCTAAGAAATGTTGTATCTTCAGCTCTGATTTGTAGATTAAAATTAAACTTTAAATGATTACTCGTTCAAAGGGGTGACCCATTACCAGGAGACATAATAATCATGTATTTACAGACAGGTCAAAAGCAACCCTTCATTCATTCATTCATTCATTCATTCATTTTGCAGTTCTTCCTGTTCTGGAGAATAGGAAGAGTGAAGAAGCTCTGAGGTGCCCTTATTTGCTTCTCATGGTTCCTGTTCAGTAAAACATTAAAGAGGTGAAATCAATAATAAGAGTTAAGTAAAACATACAGCAGACACTAGTCAGCTATTACATTTTGGATGAGAAAGTATATGGAGAAGAGGAAGTGGCAACATTTACCAAAGGCTCAAGAACGGTATTATAGGATTATGCAGAGCATATTACCTTAGAGAGTTTGCAGCACATAGTGGAAGGATAATGGAGACTCAAAGGGCTGATTCTCATTTCTTTAGAAAGCTTTGGAAATGTATGCATACTTTTATAGATTATTGTTCTTGACATGTCAAATGAACCTCTGTCCTCCCACAATTACATTCATTTTTGCACAAATGTTCTACAAGCTAGTAAGACAGAGTCCTGCTATTTTATTATATTTCCCAATTGTATCTTTTTTCATCTTAAGATTGCATAGGTCAGATGCAACATTCTGAACCCCAGAAGCTGGCAGGAAGAGCACTGCACGCAGAAGAAATCTATTATGCAATTCAGTGGCTTCTCTTAATCCTTACGCACAGCCAGGATCATGGCTGAGATGGGTTATTTAAATATCTCCAGGTTTACAGTAGGGTTCTAGCCAGGAAAAGTAACTATTTTGTGTGTCTTTCTATCATCATACCATCTGGTTGTTAACATGTACATCACATGGGTGAGTGTTCTGGCCGTACAGGTTAAACTTGGCCAGTCCACATGAACATGTGACTGTTTTCTTCAGCTGAGCTTTTGATACACTATTCCCTTCCTACACAACTTTGGGCTCGGACCATTGTAAATATATAGACAATATCCTTTCTTGTTGAAGTGATTACTTGGTGGAGAGAACCCAGTTCAGTCGCGCTGTCACTTTCCATCCTGCAGAGCATGGGCTGGGTCTCCCCAGTGAGACCACAGCCGTGCAGACCTGCACCAGCCGGGAGAACAGAAACCGACAAGAACTCTCCCCTGAGTTTCAAAACCTTGAGCTGGCCGGGCTGCTGCAATTAAAGGGGTTATTTAAGTAATCTTTGAAACTTTAAAAGGCTACCTAAAAGTATTTTTAGGCTTCTGCAGACATTCCTTGGTTTCTCTCTGTGTGGCTGTGCTTATACAGGCTAAAGCAGCTACCCAGAAGGTAGATAATGGGAAGACTATCAATATGAGGATTCGAAACAATAGAATTTACTTCAGAAGTAAGCTTATCATGCCTGAATCTTCCATCTAATTGTCTCAACCTTCCACTGTTCTTAGCCTTAAGAGATGCCCTTTGTAAAATACACCATTACTATACAGTTATAATCCTACTCTTTCCCAACCGACAAAATTAGTGTAAAACTTTAAGAAAGCCCTTAATGTTGATAGGCATCTGTTGGTGAATTTATCAGATCTATTTGGGTTCATCTAAAATTAATTATACAACTTTACTCTGAGTCAGATGGGCAGGAATTGTGTTGACTGTCTACACATTCAGAGCCCAGACAAAAATTCCTTGTGCTGTGATTGTTCAGACCAAACCGAATGACAGAACCGTGATGTGCAAATGGCGTGGAGTCTGCCGTGAGCGAACGGGACCTTGCAGGGTGCTGACTGGCCGGGAAACCTGCCTTCAGGTAGTCCAGACTGAGGACCAGATGAAGGGGGCTAAAAGGGGTCAGTTTGAAGATCCTGTGACTGCATGTGTTGTTCATTGTTTTTAAAATATCAAACATTCCCAATAACTGGAGCTTTCACTCTACCCCTCACACCTTTGTCATATAGCAGGTCATCGTGACAGTGAAGCATTAGCAAAGCGAAGGGACTGTCACTAGGACTGGAAAGGATTATTACGTCAGAGAATGAGGTCACATCGACACATCTTACTTCTGATTCATCGGGTTAATTTTACAAGAGCCACTGGGACTGGCTTCCCAAGCAGAGTACCACTCACACTTATCCAAACACTAGTTCTGTTCTCTGCCCAAGCAGTCCCCCAAGTCCTGCTCTGGAAAATTTCACTTAGATTCACACAACTGGTAGGACTTAGCCAAAGCTGGCTCACAGAGGACAAAAAAACTGAAATAGTTACAAACATGTAGCGGGGAGAAAGGAGACTTAACATACAACTCCAGATTTCTGGCTTCTTAAAAAAAAAATCAGAGCCCTGGCTTTGCTAGCCAACATCACACATGGCCAACACTCTGGGGCACACAGTGGCTGCCCAAGGCAGAGGGTTGGCCCTCTCCAGCTGGAAACATTCCTGCCACTTCCCACGGTCTGAGGAAGCCTTTCTCGCCCCCTTGACCTTACTGCCTGACCCCTGAAGGCTCTGAGGGCAAGCTCCACGCCACTCAGGAAAAGCACATCACCATCGCTGCTTGAGGTGTTCTGCTTGCCTTTGCCATCACGCGCAGGTTGCTGTGTGTCAGGCTTAGCAAGTGAATCTGGTGGGACCCAATGTCTGTACACACAGATGAATGGACGTTGCTTGTTTTATAGACCCAGTTGGGCTGCTCCACGCTGTCTGCATGCCCAGCTGCAGCAAATAGTTCATCGGTGCACTTGGATTTGGACTTGGCTGTGTCAGTATAATTTGTGTCTGACTTGGTACAACAACAGCATCTTCTAGAATATTGGCATCCAATGAACATTTTAATAATAAGTAGTAAAATGAGAGAAATTATTTAACTGCAAACTATCAAATATAAAATGGTCTTGATAAGTGTGGCTTAGAAAGAAAAAGGAAATGATGGCAGTGGCACTTTTTCTATGAGAAAAATCAATACCATATTTCAGTAACTCTCTTAAAAAGCACATTTCTACTGCTATCACAGGAAGTTTTAAAGGTAATCAGTAATTCACACTGCCCTTAATAGAAAGAAGAGGATGTTAATAGTGTGACCCTGGGCAAGTCACCTAGCCTCACCGGCTCCTGCTTTGCTCACCTGTACATTCAAATATATACAAAATGTAAAAGCCTCTGAAACTCCTCCAGGCTCTGAGATTATAAATTCTAGGTGACCATGCCCCCAGTGAAGGGAGTGGGTATGTGACGGTGATTAGGGAGGACAGTACCTGGAGTGACCCTGAGCCAGGACACTCCATTATAATTCATTTCCAAGGCCAGGGGCACCACCTGGAGGTGCAGGGTTGGGCAGGAGGATTAGGGGTTGGAGCAGAGCAGGGCCTGGAGCTCCACGCGTGGGGCATGGAGTTGGGCTCTGGTGGCGGCTGTCTCAGGCACTCACTTGAGATTATGGCAGAGGCTCTGTGGCCCTGGGTGAGTGCTCTTTCTGAAGAGAACAGGGCTGATTTTTTCTGCACTTTTCCCTGCTTACCCCCCTAAACTGCATTTGGTTTGGAAACCAGGGGTTGTCAGTGTGTCGGTGAGTGGCACTGTGTGCAGCAAACACGAGGGGTGCAACAGGCCCACTGCAGTGTCGCCGTCGGTGGGCCGCTCTCCACACAGCAGGGACGGTGCAGAAGGTCCCTCAAGCTGGAGCAGGGAAGTCGCAGCACGGTGAACACTGCCTTTGTTTCACCATAGCATGGAGTTCAAGTCCCACAAGTAGTTCTGACCTGGCCAAAGAGACCACTGTTGTTAGCGTTTACTCTCATTCCAAGTTTAGTTGGGTTTTACACTAAGGGGAACATTTTCATTTTTACTCCTCCAGCCTTCTGACCTACTCCTCTTTGCCTTTCCAGTGTGATTGTCTTTAAAAATCTCAACTGAAATTGGTTTAAAAGCTCCTGCATAAAATCAAACTGTTGCTAATAAATACAGGGGAGCAGAGGGTAAAAACATGGGGTTCGAATTCCTCCGTTCTACTGACTAGCTGGGACTGTTGGCAAAATGCTCAAACTTCCTGAGCCTCAGTTCCATTTCCAGAGTGGGTAAAATTATCTCCAGACTGTAAGTGAGATAATGTACATAAAAACTGTAGCCCTCAAAAAGTGTTTGTCAGTTGAGATATTAAAAATTGCCCTTTAGACTTTTCTTGGAATTCCTTAAGAAATTTCAGGTAGGCCCCAGGTCAGTAACTGGTGTTTTACTTCCTCAGTGGAGAAGCCCTCCCCTCTTCTCCTTCCCTCCCTTCCTCCTTGAGGTCACCAAGCTTCCTCTCTCTGGAGGTAGACAGCTGGAGAGGAAGGAGAGTCTGTATCAGCATGGCATAACTCACACTGTGTGATTTTGAAAATGTGGATCACAGTACTCACACGACTGCAAAGGCAAATAGTGATTTGGGAAATGGACAATGGATAGGGAAGAAGTGGAGGTTTATCGAGCACCTTCTGCATATGAAGTACATATGCATATTACTTTATGTAACATCACAGCAACCTGGGGCCTTATCATCTCCATTTGCACACAAGGGAACTGAGGCTCAGAATGGCTAAACAACACGTCCAGACAGTACACAGTCAATATTTGCAGCACATCCATAAAAAGGGAAAGCCAGTGTGCAAACCCAGGTCTGTGACACCAAAGTTTACGTCCTTTCCAGTACATCAGAGAGCAGGGAGCAAAAAGAAGGTTGGAAAGAGACACTAGCATAAATGGAAACCACTTTTAAGGTAATAGTTGAATACATGAATACAGGTTGATGCATCTATGTTTACGTGGACAGAGTGGCGGAACGCCCCTAATGGCTTCAGTAATAAAAATCTATGAAAGGAGTGCACAGTGGCTTACAACCATGTAGGCGTGCAAGGCTCATTCCACTTTATGGCCCTGTGAGGGCAGGTTTCAGGTGATAGGAAAGATGCAAATGCTTCTCAAACACAGTTTAGGAGGAATTGATTATCTCGTGACACCACTGTGTTAAGTGAAACCATTTGCCCGCTTACAGCCTCCTTAATATTAATGTTTTAAAGTCAATACATCATAGAGAACAGTGACTGTTATGAGAGCTAAGAACAAGGCTGCCTGCTTCACTAGCTGATACGATAAACCGATCTGGACACTCTTCAAATTGGTGTAAGAAACCTCTACCCAGAGAGAGGAGGGGAGAGCAGGTGTTTGTACAAAAAATCCAGCTTGCTGAATGTTGGGAAACCTGTCTCGCAGAGATCTGAACGCCTGATTATTCTCACAAAAGAACACTTCAAGAATCAGAGTGTTTAATGGCCAGTGTCCTTCCCTGACCTAGACGGCTCTTTTCCAGGACTGTAGCGTTAAGAGGATGCTGCTGTGTGCAGGATGCATAGCGGGGCCACATAAGACTTCCCAAATGGAGTTCGAAACAACTTGGACCCACTGATTTTGGTTGAAACCTTTACTGTATACCCAGTCTTCAGGGACCACACTGGCCGTCTCTTTGGTGATATTGCATTAAGATACAAGGTTCATGCAAATGAGAAAAATAGCTCTAGCCTCTTCATAAAGCATCTAGTCTTTCTCTCCTCCTCTTCTCAGCCATTAGCAGAGACATAAAAGGACCCATTTCAGAGGAAAGGGAAATGCCACGGACCTTAACTTCGACGTGTTTTAGAGAGCGATGATGACGTTTGATGGAGTATAATAATTATCGACTGTGTATACTTGATGTTCCATTTTAGATCTCAAACACTATCACAAAGGAGCAAGGAAACAGCTGAGTTTAGAAGTATATTTAGAAAGAATATTTTTTGGAAAAGTTAAGTTTGGTTGTAAACCTGTTATCATTTGAAGGGAGAAGGCAAGTTTTGTGTTTCAGGTGATTCTTTGCTATGACAGTTTTCTTTCCACAAACCCCGCCCCCCATCCACCACACCCAGGCACGCGCACACTCTTGAGTCAGTGCATTTAAGGCATGCTGCTTCAGTGTCTCAGATACAATTTAATGACTCTTTAGGGCTCTGCAGTTATAGTCATGACCTTAGCAGGCCCGAAAATACTGTGGCAAAAACTACCTTGATCTCAACGAGCTGGCAATGACCCCTCCCCTGTTTACCGATGTCACGCCCCAGCTTTTTGCCACTTCCATCGTTTTCAACTTCTGTAATTTGCTGAACTTAAACATCTGCTCCAGAGGCAGAGCCAAATACCCCCTTTATTTTTACCATTAAGGAAACTGAGGCCCCGAGGAGTCAGGTCACTTGTGAAACGTGGCACAGTTCAAAGGTGGTAAAGCTAAGCAGCAACTGAGAACGCCCGACTCCTCCACTGAGCTCTGTCCCCACATTATGCTGCTTTCAGAAAGGAAGCCAAGACCCATTCATTTCTCCTTGGCCTGCTGCCTGATGCTCATTACTTCCATTGCCTGAATCCCATCTTACTGATTCCCTGTTTTCTGCTGGGAGCCAGCTCTGTGCTAGATGCTGATACAGACAGAGATGGGAATAAAAGGTCCCTAGTGCCCCCCACAGGGCCTCACCGTTTAGTAGGTGGGCCTGACATGCTCATCGTCCCAAAATAGAACATGAATGGACAACAATAACTTTTCAAAAAGACATTAAAATTCTGTAGGGAAGAATACTGCCTGGAGGTGAAGGTGTTGCTGAGATAAGTGGGTGGGATGATCAGTGAAGGACTCGGGTTGGAGAAAGCCTTGGCAGACCGAAAGGTGGTTTGCTGTGGACTGTGGGGTTAGGAGGGGCAGGTAGGTCGAGACATTTTGGGTAGAAGGATGAGCTCAAGAGAGCAGACTGTTACAATAAACAACTCCATGCCAACTGGATGTTCAGAAAGTCAACTTGGATCATTTCACTCTTTGCTTAAGGAATTTCAAGCTATTTGTCTAATGTAATGGATGCATTTTTTTATGTCACCTAAAGTTTGTTTTAATAATTATAACAAAATAAAGATCGTGTCTGATTACTTCTTCCTTCTAAGAATATGGCAGAAGAAATGGGGGTGGGGCAGAAATGTGAAGTAAAATCTCAGAATTTTCATTCATTCATTTATTCATTTGAGGTACTATTTGAGTTACTGTCACATTCCTCTCTCTGGGTTTCTGTTCATTTGTAATTTCATTAAAATGAAACAGAGGGCAAAAATAACATGCCTAAATTGAAGGCACTTTCCCCAAGCCCTTAGACATTTTAGAGTGACTTTAACTAGACATCTTAGTGACTGGAGTTTTCCATGAACCTTTGTCAAAATCCTAAGCTGATTTTAACTAAAATAGAGCAGTCACTGGCCTTTGACAGGATGCCTCTCCCTGATCATTTCTCCTCTGTTTGTTCAGTGTAGTTAATAGAAAACAGAGTCTCGTAGCCCCAACTCTCACCTTCCTGCTCCTCGCTTGCCCCGGGGTTGCTCAGGCTTAGATGGCTGCAGGGATGTGCTCCTTCCCCGTGTTGGAATGGATGTCAACCTCAGACTTGGCTCCGAGAGGAATAAAAACAACCTGCAAGTCTCTCCTCCTTCGAGCTCTGAGCAACAGCCTAAAATAACAGTATCGCCAATCACAGATGATTGGAACTTTGACTGAACCCTACACACTCATTGCTTTTTTGGTAACAAGTCTCAACATCAAGATGTGAAAAACATTTCCTTGAACTAATCTTTTTGTATCAAGTTCTCTCTTGTTCCCTGCATGCCATTTTTCATTGCATTTCTTGTCTCTTTCAATGAGCTCTGATGCTCTCCCAGTACCCTGACAGCCAAAAATAGAGTTTAAATTTGACTACAAGCTTCTAATTTTGTATCAAGAGACAGAATATCATTGTAGGATCTGCTCCATAACAAAGCGTGAGACTGCTGACTGGTGCTTATCTTCAGTAAAATACCGATAAACTCGGGGGATTATCGTATGTGCATCTAGACACATCCTGAACAAAAATGAGATGGAAGCATTTTTCTTATACTCTTTAGGAAATGTATTTTATTTATTAAAAGGGGGGCTGCTTTATGTCCTGATGAACCAGATAAGAATTGCAAATCCATACATTTAAACCTACTCAAATTTATTACTGAATTTGTTAGATACTGCTAAGCTTTTCTGAAATTAATATCTTTATTAGATTTGTGTTGTTTGCAAATAAGAAGCTACTCATTAGGCTGGCCTGGAAGCAGCTATTGGTTTGAACTGGGGTGGAGAGAGCATCTTCCCAGTTAGTCAGATCTAGGGATAACACTCACTAAAATGTTCGTTTGTTTTTAATTTGAAATCCTACCCTCAAAATTAATAACTTTTCCAAACATCCTGAAAATATGCTTCCTTAAGGTCAGTGAGAGTAAGTTCCAGGAAATTATGGGTTTGTTTAAATATCTCTACCACTTAATGACTTGATTCCCTACATAGGTGACTTAAAGGTCACCATACAGAAACAGATTTAAAGACCCATTCAGAGAGGTGAAAGTGCCCAGCATCTGGATGAACTATTTTGGTGGTAGCAGTTGTTTTTCATTAAATCCACCTTACATCTCCTCAAGTTTAAAAGAAAAACAAGATTCGCTTTTCTCTGTTCCTTCTAAATGTCGATGATGCAAATAAGTTTTGGAAATACAGGTATACAATCCCTCGTTTGCAATCACAAAAAACAAAAGCAAACCCCTAAACCTGAAAACCAGAAGTTTTTTCTATTCATAAAACTTGACCTGAATTGGCATGAGACCATTTATAGTCTTCCTTTTAATCCAACTCTTATTTATACATAACTCTTAGGATATTTATATATCTTTGTTATACATTTTAGGATATGTATACATTTTGCCACAAAAATATTAATGAGTCTGATTACTGGGTGCTGCCCCCACAGGGATATATGTCCCATGTCACTCTTCTGAAGTCTGAAACATTGAACACTCTGAAACACATCTGTTCAAAGAAGAGACCGCAGAACTTTACTCCTCCATCCCTAAAGAGACTAAAGACAGGATAAAAAGAGAGGGCCAGGGAGAGCCTCCAGAGCAGAATTCCCTGCACTGGTTTTCGTGAACCCAGGAGCTCTGACTATCCCATGGTGTATCTCCAGATTCTCACAGAATTTAAAAAATGTAACCTGATTTTATTTTTTAAAACGTGTATCATATTATCCTTTGCTTGGAAGAATAATTCAGAGATTAGGACTTGCTGACCGAGTTATCTAGTCTTAATTTCCTGTTTTGTCCTCATAATAACAGGGGTCAGGCCCCTGTCCATACCAGGGACTGACAAGGACACGCTTCTACAGAATGAGGGATGCTCACCAGCAGAGGTGATGCTGGTGGAGATGGTCTCTGGCGGGTGAGCAGTGACATCCAGCAACAGCACAGCGAATGCCACACCCAGAGCAACCCCAGCCTGAGCGCACCTCATTTCTCCTCCTGACAGCCAGCTGCAGGTGGATCAGCCCCCTTCCACCCTCTGTGTTAAATGTGTTAATGCCACAGGCTTTCTGTGCAGTTGGTGGTGGTGGTTTCTCCAAAGGAAGGTCCATAATGTCTGCAGCCTGTAATCTTTCTCTTCCCCAAGAAATGAGCCTGGGAGTGTTTTTTTCCAGTCCCCATTCTCAGAGGGAATTGTCGCCTGGCAGTACCTGCCCCCTGCTTTGTTATAAGTACCTGCCTTTCATTTTCAAATACCTAAACTTTCTTTTCATAGTTAATACTAGAAAGTTGAAGGACTAATGAATAAAATGAAGAATTTGTATGTCCAGACTAATGTGGGAAGGCAGCTGTTATCTTGGGGATGGCAGAGGAGGGGGGCATACTGTCTTCCCGTCCTCTCTGAGGGGTCTCTCCACACACTGTCCCCCTGCTGCATTTCTCACAAAGCAGACATGGGCATCAGGCATAATGGCAGCTAGTTCTAACTATGAGATAAAATGCAGGCAAGTGGTTAGGAGCAGCAATCCAAATTATCTGGAGGGAAAACAGTGCATGGATATTACCAATTAACCCCCAAATCTAAAAATAAATAAATAAATAAATCACAGTCCCTCTAATTAATAGCATAGCAGGCAATCACTGTAATTACAGTCTCTGCAAGAGAGACCAGAATCAGGAGGAGAAAGCGAAATTATCCAATAAACTTGAGTATGACAGGCAGAAACCAAATCAAAGTGCTGAGGGTCAGACGAATGAGAGGCAATAAATCAGAGAGAAAGTGAGTGTGAGACTCATGCCCGTGCCAGCAGCAGTGCCCAGGCAGCTGGCCACCCTGGGAGAGCACAAAGGTCCCTGCACGTGTGTGCTCGCCCTTCTTGGGGAGGAAATGGAGGCACAGGAAAGGCATAAATGGCTCTGAAAGCCACTCATCGCCTGGTGCTGGAAAGCCCAGAGGTCCATCTGGGTCACGCAGACTTTCACCGGTAAGGTCGCAAAGGACGCGACGGTCTGTGCAGCGAGAGGGGAAAGGCACAGCTATGGAACACGTGGAGGGGGAATGATGCATGAACTCCTTTTCAGATGGCACAGGCCCCCAGTGATATTCTTCCTGTTCAGTTAACATAGTCTTCATCGCTCCGAAGAGTAAAAAAAGAAAAGCCATTCTGAACTGTTATGCAAGAATAAGCAGATGTGTTCTTCACGCACCTATTTAATCAGCCCTTGCCAGCAACACTAAGATGTGAAAGAAGGCTGAGACTCGTCCAGAATTGTCAATGAGGAGAGAGCGAGATGCCGTGTGGCACCTGAGCAGGATCACCCCAGCTTGGGCACTGCTTCACCATCTGAAAATGAGGGGCCGAGGAACACCTCCTCCTGCCTCACACTGAAGGTTAAGCATTATTAGTAATTTTTCCCTTTTTGGCAAGTAATTTTATTCAAAAGGACTATTGCTTCTGCACATCATGAGTTATTACTACTCTGATGTTTGGCAGGTATCAGTAAGAACATGAGACATGAGAAAATTTCGTGCAAGTGTGTAAGCATTGAGAGAGAACTTAATTTTCAATGTTCCATAAAATAATTAACTGGCTTTGTTAGTAGTTTGCCTTCATTCATCCACTCATCCATTCACTCACCCAGGAAATGGCTGAGTCCAATGGGCACAGGCAGGCACTGCGCTAAGACAGTGCGGGATCCCGAGGCCATGGCTTTGTCATGGCCTGTGCCTGTGGAGAGCCCCCAGACCACTATGGGACATAGCAGACAAGCAGCTGGCTACGACAAAGTAGGAAGCAATGTAAACATCAAAGGAAATACTCTAGGAGTTTGGAGGACTGAGAGATAACATCCAGGTGTGGATTCTACGACCCCAACACTTGGCAGATCTGTCCACTTCTCAGCGTGCTACCTGCTGCCTGTGATGGTCCCATCCATCATTAGCACCCCTGTGGATAAGTGCAGTATCGTCCTAATGAGCTTCCCTAATTCCACTCGGTCCTCCTTCCATTTAATCTCCCCAGAACACCTAGTGGTCTTTTTAGAAACATAGGGCAGATGGTGTCCTCTCTTGCGAAAACTCTCTAGTGGCTTCTTACTGCACTTACAACAAAGTTGAAACCTGCTGTCCTGGGTGCAAAATGTGCCAACTGCTTCCCGCCCCTCTTTGTTCCCATCCACCGCTTCCCACTCTGTTCCAGCCCCGCAGCCTGGCCTTCCTCAGACACACAGCTCTCACCCCTGCCTTGCGGACCTGCTGCTCCCTCTCCTTGGCATGGTCTCCAGCTTCATACAGCTGGCTCACTTTCATCATTCAGAATGCAGTTACAATGCCACTTCCTTGAACAGGCCTTCCCTGACCCACAAAGCAACCCAATGCTTTTTTTTCAATCACTTTATTCTCAATTTCTGTAATGGATATGTCACTTGTTGACATTTCCACATGTATATTCTTGTTTGCTTCCCCCCCCGCCCCCATTAGAATGTAAGCTTCAACTGGGCAAGTTTGTCTTGTTAGTCACTGTATCTCCATGTTCTGGAACAAAGCTTACTACACAGTGATTCTCAACAAATACTGAACAATGAATAAGTGTTACACCAAGAAAGACAGGACAGTTTCTGACAAATCAGTGTTAAAACAGAGAAGAATGGTAATGCAAGGGGCAAGGGTAGGCATTTTCAGGTATTTGAAGAGAAACCTGGAAGACCTTTATGAGGGTAAAATGAAGATCAATGGGCAGAACTATAAGGAGGTAATTTCTGCTAGAAAATAAGGAGGAACTTTCTAGTAGTCCCAGTAACACAAACGTGGACTGGCCCACCTCCTATGGGGATGGGAGGCTGGATGAATGCTGGGGTGGAAGGAAGGTCGTCCATGGGAGTCAGACACGGGATGTGGGGCAAAACCGGACACTATTTAAGGTTCCGGTGGAGAGCAGGACTGCCTGTGACTCGTGGAGCCCCTAACAAGTCCTTCCTCCCACATGGTGAGGAAACACTGCTTAGAGGAGGAAACCAGAGATAGTCTAGCAAAATCCTGCTGTTGACTCAAGCTCTTGCTGGAAGTGGCCTCTATAGCTCTACTAATGAAATAATATGTCTGGAATCAGAGGACTCAGGAGAAAGTCCTAGGGCTTTGGCCGGGTCTTATTCATTGAGGATCCCAGTTTGACGGGCTTGGCTAGGTGATGGTCAGTAGCCAAAAAACATATGCAAAAAGAGATGGTCATAATCAAATGAGCACGAGAGACTTTTTGGAGTGTGAACATATAGCATACACCCTGTCCTGCCTCTTCTCATCTCCGCAAAGCTCAGATAAGGCATTCAAACGTGGGGTGCAAAGTTAAGCTCTGGTGTGTGGCCTTCCTGGGGATGAATGTCATCCACTGGCTTGTTACTAAGGCCCAATTGCCAATGACTACAGACCCCAAGAGATGATTTAACTCTGCTCTTGTCTCAAATCCCTTCCCAGTGACTCATAACTTTCTCCTGACACCACAACAGCTGGGCCAGCCAGCTGGAGAAAAGACGTACAGATGTCGCTGGCTGGAGTTGGAGGGGCTTTGGGGCCCTCATCTGTACGATCAGCCCAGAATGCCTCAGTGGGCTGCAGAGTGTGGGTGTTTCCCACTTTGCAGACAAGACATGGGTGGGGACGTCTGCTTTGTCAGAGGCTGTCTCTCATACTTCTGTCTTCGAGCAGAGAGTGCTGTAGCTCCTCTTCTCATGCAACTCAGAGAGAAGTTTTATTTCTTTTGGGACTGTCATTCCTTGAGCTAGCCCATCTGGAAGAAGGTATAAGTGGTAGTACTCTGGCCAGAATGCACCACCCATTCAGAGGTCTGGGCTTAAAGCGAACCTCAAATCAGAGAATGTGTGAGAGCCTGAGGAGTTCTAGGAGGGAGGGAGGTGAGGGGCAAGAGAGAGACGCTCTTTGTTTCTGAGAAAAGGATTTAAAACAAAGACATACATTTAGATTCTTTGATTGTACACCAAAAAATATGAAATATATACATGAAAAGACCTCATTAAAAATGGCTTGCTTAGACGACATCTTGTACATTGAAGGTACTTGTTAAATATTTGTTGGTTTTGATTCAAGTGGCTTTGAGTATTTTTGAGTAGCAGCACATTGAGTTCTACAATGATTGTAAAAGGGCACTTTTTTTAAATGAATGTTGAAATATAAACCAAGACTGATTCTTTAAAAAGTATTGTGAATATTTTAAGCCCATTATACAAGCAACTAGTAACACTGAGTGTCTCCGAGGGAGGAGGACTGGAGGTCAGATGTAGAAAAGAAACTCACTTTTTATGGTGTACTCTTTTATGTTTTTTCCTTGTGCATGTGTTTAATTTTTGGAATAAAACAAAACATTTTTTTAAAATCTGTGTCTCCAGAGGCAAACCTGAAACTCAGACCTACTGATACCTGCCAATTCCCACAACTTCCCCAGGATCCTGTCCCTTCACAAGATGTCCAGCCAAAGGTAATGGCCTGCAGCACAGGATGAGAGTGAGGGAAGTTTGTGGATACTGTAGTGTCAGTAGTGGTCAGTTTGTGACGCAGACAGATATATATGATAGCTGGTAGTCTGTGCAGTATTATAAAGCCGCCTGGATGCCATATGAATGGCTGCCTAATTTTTTAGCTGTCAAATAAAAATGCAACAGACTCAGAAAGCCAGGGCGCAGTGAAGTCAAATACAAAGATCAGATGAGCTCAAAGCAAATACCCTTCATTTTTTTATTTTCTATAACCAAGATTCCAATGCTGTGCGTGAGAACCTTTTTTCTTCTGTTTGCACATTCATTTCTGGGCAGGCTCCTGGCACTCTGTTCTTGGTGTCACTGCCCTTTCTTGGCCGTCACCTTCCAAGGCAAAGGAAGGCCAAAGGCTACTTCCGAAGCATCCCTGAAGTATGTCCCATTTCTTAGAAGCTGAATGGCTATCTATTCCTTTCTGGGATGGTCACCTTAGACTATCCCAGAATGACGGCCCAAGGAAGAGGGGACAGTGACTAAGCTGGAGAGAAGACAAGACTTTATCAGAAAAGCTAAGAGGGTTGAGTGGAGAGGCACCTACTGCATGGGACATGATGGATGGAAAGCATCCTTCACCATCTCCCAGCACCTTTTTCTGGGAGGCGAGCGACCAATGAGTGTCTCCTCCTTTCTCGTCTTTTCACTCGTTTATGCAGCCAACACTGAGCTCGGTGCTGCAAGGAGGGCCAAGGTTTAATTCTTCCTACCTCACTTCCCCTTCCTTCCAGAGCCCACCTCAACCCCTTTGAGGTTGCTTCTCTCACCAGCTGGGTCACAGTAGGCTCCTCTTCTGGGGGGCTCAGAGTCTCTCACTGGGGTGAGAGACAGTAGTTTCCGATTCCAATTTTAACTCCAACCTGAACCTTGGAGACAAGTGCTGCCCATTGGAACACACGTGTTCTCTTTTCGTCACTCCACCAGTACATGCTGCTCTGTCCACCGCTAAATGCAAAAATGTATCACACTGTGAGTATAAAACAGTGGTTTCAGGCTTGCCTGCACACTGGAGTTGCTTGGAGAGCTTCAGAAATCAAGGATGCAGGTGTCCACACCCAGACTCAAGCCCGCCAGGTGATTCTTGTGAGCAGACAAGCTTGGAAACTGCTGATATAAACACAAGTAGTATCCAAATTACAATCCTAATCCCCTCCATTTCGATGCCTGCAGCTACAGCCAAGGATAATTAATCATGATTCAAAAAAACTTGTATGTGTGCCAGCTACATGGAGTGGCTTTTAAAACCTCTAAGTTTATTTTGTGCCCACCTACCCTCATGCCAAACCACTAACAAAATATAATTTAATCAGTGAAAAATTATAGGGAGCAATGCAGAAACTTCTTTTCTAGCATAGAGCTTGCAAAAATATTTTTAATGTAAACACGGACAATAGGTATGTTGTGCTTTATGACAGAACTGAAATAAAGCAGACCTAATTAACCCGCCGAGATGCTGCGGAGGACAGCCCATGCGAGCATGCCGGAGGAAGCCTATCTCGCAGCTTTATCAAAAACGGTTTTCTCCTCAACTGTGCTCTGGTAACTGGGGAAATATAAATTTTGATTACTGATTGCTGCATTGTTAGTAACTGACTATACATCATCAGTAGCTGGTCACCAGTGTCAGCCCAGACTTAATTATCTCAGCTGAAGAGAAAGTAACCCCATGAAAGAACTGTTTTCCAATTAAAGCGGCATAGAATATGTGATTTGTCTCTCTGGTGATATCCAGTTCATATTCCTTTTCATGCTATTAGTATTGTCTTCTTTTCCTCATTACAAGCTCAGAGTCGTGAATCTCGGGCTCCCTAACAAGAAACACATAAATATCAGGAGGGCAGCTGTCAGACCTTGAAAAAAAAGTCATGAATAGTCACCACCAAAAACACAACAGTAATTAGAGTTTCCAGTAGAAAATGCTGCAGCTAAGGTTAAAGACGCCTTTCAATGGAACCATTTATTTTCACAGGTTCTTAACCTCCTATAGAATGTGTGTGATTACGTGTCCACACACACACACACACACACACACACGCGCGCGCGCGCACTTAATTTTTAGAAGGTATTCTTTAGGTGTCAGATATTCTATGCTTTGTCTTAGCTATTGTTTCAATGGCAAGGGAAACATTTTCTATTAGTGCAAGAAAAAATGTTTTGAGTAAAGACCTAGGCAATTCTGTGTCTTCACTCATCTTCCTTATCATATTTGTTTTGACTGCTGTTAGTAACTCTGTCCTCACTGAATGTCTGCCCCTTTGCCTATCCAGGCAATTCTTTATCCCGGGAGCAATTACAGAAGTTTATCTTCTCTGTGACTAAGTTGACCCTGGCCACTTTGTAAACACAGGCTTCGTTCGAAGTCTGGATTGTTTCCAAAAATATTTACTGAGCATCTATTGTGTGATAGACATGTCTCCTCAGGGAACAAAAGAAATCTCTGCTTTCATGTTTATATTACAGTGGGTTTCCATCCCATTCCTTCCCGTAGTGGCCAAGTGGCCCTAAGTTAGTTTTCCAATTTATGCATTGTTCTCATTCTGAGAAGATGGTAACTGCATTTTGGTGTTTAACCAAAATTTCACGAACATCTAAATTACTCCTTTGCAGGGAGGGAGGGTTGCACTTTGTATGATGTAGTTTTAGACCATGTCGAGGTAAAAAGGAGAAACAACCTCTGGTCACTGGTGTTAGTCATTACCTACTTGGTTCCTATCTCTCTTCCCATCTCCACTGAAAACACCTCAAAGAGAGGGTCTCTTCTACTTCTACTTATTTTCAGCAGTTTAAACTGAGCATGTATTAGTGTCCGTTGATGAGCAAACCACTGTCTCAGACACTGAAGGAAAATTAGGGGATGGCAGATGTACAGGAACTCGGGTGGGAAGCAGCACTCGGGAACTGTTTTGGAATCTTCTCCCCCAGCAGCCCTCGGTGAGCAGCCTGCCCCCACACCTTGGTTTTCCTGCCTGCTACCTAGGATGAACAGCATTCACCAGGGTTTGGGTAACAGTAAGGCTGAAATTTCTCACAATCAGTTGAATTGGAGGAGTTTGTAAGAATGGCTCTTATTGGATCTTCTTTTGCTGTCTTCTCTTCCTCTGATCCTTTGTGTCTTGTACTGTTCTGCACTGGCCCAGGGTGTTTTCCAGTGCAGTCCCCCACTGCCACCCCACTTCTCTATCCCATTCTTTTTCCTGCCTTGGGATTCCCACTCTTCCCTTAAGACACTATTCAAACATCATCTCCTCAGTGGGGTTTTCCCTGATCCCCACTGACAGTTAATCACTAACGTCTCTCCTTTCTTCCACATGAAAGAGCTCCATCATAACAATCAAATTGACATTATTTGTTTTCTAATCTGCCCACACCACTAGACAGTGAACATTGGAAAAGACTAACAAATGTTTGATGGATAAGTAAATGGATCAATGAATGAAAAACTGAATACACAATCTTTGTGTATTCACAGAGAATTTACAATTTATGGGAGAGACAGACATGTCGATAACAAACTGTAAAATAAAGTATCAATATATATGCATTACAAGAAAAATGCTACACGTTCTCAGTCTGAATTTTTCCAGAAAGGTGTAGATTTACTAACACAGTTCACTTCTAAATGGATTGGAACCTTGAAACAGTTGCTACAGATTGCACCAGACTTCTTTTTAAAAGGCCTTAGTGCTAGCTGGCCTCAGAAACTTTATTATGTATACACTCCCTGGTAATGCACAGCGGACTGACACAGCATTTGCCTTTGTACTTGCAAATACAGGCTCCTGAAATATACATGAAATGCAAGACACTGGTATTCATATTGTAACACGAACACCTCCATATTCTACAAAATCCCTGACCTAGTTACATTGCTGAAAGCATAGCTTAAGTGCATGTAATGCCCAGCACATGGAAGAAATTGTTATCTCAAGAAAAGTAAATTTTGCATTCCCCAAGTTCTATATTATTAAATCTGTGACCTTAATATTGCATTGGAGTAAATTTTTTATTCAATTACATGGACAATGAAATAAGAACTGAGAAAGATGTAGTTGGCCTAGATCCCTCAGGGTGTGAAGATGATATTTATTTTATCTAGTTCTGACAATGAAGTTTAAATTTTCACTTAAAGCTCCTACCAGCAAAATATCAATTCAAACAGAGGTGAATTCTTCACAGTTATACTTGGCTTTAAACATTTTGTCATCAGAACTAAGTAATTGAACATTTCTTCCCTGTAAATGGGTGGAGTTGGATCTTACTTACAAAATGCTAGATAAAGAAAATTGAATGTGGCCAAAAGATGATTATTGCCAAATTAAACTAATGGATTTGGGGCTTGCTAAAATAAACTGTTTCTAATGATATAATACAAGGAAATATATGGGTTTTTTAATTACATGTAGGGAAATATTTAGTACCTAAGAAGTTTGAGTGATCTTTTATACCTGATAGGCCATGAAAAGTGAAATTATAAATGAGGTTAGAGAAAGAATCTTATCTATCTCCCTCCAAAGAACTGATGCTCTAGCTATGTGCTCGGAGAAAGGGCTAGGTCCAACACACTGTTTCATGTGTCTTTGTCAAACCACTTGATTTTAATGAAGTCTAATTGTTAGTCTTAAGGCAGAGTTAACAGAATGGCCTGAAAGTCAGTAAGAACTTTTAGTTAAAAGTCAACTCACAGACCACAAAACCTTAGATAAGATTAAATTTTAACATCCAAACAGCTCTCAACTAATCTCTCTAACAGGCTGAAGTCCAATTCAAGTGCCATTAATTTAATAACACTCAAATCTAAACATCATAAAGCAAAAGCTTATTAAAAATGAACAAAGAGGCAACTTAGAGTACAAAAAAAGGGATGGGGGAAGGGAAATGCAGATTTTTCTTTAACAACTCCTTGCAGGAAAATATACAGATATAATTTCCTTTAGGTCATGTCATTTAAGTGAATCTAGCTGTAAAGCAATTTACACTTTCCAGGATCACTAGAGGTTAAGCACCTCATCAACAAATGTATATCCCTTACTGGGGGCTTCCTTTTCCTTTCTTCATTTCCTTTCTTCACTTTATGTGATTACTACTTTATGTGATTAACATAGCACCCAATCTTTCTCATTTTCCAGCCTCATCCTTTGAAACCAAAAGTGTGTAACAAGCCTTCCTGAACTTCCTGCCACGTTTCTTGCTTGCTTGCGACTATAATGTGGATTTCTGGCAGCGCCCAGTTAAAGGACAGCACTGCCATGAAGAACCCAGACCCTGCTGGCCAGCACCTCTTGCCCCCACAACCCCCATCCTCATTTGTCTTTACATTGCAGACCTGATATTGTAGAAGCGGCTGATTATCCGGAAAGCCAGCTCAGGTAAATTAACGTAATGAAAAAGATGACTTTGTCTATGAGTCTACCTTTGACTAGGCTCAAATATCCACTCAGCTAATGAGCCTGCGATAGGATCCTGGCAGAGGTGTCATCATTCTGCCACTAAAAGCCTTTCCAAAGACCTGCATCCTATCTTTCTTTCTGAAAACTAGGCAAAAGCTTAACAGCTGCCAAGCTTCCAAAATGCAAAGAACAGCAGTTGCCTATCCAAGTTGTGATTGATGGTACGGAAACATGCATGCCTACTTCACAGGTACTCTGGCCTGCAACAAATTAAGGAATAAACCTTTGTGTTGGGCAGATAGCCAGTGTGTTGTGGGGGACTGCGGTGGCCCTATAATTATATCCAGCCTGATAACCTGATAATCATCCATTCTACTGCTGTGAATGGCTGGTACCCAGGGACTTTAATTTCACTGTGCCCCTCCGCCAGATAATGCCTTGGCCCTGTGTCATTTTGTGAAACACACAGAAAGAGACAAATGAGCTTTTCTCCGACGATGTTAAATTAACTAATGGACTCTCATTGTGAAACTGGCATAACAATGAGCTCAGCTCTGTCAGTACTGGGTGGACATGTGGACAGCATCTAAGGTGTTGTGAACCTCGGGTATTAAAACAGCAACAAAAACAAAAAGAATCTGGCCAGTGTGAATAATGAACCTATTTAGTGTGAATAGTGATTAACCAAATACTTTATATTTCAACCAGTTATTTTAGTATCTTGAGACACAGCTAGAAGACAGCTGCTGTACGGACTAAAACTAGGGATTAAGTGAGCAATTTTAAGCAGCATTTCCCCCTTTCCTGCCAGTGCTGTGTTTTGTTTCCCTCATCAGAATGTAGTTATCATTAAATGTGGCCGCACATACATCCATTTGCATTAAAGGTTGTAAATCTTAAGTATCTTAGAATAAAAATAACCACTGTTTCCATTACTTTCATTCTAATATAAAAGGGACTGTTACTTCCAATAATCGGTAAAGGACATTATAATCTGTACAGTGGGGTGACTGTATAAATTCCAGCGTTGTCGCTGTATGGACACTCCCTGTTACACATGGTCTTCATTTTTAATATGTTCACTAAATATTCACTAAATATTCACCTTTTATTCACTAAAATATTATGGGTTTCATTTTCACACAGCTGAAAAGATAAAGTTCATTCCCATGTTCCCATCAGAAGTCTGTGTGTTCCGGGAAGTTAAAAAATTATAATTCAGCTGTTCCATACTGTATTAAGACTGAAATTTGGCATCCCAGATGTGAATTGCTTTCCAAAAAGCAGCAGAATCTTTATTTTTTTAAAAGAGAAAAACATATTGTACAAGCTTAACTTTTTAAAAAAATTCATACTGTTTTAAAAAAAAATTGCATATGGTTTTATTTAAAGCCCCATGGGCTTCTGAAAATAAAAAACACATTAATCTAAACTTTTTACTTTTAAAAACAGGCTACTGAAAAATACAAGACTTGTAGAATCTTTCTTAATCAGTGATCAAAAATATCTGCTTGCCTTTATTTTAGGTGGTGTGTTTTCATAAGGGCTCCCTCTGCTTAAGAGTAATTTATTGTTGCAAAATTACATTTTATAGTGTGTTTTCCATGTGCCAAGCTCACATCTAACTCTCTGTGTCTCATGACTCATTTAATCTTCACAACACCTTGAAATACATCCTATTCTTAGCCCCGTTTTACAGGTGAGGAGACTTCCTAAGATCACACACTACTAAGTGAGGCAGCCTGGATTCGATCCCAGAGCAAGCTGGCTCCAAAGCCCACATTTTTAACCACTACACGCGCTGCTCTCTGATCATAGGCATTTCCTGAATCTTCAATTCACTCAACATTTATTTAAGCAGTACCTGCATGCAGGGCACGTACTAGATTAGAGGTTGGGGGTGGGAGTGAGGATGGGAAGGTCTGGAGTGGAGTAAGGAAGGAACAGAGTTAAAAAAAAAAACAATTTCTACCACAACTTTGTGGGCCAGATGGACATGGCTCAAAGACTCTAATATCATATACTCAATCCTTCCTTTTCCAATTGGCCCTTCCAGTTGTGGGGAACTGTAGGGCCCGGAAGTAAGCGTCTCTGAGGCATCTGGGTCCCTCTAGATGGTATGGCTGTGTGCCCAGACCCCATCTTCTTGTGTGAAGGTCCTTTTGTTCCACTAGAGTCATTTTCAAAGGCAACCCTTCTAAAAATACCCAAAATCTGGTAAAAGTCCTCCCTCACCTATGTCACTGTGCTTGTTATTTCCCGCAGACTCCAGTGGACATCAACAGCAACGCTTTCGGATGTGGTTGCTTTGAAACCCTGCCTCCGAGCACTCTGTCACACATAAGCCAATTGTTCAAGTGTCATTAGCTGAGACCCAGACAGAGATGACAGGTGTAAACAGTTTATAATTTACAAAGTGCAGGATCAAGTTTCTCCGTGCCCTGTGCCAGCAGCTCACAGACACACCTTCGCTTGTCCCAGCGTGCGCACTGTACACATTCTTACAGAACCGTTTTCAAACGAATCCTGGAAGGCGTGGGTTCGGTAATGTTTTGGCCATTTGAATCCCTTTAACTGTTCATGCAAGCTATGCAAAGATACTGGTTCATTTCAAACTTAACATTTCAAAATGTCATGTACAACTAAATAATCACATGTGCCTTGGAACGCTCTGAATGTACTGCCTTTCTGCTCTGTGCTGCAGATTCCCCCCCTCACCCCGCTTTTTTCTTTTTCCTTTTTTTTGAACCCATGGTGCTGCTGTGCATTCGGGATGGCAGGTCTGAAATGGTTAGCCTTTGCGGAGGTCTGCCACTGTTGCTCTGTGCACAGATGCTGGATTTCTGACACCTTTTTAGTCTGTCCTACTTAGCTGCCTTCTGCATTTTTCAGTGCTGACACGTTTCAGTAAAACTTTGACTAACTGGAATACTGGGGGAGGGGGGTTCTGGTTGAGTGATGTCCTGGTTAAACTGAAAGTTATTTAGAAAGCCCTTGTTATTGAAAATCTTTTCCAAAGTACATCAGCCCATTTTTCTCTGGAGTGAAGTTGCACTGCTGGAGAAAAATTGTACCTAGCTGTTTGGAAGGACTTTGAAACAAATTTAGCAAAGCTGCTAACTGCTCTTCAGCCTTTCCTCTTGGGTGAAAGCAGCCCCACTCTGGCTTGATGAGGCAGCTAGAATTCCAGACCCTTACTACTCCCTCCCTTCTCTAGTCAGAGGCCTAACTTCCCACCAGGCAGACAAAACAGAAGCCAGGAGGCCACTGGCCTTCACCTTTCCTTCCTCCACCTCCAGGCTTCACTCCGTCCAGTCTCCACTTGCATTAGGGCGGACTGACCTCTTCTTCACCCATGCTCGAGATCATTCCCTCAGCCTTCCCAGAGGGTGCCCATCGCGTTGCCCCTTCTCTGATAATTTCATTCGCTCACAATCCTGTGCCATACATATGAGCTTGTCTGTTTCTCTTCTCCAAACAAACCTTTCCCCTTCCCTTGAAGGGTACGGCCTTCCTCACTACCAAACACCTTGTAAGGTTAGTATAGTCATGACCTGCACTCACTTTCTAACATCCATGCATTCTGTAGCTATGTTCCTCTTCTCCTCTAAGTCCACCGACACTGCTCTCACAAAGGCCATCCATCAATGATTAGCTACCAAATCCAATGGCTTCATCTCAGCCAGCCTTGTTGATTCTTCCTAAATACAGCTAAAATGCCTTACCTTCTTTCCATCTCTGCTGCCACCACTGTTTTGCAGAACGTCTGGTGTACAGAGCGTAATCCAGATCTCCTCACTCCCCTTCACAGCTTCCCTGGGTCCCTGCAGCACCACGACTTCTCTAAACTCTGACTTCCCTAACCTGGCCCACAGCCATGCAGGCTCAGCTCCAGAGAGCCCTGCCCCTCCTTTACCATATTCCAGGGGCCTTAAAGACCCTAGAGCTCCTTCTGCCTGAAGGTTCTGCCTAAGCAGACAGCTCTTCCTCCTGACTTCCCCTGGCTGGCTCCTCCTCCTCCTGCAGGTCTTAGTTCAAAGGTTACCTCCTGGAAGAACCCTTCTGTGACCAACCATCTGGGTGGGTTCCTGACACACCCCCTCCTCACCATAACTGTTTTATGGCACCCTATTCTTCCCCTTCATGCCAGTGACCATGAGCTGTAATGGCAAAAGCACTCATATGCCTACTGGTTGAATTACCATTTGCTTCTACTAGCCTGTGAGCCCTGTGAATTTTTGCAGCATATCCTTTTTATTCACCAGTATACCCTGTATCAAGCACACAGTTACTGTACAACTGAATGAACAGATGAAGACTTCATATTTTTACATCAGAAGGCCTTTCTAAAAGGTCTACAGAAACCTAACCAGAGACACAATCAATAAAGAACAAATAAAGAAACTTTCTGGCACTTGAAGTGCTTTACTCATCTTTACACACATGTAAGTCAGGCCCCTCAGCTGGGGGGAGAAAAGCACTTAGCATAACGCAAGTGTATGTCCTTTTATAAGGAAATGAGGATCTAAAGAAAGCCACAGACATCGTGCTAGGAGCGGTGACTGGGGTGGCGTGAAAGGAGGGCGGCCTGGCGATAGACAGCACTGGCACAGTGGAGAGGAGTGCAGAGTGGAAAGGAGAAGTAAGCCTCACCGTGGGGGTCATTTACCCAGCCTGGGACGCTAAGGTCAGACCAAGTCATAAGGTCATTGACTTGCCTGGAAGTGGAAGCTGAGGAGCAAGGGGCACAGAAGTGCGAGTCTGCATAAACATGAAGTTGGCTTTACAGCGGCTGGTTAAGGGAAGAAGGCAGGAAGGATTTGGGTGGAGAGGACTAGAAATTGCAGTGATGAGCAAATGACATGGTGGCAACAGGAAGTTGTTGTGAGCACGAATGAGTGAGCAGCAAGTTTCTTGATAGGCATGTGATCTTTGGATTTTGAACTATTAGAAACTGTAATAGAGGTCATGTCACAGTTATACTGACTTGGTATCCAATCAGAAATGCAGGGTAACTGGGCTTATGAGGCTTCGAGTATCAGATGGGAATATAAACCTCAGGAAAGAAAGCTGCTGTCAACCTGATGGAGATGATGAGTAACAGCTCATCAGCTGGGGTTCAGCTGGGGCCCAGAAGCACCGCCATTTATGCTGATGTCCTGTCCACGCCAGGGGCTGGTGCTGAGCTCCGGGGGAAGATGGAAATATGCAGCACCTTGCAGCAAGTCTTTCAGTTTTGCATAGCTTTTTAGTTTTTAATCATTTTTAACAACATCAAAAAAAAGTTTAAGCCCACCCTCAAGTAAATCAACCTAGTTTCCCAAAAGCAAATTATTTCAGATAAAGATGCCCACCTGACTTTTAATTCACCAAGTTCTGTCCACCTGTAAGGAACAGAATAGTTTCCTCTGCATGAAAAAGTTCTCTGGAGCCCTGACTTGTGTGGCTCAGTTGGTTGGGTGCCATTCCGCAAAGTGAAAGATCGTCGGTTCAATTCCCAGTCAGGGCTCATGCCTGCGTTGTGGGTTTGGTCCCGGTTGGGGCACGTACGACAGACAACTGATGGATGTTTCTTTCTCAAATCGATGTTTCTCTCCCTCTCTTCCTACCTCCCTCCCCCCTGTCTAAAAACAAATAAATACAATCTTTTTTTAAAAAGTTCAGTTAGCAGTTAGAAAACACACTTTAAGCACAATGGTGGAGCAGCAACCAGCACCAGGGAAACTGCCTTCATCTCCCTCCACCCCCTGTTGCAATTAGATTAGTTCTGTGGTATCATTTTATGAGTGATTGGAATTTAATTTTAGTTAGGAAGAGCGGAGTCCATTGTTTACTTACAAACAAACAAAAGAATCTTCTCCCCAGCACTAGGATTCCTGCTTGGCTGGTTTTAAATAGATGAGGCTGACCAGATATTTACCATCAGCTTGGTGAAGAAAGAGACATTGTCCTAGGGAGTCCGAGCCATGGGAACTCAGTCCACAGTGATGCATTGCTAACTCAGAGTGGGCTATGACCAATCAAAGTCTCACTGTACATATTGCGGAGGTGGGACCAACACAGGAAGAGTCTCTACGTGCCAGCACGCTGGGAAGAAATCATTGCAATATAATTGTGAAACAAGCGCTGGCAAGGCAAACAGCAAAACAACTACAAACTGCAATATGCTTATCAGGGTTTGACCGAGAAAAAGGCCCCCAATCTTTCAGAGGACACTGGCAAAAATCCCAGGTCCTGCAACTCCTGAATAAGCTCCATGTGCAGGGTTTCCTCCAGGTACTGCATTGTCAGCTGCGAGAGGTTCTCAGCGGTCAAGGAACAGCTGCACAATGCAAGTGGCCTCTGAATGGTCGAGGAGCTTTTTTATTCAGACCTCGTGTGATTTTTTTTTAAAAAAACCCACAAAACTGGTGTTCTTTTGTGCTTTACAAAAGCAGTACTTTTCTGGCTCCAAGTTTAAGACTCATGGGCTATTAGGAAAGGCAAGATGGACAATGTATTAGCATTTGTGAGAGGGAAAAAAGGAATAGGCGTTCCTTAAAAATCAAGTCCATAATAAGAGCAGCCCAGTATTTGGAACACCTGCCTTGCCAGAAGCAGCTCCAACAGCAGTTAGGAGGTAAGTATTTTGACTCCTGTGTTTTTGAAGGAAATCTTTTGGCAAGAATCTCTTTCATACACGCACACACACACACACACACACACACGCTCACATGCACACTCAGAGATATATTGATAGGGAGCTGCAGCATTTATTCATAATAAACACATTTCTTAAAAGGCAGTAATAGAAACCAGACTCACAGAGCTAGAACATCTAATATACTTCAGCCTACAGAGTAGCAGCCTGTCCTTCTGGAGAGGTTAAGTGACTTGTCCAAAAACACAGATACTTCACAAATAAACAAGATCTTAACACCCCCGTAGGAGGACGTGCTGGCGCTCCCTCCTGCTCTGCATGTGAAGCAGTGTCTGGGGCCAGTGGAGATCAGATGGCGGTGGTGCCGTCAGTGCAGTTTGGGCTTGAACCCCAGCGCTCTGGTTTTCCGGTTTCGTGTCGGAGCAGAAAGTCCTTCACTGTTCAGAGTCCCCACTGACTTAACTGCACAGTGGGGATAACGGCAACACGTGCGCTCGGGGCGGCTGCACAGATTGGGCGAAGTGTAGCAGCACTAAATAAATGCTGGTCGCTGTGACTGTTACTGTTAGTAGGAGCAGTAGTGGCATTTTCACCTTCTTGGGAATTTTAATGTTTTTTAAAAAAAAAAAAAACAGGGAGAAGTCACAGAGGGGATATAAAAAATAACCACAAAGGTGTATGAGTAAGCACATGAGGAATAAATGCAGGTAGGTCACACAAGCAAAATGTTTGTTTTATCTGCTCTTAAAAACTTAGGCAAATGCTTTGTGGAAATAACAGTCTGCAGTCTTCACACATGAACATTACACTTTTTATCCATCTCCTTGTGCTCAGTGGTTTGAGTCCCCCCCCAATGTTACTGATAGGCATTTGTTCTTTAAAAACATTGTATCTTCCCAAATGACTTACTGCTGGGCATTTTTAATTTTAAAAAATTTTTAAATTTATTTTTAGAGAGAGGGGAAGGGAGGGAGAAAGAGAGGGAGAGAAACATCAATCGTAGGAGTCCCGACCTGGGACTGAACCTGAAGCCCAGGCGTATATGCCCTGAGTGGGAACCGAACTGGAGGCCTTTTGCTTTGCGGAAGACACCCAACCAAGTGAGCCACACCGGTCAGGGCTGGGCATTTTGATTTTTTCCCCTGATGATGGTTGCTGTCCTGAAGTAATTAATTTGGATGGCCAAGATGCAATGCCCTTTACTCCCCTGAGATGTCAACCTCCCACGTGTGGCGCCACCCAGAGGGCTGGGACAACGAACCGCTCTCGGGCCCTTTGTATCCCACGTTCCCCGTGAGCTCTCAGGATAGTTCCGTTCCGAGATGGAATTTCAGCTAGTGTTGTTTGATGGGGTTTCGATTTCAACCACAATCTGTAATGTTTTTGTCTGTT
This sequence comes from Trachops cirrhosus, assembly GCA_028533065.1. Classification (NCBI taxonomy): domain Eukaryota; kingdom Metazoa; phylum Chordata; class Mammalia; order Chiroptera; family Phyllostomidae; genus Trachops; species Trachops cirrhosus. Next base: position 119,768,579 of record CM052540.1, on the reverse strand, counting down.
ATCTTATTTAACCTGCTATATATGTTAGAATATACTACTTAATAGCTGCTTTTCATGTACTTATATTAATCTTGTAGTTGTCAGTATTTTATGGAAGTCATTCATTAGTACTAAGAAAGTAATGCTCTCAATTATGTGTTCTGCAATCAAGCAAATTTTTCTTCATTATATAGTCAGAAGCCACATAATGACATTTTCGTCCTTTTCAATTGGTGTGTTGAGCGGCAAACTGGTGTGCTTCAGGAATTTTTAACACATGCAATACCTGACTATTTAGTCAGGGGCACTGACCCCTTTTCTCTTAGATTGTCAAATAAAAAGATGGCAAAAGCTGCCCTGGCTGGTGTGGCTCAGTGGATTGAGCGCTGGCCTTCAAACCAAAGGGTCAGCAGTTCAGTTCCCAGTCAGGGCACGTGCCTGGGCTGCAGGCCAGGTCCCCATTAGGGGGAGCATGAGAAGCAACCACACATTGATGTTTCTCTCCCTTTCTTTCTCCCTCCCTTCCCCTCTGTCTAAAAATTAATAAGTAAAATCTTTAAAAAGAAAAAGATGATGAAAGCCAACACAACAACAGCCATCCAGTGATGAATCAAAATGATATCTTTTTTTGGTTAGATTGGCAAAAAACATGTTTTTTGTTGTGCTGCAGATTTTAGTAATTAGTTTATGTGTGCCATGAGATGAAAAAGGTTGAAAAGTGCTGGGATGTACCACCTAAGCTTGTGTAAGGACACTTTATGATATTTGTACAAGGATGAAATCACCTAATGACACATTTCGCAAACACATCCCCACTGTTAGGCAGTGCATGACTATGTAAAAAGTACAGTTTTTACATCTGCACCTTATCCTTCTGTACCACCACAAACCGATAACCCACCTCTGGAAATGAGAACAAATAGCATTTCTTCTTCAGTGCAAGACAACTTTCTACAGTGGGGTTTTAGCCGTGATAATCCCGGCAAGCTCTATGTGGTACTTCTGCTTCCTAAAGCTGGAGGTGACACTGGGTTGCTTTTGTCGTGTTTGGTTCCTCTCCTGGAACACAAGTCCCATATTCCTAATTCTAAGGTTGTTAAAAATCTGTAGACTCTTGAGTATGCACATAATCTGACATGCTATGAAAAGGATCCCCTCCGTTTTGCAATCCGCGAACAGACCGAATCATTGACAGTCATCGCTTGTGAGGACTGGCTTGCCCCTGCAGCTGTGCTGGGTGTGCAGCGCTGCCGTCCGCACTCACAGGTTACGCCCTAAAGAAGTGGCTCCCAGTATTGTGACATGGTGACTGTGTGCCTTTCATTGCAATACATCTTAGTAAGTCCTCTAATGCTGATGTGTGAGGCCCTTCTTTAATTTGTGTCAGATTAATTCCCCTCAAATCACACATAAACATAAAAATAACCGATGGGTTTCCTTCAATATCTTGATTGATTTCACTACTAGAATTCTTAGTGCCATTTTCATGCTCACATTAAATGATTTACAGGTCTTTGAAGTCTATGTACTTTATGTTTTAGTTTATATTTTACTTCAGTCCTAGAATTTCTTAACCTCTTGATTTTTATATGAAATTTTAATTGTTTAGGTCAACAGTCACATGTTATTCTTTCCAATGTATCATAAGCTAGCACTAGATATAGAATGCATTGTATTGCTTTGTCAGGTTAATTTTTAGGGTGGTGAATGTTCTTGAGATTTTTCTGGTCTCATTGTTCTGTCTTTCTATCACAAGTTCACTTCATCCTAAATCATTTGTTGTGCTAAACTGTGTATTTTTACGAAACTCATTTTCTTACACTGTAACTTTTTGGTTAGGTAAAAAATTGATCTTTTTTATACACTTAGTCTGATATTTTCTTCAGGTATGAGCTAGTATTCAGATACTCACTGTTTTCAGGGCATTGTAGTTATTGTGACACTAAGAGATACACACATGTATTTTTTAATTGAGAAAAGTATCCGTTGTCACGTTTTTGATTCACAATCATCCCAAATACTACTTTTAAAGTAGGTGAGTACAAAAATTATTACGGTAAAAGCAGACCCTGGCCTCATTAGGAACTCCGTAACTCAGAGGCTGTTTCCTGCCTCTGCCCGCGTGCAGTCCCCACCTTAGCGGAGGTCTCTGTTCCCGGATGAGGTCCTGCTGCAGGTGCGTACTATGATCCCCTGATTTTAGGCTGTAGCTTCTGTTCAAGTCCCCTCTACTGGGAGGGGCTGGCCCCTTGTCACACTCTGAAATGGAGAAGAAATAAACTCCCCCGTCATTACCACCTGTCACTTTACTCTCTCACTACCAGAACTGTGCCTTGGCAAGATAAGGGGGTGGGGCATGCAGCTGCACTGGACTTTGGCCCCAAGATTCCCTCTTTGCTTACAATCAGGCATCCCTTGTATTTCATGGAGACTGGAGCTGTGTGTGTGCGTGTGTTATATACCTAATTTCAGGAGTGAGCGAGAGAGAGAGAAACTTGGCCCAAGCTGTCTATTTTCACTTGTTTTTGCCTTGGCAGTTTATTCTCATCACACTGGCAACAATACCAGCCAACAACTTCTTCACCTCAGCATCTTCTGGCACTTGGATGACAGTGTGTTTATGCTCGGCTCAGTGCAGACAGGAAAAAGCCTTGTGCAAATAATATTTCCCATTAGCAACACTGAACTGATAGCAAAGCTCTCCATCCATCCCAAGTCAGTAAAACTCACAATCATGATAATATTCATGATTATGTTCATGACAATGCAAATGACTTATAGGGGAGATTGCTCTGCCCCACTTGCTACTAATCGGGGCAAAATAAAGGAGGCAGCTCTGGATCCTGTCTTTCTCAGGCTGCAGATGCTTGGTAACGTTCATATGGACCATTAGTGGGGGTGGGGTGGAGGGCGAACACAAAAACGGTTGAACTGCATGCTGGCCTGGCTGCCCAAAACGCTAATTAGTGATGATCACTGTGTCCGTGCACTTGAAATATTCAAAATCAGAATTCAAATTAATTTATACAGGTCTTTAATATAAACTTGTTCTGTTTGTTCTCAGAAGTCCAATTATGTCTACTGTGTAGGAGGTATGGGGGAAGGTAGAGTCACCAAAATTATTATTATTTATTTTTAAATGATAACTAGCATTCGAGGACATTTCAAAGTAATATTCTTAAACAGCAGCAACCGCAGACTAACCTGACTAAATGAAGGGTTAGTTACTGTGCATGCCCTGGTGCTGAGGCCGCCCACACAAGTTCACCCTGTCAGTACCAAGCTCATGTTATTGTCATTACAAGTTCAAATGCTAATTAGTAGTTAGAGTGAACTTGGTAGCATCTCACACATGAATGGGTATCTAGGGCAGAAAAAAATCTTAAGTTCCTTAAGATGCTTTATTTATCCAGTTAAGAAGTCTCATGTGCAGAAAAGCACGTCATGTCTTGGTAAAGGCATTGGTGGTTGTCCCTTCGTTTTCTTCCCCAAGTTTTCTGAGGATTCAGTACCAGCTGCTGGGAGGGTAGCCTGGACAGTCATCAAAAATTAAGAGTCTCTTTTTATTCCCTCTTCATTTGAGATGCAGGAATTGATGTGGGATTTTTAAGACTTTGCATAGGGAGTTTGGGATCATTTCTCATATCCTTTACAGTTGTTCTTTGCCAACCAAATCATGTAAAGGTCTAGGAACCATCCATGGAAGCTGCTACCATAACTGACCAATAGTCTGGTGTATTTATAAGTCAGAGATCTGGACACTTCTTTGGGAAATAAAGTATCTTCTAAAGGACACTGAGCATCTGCCCTTTCCTTTTCATTGCTCTAGTGTGTTTTCTTTCTTCCCAAGAGACCCCTTCCCAACCTCTTTACATACAGATATTATTTGTTTACTTTTATTGTCGACACTATTACAGATGTCCCCCATTTTCCCTCCTCCACAAGCTGCTGCCCCCACCCCTGCCTTCACCACATCGTTGTCCGTGTCCATGGACTTTGCATATATCCATGTATGTTTGGCTAATCCCTTCCAGTCCCCTACTCCCTCCCCACTGAGATCTATCAGTCTGTTCCATGTAGCCCATGCCTCTGGTTTTATTTTGTTTGTCAGTTTATTTTGTTCATTAGATTCCACATATGAGTGAGATCATATGGTATTTGTCTTTCTCTGAATGGCTTATTTTACTTAGCATAATAGTTTCCAGGTCCACCCATGCTGTTGCAAAGGGTAAGATTTCCTTCTTTTTTATAGCCATGTAGTATTCCATTGTGTAAATGTACCATTGGTTTTCTATCCACTCATTTACTGACTGGTAGGGACTTGGGCTTTTTCTAGACCATGGCTATTGTAAGTAATGCTGCAATGAACATAGGGGAGCTTATATTCTTTTGAATTAGTGTTTCAGGTTTCTTTGTATAAATTCCCAGAAGTGGAATCGCTGGATCATAAGGAAGTTCCATTTTTAATGTTTTTGAGGTATCTCCATACTGCTTTCCACTGTGGCTGCACCAGTCTGCATTCCCACCAACAGTGCCCTAGGGTTCCCTTTTCTCCACACCCTCACCAGCACTTGTTGTTTGTTGATTTATTGATGGCCATTCTGACAGGTGTGGGGTGGTATCTCACTGTGGTTTTACTGTGCATGTCTCTGATGATTAGTGATGTTGAGCATTTTTTTCCTGTTTATTGGCCATCTGTATTCCTCTTTGGGGAAGCGTCTATTGGCCATCTGTGTATCTACTTTGGGTCCTTTGCCCATTTTTAATTGGATTGTTTGTCTTCCTAGTGTTGAGTTGTATAAGTTCTTTATATGTTTTGGAAATTAACCCCATATCAGGTGTTTGCCAATGATACAGATGTCATTTTGCTAGTCTTTTAAAATGACCCCAATGTCCCTTTATTTTTCATTAATATGGTTCAGAAAAAACTTGTTCTGTTATGACTGTCATTGAATTCCTTTAATTCATAGAGGTTGTGACTTTCTATTTCATAACTACCTAAATTTTACCTAACATTTTTGAAAACTCCCAGGACCCCTGAGCTCAGTTAAACCACCTCCTCTTGCTCCCGCCCATGCAGGCACGTGCACAGAAGGCCCCGGTCAGGACAGGCTCCCCGTCGCCTGATACCCCTCTCCTACTGTTCCCGAGGCAGTCTTCAAAACTGCACCTATGTCTCCATTTTTTGTTTTTCTCTCGGTCTAGTTCCTACTGAAAATACATTTTCTTCCTGAATAATTCTCAATACCCTTGAAACATAACAGGCTATGTAGAAATACCCACTAACATAAACATTTACTGGTAACAGCTAGACTTTAGATATAGCCAAGGATATCATTTTTAAATTCAGAGTGGCCCAGACTAATCAGCGTGTGATAACTTATTAGATCTTCTCCAAAGGTTTATAATCTGACTAGTTTCCTGACCTTTTAGGGCTGCTCAACCAAGATTAGGGAGCAGAAATACCACTCCCCACATGCTGACATGAGTTTGTGCTGGAAGAAGAAAAAGAAAAGTAAATGGGACAGTACGGTGAGACTAGCATGTATTTCAATAATGTGACCAGGCCTCAATGTTCGCGATCAGGTCCCCAGTATGGTTCAATTTATGCCCACACTAGCCCTTTCACTCTTGTGGTAGACTTCATAGGTTCTCTCTTTTCCTTTAATTCTTCATTAAATTCTTTAATCTTTTGGGCAGCTCTCAAAATACATTTGGCAGGTCTTTGATTATATGGCAGTCAATGTTTTCTGCTGCATCTCTCATAAAGTTTAAATGAACCTTGATAACAATAGGAAAAAAGAATTCTCTTTGCTCCCTAATGTTTCCAAGAAATAACATGAGTGCTGGCAATAGACTAGTCTCTCTTTCGGCAACATATTTACACTTCTGGTTTATTGCTATTGAAGGCACTTCTTCCAACTGCTGTCACAATGGGTGGCCCTTCCTCACCAGAGTCAGTTTCTGGGATTCCTGAGAAATTGCCTCCCAGTCCTCTTTCCCTGCCTGGGGTCAGGCACAATCCAGTTGGCAGTTTCTTTGTGTACTTCTTAGGAGAGGCCTCCTGTGACTCTCAGATTGGATTCTGCCTGCCAAAGAGGACTGAGATCATTATATCAAAATGTTACAAGGACAAAAACATTTGTAATTACTGTGATATCACCACTTCTAGTCAATGTTTCTCTAGGTTGGTATTTACTGCTTTTAGACTTTGGCATAAAAAGGTGAAGTGGCAGGGTTTATCTGCAGCCCCACCCTCCACTGTTACAGGAGAACTCTGTAGGAGGTTTACTCACACACAACTTGGTTGTTCCGGAAAATGGCAGGCCAGAGCGGGAAAGCAGAGACAAGGACCCATCTGGTCTCTCTCTGTCCTGGGCTTGGGGATGCCGTGCAGATGTGGCGGCAGTCTACTCTGAACAGGGCCATCTATCCTGCCATCTTCATGGCCCTGTCCAGTTCTGCTGCCCATCAGGCCTGCAGGGGTCAAGGCAGGAATCCTCACTCGCCTATTAGAATTGGGAACACTGTACTGAGCTATCTCATGAGGCTGTTATAATGATTGTTTTTAAAGGACTCTAAAGCATTTTGAAAGCAGGAAGCTTTAATAAAATGGTGGCAAATCATTTCAGTAAGTATGTGCTAGAAACAAAGAGCAGAGTCTTGTTTGTGAAACCTGACAGTAGCCATAATCCTAAAGGCCAGTGAGATTAGTGTCACTTTTCTCATCACCCAGATCTTTGCTCCGTTGCCCATGTGGCCTTGGGGCTGTTAGGCAAATACTGGGTTTCTGTGCCATCACAGGTTACAAGCCTGTCAGGGTCCAAGTTAACTCCTGGAAACACTCTTGACTGCTGTAAACTTTCAAAGTTAAACTACCAACGAACATCATCACATCCCTACAGTGTAGTTAGCTAGCTTTCTAAAAAGTTTGTTTCCCCTTTTTCTAAGACAACCCGTTTTTTGCACCCCACATGCTGGGTCGGTCCTCATAAGCTCATGTGCATGTGTACACCAATCACTAATCACCTTGCTAAAAATGCAGATTCTCTGTTGGTTGGTCTGGCATGGTGCTTGAGCATCTGCATTTCTAATAAGCTCTCAGGTGATGCTAATGCTGCTGGTAGGTGGACTGACCGACCTGCACTTCTAGGAGCAAAGCTTTAGATCACTTGTCAACTGGGATAAGGCTGTGATTAGGTAATTATCAGGAACTCTCCCCTGGAGTCAGCCAACTTTCCAGATCGCCTGGAAAGCCCCCACACTCATTACACAGATCCTTATTTAAGCTCCCCTCCAATTAACGTAATAGCACAAGGGGAAATTTAGAGCTTCCAAAACTCAGATCCTGAACACTATCCCAGGCCCACCCATTTTCCCTGATTCCATCTCCTCGCACTCTAGCCATTCCCACCTCTTTTTATTACTCATTATCACAAGTCTGAGCAAACACAAGCTTCAGCCTGATAAGCAATCAACTGACTTTTCCATAAATATAGATTCTCATGAAAAACAAAAAGAAAAGGGAACATAATGGAGAGGCGCTATATATTCAATTTATTTTTGGTTCCAAACCTGTGTTTTTCCTTAGGCTTGTTGCCTGATTTCCATTTAGTCATCCTGTTTGCTCTTTGCCTTTGCATCAGTTTTTCCTTCTATTCTAGGAAAACTTCAAAAGGATTTTTAAAAATCTACTAGCCTTGGGAAAAAAATCTATCTTTTGTACTCTTGTGCCTTAAAGAAATGGTAGGTGCTTCCTGGGCAAGTGTACCTAGTCTCCTGAAGAGGTGTAGCACTGGAAAACCAACCACTTTTTCAATTTTATGGAAATATTTCCTTTGATCCTTTTCTTCCAGATCATCCTAATTGGATTCCAGGCCAAGGCATGTATTGGTAAACCTTCTAAATATATCTACACTACATTTATATTTGTGTATTTTTCATTATTTAAACATACGAAATTAACTCTAAAATGTCCGCAAATTTAGAGTGGGTATGTTGTCAGAAGTTAGTGGTTTTATATATAGTTAAGGTGAAAAGGGTTTTGTTTTAAAAGTATTTATTGATTTCCAGTCAAGATGGCAGTATAGGCAGACATGGCTTGCCTCTTCGTACAACCACAACAAAATTACAACTAAAATATAGAACAACCATCACTCAGAACCATCAGAAATTGAGTTGAATGGAAGTCTGACAACTACGGAATTAAGGAAACATCACCATCGTCCAGGCTGGTAGGATGGGTGCAGACACAGAACAGGCAGGTCCCTCTCCCATAAATGGTAGATAAAAATACAGGAGGGATATCTTGGAAGCGAGGAGTCCTAGCCCCACACCAGTGCCCCCAGCCCAGGGTTCCCGTGCGAGGAAGATAAGTCCCCACAACTTCTGGCTGCAAAAACCAGTGGGGATTGAGTCGGTGGAAGAAAGTACTGGAAACCCAAGCAGTTCCTCTTAAAGAACTCACACACAGACTCACCTACTCAAACTCACTCCCTCTGAGCTCTAGCACCAAGGTAGCAGTTTGAAAGGTACCAGAGGTATACAGGGAGAAACTGAGGTGTCTGGCATCAAGGCAAGCAGAGGCCATTGTCCCCTTTCTAACCCCCTCTCCCCCACAGAGCTGGCAAGCTGGTGCCATATCTGAGACTCCATCAACCTGGCTGGCTCTGTTTGACCTGCCTTGGGGATCCCCAGAAACTCCGCCCCACTCAACTTATGGACCCACCCAAGCTGCTTTTCCATATGAATATCTGGTCTTGGCTCATGCTTCACAACTTCCTAAATCCTATCAAACAAGCAATAGCTGACCTCAGTGAGCCCCAGGCCTGGCACTTGCAGCAGCCAGCTTAGATTCACAGCTTGGCTTCACCTGGGAATCTCCAAGCCCAGCACAAGTAGCAGCCATCTCAGATTGCTTTATAGCTTAGGCAGGGTGGTCCTGGGCAAAACATAGGTTGGGTCTGAACTTGGCCTGCACCACCTGGGAAACCCCAGGGCCAGTGTACCCAGTAGACGGCTACAGACCATGTCAGAGCACCACCACCCAGACCCTGCACAGCTGATCCTCCACGGAGGGCAGAGGTTGGAGGTCAGTGATCACACCCAATGCTTGCAGTGACTGGCCTGGGTAAATCCCTCCCATTGATCTGCCAACAGCAACCAAGTCTCAACTACAAGAGGAGGGTGTACATGAAGGATTCGCCTTGAGTACCCAGCTCCAGTGATAGTGGAAGCCGTGCCCCTGGACCCTACAGGACATCTACTACATTAGGCCACACTATGAGAAATGGAGTCAAAGAAACTCTACCTAATACAAAGAAACAAACACAGGGAGGCTGACAGAACAAGGAGACAAAGAAACATGGTCCAAATGAAAGAACAGATCAAAACTCCAGAAAAAGAGCTAACAAAATGGAGATAAGCAGTCTATGAGATGCAGAGTTCAAAACACTGGTTATAAGGATGCTCAAGGAACTTAATGGATATCTCAATAGCATCCAGTCAGAAATAAAGGATACACTGATTGAAATAAAGAACAATTTACAGGAAACCATAGTAGAGCAGATGAAGCCAAGAATCAAATCAATGATTTGGAACACAAGGAAGCAAAAAACAACCAATGAGAATGACAAGAAAAAAGAAGCAAAAAAAGTAAGGACAGGATAAGCAGCCTTCAGGACAACTTCAGGAGGTTCATATTTGCATCATAGGGGTACCAGAAGGAGAAGAGAAAGAACACGAAATTGGAAATCTGCTTGAAAAAATAATGAAAGAAAACTTCCCTAATTTGATGAAGGAAATAGATATGCAGGTCCAGGAAGCACAGCGAGTCCCGGACAAGATGGATGCAAAGAGGACCACTCCACGACACATCACAATTGAAATGCCAGAGTGTAAAGCTATAGAGAGAATCTTAATAGTGGCAACAGAAAAGAAGTCAGTTACCTACAGGGAAGTTCCCATAAGACTTTCATCTGATTTCTCAAAAGAAACTTTGCAGGCTAGAAGGAATTGGTAAAAAGCATTCAAAGTCATGAAAAGCAGGGACCTATAGCCAAGATTGCTCAACCCAGCAAAGATATCATTTATAATCAAAGGGCAGATAAAGAGCTTCCCAGACAAGAAAAAAACTAAAGGAGTTCATCATCACCAAACTATTATTACATGAAATGTTAAATGGACTTATTGAAGAAAAAGATCAAAACTATGAACAATAAAATGGCAAAAAAATACATAGGTATCAACAATTGAATCTAAAAAACAAACTACGCAAACAAGAAGAACAGAGACAGAATCATGGATACGGAGAGAGTTTGATGGTTGCCAGATGGGAGGGGAGTGTGGAGGAATGGGTGAGGAGGTGAGGGGATTAAGAAGTACAAATAGGTAGTTACAGAATAGCCATGGGCATATAAAGTAGAGTGTAGTAAATGGAGTAGCCAAAGAACTTATATGCATGACCATGGATAAGGACTGTGGTGTGGGGATTGCCTGAGGGAGTAGGGGGTGCTAGCTGGAAGGGGGAAAGGGGGTTAAAATCAGGATGACTGCAATTGCATAATTAATAAAATATAATTTGAAAAAATAAAAGTATATCATTTTTCTCATTACTTAACTATTTTATTAATATCTCTTAAGTACTGATTAAGAAAAAAAATCTGTCTTATATCTGTTAAGGAAGTTTCTACAACAGAAGCTTTTATTTCACAACAGTATTACTGAACAGTAAGCATTAAGGCTAGCTAATAATGTCTTTGGAGCTACACCAGGAGAAAACCCAATGATGTAAACTGCTATACATCTGGTTCTTAATAAAAGAAGTCGAATGATCCCTTGAGTCAACACTGGTGAAATGTAAAGCATTCTACAAATAAGGAGGGAACATGATCGGCACTATTAATTAAGGTATATTATATCAGTACCTTGTGATATGCAAGCTACTCTTTGAGAGTGGCTAAAGTGCTTTTAGGGGCTGCAAATTAACACTGTCTCCAAAAGCGCTGAACCTTATCCCTGTACATGCCTATGTTTGGGGAGACTCTGGCTCCATGGCTGCCATGGTTATTGTGTAAGACCATCTACCCTATCACTTACATTCACACCCGCAGACAGGGGTGTGTGGCAGCCCTGGAACTTCATTGTCTAGTTTGGGTTTGACGTGTCCTGAATTGGTTTCAATGCTCTGTGGGTATCAACACAGCTGGGGCACTGCAGAATAGCAAGGGCCAGTTGTAACACCTTCACTCTCTGTGACAGGTCTCTTTTTCCTTTCTTTCTTTTCCTCACTTGAGATTTGATTTATGGGCCTTAATACGTGGTTCCAGGGAGGACTGGCACAGCCCCGACCCTGTCCATTTAGCTGCCATGTCCAAGTCAGCTCACAGTGGTTCTCAAGGCGCAGTGTGTGTTCAGTGAGTATCACATTTCTTGTTACACTGGAGCAGAAAACTTGCTTTGAGGTGAGTGGAGGAAAAGTTTCAAGTTTTGCCATGGAGGACAGAAACTGCGTGTTATTTTATAGGCAACTTTAAAAATGTTTCTGGAGGATCTCATGGACTATTGATACATCTCTGGGATTTTGATGGTCAAAAATTATAAACCAGGCCTCCCAGTATTTGCATTACACTCAAAGCTCTTTTCAATTTATATTCTATAAATATAATGGGTATACCATGCAAAAGCTAGTGTTGAGCTTAAATAAAACATTTTTCATTGATGTAACTTGTTCAGCTGGAGAGTTTTAAGATGTTTCCAAAGTCTCCTTTTCAATGGAAAACCAAGGCCAGGGAATAAAGAGATCTTGCCCACGGATTATACCAACACAAGATATGAGAAGACAACTTTATTCTCTTTGCCTGTATGGCTTAAAACAGCACCGCTCTGCACAGTTCCATTTTGTGATCCCTAATGGATAATGAAAAGGGTTTTGTCATTATCCCCAAACATTTAAAACTCTATCCTTACATGAATGCTGCCTTGGAAACTAAGGGAATCCTGGAACAGATCTGACCTTCTCTGTCTGCAATTTTTACTTTTGGAAAGAACTGTGCAGTAACTAAAGCATGGTCTTGTAGACACGGTATCCAAACCACTAATTGAAAGGTTCTTGGTGCTAGCTAACAGGAAGACCAAATAAGCACTTTTCAGCAGTTCAGGCTCTTGATGAATTAACTAAAAATCAAAATCAAAGTCATTATAAACCAACAACAAAATAGACCTGATAAATCATCTTATAGGTGTTTCTGAAAATTAGGGGGAAAATCACATGATAAATTCCCTTCATATAGCCAAGAACCTACTAAGGGGTTACTTTATGAGTCTCTACCATTTGAGGACTGAATCAAAAAATAAAAACTTCTTTGGCAGTCTGAGAGGTTAGCCTTAATAATAGGATAAATTCTGTTTTGTATCATCCCATAGCATATGGAGATCTCAGATACTAGAGCACAATTCAGGCTAATGCCTGAAGAGAGATAAGAAGCAGAAGGACTGGGATGATTATGTTTATCTTCTGGAGTAGACTAGAGCACCATGAAACCCTCAGGACATTTGGAAGGAGAGGAAAAGGATTGGGGGAAGGCAAGGGGAGCGCTCTAGCTGTAGCCCTCAGATCCTCTCATTGCTGGGGGTTGGGGGTGGGTGTTAGTGAAGCTAATTTTCTTTGCACCTCTGCCAACATTGACCAGAGAATCAAAATGTAAACAGAGATGGGAACTGAAGACATGAAAAACAGGAAAAGATTTTATTATATTATTTATAATAAGTGAGAAACTACAGTCTCCTCTTCTAATGAGGCATAAATATCCAATTATAGCTAACAGAATGTGTCATGTGAGTACTTTCCTAGTAATACCAGGAATGCAGTATACTATCAATGCACATCATTAAATTATACATTTCAGAGCTTTGAATAGTTTATACAGTAATCAGAATGCTCAACAAGTATTCATGTGCTACTACAAACACCTCTCTGCCAAAGGCCAGCGCTGCTTTTGGGGCTGGTGACAGCACATATGCAGTTGGCTGTGAGTGGTTCCGTTGCTCACGGGCCTTCTAAATGGGCATCTTAAGATTATGGTTAAGTCCGTGATGGGTACTAACCTTGAACAGATAGAAAATAAGGAACTGCACCCCTTTAGGGTTTGAATGAAAAGGGGTTGGTGGGTAAAGAGTTTATTTTTTAGAGACATTTTAAGCCATTGTTATTTTAAAATACAAGCATTGTAAATACCCCTCAATTATTTCAAGTCATTAATTTCTATTTTATTTTATTTTATGCCTACTTCTAAGCCTCCTTGGTTTTATATTAAAAGTAAAATGAACATATCTACTGAAGGTCACAAATTTCACGCTGTCAGCGATGTCTGGATCATTTTAAGAAAGGAAGGAGATTGCTAAGAGAATGATGCTCTCTGAAGTTATCTGACACCATTACTCCACCTTTTAGTTCTTGAACTTGAAACCAGGTCTGTGAAATAATACTCTAAATGTGCTAATGTTAACAATATCTAACGATACAGAGAACCCCATGTCAGGCTCCATGGGCTTGAAACCTTGCCTTTAACTGGCTTTACTGAATCACAGCAGAAGCAAAGGTGATATGGAAGGAGAGATTTCCTCTAATGACCAGCCAAGGCCCTTTTAGCACGTGCCTAGCAGACACCTATGTGCCCTGTGGTCTGAAACCTCCCACAGCACCCTGGTGCTCTGCATCTAAGAGTAAGAACAGCGCCTTAGGTTTACCTGGGGCTTTATAATGCATAACATGACATCATTTGGTCTGCACCAAAACCTTGGGAATAGAGCTTGGCTCTCTAATCATCTCACATATGAAGAATGTTATTCTCAGAACAGTTAATTAAAACAGAGGCTCCTGAAATTCCCTGGCCATGACAATTGCCCAAAGCACATTTGATTCCTATAGATTCCCAGGCCTCAGCTCTGAAGATTCTAATCAGGTAGGTCTCTGGCAACCTATTTTCTTAAATAGCTTCATACCTATAATTCCCACCCTTAAGGATAGGAATCCAATACTGTCAAAAGTGGGCTGGCTTAGCTCTGTCTCTAAATATTAGCACCCATTAACACATTCAGCAGGAACACTGAATGCAAAGATGACTAGAACACTGTCTATGTTCTTGGGGACCTCAAAGGTGAATGACTTTATGGAATTTATAAAGCATCATGTAGATGAGATACAGGCCATGACCAAAGAGAACATGTGTAGATAAATCCGAAGGGGTAAGGTGGAGGAAGGGTGACAGACCGGGGCCTTTGGGTGCAGAGAAGGTGTCAGAATGGATCGGGTAGGCAACAAAAGCCAAACCTGCACATGTTACAATTCAAGTGTAGAATCAGTTCTGCATGATATTCTCTATACAGGCACATACACTTTGCAACGTATGCCTCATCAGCATGCTTACATGAACAAATAATTTGGAGAATAAGAGTAAAAACAGGAAATACATATCTAGTGTTTACTATGTAACAGGTCCTGGAAGCATATTTACACATATTAATTCATTTAATCCTCACAGCAACTCTATGAGGCAGATACTATAACTATTCCTTTTTACAGAGAAGGAAACTGAGGCACAGGAGGTGAGGGAGCTTGCCTGAAGTCACACAGCTAGTGAGTGGTGAACTTTGGATTTGAATCCAGGCTATGTCCTCTCTGCAGCATGCCCATGATTTTGCTTGCTAAAGTTGTTTCCCGCCCACCCACCCGGAAGTTTTGACCTGAGGGTTGAATTCAGATAGAATAGGTGTCTCAGAGGATGTAATCTCAACAAGCTCGCTCTATCCACTTCCTGTTTGCAATTAAACGTGCTCCAACGACATCAGTAATCTCACTACAGAATTAGAAGGCTGAGGCTGACAACGTACAGTATCAGGGGCCATCAACTTTCTGACAGCTAGGGAAGGGCTTTAACAATACCTGCCTGATGCCTGCCACCAAGGACTCTCCTGAGGGCCAATCACAGGATCCCGTCTATGGATCCTGACTCAGTTTTCCACACTAACCTGAAGAAACGGTGACAACAGAAAATACAGGCCTGCCAACCACTACCCACAAATGTCACTGGCACCAGTCAAAAAATTCAAAAAATCGCTGATTAACCCGGAGAACACCACAGGGCGAGCCGGGGTCCTTGTACGTATTCTTTAAAGTGTCCCAGAAAGTATAAGATAACTGTGTCCACTGCCTAAGGTTTCCTCTCATGTCCACATTTTTTTTAAAAAAGGATTTTGTAGCCCACCATTCTTTTCGGCCTGTTTTAGTTTGCCAAGCTAAAAATTACAAGGCACACTATTTGGGCAAAATGATAAAAACACATAACTTTACACTGACTATCTTTTCATTAAAGAGGAGAGTGTTTCTTCTTTTTCTCTGTCAAACCAGGGCAAAGACAGGCGGTGTGTTGTACTGTGAGAATGGAATGGTGCATAGAAAACAGCTTTGAAAAGCCTTGCACTAATTACTTCGTCACCTTCTGGGTCAATTAATGATTTGTACCAAATGAAATCCTCCAAGTTTGGGTGCATTAGGATGGTGCTCTTCCCCATCCCTCAGTACGGCTGCTGGAAGCCAGGAAGTAAGTTAGGGAAGCGTCAGAGGGGTGGAAAGGTGAGCCAGCCTCCTTCCTAGGTGGAGCGCGAGGCTGCATCCTCTCTACTGGGAAGAGTTCACACCCATCAGTCAGCCCCTGTACCTGCAAGTGCAGATCCGCTTCTTCCTCAAAACCTTCACTCAGTAGGGGACAATGACTCACACGTACACTTATACTTACAGGAAGTGTTATTCATGGGGCAATTTTACAAAAATCCAATAGAAAGTTATTTCATAAGTGGTGCCACATGTTGCCAGATGCAACAAAAATGAAAACATTTTTATTCAGCCATTGTCAAAAGATACTAGAAAGTTAAAAAAGTAAGACTTTACATAGATTGGGTGTAGAGATAAATAAGCAATGATGGAGAGCCTGTCTCGGGAGGAGGCACTGCCCTGCGTGGACAAGGGTCCAGCTGGAGTTGGCTGTGCTCTGGAGAACATCCACTCATTCCCAAGAATCCTTGTGAATCAGCAAAGAACACTTCTCCATTTGGAAAATGGGGACAATTACTAATTTGCAAAATGTCTTGAAAATGATTAAAAAATTAAGTACACATTGTACATTCAAATAATATACAGAGTGGAGCAAAAGTAGATTTACAGTTGTGAGTGTGTGACAGTTTATTCTTGTATTATTATTTATTAATTATTGCATAATTTTTCACATGAACAGCTGTAAACCTACGTTTGCCCCACCCTGTATATATGACTTTGTACCAAGTTTTGTAACTATGTTGGGAAACATCTATTAATATGTTCACTTTAAACACAGTCACCCCGTCTATCTTTAAGTGTTTGAAAAATCCATCAAGTATAATTTTAGCTGAAGATCACTTCTGAGCTCCAAGTTCAGACCCTCAAAGGGATTAAATCTTAAACACGCCATCACGTTGACTGCTTTGGCTGATCCTACTTGGTGTCATTAACGCTGTTTAATATGGCAGCTGATGCCTTGTGGTCCCTTGCAAATAGGGAGAGCAGAGCCTTGGAGGGAAGTGGATTATAATTGCTTGCTGCAGGACTGTGTGGCGCTGCCGGTGACAGCAGCGAATAGGGAAAATAGGAAGGCTTTAGAGAAGGTCTGTTGTACTGATGAAGTGGAATTCCTAGAACACACTGTGCTATAAAATGAGATTTGGCTCCACAGTGCTGGGGGCAAACAATGAACTCAATAGTACCCAGGATTGGCTGCTGGGCACAGTCTCGCTCTTTTAGTTGGAGCTGCCTTTCATTCATGGGAGCAGGAGCCACACTAGGGAACGGGAAGGAGGGGGTGTAGTACTGGTCCAGAGAAATCCTGAGAGTAAATTGTTAGGGGGAGAGAAAAACCAGGGACTTTCAACCAGGATGAATACCATGATTAAGATATCTTTCTCATACTCAATGTGAGATAGCTTCAACCAAATCTATAATTTTTTTGATAAACAACTATAGAAATGTCTAGCAAAATATGTCTAGTTTGTTTAACTGGGTTAGCATAATAAGGATGGGTTTTGTTTGTTTAGGAGGATCTGGGTGGAGATGGGTTTTTTTCTTAGTTCTCTCTTGAAAAGGGTGGAGAGAAGGAGGCTTTAATGAGTGTGCGTGGGGATGGGGGCTGCAGGAGTTCAGGGAGGGTCTCATACTGTGCCCTACTCTATATGTGATCTGAGTCCCTGGAAAACAAACAATGAACAATAGATAGTAACATTAGTGAAAATGCACTAAACCACCTATTATAAAACTCAGTCCTGCCTCAGAAAACCATTATTTGCCAGTCTCTAGATAGGTAACAGATTCTATTAGTAACAGGCCAGGAGTTAGGAGTTCGTTCTCTACTTGTAAAATTGAGAGAGGGGGGAGAATTCCCACTTAAAAAGTGCCCCAGGCACTAAAAACACAGTTTAACTGTTGAAATCAAAGACACTTAACCTCAGCCTTTACAAGTAGGAGCAAGTCCACCTAATCATGAATGCGGTATTGTCAAACCAGTTTGCCCCTGAAACACTCACTTCCATTTAACAAACTATTTGCACAAAGTTACAGTGCAGTCATTACTGATCAATTATAAGTAAAGATCCAAAATGAAGTGCACACATTCTGTCTGAAGGTTCACACGAAGGTAATATGTAATAATTTTCATGAGGTATTTGTTCAAAAACTGCATAGAAACCAAATTTGTGGAGAAAATTCTGCACTTTAAGACTTGTACTGGTGGAAGGTCAACCCCTGATTTGCCTGCCTCCTTGAAAGGTTTCAGTTGTTAAGCACATACACACGAGCATACACATACACACACACACACACACACACACACACACAAACGCTGAGTACCCCTTTGGAGGACTGGTCTCTGGGAGCCCACGAACTGTAAGTTCCCAAGTCTGCAGAAAGCCCAGGTTCCCAGCAAGGCCGCCTCCCTAAGGTGGAGAGGCAGGCTTGGGCCTTGAACCAACTCCTGCCTTATTTGTTCACATCATTAGGAGGGTGCAGTTAGCCCCCATTTTGGTGCAGGTTTTTGTGTTGTGAACATCTGTCCACTAGCATCTGGCCAGGGACCAAGTCCATTTCACAAGAAGCACCAGACAGCTGTCAGATGGTCCTGAGTTTGGGTGCATACCAAATGAATACAAGGTTCCCGGCCCCTGGGGAGGAGGGGCCATACCCCTGTTATCCATCTTCAGATGTACTCAGTGTCCAAGTTCTCACTAACACTCCCTAACTCCTGACCAGCAACTTAGTTACTGTTGTGAATTAGGGTTTGCCCGCTGGAGTAAATATTTGGGATGGGCAGAGCCAAAATTAACTTGCGTTTGCCTGGGAGCTGATGGTTAGTTTGGCCCTTGTCCTTTTCCTTCAATCACCCCATTTCTTTCCTGCCGTCTCATCAGACCTCAAAGAAGCAGCGGTGAAGGCAGGGTCAGAATAGGGATTGACTTCCCAGCACATCCGCCTTGCTGTTTAGTGGTTTAGCTCTTAGATTTTATGAAAAACAAGTGTGTAAAGCCAATGAGTCAGTGTGACGTTTTCAGTTTATTGGTATAAGTAGTTAATCCCACCTATAACTTAAAGTTTTGTTGTATAAACTACGTTTGATACATTGGGTTTGAGTCAGATATTAAGAGATGTTGGGCCCTCTTTGTTGGTGAAAATTCCTAAATATCGTGATTCCAAATATAACATTAACTACCATCTAAACACCACAACCAGAAAGTGAGAAAATGCGTGGTGTTCCTTCAGGGTTTCCACACCCGCTATTCCCAGAGTACAGGGGGCTGTGGTGCAGGCGTGTGGCGCTGCAGCCTGATAAGCACAGGCTCCTCCCTGAGCACCAGACCCGAAAGGGCAGATTAAAACTGGAGCAAAAGCCACTCACCTCACCTGACACCTTATTTAATATTTTGGAAATATCTAATAGGCTCTAAAAGATCTCAGTACGCACAGTAAGTCTATACTAAATGTTTTCTAGGTAAAATGAAGTACTGCACGATTGGTCATCAGTTTTAAATCATGGCCTGACCCATAAAAGAACATGGTGAAAGAGACAGAAACAGGCAGCAAAGACTCATCTGGGCAATATTCACTTTGTCATCCCGTTGTCTTATCAGTTTTAACCTACATGCCAAGAACTGTACTGCCGGGGAGAAAAACACTGAATTTGGCCAATTCTATTAGGAGAACTTGGTGCCGAGTTGCAACAACTGATTTTTATTCAGTGCTTACTATGTACCAGACTTCATTCTGGCACTTATGCTCTTGTTTAGTCGTAAGAATTGCTTTATGAGGCAGGCGCTGTTAGCATTCCATTTTACAGATGAGGAAAACGAGGCACAGAGAGATTAAGTAACTTTCCCAGTATCTCCTAGCTAGTAGTATAGCAGGCTCCAGAGCCCATACTTTTAACTATTGCATTACGTCACCCCTCTAAAAAAAAAAGTTGACTCCCAAGTGACATTTTGACCCTCGCCTTCATTCTGTATGTATCTCACACTGATGTGGTCCTAGTTGTTCCTCCTGATACTAGTCTCAAGACTTGAGGGAAATCAGCAGCAGCAGCAGCAGTAACCATTTTTATCACACGCCTGCCAGTCACTCTGCTCCTAGGAGCTGGATGTACCTGGAACGTTGTAACGTTACCTTTGTAATCCACTGAGAGTGCCAACATTATAAATGCAAAAAATAGCGACCGAGTCTGAAATTTACTCTCTCCACTTACATTCTGGACAAAAAACAAAATTGGCACCACTATCAGAAAGTACTTACTGCCACAGTTTGGGCTGCAATGTGTGCTACTCTTCTTAATAGCTTCAGAGAATAATCTATTAAGTGCTGGAATTGACTCTTTGAAGGTTTGCAATGGGATAATGTATTGAAGTTTGATACCTCTTCCCTGAGGGCTAATTATGTGATAAACTTGTAGGCTGTCTGGTCAGACACCTCCCCCCCCCACCCCGCCCCCGTGATGGTGATTGAAGTATTTTTCTTGACACTTGTAATTTTTATTTAAACTTATTAAAGAAAGTCTTTTACACTTATTTAGACACTGCTTACCGTATTTTGCCATGTATAATGCACACTTTTTTGCCAAAATTTTTTGGGAAAAATAAGAATGTACATTATACATGGGTATAATGATCCTGTGCATGATGCTCACAAAGAGCTGGGTGCACATTATACATGGCAAAATATGGGTGTTTTGTCACATATTGCTCTTTTGAACACGCACAAAAGAAAATAAGTGAAATTCATTGGACAACGTAGTCCTAAAACTAATTGTTTGGCTTTGTATCTGGAGTTTGACTTTAAATCACAGTCATCAATCACTGTGTGCTTTTCCACACGGTGCCGCGGGTCCTTGAGTAACACTGCTTTCCTGTGTGGATGAGATGTTTAAGAACCTAACTCCTGTTTGTGTTAATTAGCCTATGGTAGAACTGGTTTCCCAGAAAGAGCCTAATCCACAAAATTAAATGAGGACTTGCTGTCCTGTCCTCTGTGCCACCAGAGCTGTGGTGACGGGCACATTTAACCTTTTTCACAACCTTTCAAACCATGTATCATCAGCTTAACACTGTATTTAGAGACAGGGTTCTAGGTTGCCTGGGTTAGCTGCTGACTAGTTGGTAAGATGCTCTGCATGTTTTTTCACCTTTTATGGGATTTAAACACACTGGTTGTGCTGAGATTAAGTAACACTAGAGGGCAGCCTGCAAGTTAGAAACAAATGATACCGCTCTGCAATAGTTTGACAAATCACAGTCAGGAACCTACAGTTCAGTTTCCCAACTTATGACACCAACTTAAATATGGTCTCCCAACATAAAGGAATCGAATTGTTACTTAATGTTTAATTTTAATGTGCCTTTAAAATAAGACATCAAAGCAAACACTACCATAAAGGTTTCCTCCCTTCCCGAAACTCAGCCTGTTACAGCTCCCTGAAGATGGTGTTTCTAATCCTGCTCGTTTCACGTGTTTGCAGCCTCTTTTAAAAGCATAACACAGCTTTGTATTATCATTTTCCTGGGGCAAGTTTTATTTAGAAACCCCTGAAAATAAACTGCAAAGTGAAGAGTAACATAGAATATCCATTTTTGAGAACTCTCTTTTATAGTACAAATACTAGTTATACCCAACAATTAAAGATACTGGAGGATTCTTCTGGACAACTATACTGTATCAGTACTTATCTAGGGGTTAAAACCGTAACAAAATCTGTGATACCTCAATCACCTATGTAATAAAGATTGATTTCTTTCTAAAGAAAAATATTATTACACGCATTTTTTCTTCCACTACATAAGCACTGTTCAAATTTAGCACAACACAGCAAAAAAGGCCTCGCTGTCTGCTAACACTGTCTTATTAAACAAACCACACACTTGAGGTGTTATTTGTGTATTGTGAATTACATCATCTGCAACATTTCAGTTGCACAAGGCAACTTAAGACATAAACACTTACATAAACATGCCGAATGTGGGGTGGGGAGGGGGAAGGGAGAGACAAACACATGTATATCTAATTTCAGAGTTCAAACACTCGCCTAAAGTGAAATAGTCAGAAAGCAAAAAAAAAAAAAAAGGAAGG
Source organism: Trachops cirrhosus (assembly GCA_028533065.1). Lineage (NCBI taxonomy): Eukaryota > Metazoa > Chordata > Mammalia > Chiroptera > Phyllostomidae > Trachops > Trachops cirrhosus. Next base: position 119,746,915 of record CM052540.1, on the reverse strand, counting down.
AAACAGGTGGCTCGATGTATCCCTGATTCTCATGAGTGAATCATTATTAGCCTTTGCTCCTCCTGAGCCTTTGTGATAGGTTTTTATAGGTGCACTGGATGGTGCTTTGGTTTTCCTCATATTCTGCACATCATATTATGGTATTAACCTCCCTGACGTTGGAGAAGGCAGTCCCAACTGCCAGACCAAATATGACAGTTTAAACACTCTTAATTTAAAAATTTTTAGCACTCGTTTTATAGAGCTAGGTGTGAGCACAGTGGGACCAGGTCCAAGGCTTTGGAATCTGGTCTAATTGGTTTGGCCTAATATGTGCCATTTAAATAAGGTATATCATATGTATTAAGTATTAACTATTTTGTCTGTAAACCTGGGTCCCTGTCCTGGCCAGTGCCCCCACTATCCACTCGGTTCCCCAGATGTGACGTCTTAGAACCATTTTTTACTCCTTCCACTCCCTCATCCCACACATCCAACTGGTCCCTAGGTCTTGAAGGCTGTACCTTGCAAACATACCCAGAATGTTTCCTTTTTTCCACTCACAGTGCTAGCAGATTTATGTCTAAAACACACACTTGATGATGTCATCAGAAGCTTCAACTGCCTGCGCATCCAAGTCCCATCTGCAGGACTGGGCTGATGCCTCCTCGGGCTGCGCTCACACTCCATTTCAGTCCTCCGGGATTCCACACCACGCTGCCAGTCCCTGGGGGAACCCCTCGCTGCTCTGGGGCCAAGTCCTTCACTTTCCTGCCTCTGGACCTTTGCTCCTGACTTTTCCTTAGATGCACTGTTCTTCATCCCCTTGCCTACCACCTACTGAGATCTCACTCCTTTAGACACCACTCGGATGCTTCTTCCTCCACCAAGGCCTGTCTGACTTCCCGGCTGGACAGAGCTGCTCCCTCCTGTTCTTCTTACCATCCTCACTACCCTGCTTCTGGGATGGACCATGGTCAGATCTTACGTTATAATGACTTTTCATGTATCTACCCTTCTCAGTAGAATTGGGCCCACCATTGGGCTTATGGTGGGAACACAATTAATAGATTCTGAACTAGGTCCATTGTGTCTCTTCGGTGTCTAGAACTGGCCTAATCTAGATGCTATGTTTATCTGTTGCATTACATTGAACTGCTGCTTTCACTAGACCTGGTAACATGGACCAGAGAGTAAAATGACTTTGTCAAAGGGAAGATCCTCTTATGCTGTGCTATACCACTTTATTCCTTGCTAAAAACATGTCTGTTTTTCAGGTATACGTTTGCGAGGCCCAGGAGGCTACTGTCCCGGAGTATCACCTCCACCTCCTGTGCCTCCAGTTACCCTGCAACAGGGCCAAAGTTTCCATCCCTATTGTTACTATTTATTTTTATCCCCACTATAAAACAGGACTGGAATCCCAAATGCAGACAGCCCCCATTTCTCAGCTGGTTTCCTTTCAGATGATGGACTCAAGACCCGAGAGCCTCCGCGAACGACGTCTAGAAATGGCGTTCAGGCCGGACTTCAGGTCCCGGGGCACTGCAGCCTCAGGTGCTACTCCTAAACTTGTTCTTTGTCGTATTCACTTCGCAAAGTAGGCATAACGTGAGAACATTGATGGTTGGAAGACTATAATCGTCTTTAAAATGTTGGAGTGTTGAGTAAACGGTGAAATCACTTGGAGGAGCACAACACTCAGATCGGATGGTTGGAGACCTTGTCCCAAGCCCTTCCCTCACCCGAGGAATGCTCTGGGGAAATTATCTGACCCCTCGGAACCTCAGTTATCTCATTTTAAATTGGGCATAATTGCACCTGCCTTGTCTAACCTGGGATGTAATGATATTAAATGAGGCAATGTTTATAAAGGCAGTTTGAAAACTATAAACACTTTGTAAATGAGGCCTCTATTATTCATAATAACGCTGTAAGTACTGCTGATGTTGATCGTCATCAGTAAGCCTGATTTCTGAATCTAACGTGGGGCTCGGCAAGGCTCCCTCCTGGGAACAGTCAGCCCTGTGTGGGCACCGCTGGAAGCCGGTCTGTCCTCTCAACAAGGTGACATCCTGCGAAGGTGTGTCTGCATTTTAAACACAGGCACCGAAAAACAATGAAATATGCAAATGAAGTGTGATGACTTTTACTAGAACAAGCCCTCCAGTTAAGACTAGGTATAGCTGACAACAAGCAAGAAAAGATATTGCCCCAGTCCTACATTTAAAACCTTTTCAAGTTCTTCAAGGAAGAATTTGCATTTCAATAACAATGTGATAATGTCAAGCTATTCACAACATTTCAAAGCCTTCTCTAGCACACCTGGCATGTTGTAGGATCTGCTGGGGAACTGGATATGGCTGTTTTCTAACAGCGCAGGCAATTATGTGTCCTTTTCATTCTTGGGAACGGATGTGTTGGGGCAATATTAACAGGTCTTGTGTTGTGGACATGACAAAATATGAAAACGAAAGCTCCGCCCTCTAAAATACCCCATGGGAATTAATTAATCAACACATTCGACATGTTGAACTTCCTCTCATCACAAATGAGAGGAAACACCTTGTAGATAAAAGTTAACTTTTTAATAGAAAACTTTTTCCTGTAACTCTGAACATCCCTTTAAAAGAGAAACACATCCAAAAGATGTTTGTTACACTTTTCTCTTGGCTACAAGCGAAACTGCTCTGTTCTTTCTCAATACTTTGGCTCCTCTTGGCTGGGCAAACGCGGGATCCTGACACTGTGCTGACTTATTTCTACTACACATGAAACCATGCTGCATGCGGTGGGACAACAATCTTGAAAATTATTTTACATAATCACTACCCTAGAACACACTACAGCAAACACTGTAAATCAATTTCATTTAGGTAATTTCTCATTAAGATGCTTATAGATCAGTAAACTTAATTGTAAAAAGCAAAGCAATGATAATAAGCACAAATTATGCTAAACTAGATGAGCTCTGTGCTATTAGTTTCATCATATAAGCTACAAAATGATTAGTCACAGGAATTTAATTCATAAGTTGGCATTAATTTATTATCTAACTTTTATTAGACCCTCTAGTTAAAAGTTGAATGTAAATAGTTCATTAACAATCTAATTCAGCTTCTTGATTTGGTTCTAAAATTCACAAAGACATAGGGAAAAAGCATTTTCGACAGGAAGTAAGGTCTGTTTCTCTCCAGTGCCTATAATATTCCCTGGTCTTTATTTTTTCACACTTGCAGAAAACTTTTGGGCAAAGGAAATACCACTCGGTCTACCGTCCCCAGCACACAGCAGCATTTACTTGAAAGGACTGAGGCACCACTCCAAGTCCCATTCAATCTTTGGAAGGAATAAATAGCCTGAAATTCAGCTAGGAGCCAGTAAATATCAGCTGTTTTGATAAGTAAATTGTTTTAAAATTAAAAATGGTTCACCTACAGATTAAGTCCTCCGTATCACTTACAAATTCGTTGTCCTTCAAGTGGCATTTCATTCTTTACATGACCGTTCTGCAATGATACGGAATCACATTGCTCATGTACTGAGAACCTGGTGCGCTGTGCAACGCAAGATAAAGGGGGCAGGTTCAAGTCACTGCTGCCTGAAATGTTTCCCCGAAATACATTTTGTGCCTCGAAGGCACAGAAAAAAATCTGTAATCAGAAATCATTATTTAAGGTTAATTAAAGTCCAGATTGTATTTAACTAACATCCACACAAAAGTACTGCTTGATTTCCTTAAGGCTCCGTGTGTGATATCGTGACTGACTGGACACCCAAAACTAATCCCAATGTTGTTACTGTAGAGAGGACCGCAGACTGAATTCACACAAACTCTTCTCCCAACACAGAAACCTCCGGATCTGAAATGTTAGTTCCACTGTTCTCTTCTACTTCATGCCCCGCCCCGCAAAACAACTAACTTATGAGAATACTGTGAAACTTTCAAGACCTATTTTCCTACCCTGTCAAATAACTGGGCATCCATAATACTGAATTTAAAAATGCATGTTCGTTTTGCCTCACGGAGGTGTTTGAGGGGGGCCTTGGCGAGGGCTGGGCGGATGATTGCAGCCTATGGGGAAGCCAGACCACAAGATCAAAAACTGCTGTGACACTTGAAAGTGTTTCTCCACAAGGAATTCCGGTGCCCAGAAGCCTGGTGAAGCCAGTCGCAATTAAGGCCATGTTATCCTTTTAATTTACTTCAAATTATTGGCCTCTAAAATCAATCATTTCATGTGGTTGGGTAAGGGAGGGGTCAATATAATAGGCACGTGCATTAAAAACGCTTGTGGATCTCACACAAAAACTGTGGCAAGCTTGATATGGGGAAATTGGAAACAGTTGCTTTGAAGCTCACCCTGAAATAAAAACTAGTCATTTTCTAGTAAAAAATAAAGTGACCACTTTTCTAGATTAGGCCCATTTGTAATGAATTAAAGGTTTTCTTCTTCTGAATCTGCCTGGATTTTAATGTGATGCCCTTTGCATGTCCTGCTTCAGTGTTGTCTGCATCAAGTGTGAGATTGTTTTATTTTATGTTTTAATTTGCAAGGAACTTAATGGCTCGGCTTAGACGGCTAGGAGTCCTTGCAAACCCACGTGAGAAATGGGAAGGAAAACATTAGGAAGTGTACCAGTAGTATGTGTCACACAGGGCCGAATTTACCCGACAAAGGAAAGCTGTGTTCCACACCACACACCCAGTGTGTGGCTCTCCCTCTTGCAGCAATTTACTTCTCCAAATCTCTTCTTGACTCAGTCACACAATGTATACACAACTGGAGAGCTTTTCCTAATCACAACCCCTAAGTCACAAGCCTAAAAATGAAATAGCAAAATATTACAATTACAGAAAGGAAAAAATGCTCATATACTCAAGAGATGACAAAGCAGCAGCCCTATGGGCCAGTGTTGTAAAATACAGTGAAACGGTCTCTAGCTCCTCAGTAATGTGTGTCAGACCTAAAAAAATAAAGGTGAAGCCTTAAGTAAAGCACTAAATGTTTACATTGCCAGACCCATGTGCAGCATACAACACTCCTGAGGTCACTTTATTTATTTAGCAATCTGCAGAGCCAAAACCAAATTATGAAACTGAAATTTTGAGCGGAGCCATGAATGCTCTCATTTACCTCCACCTTTATGAACAGCCTCAACGCGGAGTTCGCACCCTTGTGCTTTCTTGTCGAAAGATGAAAGTGACATCAGCCCCTGGACTGTAATTTTTTACCAGCAAGACTGAGCAAGAGGCAAATCCTGGAGTGAATATCAGCTGGCTGTGCACATAACAAGGTCCAGAGAGACACTCTCAGAAGTTGCCTCTTTTTAATCCAGCACTGAATTAGATGAGGAGTGGTTTTCAGTTCTTTCAGAGCACCACCACTGCCAACATAACTGCCAGTCTTGCAAGCCCTAGTATATCTCAAACCTTTCCCAAGACACCCCAACACTATCTGAGGCACTGAAACTATGGCAACCGAATAAGAAAGCAGCCTCCATGATTAATAGATGAAGATCCCAGCGACAGTGTCTGGCTGGGGCCATCATTCATGATGCGAGAAGAATTAGCACAGAATCCATCTCAAAAACCATTAACAACTATTCTTACAAAAATCCACCCGCTATGTGTACTCCAGTTTAGAATGTGGTAAACAATTTTGTTTCTATTTATCGCTCACTATGCTGAGATGAAAGTGTTCTTATAACTCTGATGTTCACATTTTTAGAATAATGAAAGGCTTAATAGACTGGCTCTCCACCTGGGTATTTGAAGGCCTAAGTACTAACGCATTCAAGCACCAAAATATGTGAATGAAGTCATGTGGTTCTCTGGGGTAAAAAGGAGGAGACACAGTTGTTGGATTGTTTGAGTGTTTTTGTGGAATGCAATTTTTCATAAAGCATTCCATTTTCAGGAAAGGAATATTTCCATTCACCAGCTCAATCAGTATTCTCTCAGTTTCCTCATTCAAGGACAGTTGGAGTCTGGGGGAGGGGTGGAGAAGCGCTGGAGTCGCTGCAATATTAATGAAAAGACTGAATAGTCTCCTTAAAAATGGTTCAGGAATAAGAAGAAGAATGGATCCATTGCAGAAAGCTCGTCTGTAAAAGTCTCATATAACATTAAACCATAATTAATATACTTTATTTCGTCCCAGTCCCCAGATGTTTATTTTCCATGGGCATGTTTTCATTGTGTTTGTGCTAGCTCCTGCGCTAGAAATGCTTCAAATCACTTCGTGGCCAAAGGCTTGGTCTTAAACATGTGGGAGGGTAGAAAGGATAAGAGAAGGGTAAATAGCATCAATTTTAGAGATTCTCCTGCTAAGTTTTTAAATTGGCAGGGATTCTTTGAATTAAATTTTCTACAGATGGCAATTATAGGTTAGTGGGAAACCACAGAAGCTCTGAGTCATATTAAGTGAAAGCCTCAGGTCCATAGGCTGGATGTGGAAATTTCTATTACGAACGATACTTTCAAAGCAACAGTTATCACACTCGCTGTTCAGAATGATCTGGCCCTTCAGTCTTTGGTGCATGTTAATTGCTGACTTATTTCTCTCTTTACAAAATTTAAGAGAAAAAAATTTTTTCCTACATGAAAATACCTGTAACTTTAAGCCACAAGAGATTCTTGCTCCTCCTGGGCACAGCTGGAGCCCTTCAGGGAACACAGTGAGAATACCAATTTACTGCCCCTTCTGCTGGGCCTGTTGGAAGTCAGATTCTTCTCCCTGATAAAAATGTGCATGACTATCATTTGAATCAAATTTCAAGTTGTACAGCAGTGGATCAGTCATAGAGTAAACGCTGTCTCTGTTGGGGTCAGCCAACTATCTCCTACGTTTAGTGGGGAAAGTAATGGTTTGCTTCCGCCTGGAGATTCGTGCTCTTCAAACTGAATTCAGGTTTGGCCTAGGAAGAGTGACCCAGTGAGTGTATGGCCACATGAAGACCCTCTTCCAAAAATCAGTAACAGCCTCCCATCTCTCCTATCACAGCTATGGTGCTTGGGTCCATACAACTCAGCCCTGAACGACTGCAAGCTGTTCTCAGGTGCCAAATGTGTGCACCCTCAGATTCTTTAGTGGATTCAGATCATGTGTTTCATTCTTATGAAGTTAGTACGTGAAGGCTATCATTTCCTTAAAAACAACTCTCCTTTGCGCTCTTATGTGATGCAAAGCCCTGCACTACTTGCTATTGTTTTGTTTGTATGCTGTTTCTTTCTTCCATCTCAGGTGTGATATTTCAACTTCCGGAGTTAGGAAAAGGGTCCTGACTCCTCTTTCCATGCAAGTGACTTTTCACATGCTTCTCAGCTTAACACCCCTGACACTATGGCCAACGCACAATGTGAATGTTCCTTTCTAGTCCAGAGGTTGTTTCCTTTGCATCACCTCTTTATGTTACAAATTTGTGGGCATTTCCTTCTGTAGTCTCCTCACCAGGACACTCTCCGTGACTACTGTCACCCAAATAAAAATAACACCTTATACTTAATGAATGCGTATAAGTGTGCCAGGCATTGTGCTACAAATTTCACAGATATTATCCTATTTACTCTTCTTAACAACCCGTATTATCATCATACTAGCATCTTACAGATGGCAGCTGAGGCAGACAAGTTAAGTAACAGCTCAAATTTGTAAATGGCAAAAACTGGGATGCAAATCCCAGTGTGCTGTGTCTACTTAAGGAGCGTGACCTCTGCATTGCCTCCAGAGCTGTCTGCAGCCTTCCCCGTGACAGTCCCTCCACGTTTATAAACTTCATACCACAAAATCTAATGAATTTGCCCTTGTTACAGCAAAGATCTAAACCTTTCTCTGACTACTCCTAGTTCACTTTGACATGTCTGTTCCACATTAATGTGTACTAACTAGTAAAGTGGACCAGTTCAGAACTTAGCTAAGCAAAAACAATGCCCTTGCTTTGTTTATAATGACTGGCCGAGGGCCACTCCCATGCCTTTGCCCCATTTAATGGTCACACTGAAAGCAATCTTTACTTGACCTAACTGCATTCTGATTAATAAGTCTGTGTTTTCAATGAATTTGCAAATCTTACTTGATTTCACAATGTTTGCCCTAAAATGACATCAACAGAGTATAACCTCTGTTTTCCAATTTAGAAGACAATGAAGTAGGGTCTCTGCTAGGCCTAGGGTCTGGGGAGGGAGGAGCCAGCGTCAAACCTCTAATTCCAGAGCACATTTCATATTTCACTTAATACATTCACATTCCTGACTTTGTCTTACTGATCCAGCAGTCCTACAAGTTAGGGAGCATACTATTCACAATTTTTATTTAAAATAATGTAGCTTCAGAGAGGTTAAGTGGCTTGTCCAAGACAGTAAGTGTCTGGAGCCAGGTCTTCTGACTGCAAGTTCAGGACCTTCACCAACAGCTACCCCTGTGCGTGCTCAGGGCAGGAATGTGGGTCAACAGGCATACTATTTTCCCCTGGTAGAAAGTTGAATTTTAAAAACTATTAGTAAACTCCAAAAAAGCAAGAAGGTTCTGTGGCCAGTGGTTAGAATGCAGAACAAATGAGTCCAAGGTCAAAAGCTCAATTCCCTTAAGTGCTGGCTGTCTTCTTAGCTCAGTTTCTTGGCAAGTTGATTTTACCTAACTAAGATTCCCTCCAGCTTCAACCAGGTGTCCCACAGATGTGTGCTCTTGGCCACAGAGGGGGACTGGGTGAGGGTGTGGGAATGAGCAGGCTCCAGCCCATCACCAAGACTGGGAAAACAATGCACAGTGAGTGCTCTTCTAATGGTGCATGAGACATACCACCTAGACACACGGAAGACAGTGTTACACACATGCACGTATGCACACTTATGCAGGCAGAAAGATAGCTCAGTTGATGGAAACAATCTAGAAAAATGAGCAGATAGAAGAGATGAAATAAAGATTACTTGTTTGCAAAAAGTTCATCATTCATTCATTCATTCAACAAATATTTGTTATGGAGGGCCTAGGACGTGCCAGGTTTAGGTGCTGGAGGTACAGCAGTAATCAAACATAAAAATCTATCCTTACAGCATTATGTTCTAATGGAAGGCAAAATAAATTAGGACAACATATAGTTTTTTGGGTTGTGAAAAGTGCAGGAAAAAAATGAGGCAGGCCAAAGGAGTAGGGCATGTTGAGGGGAAAGGGTGAAGTAAATGTAAATAAGGTGATCCGAACAGGCTTCAATGAGAAAGTGACAACTAGGCAGAGACCTAAGGAATGTGAGGAACAGATCATGCAGCCATCTGGGGCAAAGACCTTTCCCAAGACCCAAAAGAGTAGTACAAAGACCGTGCAAAGGACCAAGGAAGGCACACTGGGCATGTTCAAGTAACCCCAAGAAGGAGTGGAGGTCAGAGAGGTGGGGACCCAAGTGCAGATAAAGTGGGGTCCCAAAGGCCATAGGGAGGACTTTGGCTTTTACTGGAATAAAGTGGGAAAACATCAGAGCCATGGAAATGATCTGATCCAGCTTAGCTTTTAAAAAAATCACTTTGGCTACAGTGTGAAGACAGTAGGGGTCCCAGGGCAAAGCGGGAAGGCGGGTACAATAACCCAGCAGGGGCACAGTGGCTAGGCCAG
>CM052540.1:119651575-119736828 GCA_028533065.1 Trachops cirrhosus | reverse complement strand
CTATAGATGGTATGAACCTCCAAGATGAGTAGGCAGAATTTTTAAGGAATAGCCGAACAAAAAACTAAAGGAGTTTATAAAAATACATTCATTAACTGAGGATTCCCTCCAAGGTTTTGACAATAATGATAGAAATGTGACTATAATGGCTTGGTACTTTATAAAAGACACAATTCCTTAGCACAGACAAAACAGAAAAGCTGTAATTTCCATTAGCATCAAACATTGCAGATGAGAGTGCAAGGGTCTGCCCTGACCGCTATGGCTCAGTTCCCTGAGCTTCATTCAGCAAGGCGAAAGGTCACCGGTTTGATTCGAGGTCAGAGCACCTGCCAGGGTTGCGGGTTCGGTCCCTGGTCAGGGTGCATACAAGAGGCAACCGATCAATGTTGCTCCCACTCTCATGTTTTTCTCCATCTCTTTCTCCCTTCTGTCCCCTCTCTTTAAAAATAAATAAATAAATAAAATCTTTTAAAAAAAGAGGGTGCAAAGTTGTCCTCTAATTCTTAAAAGAAAAAAGTACTTGAGGGGAGCATTCCATTGTTCTTTCCTCTTGAGCATGCTCATTAAGAATGGCAAAGTTATAGTCTCCTCAGAAAAGTGATTGCCAGATCTGATTTTGCTGATCTCCAGAAAAGCTCCATGCTTGCCACTTCAAACAAAATTTGTTGGAATTCATTTTAATTAGGACAAATAAATAAATGTTATGCAGTACTTTGGAGAGAAAAAATGGATTATCTCATCAAATTAATGAGGCTAGGCATGATAAGTGGGGCACTATTGTCTCAGAATAAAGCCTGGGGCTCTGTACAACATCACACAGATTTCAGGCTGGTTAAAAACGTCCCGCGGTCTTTCTGGGGTGCATTCCTGACTGGGCCGGAGCAGGTAAGGCCTGCACGTTTCTGTGTGAGAATCCCAGGCTGGCGACTCCAGCACCTAAAGCACTGGGTGGGGACAAAACAAAATTTAAAAATCTAAACAGACAACAATGAACAAAAAATGGTGAGAAGGCAAAATCGTAATAAATCTCATTATGATGAAATTGAAGTATTTTATCAAAGCAGGCCAACCTCACTGTCACAGCCACATGTACGTACAATGATGTAGTTAAATAAATAAATCATCACACAGGAAACAAATGTCAGCGGAGATTCCATGTACTAATTGGGCTCCTAACTCTTTTAAGGTCTATTTTTGATGCCAATTAAATTCTCAACATTTCAGTTTCCTTTTAATTTATTCTTTTTTTCCATATGGAACCATCTTTTTAGTTTACAAATTGAGGGTTTAAATACTGACCTAAATTTTTCTTTACAGTTTGATCACAAGCAGATTGACCTCTTTAGTTGTATCATTTGGGGAAATTCTTCAAAGCATGCAACCGTGTATTATCACTGGACTATTGATAACTGCCCTGTGGGCAGGACTTTTCATTTCAGGGTGTCATCTAAATGACAGGGACAACATAGTCAAGAGCAATTCTGATCTTACATATAGAGGACATTTTCGTATGTAGTCTAATCAATAGCCTTCTTGAAATATTGATTCATTTTAACTATTATCAGTCAGGGCTATCACTCCACACAGAAATAGGTCGAATTCTATAATTCTACAATCACTATTGCTATCATCACCCCTACTATTTACTATTTCTTCTTTTCCACTCTGCCTTCTGTACACACAACACACAGCTGCACAAGCATCCAAATAATGTTTCAGTGGTATCTGCTTTTAATACATATTAATTTTCTCATTTGTTCATTCATTCATTCATTCATTCATTCAACAAAGATCCATTGGGTGCCTACTCTCTCCAGGTAATCTTGTAGTTATGTGGGAATCCAGAGGTGAACAAAGCAAAGTCTCTACTCTCATGAAGTTTACATTCTATTGCAGGAGACAGATAAGCAAACATGGGAAAGTGATATAATTTTCAACAGTGGTAAGTGCTATGAAGAAAAAACAGAGTAAGGGGTTGGAAGTGACTCAGTGGGAAGTAGGGAGAAGTTATTTTACGTGGGGTGTATGAAAGTTAGATGTTTCCTATTGTTGCTGTAACATATTACTACAAACCTAGTGGAGAAAGCAACTCAATTTGTTATCTTACTGTTCTGGAGGTGTAAAGGCTAAAATGAGTCTTACTTGGCTAAAGCCAAAGTGTCGGCAGTCTATGTTCCTTGTGGAGGTTCTAGAGGATAATCTGTTTCTTGGCTTTTTCCAGCTCCTAGGAGTTGCTTTATTTCTTGGGTTGTGGCCCCTTCCTCTGTATTCAAAACCAGCAGCTTAATATCTTCAAATTTCTCTCTGACTCTTTCTGTTGGGAGAGGACATGGCTGGTGGTTGACCCATGAGATGGACCTGGGCAATCTGGGGCTCCTCACCGTTTCCCTTGTCTTTGGAATGTTGTTCTACCAACTGTTCTGACAGTGAGAGCTCTTTGCAAGGATGCAGCCTTGAGAGAGCTGTGTGTTGTTGAGATCATCTGGACGACAAACTGACTGAACCCAGACAAGGTATCTATGCAAACTTTTAAGATTCTGGTGGGTGGATGTGGAGATCCACTTGTCTTGCTAAGATAAGTCTCATCTTAATAAGTTAAGTTCCCTTGCTTATTAATCTTGCTGCCTATCAGTCTGGAGTGGTTTTCCTTTTTCTTTGGTTTCTCCTTGCCCTCATGTATGGGAGCCAGCTTAATACCAATGCTTACCCTCTGATAAGGTTCCCTGTGATTACACTAGGCTCACCCAGATAACACAAGAAAAATTTCCACCTCAAGATTCTCTTTTTAAAAAAGATTTTACTTAGTGAGAGGGGAAGGAAGGGAGAAAGAGAGGGAGAGAAACATCAATGTGCAAGGGATAAATAGATCAGTTGCCTCTCACACACCCCCAACTGGGGACCGGGCCTTCAACCCAGGCATGTGGCGCTGGGAATTGAACCAGTGACCTTTTGGTTTGCAGGCTGACAGTCAATCCACTGAGCCACACCAGCCAGGGCCATCTCAAGATTCTTACCTTACAACTTTAAGGTCTTTATTTGCCATGTAAGATAACATATTCACGGATTTCAGAAATTAAGAATATGGGCATCTATTGGGGCCATTATTCTGCTCACCACAGAGTGGTCAGGGAAGGTCTTTGGTGGTTTGAACTTAAGCAGACACCTGAGTGATGTGAGTGAGCCATGGGAGGACATGGTGGAAGTCTCTCCTAGGAAAGAGCAGGGGCAGACGCCCTTTGGCAGGATGAACTTGAACACAGGCTAGTGTGGCTGGTGCAGAGCAGACAAGGGGCTGGGAAAGGCAGGGTCAGAGGTCCTTGAAGAAAGCTGGGCTGGATGTGCAGGCTCTTTAGACCCTCCTAGAAAACAATTTGGGGTTTTATACTGAGTGGGATGGGAAGCTTATCGGAGGGTTGTGAGAAGGGGACAGGAACAATCTCATTAATTTCCAGAAATCAATGAACTTGTAAAAATCCTTTCCTTAGCAGATGTGTTAGGAGCAAACATAACTGCTTCCCAGGCTCTTTGGAGAATCAGTCAGTGGAGAGAGCAATAAGTTTGAAATTAGGAAGGAACGGAGTGCAGTGTCCTTTGTGTCCTCCTCGCTCCGAGGGCTGTGCTGAGCGGTGTGGTCGGGTGCTGACCGTGTCTGTGGGGAGGAGAGTTGAAAGAGATGCCTTCTTAGCAGGTGCCTCAGTAGAAGAGCTGAAATGATCTTGGCTCTTTTTCTTTATTTTGTTCCGACACAGGTAAAAGACAAAGTCATGTCTAAGGGTTGGGAATATAAGCTTTTGGCAAAGACCTGAGAAAGTGTGTATTCCATAAAATAGTTTGTTATATAGAATTATTTTTAATTTAACTAAAAATCACAGTGATGTTGGGACAACTGTAATAGAACAACAGTAAACATAAAAAAAAATCACTGTCATCCTGGTTGATGCCTCCCCCACCCCCCACCATTAAGACAATTTAGCTACAGAAATATTTTTGTTGTACTATACTTTGTAATGTAATTTTACCCGCAAGTTAAATTGGCTTGGCATGATTTTCCTGTCACACAGCCATATCGGTTGCTATTTCATCATTACTACTAACATTCTTCTAGGGTTTTGTCTTTAATAATTCTATGACCTTGGCTGGCATTAAAATTAGGCTGACCAATGTAGTATTGGAAGCATATATTCTTTCTCTTTATTTATAAAGGATTTCAGGAAGAAAGTGCATTTTATAGTGATCTTTAAGCAAAAAGGAAACCAAGGGTTTATATGAACATAACATAGCTCACTGCCTCCAGGAATCATGCAATAATTATTTTTAAATCAAGATATTTTTTCTTTTCTTTGTGAAACTTTTCTTTTAAACTATTGAGTCAACAGCTTAGGACCAGAGACAATACAATTCACAGTGTCGCAGCTACTGGCCCCGTTTACGTGATCGGGGGCTGCAGCTCACACGGCAGTGCTGTTTGGAGAGGAAAAAGCCCTCAGTGGGAATGTGTGAAAGACATCCTGACAGGAGCACCGTGGATTAAACGCTCTGTTCACAGCAAGACTCCATAAAGGCAGAGCATCAATCAGGAATTTAGGGGAGCAGGGAGAGAGGAGGGAGTTTGTCTTGGCAAGGCCCATGTTATTACAACAGAGGACTGTGGGCCAGTGTAGACCATAACCATGCCTCCCAAAATAGCTGAAGTCAAGGAAAGGGTGTAATTGCCATAATTGTAAATAAGTGGCCCAGAGAAGCCTGCATCATATCACAGTGTTTTTACATACACTTATAACATTGAACAGATTGTTAAAAATTGATTGAAGATAATAGAGAAAGCATGAATAGGTAAATCAAAGGCTGTCCCCGTGATCTTTCCCTCGAGTTCTGCCAAGGATGCAGTGTGGTCCACTGACGGTCAGCAGCCTCCCAGCGTTGGGAAGCCATTTACACCATCAGAGGCTTGGAGGTTGGGTTTTACTTGAAAATTTCAATTATTATGAAGCCAATTATTTTTCTTCTTGGGGTAAAGAAAATTGGAAAGAAGAAGACACACTTTGAAAACTTTACCATAGGGATTGTGCTAGAGAGAATAGTCAAGGTGAAAAAATGCTAAAGAAATGAGGTGAGAAACAGAAGGGGAGATGGAGAAGACAGTGTAGGCACTAAAAAGGAAGGAGTAGAACCAGGGAGCTTATCTTGGAAAAGCTGAGGAGGAAGTGGGTTTTTTCCCTGTGTTAGTCTTTCAAATACAGCTAAGACTTGGCTGTTCTCCTTAGCTGAAGGAGACTGACTGCCAAATCCAGAAGAAAGGTGAAAAATGTAGTCAATTACCCAGATGTTTCCAAATACCTGGATTTTGGGCATCGAATAGATGAAACATCTCAAGAACTGACTGAATTTTTTGCTCTGGTTGCATATATTTTGCCATCATGTGACAGCCACAGATTTCTTGGCACCTATCCATATAAAATGTTTCCAAACTGAACCTGTTTAACACGTAGTGACACTCAGGGCAGCCTCTGCAGGCATGTGTTTGCTCTGGCTGTGGCTCTGCCACGGCACTGCGCTGCCGCAATCTTTGTATATTAGAAGGAGAATTAATGTTAAGCACATTGTCATCACCCATGAAAAGAGGTGACAGTGTTTTGAAAGATACTGCAGAATACTTGGAAAGAATAAGAATACCTCCTTTCAACAGCTTGTTGTTCACTGGTGCTCCAGAATTTCAAAAATCACTTTTAGTTTACTCTCATCCTTAGGAAAGACTGGAGCACATCCTAGAGCTAGTAAGAAAACACCTTAAAACAGGGGTCAGCAAACCTCTCCTGCAAAGGGCTGGTTAGAAGAGATTTGGGGCTGCACAGGCCACACCCCCTCCAGTGCTCCTTTTCTCCTCTACCACTGCCCATGAAAGCAGCTGCAGACAGTACACACATGGCTGAGAGTAGCGGTGTTCTAATAAAACCTCACTTACGGACAATTACATTTGCATTTCATGTAATTTTCATGTGTCATAAAAGATATTTTTCTTTTTTTTCTCCAACCATTTAAAAATATGAAAACAATTCTTACCTCTCAGGCTGAACAAAAGCAGGTGGTGAGCTAGATTTGGCCTGTGCAACATAATTTGCTGAACTCTGCCCTAAAATATGAGAGATTTAGATGAATAAAAATACTAGAATAATGGTCAACATTTGCAGCATGTTCAAAATGTGCCAAGCACTATACTAAACACTTTGTGTTCTATAGCAATTTAATCCTCAAAGCAGCTCCGCGAGGTAGATACTCTCATTTCCTTCAATATACAAAGAGGAAATGAAATTGCAGAGATTTGAAGTAATAGAGCCACTGCGTATAGTTGTGTGGATTGCTGACTGCAGGGGGTACTCAGTCACAAGAGTGAGGGGGTTCAAAAAACGAGGCCTACAGCCTCCTTGAGATTTCATTTGCCCAGACGGGCACCTGCTTCTGATTTGCATGAGGTCATAGGGGTAGTGTTTTAGGTAACTTGTTCAAGGCTACATGGGTCATTAAGTTGCAGGATCGGGATTTGAACCCAAGGCTCTCCTAAAAACTCTGCTGTGCTGCAGAAGCCATTCCTTGCAGCCTTTTGAATATATTTTGTGTTCCCAAGACTTTTTCTTTTTACACAAATCTTATTTGTTCCTTTAAATTCTCTCTCACTCCCTGGCCTAGCAGATTCAAGTACTCTAAGGCGGCTCTGTGCCTGCAACTAGGCACGTCTGTCTTTGCAGCTGGTTTGTGCGGCCGCGCATCAGAGCTTCAGGAGACGCAGAACAGCAGCAGCACCAAACATTGCAGGAATGCAAACATTCTGAGGAAGAAAATACTTGTTTTCTTTTCACTTCTGTAATTCTTGCCCAGTCCAAATCAAGGCACCTCATTTCTAAAGGGGCTAAGATGCCCAGCAGCTTAAAAGAGCAAACTGAAATATAATAAGTGATTTTTGCCTGTAACATTACTCAGATGGAATGATCTCTCTTATGCCCAAAGTAATCCATTGGTTGTGAGATCAGCCGGACAGAATGCTAAAGTCATCGTTCCAACTTGCCGCATGAATTCCACTCTTCCCGGCGTTTTCTGTCACTATTTCATGGACTCATGTCTTTCTCCCTCCACTCTTAATGCAGGCCTTTCACTCCCTTTTTTCCTCGATTACTGAAGTGTTGTTCCATATGCTCTGCCTTGTTCCAACGTCACTGTCTATTAATCTGTCGTGCCAACTTCACATTAATCTTAGAAAATACTTTTTAAAAACCATTCCACAGTCTAGTTCGAGACTCTCTGCTGGTGTCTGGGTGTATGTGGTATCCAATACAAACTTGGGAGTCGCACACTCAAGACCCTCTCCAGGGTGGCTCACATTGAGTTTTCCAGTCCTCTACTGTTCCCTCAGTGCAGTCTGTCACACGCGTCTCCTTCATAAATGCGCTCACCATCAACTCCTGTCCTGAGTCCTCGCTCATGCGGCCCCATGGCCAAGGGAGCCCTGTCCCCTGCCTTACATCCATTTTTACATATTCTGCTGAGATACCACTCAAATCCCACCTTCTCCAGAGAGCTTCATTCGCCTCTCCTCTACCACACTTTCTCTCATTTGGCTACTCAGTGTTGTTCTCAGATTCATTTAGCCTCTGATTTCTGTATAGTAGAAGATTATAAACGCTATCCTATATGGCAGGGTTCATGAATTCCCCTTAGCACCTAGAATCCACTCCCTGCGTCTTTTTACTTCCTACATCTCAACGTGAGACCTGACTATATTTGCCCATTCTATCCAGCCTGTGGAAAAGCAAGCCAACAAGCAAAACACAACTAAATTTTAGTTCTTCTTGGGGTACTCTAATCACTTCCTCGGAGCTGCACCGCAGTTCTGGGATCTTCCATGAGCTGAGTGCTGGGGAGGCAGGAGACACCACGGCCTCTGTTCGCTCCAGACAGGGTGGGCCTGAGAGCTGGTCCTCTTCGTCCTCAGCTGACTGCTGTTCCCATGTCATGCTGGGAGCCAGGAATCTTCATGAAGGCTGCTTATAATTCTGTCATTATGCACAATGTAGCCATCCCTCAGGGCTGGCAGCCTTCCTAGTGGGCTGCTTAATGTGGGGCACAAATCTGTGCTCTTGGGACTGGTCCCAGACATCCTCCCCTTTCACACTTCCCCAGGCCCAGGGAACCCGGAGAGTACAGAGGACCTTCTCCATTCCCGTTTCTTCAGGATGTGAATAGAGAATCTCCTTCCCCATGGGTTTAGGCTTTTGCAAAACAAAGACACAAAAGCTCGTGGTTTGCCAGCTTCCACTCTATTGTGTGCCTCTCCTGAATGAATGGAGATCTGATCTTATGCTGGAATGGGGTGGGGTGGGAGAGGTTTGGGGGAAAAGCAGGAAAAAATGAAAAATAGAGCAAGAGAAGTAAGTGACTGTTTCAAAATAATAACCGTCTCTAGGTATTTTTTGTTGTTTTCAATAGAGCCTTACGCAACATTGGTGAAAAGGCAGAAGAAACGAAGACTGTCTCATGTAACTCGCTGAGCTCGTTATTCACATTTACAGTGAGGACAATAGGAGCATCCGTTTCTAGCATTAGAAGTTTTAAAATGCATTCTTTTGTTTTGTTTTACTGTTTGCTTTTACAGCTGGATCGGGTTTAACTAACATGGGTACAACTTAAGCAAAATGTATCCTCTTTCACATAGGTGCTTTATCATCTTAATACAACATCCTTGCCCGTAGAGAGGCGTGAGGAAGGAAGGTGGAATCTGTTTACAGAGAAGAATCTTGGGCTCTCAATGACATCAATAGGTAAGTAGGTGGTGGGGAAGTCTGTGCAGGTAGAATGCCCTCTGTTTGCCTAAGTCCTCAGCATGAGTCATTTGCAAACACTGTCCACTTAGGCTCTGCCAGGAACATTCCAGTTTGAATATCTTGCTTCATCGAGATGAATCCTAGGTATGTTTGCTGGGTTTCAAAGGAAACTTACACAGAAACTTACACTGGAATGTTCCCAGTGTCAGTAGTGGGATTCTTCTGCATCGGCCTTAAATTAAGGACCAAAAAGGCAAAAGCAGCAGAGTGATAGTGCAGACACTGGAGCCAGACGCTCTGCTTGAGTTACAGCTCCTCTTAGCTGTGGGACCTGGGCGTGGGCACTGTGCTTTAACCTCTGGGGCCTCTATTTTCTTCTCTGAAAAACATGGGGATAAGTCTGATGTTACTGTAAGACTATTGTGAGGAGTAAATTAGTTTACGTGTCCACTGCCTAGGGTACCGCCAGGTACCTTGTAAGCACACTTTAGTGTTAGCTACTATTATTATCAGATCTGTGTTCTCCTTTTTTTTTTTTTTGCCTCCTGCCATTTCTTTCCTGCTCATACCTCTTTATCCCAGAAAACCACTGAAAAGAACCTATCTAAAATTTTTTAGTTTATCATTCTGTTCAACATAATTGGAACTATAAGAGGGACTTACTGTGATCTGTCATTTTAGGAAAGAGACTCTATGGTCTACTTAAAGCCATTGCTTTGAAGTGGGCGACACTCTCTGGTTTTTGTGTTCCATCTAGGCCTTTAGGTAACTGGGTTTCCAATCCCTCTGTAATAGTATCACTTTAAGCATGTCAGATGCAAAGAAGCAAAAACTGACTTAAACATTAAAAGCATATACAGGGTCTGGCAAAAATAATGACCCATTTTATTATAAACTCTTCTATTACAAAATCATAACCATGCAATTTTGTAACATAACAATATCACACTCAAGCACACCCTATGACATTTTAGGTGAAATGTTCAAATTAAAACTATACATTATTACACCCATATTATTACCCCACCAACCACACTCAAGCAGGCGTTCCCTCTTCCAGACCTGGTATATTGGTTTATATATACCTGGCAGTCTGCAAGCAGGACAGAACCCCTGGGTCACTTTAATTCAGTAACTCGACAGCGTCATCAAGGTCTCTTTCCATCTCTCCTGTTTGCCTACCACAGTGGTGGGTTCACCCTGGGGCTGGTTTTACCATGTGGTGGGAATCTGGCTGCTAACAAATTCTCAGCATGCTAGCTTTCACGTGTATCCTTGGGGAGAGCAGGAGAGGTGGTCATTTCCAGAAGCTCTCAAATAGCAAGAATGCTTCTTCTTGGAAGTAACAGAAAACATCTCCTCCTTCTTGGCGTAAAAACAAAGACATAGATCAATGGAACAGAATGGAGAGCACACAAATAAACCCACGCCTATAAGGTTAATTAATTTACAATACAGAAGCCAAGAATATACAATGGGGAAAGGACAGTCACATGCAAAAGAATGAAACTGGATCACTATCTTGCACCATACACAAAAATTAGCTGTTTTCTTTTAGTCACGTAAACAAGATAAGAAACAATACAGGTTGGCTCTGAAAGGCACCACTAACACGGTTTATTTCTATATGAGGTTGACATGTGCTATGAAATGCTTCTAGGTTTTTAGAGAAGTAAAAATTCTTGGAAGGTGGCCATTTATTTTACCCAGTTTTATAAATGAGGGTTTTTATAATCCCTTTCTGGCCCCACCTTTCACCACCTCCTCATTCAAGCCCTTGAGTTCTCCAATGTAACAAGTTATCTGTGAGCATCGGACCCTTGGCCATGAACCTCCTCTGAAGTGCTGTCACATCCTCTGTGCCTGACAAACTTATTCAGTTAACTTGTTCAGAAAATTTTATTCAGTGCATATTCCATGCAAGGTGTTGGGGATACACTGGTGGACAAGACTTATCCTGCCTTCCTGGCTCTAGGGTTTTGGCTGGGGATGGGTGGGGAGTGGGAGGGGGCAGTGGAATGGGCACTGGTCCTTTGAATCTGTAGTCAGACATCAGCTCCTTTGTGAAGCCTTCAACTGCCTTCCCTGTGTCTGTGTGCTCTGCTTCCCCATCACCATTGCCTGAGGCTTTTTTAGCAATTTATACATACCTTCGAAAATTCCCTCCTGGTATCAGATCTTTCTACCCTTATCTCCCCTACAAAGCTAAAAGTTACCTGAAAATTGGGCTCCTCCTTTGTGTCCTGTGTACCTAGAACACTGGGAGGAGGGATGACAGTCATTTAACATTCACTGAATGACTGAGTTTGGTGTGGGGTAGGGACCTTAAGGCTACAATGAAATTGCAGACTCTTCCTAAAGGTAATGGCACCTGAACCTCTGTAAGTTACTGACGAAAAGGTTAGTTAACAGGTACATGGGTAGAGAAAATGAGGAAGGCACTTTTAAAGTCTCCCCCTTATGATGGATTTATATTATTAATTAAACAGAGGTATGTAGGAGGTAAATGTTTACTTCCTCCTCTAGAAATGCCTTTCTTTCTTATTAATTAAGTTGTATATGGTACAGTATAAATCTCCCAATGCTTACTCCACTCATTTCATACATACTAATGAGAGCGAGCCTACGAGTGTGGTGGTGGTGGTGGAAATCATTTACTCAGCTGTGGGAAAAATAATATCAGGACTCAGACCCCCTGTTGACTTTGCACACAGTTTTTAAAAGATTTATATTATCATGCTAATTAAGTAGCTGAGTGCATTAAATAAAGAGCACGCCACTGCAAATGTTATAAGCAACTCCTTGTGTTTCTCTACTTAGCATCTTATAGGAGAGGGGGAAGGGTGGACCCAATCTCTACATCTCTTCCTTCCACACATTATTTACCATTTTCAAGTTCTCTGCTTTCATCAATGGTCAATCACAGAGAATTTTTGTAGTTCCCAGTAGCTATAGAAAGACTAATTTTGCCCAGGCTGGTGTGGCTCAGTGATTGAGTGCTGGCCTGTGAACCAGGGTGTCTCTGGTTCAATTCCCAGTCAGGGCACATGCCTGGGTTGTGGTCCAGGTCCCCAGTGGGGGGTGCTTGAGAGGCAACCACACATTGATGTTTCTCTCCTTCTTTTTCTCCCTCCCTTTCCCTCCCTAAAAATAAATAAATAAAATCTTTTAAAAAAGGACTAATTTTGATACCAGATGCCACAGTTATTCTTTTCTTTTCTTTTTTACACTATGTATATTTAACATCTAAAAATGTGGGTGATAGTCTCATTAGCTAAGAGATAATGAATGTATTCTGAAAACATATCCTCAGACTTGATGATTGTGCCTACATTATTTACTAACTTCTAAAAAGAGAGAAAAGGGTGTGATAAGTCCCTGAGTCCTTGTTTTATCTGCAGGAAATGATTTGTGCTCTTCCTGGAAGTGAAATAGCATTATTTTCTACAAGCCAACATGTTTAGTCAGCTCTTTTTGCATCCTGCTTATTATAGCTAATGATGGCAGAACAGCAACACAGCAATATTAATTTCACAGTACATCACCTACTATTTTATTTTTTGAATGTCAGGTCAAACAAAATTTTTCTTTTAAATCACAGGGAGAGCATTTGTGTGTGTGTGTGTGAGAGAGAGAGAGAGAGAGAATGAGAATGAGAGAGAGAGAGGGTGGGAATATGTAAAAATGACTTTTAAATTATTTCATTGGAAATAAAACAATCTTTCTACGAGAAAGCAGGTGACTTAGTGTGATAGATTTCTTCCTTCCCCTTTGTTTCTCTGTATGTGGGCATAAAAATGGAGGAACAATTCGTGATAGGCCAGTGCCAATGGATTGATTAATTGGTTGGGTGTGTTTGTTTGGATTGTGCCTGAACCAAAACCTGGAACTGAGGGTTAGAAATGGGCAATGTCTTGGCCAAGGTCACACAGCCAGTTAGTGGCATAGCCAAGATCAGACTGTCAGCTCCAACTGCCAGTTTGGATGGTCTTGCCACTAGAGAAAGAGACACAGTTGCAAAAATTTTCCCCTTTCTTTGCTTTCCTTATTATTTTCTCCACATTTTCCTCCATCTGTGTCTTGATACTGTATATATTGGTAATAATAAAAGATCTCACTTTTGTTTTCATTTCTAATTTTTCTCGATGCATCCAGTTTTTCCCCACTGGGCTCTCAGCTAACTTTTTCCACCCTTCCTTGTCAATATTCTGTTCCTGGGGAGTTGGGTTTGTTTTCTATGTTTTCCTGGCTGAATCAACACAGCAGGAAGAGTTGAAGTGCTGATTTTATCTTTTTTTTTAACTATGAAAAGTAGAGAGAGGTAGGGTGGTAGGGAGGGAAATTTTAAATAATGGTAAGAAACTGTTCCCTCCCTTTTATAAAAGGTGGATTTTCTCAACGTGCTAGTGGACTTGCAGGACTAATGCATGGATCAGATCCGTGCTTTTAGTGCCTTGCCCCGTGGCACCCTCCGGGACACTGCTGCCCGCCCTGAGGAGGAGCAAGGGGAAGCCCTGAAAGGGGAGTGAGCGTATCCAGCAGGTCTTGGAGGAAGTGTAATGTACCACTTAGGAGCAAACTGTCAAGACTTGATGCCTGGCTCTTCCACAGAGCCCTGTTTGAACAAGTTTCCTTCTTCAGGGTTGGGGTAGGAGAAGTTCACGCTCCTGGGAGGGTGAAGGGGGAAAATGGTAAGACCCAGATAAGGCATCAGGAACTAGGCCAACTGGTCTTAGTTCCAGCTCTGCTCTACTCCTCGGAAAGAACTGCAGTTCCAGACTGGAAACTGAGGCAAAACCCAGCAACCCAAGTGGAACAAGGGTCCTTCCACTAATTCCTCTGCCCACTGGCTGGAGGTTCCGAGCTGACTTTTGCTTAGGACTACTTCCCAGTGGAGCAGCGCTGAGCCTGTGGAGTAAAGGCTTCACCTAATGCTGCCAAGTTGCCTTTGGCCCCAAGTTGCTCACCTCGGGGCAGATGGGGGTGCCTTTATGGCATCTCCATGTATGTCTTAACATGGGCCCCTCCCTTCACTTGCATACTTTGCCTCCCCGGTGCTTGAATTGCTGCGCTGCCCTGCTACCCACACCACTAAAGGTTCTAGGCTCCTCCCTTTAGGCACAAGAAGGTTTTCATGCTCCCTAAAACGGCCTTCCTTCATCCCCACACTGTAAACACGGTTATTTCCAGAGCCACTTTCTGCATGTGCAGTTAAAAAATGTCAGCCCAGGCCGTTCCTGCCTTCTCTTCAGACAGAAACCCTGCCTTGATGTAGAGATGGACAGTATCTTACACGAGAAGAGCTGCAGTCCTCTGTGGATCCTCAGTTGACCTGGAAGGTCTTGTCTCAGACGGACTCACGTGAAGCCTCAGCAGGGCATTTCCGTGTCGCCCTGGGCCCAGACTCCCAGCCCCAAGCTTGGTCCTCAAGTCTTGGTCAACTCCCACGGTAGGGCCTCAGCCCAGCTGCTCCCACTGGGAAAGCCACGCGGGCCTGAGAAGAGGTAACTGGTACATCTTCCGGTGCCAGCGTGATTCTGCGTGAACGGGCCCACCGGGTTTAATTGAGTCTGCTCCCTTTCTTGGGTTCCTCCCACGGTGGTGAGAGGGCGAATGAGGCTCGCTATTATCCTGCAAAGTGAGAGAGATAAGAGGAGGCAGAACCTAGGGTAAAGATTCATTTCTCTTGTTGCCATATTTCTTTGCTTGTTATAGTTCTTTGCGCCCCAGAGCTCTTGTCAGTGACCCATTTTGTGAATGGAGACATTTCTGCTTTGAAGTCATAATTTAGCCTGTGAGAGCTGCTAAAAGAAGCACTTTTAAACTCAGATCTGAGCACAGGCTGGGAATTTTAAGTCACCTCCGAGCACCTGGGTAAATTGCAAAGAATAGCATCTTTCTACCTCAGGGAGTCCATTTTAACTTACTGCCCTTGTTCTCTGAAGACAGTTTTCTCAAACATTTTCTCCCCCTTGCTTTCACCGCACATTCTGACTTAGGTTATACAAATTAGCCCTCTATGATTTGTTTATGATATTTAGTTTGCTGTAAATTAACTTGTGACTACCTTATCATTAACCATCTACTAAACAAGAGTTTTAAAAATTAGCCGATGGAAAGCCTCGGGAAACACTGTATTTTTTCCAACCTACTCCAAGACAATTATAATTACTGTCAGCATTCCATCTTCTTAAGCCTTTGAGAGAGGATATGGCGGAGGGGACAAGAATGTGGACTCTGGCATCCACATGCCTGTCTTGGAACTGTGCCTTTACCACTGACCAACTCTGTGACCTAGGGTAAGCTGCTTAACCTCTCTGTGCCTTGGTTTCTTCAATTGTGAATGGAATGAAGCTAATATCTGCCTTACAGGGATGTTGCAAGTCGTAGGTGAGTTAAGATACCCAAAGACTTTAGAAAGGTGCTTGACACGCAGAAAGCAAAATGTAAATATATTTTCTTCTTATTAAATTGTCTTCTAAATGGGTGACATTTCAATGTCTGACGGAGAGAGACATGCAGGATTGACCAGGAAAACATGTATTTGTAAAAGCAGCTATCTTTTTCTTTTATGGTTGGATTAATTATGAAATGGCTTTTAGAAGCAGACCAGATTTAATACAATGGTGTTCCTAGATTTAGTCACTGAAAGTGTTTTGCTTTTTGTTAAATACAATCAGATGCTTTATCTATTTAAATCTTCTGGGTCTTATAACAATGCTATTTTGAATCTCATGTTTTAAAGGCTGAACAGAAATGCCTTCAATGTGTGCGTTTGCATAATACAATCCATCTGACTGAATGGGGCTATATTAAGAGGCTGACCAGCCTCTCCGGTGGCTCCCTTACCACCTTCCCCACCTTCCCTGCACACTGTCAAGAGGGGTGTGTCGCACACGTTATGCAAGCCCTACAGAAAAGAAACATAATAAAAACACAGCTCCGTCTCCATATGTTATTGCTTTTTCTACACACCAAGCTTTCAGGATAGCTATCTTGTTGTTAAGTTTGCCCACTGCTGACAAAGCCATTCAGAGATAAACAATACTCTCTGTAGATTGGATAGGCTGCCAAATTTCCCTAAGAGGATTCTTTTGGAAACCCCTAAAAGTCCCTGTGTTGCAATCCACAGAAAGTCACAAGAGAGTAGCTGAACTGTGCAACTGGGTTTTACTACACACACATACACACGTATGCACATGCATGCACACACAGAGTGCTTGTCCCTCATTCCCACACATTTTTTTCTGGGGTTGGTTAGCAAAGAAACTTGGGGCTAAATCTCTGCTTGTTTGGAGCCACGATTGCTTTCCCTTTCCAGGAGTTCAAACATGTTCCAATCATTTCTTAATCTTCACAGTATGTGTTTAGCAGGGCTCTATTATCTTACTCATTTTATTGCCGGAAAGTCCAAGGAGAATTCCAGGGATTTGGCCAAGCTTGGGATAAAAACAGATTAATCACCTGGTAGTCGCAATTCAGCCACGTGGACTGAATCAGCTTTTTAATTGTTTGGGAGCCACCAAAGGGAAGGTTGTGTGACTTGAATAAAGTGAGGGGGATGTGGGGAGATGTTTGCACAGTCTTGACCTGGAGGCTCTGAGTTCTGTCTCCAGCACAGTTAGTTTCCAGCCTTCTGGTCCCGCAGTGCGGGTCGGGCCCTCTGCCTTTTGCTTTCAGAGCCCACAGATATCCTTCCTTTCTCCTATGTATCATGTTGTAATCTTATGTTGATTTTTATGAGCACCTGGATAATTGTCTCCAACAGAAGGACAGGGGCCCTGTCAGGAGAATGCTTTACTAATTACTGTATTCTTAGTACCTAACCCAGGACCTGCTTGGCACACAGTTGGTACTTGATATATAATGACTGGTTGAGTACTTTCCTTTCTGTGCATATTTCTTGTGCCAATTTTCAGTGTTTTCTGTAGTACTACTGACTCAGTTAGGGCTGGGTGGCACCAGACATAATAGGAGTGGTAGAAATTACTACATAATCCTCTGAGTAGGCAGGGAGGTGTTCCATCAATCAACACCTTAACAAGAATTTATTAGATTAGCACCATATACTTTGTGCTCAGTGCTAAAAACTGAGGGAAAGTTGCCTAGAGAACTTCCAATTCCAGCTGGCAAGATGAATCTCACACACATGTCATTATTAAATGCTCATTTGAAACGGCAACAACAAAACCAAACCTGAGATTGATTCTGAGGGAAGTGGAGTTTCAGAAAATGGAAGGATGAAGGTGCTCCAGAATGGACAGAAAAGGATCATCTGCAGTGGGGAGTCCAGCAGGAGACGTGTAGGGTTGGGGTGTACCGAGGGGCAGAAGCAGGCCTTTCTGTGTGGGTGGGGGAGCAGCATGAGCGCAGACTCGGAGACTGGGACAATCACAGCTGTGTGAGGAGAAGAGAAGCCACTGACCTGGTTGGAGTGGAGTGTGCTTGACAGGCAGAGAAGGCGATCAAGACCAAATGATGGAGACCCTGATGTGTAGTTCGTGATTTTGATACCATGCCTTACTCCAGGCTAGGCATACTGGGATGTTCGCACCCAGGGTGGGAGAGGCAATAATTTGAACAGTGGCAGAGGCTGGAGGGAGAGACAGGGGTTCATCCTGGAGCTTCCATTCCATGCCCTGCTCTTGATTTAGATTCCATTACAATCAGCACTCGGTTTTTTGACTTAAAAATCTCTGTGGGTGAGCTGACTAATCTCTCTATGGGGGTGGTGGTTGTCGAACTTGGGCGTGCATTGGAATCTCTCAGTGATTTAAATGCTGATTCCTGGGACCTGTCTCCTACTCCACACCAAGGTCTGATTTAGTAAATTGGACTGGGACCTAGAGCTCTGCGTTTTTGCAAAACCCAGCATGCTCCATGGACTGCATTTTGTGAATACTGCTCTACAGAGAAAGTGGTCCAAGGAGCGATAATAATGTCAGAAGATGGACGTCCAGAAACGGCCTAGGTGATAGAAGCAAACTGCACGATAGCCACTGTGACACTGTTCTTTGATGAGATTTAAACACTGCACAACACTCTTCTTTCCCATCACTTGGGAGGTTACCTTAATTTGATGAGTAAGGTGCTATGGAAATGATCCACTTTCCAGAAGCCGAGGACTGAAAATCCTACCGCTTGCTTTAATCCAAGGACATCCTAAGAGCAGTCACTTGAATTTATGCTTTGCTATCAACTGGCCCAGAGTAGCTCATTTTAAACTACAATTAGTAACAAATTACAGTCAGACTGACTTTCAAGAGAGATGGCTACATTCTGCTAGGAAACAATTTACAGGATCAGATTGGTGCTGCCACTAAATCAGACAAACTCATGGCTCCTGAGACTTGGGTCTCCCGGCCCTGCACAGTCTGCACGTCGTCGGCTTCTTAGCTCTGGGCTCTGACACTCTCATCACTGTTCCCTCAAACAGCAGGCCCGGTCTGCTCGGGGAGGGTGCAGAGAACTCAGTGCAAAAATGCAAGGGTAAAGGTACAATACATAAGATGCATACTCCTTTTACATCTCCGGACAGGAAAACTGCCAGTGAATTCTGTAGTATTCAACCCAGTTTCTGCCATTGCATGATGATTGCCTCTGAAATCCTTACTGGGGAGTAAAGAGGACCCCTCCTAAAAGAGAGGGGAACTCCCTTCTGTCAACTCTTCTCTCATTTAATACATATTGAAGGAAGGCTGAACAGGACCGAATAAAATCATGCCACTGGGTTCTCCACAAAGTCACACCATTTGAGAATGAAGAGGGGAGGACTGTCAGCTGCTGTGGTCTGGGACAGAGTTGGGACATGGGGTGAGCAGGGTGGGTCCAGTTTTGAATGAGTCAAGGGAACCCTCTCAGAGTTAGAATTTGAGAAAACTGTAAAGACGTATTTCATTTCTTATAGCTAAGGAGCGAGGGGGCCTCCAAGATACTTTATTTCACCACAAATCTTTATTTTCTTTGTGTTTTTCATTCTCCTGTGATTTTATAATGAGAGCACAGCCATTTTACCTGAGATAAAAACAAAGGAAAGAGCCCTAATAGTGGAGAAAACACATTTTAGGACTAATCTCACCCCCCCGCCCCCGCCTGTTTTTCAACCTGCCAGCAAAAAACGTTTGGGTTTATTTTACGTGATACTGGCTTGGTCGAGTCAAGCATTCATTAGGGAATGCACAGAGCCATCTGTCTTCAGGTTAAATGAGTTCAGCACAGACTCCGGGCTCCCCTGCCCAAGCACAAACACTTCTAATACCTGGAGCCAGGGAAACCAAATCCCCCACTTTCGCTAATCTCCACCAAAAGGCACCCAAGGCAGCCCTCAGCTAGCTCGAGGATGGGCAACCTTCAACTCTCCCAAGGACAAAGCAAGACAGGGAAAGAATGTTGTTGAACTAAAATGAATTTGAGTCAAAAGCCAACACCCTTTTCAAAAATGCAAAATATTTTGTTTGCTTAGAATCTCCGTTCAATACTAGGTAGTGAATGGGTGGGTCGCTGGAGGTTCTCCAGGACCACCCAGTTTCTGACTATCACCCAGCTCAGGATAAGGTGAGACACCTGTCTGAAAAGGCATCTTGCATGCTTTCTTCTTTTATCTTCTTTCTTTGACCTCTCTCCATTCACCGCTTATGCTTTGCTATCAGCTGTCTTCAGTGGAGCTAGAGACAGAGCCAGTGTCTTCACGTCCCAGGATAACACACCAAGGAAGAAACTGACACAAACCCTGGGCACAGGGCTCCTACACGCTTCAGAGGTAGAGGGAGGAAGGCTGTCTTCACCTTCCTAAGCTGGGCCCCTCCGAACCCTGAGAATGGGGTGGATGTGCTCATTCTGAACAACACTTGGTATTTCTTTTTCACTCCCTCACATATGTCATAATGAAATTTCTGACCCAACAGTTTCCTGATTTCACCTGTGTCATGTACAAAAGATCTATGCTCAGTATCTCCTGAGAATCTATATTTTGAAACTGATGCTCCCTGGGGGATTTGCAATCTACATTTTGATATGTTATCAAAAATCCAATTACGTGGCCTTTTCAGGAACCTGAGCTCAGAAGCCCGCCTGGAGGAAAATATGTGTGTGATAAGGATCTGCTTGAACTTCTCCTCTGTGCTCCTCTTCCACCTGTCCACCTGTCTTCCTCTTGGCTCAAAAGCAAGCAAGATTGAAACCAAAGAGGAGGGAACATTTTTAGCCTCAGTGAAACAGTTTTAGTGTGTGGTGTTGAACTTGTTACCGAGCTACCATTTGTTGAGTGGGATTAAATTGGTTGCTTTTTGTGTCTTCCTGCATCCTCTGGGACTTGGACCTTTAACGGAATCAGAGAAATGCTTGTCATCCTGCCTGCCATCCCGCTAGAGGTCTATCATTCCTTTGTTTCATTTACTTCTTTTCTCTTCCTCATGTATGGGTCAGTTCAGTTCTTCATGGAATTGACAAATTCATGTACCCTAAACTCCTGATTTTACAGATGAGGATGTGGTGGCCCTGGAAGCTTGAGTGGCATATGTACACAATTACCTGTGTTTCTCTCCTGATCCTCTGTCCTTTTTGTCCGGTATTGCTGTGGGTATGTGGTATGTGTTTGTGTGTGTGTGAGAGAGAAAGAGAGGGAGAGAAAGAAAGAGAAATAGTGAGCACATGATAGTTATTGGGCTCCTATTATATGCCAGACTAGAAGCTGTTATATATATCTTATTTGAACATCATATCAGTTGTGTGAATGAAGTGCTACCTACATGTACCATGGGAAGAAATGAAGGCTTAAAGAGGTTATTTGTTCAAGATTTCACATCTGAGAGAAGCTGGAATCAGGATCCACCTTGGGCTTGGCCCAGGACCTTTGCATTATATTACATTCTAGGGCTCTGTGTGGAGCACTATCCTGGTCTCAAAAGATGGGCAGCTGCTTTACATGTGGGGGATGAGGGGTGGCCTGGAGGGAGGCAGCCCATGCCCTCAGGGGACGTGCACCTCACCCTGTGCTTGATGCGAGGGGAAGGGCTGTATGGATGTGTGTATGTTCCGAAGGACAGCAGCAAGTGACAGGGGTAATTCCGCTGCTCAGCAGGCACTGCTCCTAAATCACCTGCCCTACTTCTCTCCTTTCCATTTTGAGGATATTTTTCTCTCTGTAGTGACATTGGGAGAAAAAAGGATCTTGCAGAGGTGTTAAGAATAATGGCACTAGTGTCATGGTCCCTTATTTGCTGTCTGATTGCATAGATCCTACCAGGGACCTGGGTGAGGCTGGGGAGGGAGAGGGGAAGGGAGAGCAGGCATCTTGCTGTCTTTAGGAGGATGAAAGTCTCAGATTACCTTACCTGTTGGTTAAGTACCAAACAGAGGACATTGTTTCCTGGGCCCTGTGGTGGAGAAATTGTTCTTGGGGAAGCACTTTCATTAAATTTTTCTGGGCGTTCCTTTAGAGGCTGGTTTTCTTCCTGGTGGCCCTCTGAGTGGAGGTGGAAAGGAAATAAACAAGAAGGGAATTTACAACTATTGACCAGGTGGAGTATATTAGGCATAACACTCTCTGCTTTTCCTGCATTTTTTCAGAACCTGATAATAGGTGCTTCCTCTCTGCCAGGAAGAGCTGACTCGGACCCTCTGCATGGGTCTGCTAAGGCCATTTCTGTGAGAAAAATGTTTTCTAATGAGGACTTCTCTTGGAGGAAAACCTCTGAAAAGGAAACCCTATAATCTAGCTAGGACATAATTTCTTTTCTTTTTGCTTGCTCTGTTCCTTCATTCATTACATTTGTCTTTTAAGACATTGGGACTACAATTAATCCCATTTTTTTGTATCTCTAAGGATTTCACATTAGCTCATTTTGAGATGTTGAATTGCCAAAACCCTGTTTTTCCATCCTTCCAAAGAAGGCAGGAGATTCCAATATGGCTGCAGATTAGGTGGAAGCCACAACTACCTGCTCCCTCCCCCAAACTGGATTTATAGCTAAATTATAGAGCAATCAACCTGAATAACCAAATGAACTCTAACTGAACTGAAATATTATAACCAAGGATTTATAGAAGAAGCCACATAGAGATTGGTAAGAAGGGCATAGATGCAGAAAGGGCTGCTGCCTGTTTTACCCACGTGCAGTGGCTGAAAAGTCAGAGAGATATCTTGGCTGTAATACTGCCTCCTCCCAGGAGCTTGGGGTCTCAACCTCATGCAGGGATTCCCAACCCAGAGGAACAAGGATGAGAAGAGGAACCCATATAGCATCTGGTGGTGAAAATCAGTAGGGATCCAGTCTGCCTGGGAGAAAAGGGAGTCTGCTAGAGACCGAGATACCACCTTCCAGGGGTGAGCACTCCTATGGTTACAGCACCAGCCTGGAGGGATGCACTGCCTAGTCCCCCAGTTGCTGGTGAGGCTACTCTGCCATGCTCAGGTCCTGGCTGTGCCCAGGAATGACTTTTGGGGCCTGTCAGAAATGCATGAGAGATAGAGATGGGAGGAGTCAGATAATCTGACCCAAGTGCCTTTATTTGAAGCTGCACTGTAGGCGGGCTGAATCTGAGCAGACTGTAGCAGTGGAGGGAGGCAAGAATGGGGGTTTTAAAATAAAAAGTTTGGGGTTGTGGAGGAATAAGGGAGGGGTTAGTTTCTTGTTCTTCTGTACTGTTGCCTCAGGGTTTCAGGATGTGAGTCAGGACAGTGGGTTAGGTAAAGGGCTGGACTGTTCCCAGGTGCAGGAAGGTCAGTCTGACCACTGGCCATTGTAGCTGGTATGAGATGGGAAGAGTTAAGCCACGAGCTATCAATTGAGTTGAGATAACTGAGTCATGGGCAGCCTGGTGGGTCAGAAAAGGTGGCCTGACCATTTCAGGGCCTTCCTTTTCTGGAGAGGATCTTGGCGGAGACTCAGACAGTGACTGAACTGTGTGGTTTTGAAAAGGAGACTGGTCTCCCCCACCTTGGGAATGCAGCTGGTTCACCCCCCAACCTGTTGAATCACTTGTCCAGCTGGTCCTGCTGAGTTCAGTCACACAGGGGGATTAGAGTGCTTGCTGTGCAGAGTGGGGGTTTTCAGAGCATGTCTCCCGGGGAAGCTTTTGTCTGGGAATCAGACAGGTGGGTGCTGGATTGTGTGGCTATATCATAGGGTGAGGGAACTCCTATCTCTCCTGCAAGCTCAACCCAACCTACCTTGGGAAGGGGAAAAAGTACCACCCTCCTGCTATAGTTTGCAGGCACCAGCCCCAACAGGAGACTCTTTGGATCTGCCCTTCTGAGTCCTGGATAACCTATTCTATCAAGCTCAGTTCTACAATGTGGAAGGGAGAGCTATCCAGAACTGGGGTATTCAGAGTAGGAGTCCCTTGGAGACTATTATCCAGGACTGGGGAGAAGTGCTTAGCCCCTCCTCTTGGCTGGGCCAGCATCACCCTCAATGAGAGATTGTTTTGATCTGTCCTCCTGAGCCCAGTGGCTCCACCCCACTGATCTTGCTCCTACAGAGGGGACAGCCAGTTGCATCCAACCTGAGCCTGCAGCACACCCCTCCTGGTTGAACTAGAGTTGGGAACTCTGGCAGAGATTAAGTGGTTTGGCTCTGTGGTAGGTGCTGCTTGTCCCTCACTGAGCACCTGACTATGAAACCCTCAAGCTAGGGACCCTCTAGCCCTGTCCTTTTGACCTCAGTTGCCCTGCCCTACTGAGCTCACACCTTGTGGAAGGGTCTGTGAATTTGGGCCAGCCTGGGCTCACTCTACAGTCTTTTTTGGAAGGTGTTGGAGGAAGACCAGGAAACCTCAGGGGGAGGTGGAGTAGATGACGGGTGGAGGTGAACCTTAGGGAGCCTTGGCCCAGATTTTACAGATCTGCCCTGAGCTCTAAACTGGAGAGCCTGACCCTTGTACACAGATTGCCTCCCCACCCCCCATCCCACACATACCCAGGCCCAGTAGATGCAGTCACAAACAGTGAACAGTGTGATAGCGCCAGACAGGTAGCCCAAGGCCAGATACACATAACGTCTGACATCAACCTGTATCTGAACCCCACCCATGTAGACCTAGAACCAACACAACCAGTGGTGGGCTTCAGACCACACCAGAGCTTGACTCAACTAGCTACACAAATGGCACACTTAAAGGGGGATTCCAGAAAGCACCAGACTCTGTGTGGAGTAACTTCACCTTGGGGTGGTTGGGGAGGGGGTGAGCCCCTGCACAGCATCTCATACATGGTAATCAAGGTTTACCCTTATAGTCAGCCAGACTGAAGGGTTAACTTCACCCAAGAAAGGGCCAACAGCATTCATGACTCAACTATAACAGGATGGTGCACATTCCTAGAGCGCAGAACTCAGGTGATCTGAAAGATTGTGTCTCTGAGCCTAACAGGAAACCTTTATGATAAGGTCATCAAAACAAGTTTGAGAGTCATAGCAGATCTACCTAATATATAGAATAAAATGGGGGAGACACAGAAACATGCCCCAAATGAAAGAACAAGAGAAATTCCTAGAAAAAGAATTAAATGAAATAGAAGCAAACAAAATACCAAATGCAGAGTTTAGAACAATGGTTATAAGGATGCTCAAGGACCTTAGGGAAGAATGGATGATTTCAGTGAGAACTTAAATAAAGAGATAGTAAGCATTAAAAAGGACATAGAAACCATAGAAAAGAACCAGTCAGAAATGAAGAATCCAGTAACTGAAATGAAGAATCCACTAGAAGAAATCAACAGCAGGTTTGATGAAACAGAGGACTGAATCAGCAATTTAGAGGACAAGGTAAGAGTAAGCACCCAAGGAGAGCATCAAAAAGAAGAGAATTTCTAAAAATAGGGAAAGTCTAAGGGACCTCTGGGACAACATCAAGCAAAACAACATCCATATCATAGTGGTACTGGAAGACAAAGAGATTAAACAAGGGATAAAGAATCTGTTTGAAGAAATAATGGCTGAAAACTTCCCTAACATGGTAAAGGAAAAAGTCACACAAATTCAGGAAGCACAGAGTCACCAAAAAGATGAACCCAAAGAAGTCCACACATTATAATTAAAATGCCCAAGATTAAAGACAAAAAGAGAATCTTAATTGCCAGAGAAAAGCAGTTAGTCACTTACAAAGTAGCTCCCATAAGGCTGTCAGTAGATTTCTCAACAGAAACACTTTAGGCCAGAAGGAAGTGGTATGAAATATTCAAAGTGATGAAAGGCAAGGGTCTAGAACCAAGAGTACTCTATCCAGCAAGGCTATCACTTAAAATTGAAGGTGAAATAAAAAGCTTCCCAGACCAATATATAATATATTTGAGTTTATTACAACCAGTATTGCAAGAAATGTTAGAGGGATTGCTTTAAGAAGAAGGAGGAAGAAGAGAAGGAGGAGAAGAGGAGGAGAGGAAAAAAATAAATCAAGAGAGAGAGGAACATATGTATAAAGAATAAAATTGCAATGAATAATTATCTATCAATAATAACCTTAAATATAAACAAATTAAATACTCCAATCACAAGACATAGGGTAGCTGAGTGAATAATAAAATGATCATATATATGCTATCTTCAAGAGACTCATTTCAGACCAAAACATGTACACAGACCAAAAATGAAGAGATGTAACAAAAATATTCCATGCAAGTGGAACAAACAAACAGAAAAAGCTGGGGTAGCAATACTTACATTAGACAAAATAGACTTCAAAACAAAGGCCATAACAAGATACACTAAAAGAATTGACCCAACAAGAGAATATAACCCTTGTGAACATATATGCACACCAACATAGGAGGACTAAATATATTAAAATCTTGTTGGACATACAAGAAGAGATTGACAGCAATACAGTCATAGTGGGGGATTTTAGCATCCCACTGGCATCAATGGATAGATGTTCCAGACAAAAATCAACATGGTGTGAGTGACTTTAAAATGACACAACTAGATCGGATGGATTTAATTATACTTACAAAACATTTCATCATAAAGCATCAGAATATACATTATTTTCAAGTGCACATGGAATATTCTCAAAGATAGACTATGTGTTAGGTCAAAAAATGTGTTAACAAATTTAAGAAGAGTACAATTATATCAAGCACCTTCTCTGACCACAATGGTATGGAACTATAAAAATCAACAATACAAAAGCTAAAAAATTTTCAACATATGGAGGCTAAATAGCATGTTATTAAACAAGGAACCAGTTAACAATCAGATAAATGAAGAGATCAAAAATTACCTGGAAACAAATGAAAATGAACACACAACAACCCCAAATCTATGGGACACAGTGAAGGCAGTCCTGAGAAGGAAGTTCATAACATTATAACTCCACTTCAAGAAGCAAGATAAATCTCAAATAATGTAACCTTATGCTTTAAAGAACTAGAAAAAGAACAACAAGCAAAGTTCAAAGTTAGTAGAAGGAAGGAAACAATAAAGATCAAAGTGGAAATAAATGACATAGAGACTAAAAAAAACAAACAAAAGCTCAATGAAACCAAGATTTGGCTCTTTGAAGAGATAAACAAGATTGACAAACTTTATCCAGACTCATTGAGAAAAAAAGGGAGAGGACCCAAATAAAAACGATCAGAAATGAAAGAGAAGAATTAACAACCGACACCACAGAAATGTTTATAAAGGATTGTAGGAAAATACTATGAACAACTATATGCCAACAAATTGGACAACCTAGGTGAAATGGATAAATTCCTAGAAGCATACGATCTTCCAAACAAACAGGGAGAATCAGAAAACCTGAATAGACATTACAAGTAATGAAACTGAAGCAGTAATTAAAAAACCCTCAGCAAACAAAAGTCTTGGACTGGGTAGCTTCAAAGTTGAATTTTACAAAACAGTCAAGGAAAAACCAACACTTAATCCTTCTCAAAATATTCCAAAAAGAAAATTAAGGAGAAAGGAAGACTTCCAAGCTCTTTTTATGAGCCAGTATTATCCTAATTCTAAAACCAGATAAAGACACTATAAATAAAGAAAATTATAAGCCAGTGTCCCTGATGAACATATATGCTAAAATCCTCAAGAAAATATTAGCAAATGGGATCCCGCAATACATTGAAAATATCATACAACATGATCAAGTGGTACTTATTTTGGGGATGCAAGGTTGGTACAGTATTTGCAAATCAATAAATATGATAGATCACATAAAATGATGGATAAAAGTCACATGGTCATATCAATAGGTGCAGAAAAAGCATTTGACAAAATCCAGCACCCATTTCTGGTAAAAACTCTCAGCAAAGTGGGGACAGAGGGAACAGAGCTCAACCTAATAAAGGCCATATATGACAAACCCACACCCAACATCATACTGAATGGACAGAAACTAAAATTGTTTCCCTTAAGATCAGGAACAAGACAAGGATTCCATATTCACCACTTTTATTCAACATAGTACTGGAAGTCTTAGCCACAGCAATCAGACAAAAACAAGAAACAAAAGGCATCCGAATTGGAAAGGAGGACATAAAACTGTCATTCACAGATGACGTGATATTGTACTAGAAAACCCTGAAGATTACACCAAAAATTACTAGATCTAATAAATGAATTTGGCAAAGTAGCAGGATATAAAATGAATATTCAGAAATCAGTGGCATTCTTATACACCAATAATGAGCTATCAGAAAGAAATTAAGAAAACGATTCCATTTACTACTGCAACAGCAACAAAAAATAATGTTCTTAGGAATAAATTTAACCAAGGAGGTAAAACTTAGAAAATGATAGGATATTGAAGAAAGAAATTGAGGAAGGTACAAATGAGTGGAAGCATATACTGTGTTTATGGATAGGAAGAACTGACATCATTAAAATGTTCATACTACCCAAAGCAATCTATCAACTCAATGCAATTTCCATTAAAATACAAATGGTGTATTTCACAGAACTAGATCAAATATTCCAAAAATTTATATTGAACCAAAAAAGACCCTGAGTAGCCTCAGCAATCTTGGGAAAGAAGAACAAAATTGGAGGTATCACACTACCTGATATCAAACTATACTATAAGGCCACTGTAACCAAAACAGCCTGGTACTGGTATAAGAACAATGGAACAGAATAGAGAGCAGGCATAGGAGGCATCCAGAGTGAGGAGACTGTGCAGTGTCTGAATGACCACCTGGCTTTCTACCTGGAGATGGTGAGAAGCTGGGAGGATGATAATCAGAGACTGGAGATCAAAATTTGGGAACACCTGGAAAAGAAGGTACCCCATGTCAGAGACTAGGGGTATTATTTCAAGACCATCCAGGATCTGAAGGCTCAAATTCTGTGAACAATGCCCTCATTGTTCTTAAGATTGACAGTGCTCATCTTGGTGCTGATGACTTCCACGTCAAGTATGCGAGGAAGCTGGCCCTGTGCCAGTTTGTGGAGAGTGACATCAATGGGCTTGGAAAGGTCATTGATGACATCAGTATCACACATCTGCAGCTAGAGAGAGAGATCAAGGTCCTCAAGGAGGAGCTGCTCTTCATGAAGAAGAACAATGATGAGGAAGTAAATGGTCTACAAAACCAGATTGCCAACTTGGGATGATTGTGGAGTTGGATCTCCCCAAATCTCAGGACTCCAGCATAATCATGGCAGACCTCTGGGCCCAGTATAACAAACTGGCTGAGAAGAACAGAGAGGAGCTAGACAAGTACTAGTCCCAGCAGATAGAGGAGAGCAGCACAGTGATCACCTGGCAGATTGCTGAGATAGGAGCTCCTGAGATGACACAGAGCTGAGGCATATGGTCCAGTACTTGGACGCTGACCTGAACTTCATGAGGAATCTAAAGGTCAGCTTGGAGAACAGCCTTGGAGAACAGCCCGAGGGTGGTGGAGATGTGCTATGTCATGCAGATGGAACAGCTCAATGGGATCCTGCTGCACCTGGAGTCAGAGCTGGCCCAGACCTGGACTGAGGGGCAGCACCAGGCCCAGGAGTACGAGACCCTGCTGAACATCCAGGACAAGCTGGAGGCTGAGATTGCCACTTGCTGCTGCTGCAGGAAGAAGGAAAGGACTTTGATCTTCAATCTTTGATGGCCTGGACAATAGCCACTGCATACGGTCCATCCAAAAGATGACCACCTGCAGGAATGTGGATGGCAAAGTGGTCTGTCTCTGAGGCCAATGACACCAGAGTTCATAGGTGTTAATGGCAGCACAAGTGGGGCACGCCTTGGGGGACAAGAGGCCAATAAAAAGTTCAGAGATCATTGAACATGAAAAAAATTGGGTGAAGGACCTAAATAGACACTTCTTCAAAGAGGACATCCAGATGGCCAATAGACATGAAAAAATGCTCACTGTCACTAATCAGAGACATGCAGTAAAACCACAATAAGATACCATCTCACACCTGTCAGAATGGCCATCATCAATAAATTAATAAACAAGTGCTGTTGAGGATGTGGAGAAAGGGGAAAACTTTTGTACTGTTGGTGGGAATGCAGACTAGTACAGTCACTGTGGAAAACAGTATGTAGTTTCCTCAAGAAATTAAAAATGAAACTGACTTTTGACCCAGTGATTCCACTTCTGGAAATACATCCTAAAGAAATCTAAAACACTAATTCAAAAGAATATATGTGCCCCTATGTTCATTGCAGCATTATTTACAATAGCAATTCTGGAAACAGCTCAAGTGTCCATTAGTAGATAAGTGGGTAAAAAAGTTGTGGTACATTTACTCAATGGAGTACTACTTGGCCATTAAAAAAAAGGAAACCTTACCTTCTGCAACAGTATCGTTGGACCTGGAGATTATTATGCTAAATGAACTAAGCCAGTCAGA
This sequence comes from Trachops cirrhosus, assembly GCA_028533065.1. NCBI lineage: Eukaryota > Metazoa > Chordata > Mammalia > Chiroptera > Phyllostomidae > Trachops > Trachops cirrhosus. The sequence continues at coordinate 119,707,214 of CM052540.1, read as the reverse complement.
GAAAGACAAATATCACATGATCTCATTTATCTTATGTGTAGAATCTAATGAACAAAATAAACTGATGAACAAAATAGAAACAGAAGCATGGATACGTGTAAGAAACTCAAAGCTGTCAGAGGCAGACATGTTTGGGGACTGAATGAAGGAAGGTGAAGGAATTCAGCAAAAAAACATACATCCATAACACACAGACACAGACAACAGTGTGGTGATAGCCAGAGGGAAAGGGGAGCTGGGGGAGGTGGGAGTGGGCAGACGGGAAATTGGGAATGGAAAGAGACTGCTTGGATGGATGGGCACACATTGTAGTTTGCAAAGGATGTTTTATTGAGTTGTCCAGTTGAAACTTGTATTTTTTAATGAACAAATATCACCCCAATAAATTCAATTTATTTAAAAGAAGACTGAAAAGAATGACTCAATACAAGAAAAACAAAACAAAACGAAACAAAACAAAACAAAACAAAACCAAAAAAGGCTTACAAACTGGTAGGGCTATTTAAGTGCAGGTAATTTGAAGAAATGTTGGCATATTCTATTCAGACATGGATTTAGTTTTCAGACAAGTACAAAGTGACTTTAGCAATTTAGAGGAAGCTAACTAAAGTTATTTCATTATTTTATATGGGGAAACAAAACCTCAAGAAAGAGCAGAATATGATATAAGAATAACACCAGAAAGGGAGGGGAAGCTTCTCTAGGTTCCCAGTGCTTTTAACTGTCGTGAACGCTCAGTGCTCTGTCCCACACAAACCTTGTTGGGAAGGCTGACTTACTTCCACTGCTCTGAGACAGGTGGAAGAGCCAGCACACTGGCACAAGTTCGACTTGCAGGATTATCACTGAAAGAAGACCAGTGATATGGCTCTTTCAATGACCACAACGGGCTTTTTAATTTCTTTGATAATTACTTCCCTGTGTTCTGTCTCGGTACAGCTGGGGCTGACCTATTGTATTTACATCCTTCCTTACAGGGTTTTGCACAGGTGATAACAACAAGATGAGGAGGCTCTGTCTGATGTTAAAAGTCGCCCTTGAAACTCATCAAAGCTTCTCAGCATCAAATCTCTAGACCAGCTTCATGAATTTTATTTATGTATTCATTTATTTATATGATGTTTGGTGCTGGAACAGGGATAAAAAAAATAAAACAAATTCTTCAGCAGGACCCATATTGGAGCTAGATTAAAATTTGAACCTCTGAACTTCCCGACACCTCCTGCCACAGAAATAACAAGTTCATTACTGAGCTCCACAAACAAAGGAAACTCTCTCTTCTCCCCAATGACAGGCCAAAAAGACAGACCTGAGAATACATGCACAGCTCAAAACATCATCACGATATCCCAAAACCAAAACAAAAGCAACTGTGCCAAACAGCCAAATAAACAAAGGTGAAGTCAGCCTCCAGCAAGCCCTGGTGGCTTGCCAAATTTGGCTTCTGGCTGTTTGCCCTGTGGGAATTATGTAATTCCCAGACAAGGTCCTTGACTGAGAAGTTCAGTCCAGCCTCTCATTTTAGGCTTTTACTCGTAAGAACTGGCTTCAAAAATAGGTGAGAACCCCACTTCCACTGATGCAGCGAGGCTGTGGATTTTTAGTCTTTAATTTTGTTGTTAGTCTTGTTAGGATGGTGTGGAAGGAAATGTTTGTGAGATAGTAGAATGAATTTCACTTTCCCCCCCCCAAAATCATCTACATTGCTCTCTATTTTATAATCTTAAGTAACATATGCCCAGTTCTCTGTGGTCAAAAGATGATGTGACCATCCAGAGCAGGAAGCCCTGTTTACTGCATTCTTCCACAGCAGGGACAGCAAGCTCAGGTGTGAGAGTGGGGCTGATAAGCTGGGAATTCACTAAAGAAAAGCTGGAGAAGTCCTAGGAAGTTGAGGCTGGTGGCTGGTGTCAGAAGATGAATGAATGAAACGAGACCACTGTGCACCAGATACTTACAGGTGTCCTCTCATTGCACATCTACATCAGCCCTATAAAGTGTCATTCTCATTTCCCAGGAGAGAAAATTGGGTCTGAGGGAATAAGCAGCTTGCTCAAAATCACACAACTGCTTAGACATGGCCTGGGCATATGACTCCAAAGCCTATTCCACTCCATAGACCAAGAGCATTGCTTCATCAAGTTCAAGGGATTTTGGTGAAAGCAGCCAGTGCCTTCACTAGCTCCATGGGAGCTTGTGAGGGTGAGCCTCTAAAGGTTTTTATCTCCAGACTCTAGGTCTACATAGTCCCTGGTCTCTGTGCTGGTCAATATTGTAGCTACTAGCCACATGTGGCTATTTAAATTAAAATTAATTAGAATAAGCAACTCAGTTCCTCTATCACACAGTTGCAGAATTACCTCCCAAAATTCAGGTTTGTGTTCCCGATGTGTTCTTAGGCCAAAAGGTTGACACACCAGTGTTTGGAGGTAGAGAAAGGTTCATTCGATGTGGCCAAGATGAAGGATGGGAGAGCAAGATCTCTCAAATCCATTTCTCCCAAAATGCAAAATTAGGGAGTTTTTATATGATTAGGGAGTAAGGAGAAGGGGAATTCCAGGGAACTGAGAGAGAGAAGCCTGTGTTTCTTTATTCATAGATGACACTATTTTGTATCAGACTCCTGGGCGTCAGCAACTGGTCATAGCCGTCTTGAAGACATTCTTTCCTTCTGCAAAACAAACTCACATTCACCTTGTGACCCTGCAGTTACCTTCTCCTGCTTGACAGTACATCAACAGCATAAAATTATATTGTGAGGACGAGGAGTGCTGGGATGGAGAACCAAGATTCTGCAAAAATATCTCATAATTGTGTGTCTGTTGTTATTTTTAAAGCAAGAAGCAAAAAACTAGGCATCTTGTGACTATAGCTATTGTTTAAGCTATCATTGTTTTGTGCTTAGCTAGCTATATTTTTCTATTATCTCAAACAAAGTGTACTTTTACATATTTCTCCTGGAACTTGCTTTACAGCCAGTCCTTTGGAACATGACTAACATTCTGTCTTGATCTGACTGTAAACTACACGACAACCAGAGCAATTGAAACATTTAGTTAAAGCCTACACCTATACACTAATTGAGAATTAAATTATTTCATTCTAACTGCCAAAAATACTAGGGGCACTAATATCACATGGTGCGTGGCTGCAACACCAGCAACGTGGCATGATCAGTAACCACATGTGGCCAGTGGCTATCTTTCTGGACAGCAAAGCCTACCCGAACGTTCTCATCTTCACAGAGAGTTTTGGTGGACAGCTCTGGAGATGGAACGAACCAGTTGCTAATGGACCTCCCCTTTCCGGCTACACTTAGTCCTTCTGGGCCTGGAGAATCCAGCTCGTCCTGCCTGTTAGAGGAAACAGGCTCAGTCTCACTTGGGGTTTCCATTGGGAGGAGTTTCCCCTCGGCACATGTTTGACTCTGTCTTTCTCTTTACTCAGTCTACTCCTGGGAGGTGGATGGGGCTTTCCTGATTAGATGATCTGGGAAGAATATTTGGGAGTGAGCTACTTCCCGGGAACATAAGCTCGGCTCTTCCCTCAGAGCTCTGGCCCTGAGGTGGGCAGGGCTTGGAGGTGTCCTGAATATCTTCTGTTTGCCTTTCCACCCTTCCCTCCACCCTTCTGCACCCTGCTCTGGGCTCCAGGAGGCTGACATGTATCATCTACACCGGTGACCTCCCTTGACCTCTGCCAGATCCACCATATCATAACAGCAGCAATTTATGGTAAGATGGAAGAGCTACAAGCAGGGTCAGGGGCACAAGGAAGTCACATGAGCAGGTGACATAGATCATTTCACCTTCGCTTCTTCCGATGGTGCCTCCAGGGCACAGTACATACCCTGTGTCAACAACCGTTTTATAGGGTGCCTGCCTGGTAGGTCGCAAGCTTGAGTCTGGGAACCAAAGAGGGGGAAGACAGGTAGCTCTGCTATACCACGAATTTTTTCTCCTGTTATTCACTTCTAGGCTTTTCAGGATTTAGAGGTCTCAGTTTCCAGAGGGAGAACACTTCCATTTGGCAATGGAGCAGGGGTCCTTTTAAGCTTTAAGCTCTATCTGTTGACTGACCCTTGTGACTTCAAAGTGTATCAGGCATGGGAAAGAGGCTGCATCCTAGCAGGAGTAATTGACCCTGGTGGTCAGGAGGAGGTAGGGCTGCCGTCACACTCTGGGGTGTCTCTTTGAAGTCCCTTACCCAGTCTTAACAATACAGGGACAAAGGCAGTACCCGTGGACTGAAAAGGACATGGTGAACAAGGGCTCAGATCCTCTTACTGATGAAAGTCAGGGTGACTCCAACAGGTAGGCCTCTTAAATCAACAGAGGTGCTAGCCAGGGGTGAGAGGAGTCTAAAAGGAGGAACAGAGTGGAGAGATGATGTGTATCAGGTACCTTGAAACCAGCTGGAGCAACAGGAGCTGTAATTCATGTCACTAACTTTCCTCTTAGAAGTTTACCCAGAAAACTAGGCCAGCCAGAATGCTGGAGAAGCTGTTCCCAGATTTTACTATTGAAGAAAAGGATCCAAGTGGCCCGAGGCTCAACCCTAGTAAAGTCTCTGGGGCACTGGACATATGCCCCTTTAGGCCAGAGGAGAGGCTCTCTCTAGGGACTACCTTCCTCTAAAGAGAGAGCCACAGGTCACACTGCACTCCCTAGGGGCAGCCACCAGCCAATGTGTGGTCAGTAGAAAGGCTCACCTTCCCTGCATTAAGCAAGACATTTGGGAAAGTTCATCCCAGTCTTTGGAACAACTGAGGCCTTTGTTGCAACTTCTTCACAGTTTAACACCTCCCTGTGCTCAGTTCCACCTTTTTCACTCCCCCCACAGGTGTGGCTCTTGAGCAGACTCCCCAGCACATTTCCTGCATGCTAATCTCTGTCTCAGGGCCTTTTTCCTGGGGCACCGACTAAGACAGTTCTGTCTTCACCTCAGAGTACTTTTCCCTGCCCACACTTTTGATGGAGTCTTCTAGAATGATCCTAATTTGAGTGTGCCCTCTGACTCCTTCTGGGTCCCTCACTGATATGGGCGGGGACATGGGGTAGGTCTGCCTCAGCCCCTTATCCCATGATTGGTGAGAAAGTCCGTCCAGTTTTAAGGTTAGTATTAGTGGGACCTCCCTATTCACAAATAGAATCTGCATCCTCAAACTCATAGGAATCAGCTTGATAAAAATATTTTGACCCTACATTAATTCTGGGTTTAAATTATTTAGAACGTGAGAGAGGAAACTACTCATTGGTGGCTCCCTAGAAACCCCAACCCTATTGAGTGCAGTTCATACCAGATTTGGATGGAGCAGTCAAGTGCTTGGCCTGTTTAAGGGAGCCTTTTAGACAGTGTTTGTGCGGGTGTGGAGGTGGTGGTGGAAGGTCTCTAGCAAGATGACACTCAAGAAAAGCTCTTCATTGTGCATGAGAAAGAATGAACAAGGATATTTATTGCAGCATTGTTTATAATAGCAATAAAGGTAACAACCTAATAGGGGTCTAAACAAATTGTGGCATATTTTTACAATGACATTGCATGCAGTAGTAAAAATTGTGAGTGGATCTAAAGTACTAACATGGAAAAAATCCTGGGGAGATATTGTTGAGTGGAAAGGGAGGTTGCAGGCTGAGAAATGTACCATGATTCTCTTTTATCAGGACTGTTGAGGAAAATGATCACCTCATACAAATGACCTGACTTAGAGAGAGAGAGAGAGAGGAGCAGGAGTAGGGAGTGATTAATCCTCTCCCCTGCTCTTCTTCCTTACTCCATTTCTTCCTCTTTTCCTTTATCATTTCTGCCTTCCTTTTCAATCCACCTTCTTCCTTCTCTTAATCACTTCTTTTCATGGGTTAAAATTAGAGCCAAATCTACATACCATGAACTGTTTTTGTTTACTCTCATTAACAACAAGTTAACTCAGTTGATTAGCAGGGAGGCCAATGCAAACTGGTAGTTGAAGTGTCAAAATAAATGGATCTAGTGCCCAGTGTCCCAGCTCACATGATCAAGTTAATGAATAATTAATCGAGCAGCAATATAATCTGTTATAAGGAAGCCTGCCTGCTTTGGCTACTTATAAAAGCCTCAAAGATAAGCCAACTATTCAACAAAGTTACAAAAAATATATAGAAGAAAAACTTCAAGTAGGGTTTGAATAAAAAAAGTCTAGTGTTTGCCTTAAAGAAAGCACAAATAGCATTATATTTTGTGCTACTAGAGCATGTAGATGATTTGAATTGAAGAACTGAAGAATTCTATTCTAATGGCTTCCTTTTGTATTGGAGAGAATAGTGGCCTAAGGAAGTGAGGCTACAAAGCAGGACTCCCAGTTCAGCTGTTTTCTGATGACAAATTTTGTAGACAGTAGAGATAGATATTCATTCTTTTACTTTGGGAATGGTCTCATCCCTCTCTGGTATAGGAGGATCCAAATGTGTGCTCTTTTCCTTTTAGCTCTGTGTTTTGGGCACCATCTCTAAGGGATGGATGGAAATGGCTGGCAGTACTGAATGGGTTAATGGCAGGAAGGACAAGCTCTGGGCTTCTCTGGAGTTGTGTCGTGGTTTAAGGATGTACCAATGCTAGTGGGCCTGGAAATAAAATCATATGAGAAATGGTCAAAGGAATTGTACATTTTTAGCTAGAAGAAGAAATCCAGGTATCAGGTTATCAGATAAATACAGGACACCAGTTAAATTTGAATTTAAGATAAACAAATGAATATTTTAAAAGTATTAATTATGCACCCTGACCAGTGTGGCTCAGTTGGTTGGGCATCATCACACAAAGTGAAAGGTCACTGGTTCAATTCCTGGTCAGGGCACATGCCTAGGTTTCGGGCTTCAGTCCCTGGTTGGGGTGCAGGCAAGAGCAACCAATAGATATTTCTCTCTCACATCGATGATTCTCTCCCTCTCATTCTCCCTCCCTTCCCCTTTCTCTAAAAATAAATAACTAAATATATACATACATACATACATACATAGTAAATGAATTTATAGATTTTAAAAGTATAGTTATACCCCAGATATTACATGGGACAAACTCATATTAAAAAAATCCATTACTTATCTGAAATTCAAATTTGATTGGGTCCTTTGTATTTTTATTTGTTGAATTTTATCAAGGTTACCCAGGATACATGTTGAAATATTGACTGGCAATATCTTGTAAACTTGAGAGTCCATTATTCCACATGTTTTTTTGTTTTGCTAACTCTAAAATTTTAAGTTATAACCAGTACTTTGAACTCCAAGAGTGTTGGATGTTAAATCAGTTCAAGAACAAATTTTCTAATAACTGAGGTATCCCACAGTAGAACAGATTGTCTCAAAAATAGTGCATCCCTGAGCCAAAGGAAATACTCTGTCAACACTTCTAATAGCAAAAACTGGGAGGGACATAAAAGGTCACGAACAAGGGACTGTTTAAAAAAATGAGGGGCACATCTATGCGGTGGAATTTTCCACAGGTAATATCTTTTCTTCTAGCCTCTGAAGCTTCTGGCTTCTGTTATGATGGGACTATCACTACTCTTATAACAGGGCCACCAACAGTTTCCCAACAGACATGCTGGTCTTTCTGACTCCTCAGGGACACTCCTCATGTATGGTAGGGTGGTTCTCTCTATGTACATCGTGGGAAGATGTCCAAGTCAATCTTTAAGGAAAAAAGCAAACAAACAGAAGAGCAGCATTCTTGTAAGATCCCATGCATGTATATTTTAAAAGCATAAACATAAATTCAGGAAAAAGCATAAACTTTTTTCTGGTTAGATACCTAAAAAAACAGCAAAAAGTATTCAGGGAAGGGGATAAGTTGTGGAGGGCAGGTGAAGAAGACTTAGTATTTATTTTATATCTTTATGGATGGATTTTAAAAAATAACTCTGCACATTGAAACAGGCTGGATATTTACCTTTTAGTAACTGCAGTGGCAGTCCCAGCGATGGGTTGGGATTTGTGCTAGAAGGAGGCCATCTCACATTCCTTTCAATATAAGGATTGTATATACTTTTTTAAAAAGTCTGTCAGTTAATTTGGGTAACACTATTGATCCCTTTGGGCATTCTTGGTTGCCCCTGCTCACCTAAAAGCTCAGGTGAGAGGAAAGTGTTTCCCAGTGCACGCAGGGCCAACCGCATGTATGTTTACCACTGTGTGTGTGTGTGTGTGTGTGCGCGCGCGCATCACGGGAGGGTAAAGACTGTTCAGTGGATGAGCCCAGGGTCCTCAAGTCCACATGTAGTTCCTGGCCTTGGGTTCAAGGCAGGCTCTGGCAGTTTAACATCCAGGGAAAGCAAAACTTTTTATTCCCTTCTTAATAATAGCTCAAACCACATGAAATTGCTCTTGCATCTGCAAAATACATACATACATACATACATGCATACATACATACATAACTGAATATCAGCAATTTCGTATGGTTCAACTAATATTACTCTTTTGGACATTGGCTTTTGCATTCTCCCTAGATCAATTAGAAAAACAAATCAAAACTAGCAAAGTGTGTATGTTTCCAGACTTCTAAAGCTGCCTTACCTTTTTTTACATTGCATGATCTATTATATATGATACTATATTAATAAGATCTAAAACATATGTAACTTTTTGTATTGCCATGTATTTTGAATGCTTTAAATCTTTATGCTCATTTAAATTTTACAATAAACCCATGAGATATTATATGTATCCCATTTTGCAAATGAGGAACCTGAGACATAGAGTGTAAGCGCTCTGCCTGGGTCGGCGCAGCAGCAGGTGTTGGAGCAGGTTCCTGACCTGGGTCCCGGCACGTCTGGTTCATCCCATTACATCACACTGCCTCTCCTTTGTTCTGGCCCGAGTTCCTGTTATGATAGGCCTGTCAACTCCCGTGTTATAACCTGTCCAACCATCTTTCTCCAGCAGACAAGACGGTCTTTCTGGACTTCCCCCAGGGATACACAATGTACTCCAAGATGGTCCCCAGGTTATAGGGCTTTGGAATGTAGGCCCTCAGGCAGCCTGGTCCTTAGTCAGTTCAGGTGCCATTCTGCTACAAGGAAATGGTGCTTGATGAGAAGCATCAGTTATCTTTCTAGCTGGTGTTCCTGAGCTCTCACTGGAGGCACCCTGGTTTCATCACCCTCACCCGACTCCACACTGAACTCACATCTGTGCCTCTGCTACCTTTTTTCTCTCCTGTAACAGTTGTACGGAGGCTGTGGGACGCAGAGTGGCTGGTGTGTCCTACATGCAGGAGAAGACCTGCCCCTTAGTACCTGTGGGCACGTACTTAACTTTCCTGTAAGTCAGTAACTTCACGTGTAAGATGAGAATAGTAATACTGATGCTTTGGGGTGGCTGTGTGCCTCAACTTGCTCATAGATGTAAAGCCCAGCATAACATGGGGCATGCGGTAAATGACATGGCAAAGCAGCACTGGCGCCGCATCCACTTCTGCGACAGGCTGGGCCTGTGACGTGGGCTAGCACAGCTTTCTCTGCTTCCAAAGTGTCCCTTTAGCAATATCCACCTCATTAAAAGGCACCTTTTAACTTACTGGTTAAATCTTGGTATCTGCAACTGAGGAAGTTTAGAACCAACTCCTGATATTTCTTTCTTTGAGGATGGAACTTAACATTTTGGCATCTTGGCCCTCACTCATTCCTCCCCCAAGGAAAAGAGAGGGGTGGGAAATTACCTCTTGGGTGAGTTTCTCCTTGCCTTTCTTCTTTCTCTTGGGGGTTGTCAGCTAGATGGAGCACATGGTCTCTTCTGTCCCCCCAGAGGCAGCTTCCCATGTTCACAGGTTCCGAATCTGGGAAGGGAAGAGGAGAGTTCTCTGTCACAATTATGTTGAAGGTTTATACTGTGGGATTTTTCTGAGTACTATATCTCAGAAGGTATATTAGAATTCAATTTCTCCTTTGCTCTCAGACCATGTTTTGGCTTTCCCCAAAAATTCAAATTCTAATGAAACACATGCATTGCATACATTCAGTATTTTAGTAGGCGACAGCTACCATATTAATGTGAACATTTGAGATTTGTTATTTGAGATATTTTTGAATAATTTAATATCAGAACATTATAGGCATTCATGCTGATTTTTAAATATGTGATGGTATAATAGGTTTTTCACTTATGTTGGGGACTATTTCTTTTTCTTTAGGCCACATACTCAATTTTGAAATGGAACTAACGTAATGTTCATTTTAGAGTGATTGAACTTTTGGCTTACTGCTGAAATGAAGGAGTCCATTCCCTCAAAAACACTTCACAGTGTGTTTTTAAATTAAGTAAAATAAACATATGGAAAAGTACATTATAATGTAACCAGTACCCAGTTGAAGAGAACGTTGCCAGCACTCCAGAGCTCCCTGGCAGGTGCTCCCAATCACAGCCCCCACCAAGTTAACTATGACCTTGACCTCTCACATTATATGTTAGTTTTGCTGTTTTTGAACTTTGTATAAATGCAATTGTACAGCGTGCACTATAGTTCCTTGATACTGTAAATAATGCTGTGATGGTTTCTAAATCAATTCTTGGAAAGGGAAGAAAGTAGGTATGGAAAGAAGGCAGGGTGGGGAAGAGAGTGAGAGGGAGAGTGTGTTTGTGGGTGCCATTTGTCTATAGCTGCTTTGAAAGTAATGCAGGCATGGAAAATTCTAGGTGAATATAAACAAGGTATAGTAGCCAGTATGTGACTACCTTAGACCTTATTGCATGCGAAAATGAAGTAGATCTGAATGAAAATCTTGTTGAACTGACTTACTTTGGCTGTGCAAGGATGTGGGCACATGGATCTGATGTCTGTGAACCAACCTTAAGAGGACCCCAGGGGATTGACCTGGCTGGATTTTATGGCTCTGTTTCTGAGTCTCCTTTGCATCAAAGTTGTAGTCTTGTGCTGAAGCTGTCTGCCCAGGGTCTAAAAGAAATCTCCACTGGGACATGTTTCCTTCTAGGTTTTTATTGTAGTCATAGATAATAAATGGGCGAGAAGATAATGGTATCTTAGCTCTTCACACATTGTACATCCCCTCTGGAACACTGCAGCATTTTAAAGATGAGGGAGACATGCTTGTCATGGACATATTCATGCCACAGAGGCAGGCTTAATGATGGAGGCAGCCATGTTCGCCCTCCCCAAGCCCTTCAACTTCTGTTTCCCAGGACACACTCTGGGCATTCTCTTTCAGAGTCTGGGGGCCTTCTTGTTGGTCACCTTGCAGAGTGGAGGAGGACACTAGGTCATTTTCTGAGGCTCATGAATAAGAAATCTAGAATTTGAGTCTAGCTATCTGATTTCCAATCAGTGATCATTCACTATACTCCACTGCATGGATGAAACTACATGATTGTAATTCACCCTGTTAATTTTTCAAATGAGGAAACGGAGATTATGTAACTTTTCCAAGGTCCAATGCCCTTTCTACTTCACCCTGTGTCGTCTCCCTCTCTTCTTTACCAATGCCAACACAACTTTTCTCTGAGCTCTAACCAATATCTCGGAATAAGTGTGTGTTCTAATTATTTGACTTCACTATTCTGGGCCAATGATAACTAAAAGTGGGACTTGTAGGCCAGAGAGGAGGGGTGAGTGGTGCCATGGCATTGTGGTGGGAAAGCTACTTTGGCACAGGAGAACCTTTTGGTGTTTCTAAAATCATACCTTGTACATTCTCTTCTTCATTTCTGCATAGATCTTGAATTCACACTGTTTTTTAAAATTATTCATTGAGCACTTATTATGTGCCAGGTACATAGGGGTGCCAGGTCATTCTAGGGGTTAGGACCCATCAACAAAGCAGACAAAAATCTCTATTCTTGTGAGGCTTATATTCTAGTAGGGAATGCTAGAGAACAAACAGTAATATTATAAATGATAAACAGGTAAATTAAACAGTCTGTTAGACAATGAGAAAGGATACTGAGAATAGCACCGTGGGGTAAGGAGGACTGGGAATGTTGGGCGGCAGTCACTGCAGGGGTACGAGAGTGTTCAGGGTGGACTCACTGAGAAGTGGCATTTGCATGAAGACTTGGCAGGCACTAAAGGAATAAGTTGTTCAGATATTTTGAAGAAGAGGGATTTACAAAGAGGGATGAGCCAAGGTAAAGGCCTTAATGTGGGAACGTGCCTGGAATATTCAAAGTAAAATACAAGGTTAGTGAAGGAGCAGAACAATCAAAGAGGAAGTCAGTAAAGTAACCAGAAATCAAACCAGGTAGTTATTTGTCAGTCATTGTTAGGACTCCAGCTTTCCCTTGGCTGAAATGGGGAGGTATGACAGGACTCTAACCAGAAGGGAGACATCATACGCCTGATATTTTAACCCATCATTTTGGCTGCACTACTGAGGATAGGCTGTAGGAGTCAGGAGACAGGGAGACCGGGTAGGAGCCAAATTCAGTAACCAAGGCAAAAGATGGTTGTAGAGTGGAAGAGTGAAGAGAACTGGTCATAGTCTGGGTACAGGACACTCTGATATAATGGATATGGAAAAGAAGGCAAGGATGACAATGTTTTTGGTGTAAGCAACTTGAAGAGAGGAATTGCCATCAATTGCAATGGGAAGGACTGCAGGAACAGTAGAAGGGGAAGTAGACTAGGAGCCCACACTGGTGCCTCTTGGACAGCTCAAGTAGAGATGAGGAGTCTGGCATTTCAGAGCAAGTTCTGGGTAGAGATATTTTGTGGGAGTGTCTTCCCATGTATGGATGGTATTTAGAGTTATGAGGCTGGAAACATCACAAAAATAGTGGGAGTCCATAGAGAAGAATTCAAGGTCTGAGTCTGGAGCACTCAATGTTAAGAGGTAAAAAGGAAGGGGAGAAGGAACCAAGAAAGGAGATGTAGAGGATTGTCAAGGAGGTAGCGGGCCCCTTGATGAAGCTTCCTTCAGCTCTGTAACCAGTGGGAGGAATTTGCCAAAGTAAATCAGTGCTGTTCACCACGGAAGGGAAATGGGGGTCAGGCAGCACAGACGGCAGGTGCCCACTCCGCCGTGGGTGCCTGGAGCCATCTCTGTGGCAGGTGGCACATGGGACCTCATAGGCGTTTAGTACATTCATTCAATCTAAGTGTTTCTGTGAACTAGCAACATACTTTATTTTAAATGCCATGTTCATACCTACATTATGAAAAGAGTTAAGTTTTATAACAGCTTTATATTTATTGGTTCCTTCTTTGCTTAAAAACTTGATGAGGTGGATAGAACTAGAATTAACATGCCATCTTGGGAGGTGAAAAATGGAGGTGTGGATGTTTAAGGCACTTGTCCCAGGTCACCCTGATGTCTTAAAAACTTAATCAAGTCTCCAAGTGAGTTTGAGTTTCATCCATCTATTCTTTCCTTTTTTTTTTTTTTTAAATGAAGTGGTTTCCTTAAGTAATCACACCTCCTGGCCCCATTCACAAAAGTCTCAACATATATTAGGAAGCTGCAAGACAGAAAAAAAAAGTGCTCCAGAAGGGTGAGATTCAAGTCACCTGCCAAGTTGGATGGTCAAGACAACAGTCTCTCTTACCTGAGCCCTCCTGACCAGTTCCCTCCCAGGGCTGAAAAAAGAATAAAAGACAGTGATAGATATTACAAGGGGCTATAAAACAAAGTGTCACACATCTGTGAAGTGTATCATTTTACTTATTCATGCTGTAAGTTCTCCTTGTAAGTATGGGTACGTGGTGACATTATTGTGGACTGTTAATGCACTTGCTCCACAGCACGTGAGAACCAGCAGTGCAAGGCGGAGTCCCTGCGCTTCATCTGTGCATTTGAAATCGGTGGATTTAGTCCTTCAGACCTGCATCAAATGTTCTACAAATGTTTTTCTTGCTACCTGTTCAGCATGCAATAGTAAAGGTGTTTGATTTCCAAAGAATAATTAAGCAAAGGACATTGTGTCCTGTCTCCGATGAAATGCAGATTTCACATGAAAATCAGATCTTTCATTTTTAAAGGCTGAATAAAATAGCATCTAAAAAAAGAATTCCCACTGGCTAAATTTAGGCTGCTGGAAAGAAAAGTTGAATGTAAGATTATTCTTGGTACAAAAATTGTGAATTGACTGTGAACTGGATACATTTAAAAATCATTTCAGGCTCTTGCCTTCGGAGTTGTGTGTGACCAGGGGATCATCAAACAAATGTTAATAGGCACGTTGGAGTCAGTAACACTGCTTCCCACAGCCGGATGGAGAATTTCACGTGGCAATGCCAACGTGAGGGTGGTCTTTCGGTAGCGGGCTCACTTGCAGTGACTGCCTGGCCGAGAAGGACCGATGGTAGTCTTACACAAGTTGGCCTTTCCATCCAGGCTTGGCTTGCTCCAGTTCCTGGGCAGGCAGGACACTTGTCTCGCTTATTTAAAATTATTGACCGTATCTATACAGGCCTAGGCACTTAAGAGCTATGTGGCAGGTGTAGCCATTTTAAGAGACATACCAATTTACACTCTGTTGCAGGTCTTAAGCATGTAATTATAATAATAGATGGCATTTAGTGAACTTGTATGAGGTCCCAGGTATTAGGCTGATAACTTTACATATTATTTTAACCTCATGAACATAGAAATTATTAAGGAAGAAAACAGTTTAATCACCTGGCCATGAAATGGTCTAGCCATATGGCACATTGAAACTTGACCACCGCTTGGGAAGGAAAAGAAAGAACATTGTGTATCTTTCCTTGACATGTAGAGATTTTTGATTTCTTGCTAGTTACTGAAGGAAGACCTTGAAACAAGAAAAAGAGGGATTATTCTTTCTCATCCTGTATCATGGCCTTATCATCTCCCCAGTGAATGAAGGGAGTGAAGACTCACACCAGACCCCCTAACACCTCAAACCCAGTGTGCACTAACCGACTCAAAGAAAAAAAGTGATTCTGCAAAATAGCAGCTCCCATCCCCAGCTCACCCCACGCCTGCCACACAGAGCTGGTGGCATATGCCCAACTGGGCAGGCTGCCCTTTGTTCAGGACTCTTTGCTTTGGCCCCTCGCAAAGCCTGGTCACACTGTCAGCCCTGCAGGACCTTTCTGGGAGGGCCGGGAAGCCACCGGCTTGCCTTTCCTGCTGCGGGAAACAACAGCTTCGGTCAGGAGCCACGGCCGTTGCCGGGAGCGTGGCTCAGTTGTAATACCTGTCCTTCTAGTTCACAGGGGTATTGTCGGTATGAGATGACATAATGCATGCAAAAACCCTTTGAAAAGTATAAAACATAAGTCAAAATAATTAAAGAACAAAAGAGCATTCTGATTTCTGTGGTGTCAGGGCATTTCACCCCAGGCCAGTCAGAGCTGTCACAGCTCTTCTCTTTCCTTACTTCTGTCCACCTCCCTACATGCCACATCCCTAACCCCTTAGTGGAACCACATAACACATTCCTGTCATCCTCTCAAGGAGAGCAACTCCGGTCTCCTCCCCTCACCCCATCCTGCACCCCAGGCCCTGGTGGCGGGTGGGGCCCCTCCCCTTCTACAGGGAGCTCTTTCAAGCCATGAAGGAGTCTTCCTAAGTGAATCTAGAGAGTAAATTGTCTTCTTTTCCTTCCAAAAGTGTGAAATATTTACATATTACCTAAATCCTGGGTCTCATCACGGTGAACACTGATAACAATCAAGTCCAATACATTTTAACTATAATTTGAAATAGGTCACTTAGTGAATTCTTTCAGTTAGACACAATTGTCTTGAAGATCTAGCTAAGCTTAAACATTTTCTGTTTCTCTGTTATTTTATAGAAAGAAAGACAGGGGAGAAAAAGATTTATTTCTGTCCGTAAAAAAAAAAAAAAGATGACTTGTTTAAAATGAACGTAAGGCGAATGCCCGCTATTCCTGTCCCTTCTCAGCTGTCACATCACATTGATACTGGTGAGCCAAGAAGTCACTTCATGTATTCTTTAAAAAGCCATACTGTCCAGAGAAAGAGGGACACCTTCTTTCACTTCCAATCAGCCAACCCATTACTCCTTTTCTCCCTTTGTACATTTGCAGAGTAACTTAAAAGCCATGAGTCATGTTCTGAAAATCAGAATGCACATACAGAGGATATAAAGTGAGCCACAAAGAGAGTAGGAATTAGAGACACAATGTGGCCCTTTGTGAGACATGACAACGTCCCTGGGGACCAAGGTTTCTGAGTGTTGTTGAACTAAGGAGGGTAATGACAGGGTTCAGGGTTTGCCAGAGAGTGTGTCATAACGTGCAGATTTCAGGAAAAGTGCAGAGTGCCTTTAATCAAGTCTGAGAGCAGCGTGCTAATGGCTCCCTGTTTGTCAGCTGTTTATGTGGCGGGTGGGCTGCAGTCAGAATGGTGCAGTTTTTTTTTGTTATGAAAGTTTATAGAGTGTTTATCTAATGTTTTTCTTCTCCAAGGAGACATTTTTAAAATGTTAATTATAGAGATTCCAGCTTTACCTTGCCTGAAAGATTAACTCTGCGACATCAATCACTTTTACTCGGGGTCACCTCTGTGAAGGGGGGACTTGAGCTTCAGTGACTTGGCACGTCACTCTAAATGACTGTGCCCCCCAGAAGATCCCTTGAGATCCACCACTTGTTCAGGAGGACGTATCATTTTGGGCTGTGGATTCTGGCGGCTGGACAACACCTTGGGAGGCTCCCAACCACACACAAATGGAGGAATTTCTACTTGTTAAGCCTTGCAGTTTGCCAAGGTAGTCATTACCTTATTTGTGTGGTAATAGATGTTTGTTCAATCACGGAGTGTTATGGTTTAGTCTTTGATCTCATCTCCCAGAGTTAATTGTAAAACTTTTGTATGATCTCCTGTATTCCTGGTTTACAAAACGCCATCATCAGGCAATTCTTACTGTCATGGATAATTGCCATAGTGAAGGGAAATAGGATAGAGGGCTAGAATTAAAGAATGAAAGTAAACACTTATGGGCAACATTATGCTTTAGGAGAAGGCATTGCAATGTGATAGCATAATGATTCCAATCCCAGATTTATAGTGATTTAATGAAATAAGCAGCATGCATTTGCTCTAAACATATACTGACAGAGGCAGATCGAATATCAGATATTTCTATTGTAAAGTAGTGATTTTTGTGTCCAAAATGTCATTATCTTTAAAAGATATATATTCCTTTGAGGTCTGAAAATACCCACAGTTTCCTTTTAATGCTCCTTGAGCTTAACACTTATTGTTTTATCTAGGAAGGCACTTGCTATTTTCACATACAGGCATTGTAATAGGATTTACATTTCAGCAGTCAGCAGTCCCCAGACTGTTTGTTAGAAAGGCTGGGGAAGAATGAGAAGACTTCTTATTCTGCTGTCAGAGACGATGACTGGGTTTACAAAGGACTTCAGATATAATGACAGGGAGAATTCATAACCCGATGCTTTCAAGTCAATTTCACGTTCTGCTTTTAATTAGGACTAGCCCCCTTCTCTCTTTTTCATTTGCCAAGTAACATACCTTAATTTCTGGGGGGAGAAAACTCTCCCAAAACTGGATGGAAAGCTGTTGATTTGGAATCATGTCCTAAAGTAGAACTAAAGAAAAGGGTTGAACTGGCTGCCTCAGACTGAAACACCTCTCCAGACTGGGTCCCACTGTGCTGTTGATGGCAGAGAAAGGCAAAGCAAACTCAAAATTGTGTTAATCTGGCAGCTAACACAATCGTAACTGTGAATATCTGCCACAGCTGGCGTTCCTTCAGGATTTCACTTAACCCACCTAATATTTTATCCCATTCACATAATTTGAGATTTAGGGCCCTTTTCCACACAGGGCTAGCAATCCATCTTTGGCTTGGTTTTCAATATAATGATCTCCTCATCATATAGTCTACTGCTTCCTTTCAACCCTCACTTTAGGCCCCGGCCTTCCCTTGTAGGGCCTTGGCTTGCAGGGCATTTAGTGTTTTTATATTATAGCTGTACTTCTTATGTTTCTCTGAATGCGGACCTAGCAGATTGTCAGCGAATGGAACGAAGAGCTTCCTCAGCTCCATTTAGTATTTTCCTGTCCACAGGTCTTGAATTTTTCTGCTTGCTCTAGTCTTCATTTACCCCAACACTAAGATAGAAGGTTTCAGAGGCCACGTTTTCCTATGAAGTTCTCCATGTTTTTTGACAAAGAAGAACTCTCATGTGTTATTAAAGAAGCCATCAAAATATGAAGAAGGGGATTAGAAAGTTCAGGTGTTACTCCAAATGGATCTTAAGAAAAAAAAAAAAAGAACGATTGCTGTCAGAAATGAAGGTAATATAGAACTGAATAGGAGGCAAAAATGCCTCCAATTTGAATAAATAAAATTCACTAGATTTTTTTCCTTTGATATGAACCTTTTCAGGATTTGGAGTGCCTAGGTATTGCATAGTTTTGCTCATCTTCTATCATGGTAACATATATAGATATTGTGGTAGCTAATTGCAATTATCCACACTAGACAAAGAAAAAAATAATGAGCCTTTCTTTTTCCAATTTCTTCATTTGTGTGCAAGGTTGCTATTGCATATGGGGCCTGTTTAGTGATGTTGCATTTCAAAGGGACACATTTCTTAAAATTCCTCAAAAAATATCCATTAAGGAAATTAGAGCTGCTGAAGGAGAGGCTGTATTATTTATTTCTTTAGTTATTGGAAAAATTCTGGTAGCATCCCTAAAGAACGGTGGGGGTTCTCCTTGAAGTATCTGAATCTTTCTCCTCCCTAATCTACCCAATGCTATTGTGAAAAGGGAAAAAGAATCATAGGATTCAATTCTGGGCAAAAACAATTTCTTATTTTGTAGCTATGAGAACAGAGTTGCACTATTTTGCTTAATGTGTCGTTGATTAAAAGTTTTTCTCAGTAGGACAGCAAGCAATTATTTGAAACAGCTGGGCTACAAGAAGGACTGATCACATGTTATTACACGCAGAGGAATCACAGATTATGGAAAGATGAATAATGTAATTATGCTCATGGAGTGTCACTTATTAATTTTTAAGGTGAGATTTGTAATAATATCATAATAGCTGTAAAATCAGAGCAAATGTCTGGATTTCTAAGGGTCTCTAAGGTTTAACATTGGTACACGGCTTTAATTTTGTAAAAATGTGGTAGCGCACCTGACAGTTTTCAGTGTTTCAAGGGGAATGAAATCGTACAAATGTTGAAGACAAAATCTACAACTTTTCATTTAAAATTCTTGTTTCATTAACTTTCATTTATTACTACCCCATTCCCCCCATTCCTTTCCTGGGTTACTGTAGAGATGGACTCAATAGAAGAGCCCACAACTGCCTTGCATTTCATCTAAATAATTATGCAAAGGTGAAAAGAGCTATCATCTTGGAAGTAACTGACTTCCATGTTAATTAACACCTTTTCTGGCTCCATGATGGTAATTATCAGAGAAGCATCACCTTTGAGGAGCCCAACAATCACTCAAAAATCAGGGCCATCTTTGTCTTTCTAGAGGTCCTTTCTTTAACTGTTTAAAACAATTTCTCTCTACAAGCATACCTTGTTTTATTGTGCTTTGCTTTATTGCATTTCACAAATTTTTTTTTTTTTTAACAAATTGAAAGCAAGACCCTTCACCAGCAATGGGATTACGATTTGCTTCATGCACCTTTCATTATGGTGGTCCGGAACTGAACAGGAAGTATCTCGCTCAGAGGGGTGCTTGTATTTTTGTTTCCATTGCCTCTTCCACTCTGTTCCTTCCAGTTTCTTATTAGCATTCTTACTAACCAGGGAGCTTTTTTCAAACAGGATGAAGATAGTCTCTTTTGCAGTAAGCGATCAAAATGTACTTTACTGAATTAAAAAAGACTATAATAACAATAGTAAAATAAAAACAACACATGAGGGTGAAAACTGAAGTGACCTAGAAATTAAGCTAAGTGAGTAAGCTATGAGGTGGCCTGAAAACCTTGCAGGTGGAAGAGGCAAGTTGCCTGAGCAGTGGCTCTCCGACCATGTAACAGACAAGGAAAGAATACAGCCCTGGCTTATATGACTCAGTGGATTGAGTGCCGACCTGTAGACCAAAGGATTGCTGGTTCGATTCCCAGTCGGGGCACATGCCTGGCTATGGGCCAGGTCCCCAGTGGGGGAATCCCGTGAGAGACAACCACATATTGATGTTTCTCTCCCCCTCTTTCTTCCTCTCTTTCTAAAAGTAAATAAAATCTTTAAGAAAAATGAAAGAATACAGATCATCATTATCCCAATCCTGACATTTTTTAAAATATGCCAGCTGCTATATAGTTATCAAGCCTTAATTTTTATCTTTGAGTATTTTTTTCAAATGGTGAAAACTTTATTTATTTTAAGCCTCTAAATGCAATGGATGCTCACTATTAATTTAAATAAAGTAAAAATCCCCACTGAAAAGCTCTCCTAATATTTAGTATCTATCTATTCTTCCAGCACTTTATATATGACACGTACATATAAATAAAAGATATGAATATATGTAAGTACGTTTTATTTATTTTTTAGTAAAGATTTTATTCATTTATTTTTAGAGAAAGGGGAAGGGAGGGGAAGAGGGAGAGAAATATCAATGTTAGAGAGAAATATCCATTCTACACACGACTGGGAACTGAACCTGTAGCCCAGGCACGTGCCCTGAGTGGGGATCAAACCAGTGACCTTTCACTTTGTGGGATGATATCCAACCAACTGAACCACACAGGTCAGGACTGTAAATATATTTAAACTAAAAATTCCTTTATTCAACATAATTTATTGAGCACCTATTATGTTCCAGGCAATGGGATACCAGGGTGAGCAAAAATAGATTCAGTCCCTTCCCTTGCAGAGTTTAACAGCCTATAGGAGAGAGATATGAATGAAAAAAATCATATAACTGCATATAATATTGCAAATGTGGCAAGTGCAATAAAGGAGAGCTGTGTTAGTACAAGATCTCATATTAGAGGACAAGAGCTTAATCCAGGATATTAGGGAAGGTTTCCCTGAAGAAGTGATGATATTGGGTTTAGATTTCAAGGAAGAGTTGGAGGATAGATGGTACCCAGAAAAAAGATGGGGGTGAGGGAAAACAAGGGATCCAGGGCAGCTGAGCTTTCCAGGTAGTTTGCTGCAAGGATTTGTGATAGGATGGAGCATGTATAGTTGAGAAAATAAACAAGGGTAACATCCAGAGAATAAGCTTGTCACAGTGAGAGACAAGCCCAGTGTGGTGAGTAAAGAGCCAAACATTATGGGCTCTTGCAGACCACTGAAGGACTGGGTACTAGCTTCTCAGTCCTAAGAATGGTGGAAGCAGTGATTCAAGCATGGAGGTGATGAGTGTTTCAGCAAGCTCAGCCTAGCTTCAGTGTGGAGGGCTGAGTAAGAGAGGCAAATTAAATGCAAGGAGATTAAATGGCAGGTTGTCATGGTAGAAGGGGGAGAGGATGGTGGCCTGAACTAGGGTAGTGGTGGTGGAGTTGGAGAGAAAAGAATGTGGTGATGAATTGTATGTGGGAGTAAGAGTGGACTGAAGGGGGACTCCGCCTAGTTTCATCTGAGGTTGCCTTTCAAACCTTTGGCCTGTTTGACTACAGTGTTCTCTCTCTTTTTCTGACTGATTTGTAGAAACTTTAAATGTTGTTAATCTTATTCCTTTTTCTGTTACATGTTCCAAATATTTTCTTGTGATCTATTCCTCGTGTTTTAATTTTGTTTTATAGTGATTTTTGACAAGAGTTTGCTTTGCATCATTTTATTTGTCAATCCGTTTTTCTTTTCCTTACAGATTTGTGTCTATAAGGAAAAGCCTCTAGTCCTAAGGCTTTTGTGATAATGTTTAGTCTGTTTTTATTCATTTGGAATTTATTTGGGGTGTGTTATAAGGTAGACATTGGCCTTTTATTTTCTAGATGGGTAAAAAATTATACTTATACCACTTATTCTCTTTTCCCCACTGTTTTGAAATAGATTCTCATGTATATACACAAACACACACACACACATTTGTGGCAAATATGTGGCATATCATTCTAGTTGACTTTTCCTGTGCTAATCATGCACTGTTTTAATTAGTATAGCTTTATTTAATTAATCAATTCAATTTAAAAAATATTGTTTATTCTTTTTTGTACATTTTCTTTTCCACAGGCATCCAGAGAATCAGTTTATCAGTTTCATAAGAAGTACTGTTGGGATTTTACTTGAGATTGCACTGAATTTATAGGTTAGTTTGGGCAGAATTGACGTTTTTAAAATTTGAGTCTTCCTATCTGGCAGTGTGGTACGTCACATCATTTATTCAAGTCTTTTTTATGTCCTTCGGTAAGGTTTTATGTTTTTATTTATATAGCTCTAAGGCAAAAGTATTTTGTTTAACTTGAATTATCTTACAGCTTTCTACTTCTTGACTTCAGTTAAGTATGTATAAACAGACCCATCTCCTCTGTTGAAAACATCTAGCCTGGTAATTTTGCAAAGTTTGTGTACCTCACATAACGTGTACTCTTTGTCTAAAGTTTGACATTTGTTTCAGGCAGAAGGATGCGAGGAAGGTAAATTTTTCTTCTCTGGAAATAAATACCTTTATGAAGAATTTCAAATCAATCTCTCTTTGCAAGTGATGGCCTGCCTTCTCTAGTGCAAGGTTTAATGTTGGCAGAGGATATGTATCTATGGCTGTGTAGCTACATCTTTAGAAACACACTCTATAATGTTTTGGAAATATCCCAGCACAATTCCTCTGCTGGTACACATTCAAGTCCAGCTGAAGCATCATTTATCCTTATCCTTGTATGTTTATCTGCTTCCTGCTCTTTCTCTTACTTACCACATCTTAGATTACTTAAAGAGTCAAGGGAATCCAGCCATAAGTCCATAAGGACTGACCCTAAAGTTCATCTTCTATGTTTTTGAAAGATCTCTTCTTCGTCCTCCTGCTCAGGTAAAGAAGGAGTTATGATTAGATGTTATGGTCGATAATGCACATTTTGGCATGCACCAAAAAAAGATCTAAGGCTTCGAACATATTTATCTGTTTGATGGAGCCAGTATTCCTTCTTCATACAGCTTTGTTCAAAACAGTTCTTTCAATGTGCAAGCTAAGCTTGTGTCTGGTAGCACAGACTTGATTGAAATTACAGAGACATGGTGAGCGCCCTGGGAGAGCTGGCAGGGACAAAACTGGGCTTCCTCAATCTCTCTATCTCCTCTCTTCTGCTCTAAGCCTCTCCTGTTTTGCTTGCTTGTGAAACTCTGTCAATGATACTTGTGTCTTCATTTTGTAGCCATAGCCTGGGCTCTGCAATGGTAATGGCTTGTGCTTACTATCGATTTCATTTGAGATTAACACTTTCCTATTGTACCTATTGTCTGGCCCTCACTCTCCTGCCTGGTACTGTAATACACTGCTCTTAGTATTCAAATGGGATCGCATGGGTCTGCCATCACTAGCTGGATTTTTAACAGGAAGTCAAGACAATAAAGGCCTTGAGAAAGCAAAAGTGAGAAATGCAGGCTTCTGTCTAGGTACATTAGTGCAAAATGAAAACAATACTGTCTTTTTTGCTTGCTTCTGCCACGCTATTTTCACCAGTGAAGAACTAGAGCCCTTCTCTGCACCACAGGCAGGAACAAAGAAAAATGGCTCCAGCCATTGGGGGCTGAACTTTGAGATATAAAATAACAGTTTCCTTGTAAATATGCAATTGTTACCTGTTGTCTACTTTCCTTCCTTCCCAAACAATCAGCTTCAAGCAAATCCTTTCTTGTTTCAAAGAGCACACCTTGAATAATAATAATCATAATAATCATAATAATAATAGTTGGCATTTTTAAAGAAAAATTCAGAAAATCTAGTGGTAGGTAACTATTAACTTTTTTGTACAGCTTCGTGGGGACCAACTCCATGCAGAGCTGGTCTTTGAGGAAGGGACCTCTGGTTCATTCCAGCCCTAGTTGAGGATGCTCTGTTTAATAGTAGCAAGTTAATGAGACTTAAACAAGATTTGGGGACTCCTAGGGAAGAAGAACATTCAAAAGGATAGTAAGTTTTTACTGTTCTAAAAGAAGAAAATGTAGAGTCAGAAATCGTCTCTATTTCAGCTGTCAACAATGTCAGATGTCTAATTTCTAGCTTTCTTTGTAGGGTCCTTCTTATTCTTCTTTACTGCAGTTACCTACTTGTTCTTACTGACACCTCTTTCCTTCCTCTGTGTGTACCCTCAAATGCCTTCTCTTTCAGTTTTGTACTGAAAGGGATGGACTTCTACTTTTTTCCAAAATTCTGTTCTTTTATAATAACAGAGTTCTGGCTTGACACATTGATGCCTACATGGGGACTACACTTCCCAGTCTCCCTTGCAGCTAAGATTCTGGTTATAAATTAGGGTCCACTGATAGAAGTTCTTACAGGAGATTTAGAAGAAGAAAGATAGGGCTTTTTTGGATTCTGTCTTCACTGACCAGCAAGACTCTGGATTTTCTACATTGGCTTCCTGTCTTCTCTAGTTTCCTGGGTGTCAGGAAGCAGTGATGTTAGTAGCCACATCTTGATCTGAGCTCTGATCTCTGAACACATGAGGTCTGTCCAGAAAGTATCCAGTCATGTACTATGAAAAATAGACATTTACTGAAGAAGATACAAGACACAAGAAACATTGTTCAGAGGAGAATGACACCTCAGTCCCCTTCAAATTAGGCACCTTGGGACCTCACACAATTCTCCCAGTCATGATCAGCTGACCTGTTGTATTTTTCTGAGTCTCAATGGTCTGAAATCTCCTCCCTTTCAAAGGTGATTTTAGTATTGGGAAAACCCAGGAGTCTCAGGGCGCCAAATCAGGGCTGTAGGGGGGCTGAGTGACCTGGGTGATTTGATATTTCACCAAAAAACTCTGCATGAGACATGATGCATGAGCGAGCACATTGTCATTATGAAGCTGCCAATCACCAGTTGCCCATAGCTGTGGCCTTCTGAATCATCTGAATACATCCCGTGGAGAATGTTCAAGCTGAACGCAAAATCTGATGCAGACTTGTTGCTCTACAAGCTCAGTCATTTTGCATGTGACGCCACACAGTACACATGCTCACTCAACTGTGTCTACTGCCCCCACTGACTAGTATAGTGAAGTCATCATTGTTCATACATGCACATTCTAGTCCATTCTTCTTGGCTGCCAGGTTAATCAATATCGAGCAAACTGTTCTCATTATATTAACAATGGCTAGGCTTTTCTGGACAGACCTCCTAGCTTCTCATGTCCAAGCTCCTGCCTCCTTCAGACTACTGTGGCTCTAGTTGTGCCTCTGAATTAGCAGCTCCTCAATAGGCTCAGTCTAGGTTGTTCTTAGAGTCATTCCAAGAAGCTAATCTCACACTTTCCAGTGATTTTTGTAAACCACTCATCCCTGTATTAAATCTGCTTTACTTAAAAATACTTGGGGTTAAATTCTGGTTCCTGTACTGATCTTACTGCAAACAACATTAATAATGTCAAGTACTATAGATTTTGAGTGCAGAGACTGTCCTCATACAGTAGACCTTCAGAGGGAATTAGTACATCAAGTCACTTTTACACATGTTCTTTTACTGACTCTTGCCAACCACTAGAAGACAGGCATCACCCCCATTTATTGAGGTCCCTATCTATAAAGTGAGGGTTAAGGAGGTCAGTAACTTGCCTTCACCCACAAACTAGGTAGTGAAACTTCTTTCTTTAAGCCTTCTCTATCACCCAGTTTGAACAAAAAATGGTTAAAGTGTCAGAAATAATCACTGCCTACCAAGATATCAAGAAAATTTCCTTCATTTTCTTTTTTAAATTATATTTTATTGATTATACTATTATAGTTTTCCTTATTTTTCCCCCTTTGCCTGCATTCCCTCAGGCAATTCCCTCATCATTGTTCATGCCCATGGGTCATGCATGTAAGTTCTTTGGCTACTCCATTTCCTATACTATACTTTACATCCCCATGGCTATTCTGTGACTACCTATTTGTACTTCTTATACCCTCACCCCTTCAACCATTCCGTACATCCCTCCTCCCATGTAGCAACCATCAGAACGCTCTCTGCATCTATGATCCTATCTCTGTTCTTCTTGTTTGCTTAGTTTGTTTTTTTAGATTCAATTGTTGATAGATTTGTATTATTTGCTGTTTTATTGTTCATAGTTTTGATCTTTTTCTTCAATAAGTCCATTTAACATTTCATGTAATAATGGTTTGGTGATGATGAACTCCTTTAGTTTTTTCTTGTCTGGGAAGCTGTTTATCTGTCCTTTGATTATAAATGATATCTTTGCTGGGTAGAGCAATCTTAGCTGTAGAACCCTGCTTTTCATGACTTTGAATATTTCTTGTCAATCCCTTCTAGCCTGCAAAGTTTCTTTTGAGAAATCAGCTGACAGTCATAGGGGAACTCCCCTGTACGTAATTAACTTCTTTTCTCTTGCTACTTTTAAAATTCTCTATTGATCTTTAAACTTTGGCATTTTAATTACAATATGTCATGGAGTGGGTCTTTTTGCATCCATTGTGTTTGGGACTCTGCGCTTCCTGGACTTTCATGTCTATTTCCTTCCCCATATTAAGGAATTTTTCTGTCATTATTTTTTCAAAGAGTTTTCCAATTTCTTGGTCTTTTCTCTTCTCCTTCAGGCACCCCTATGATGTGAATATTGAACCTCTTGAAGTTGTCCTAGAGGCTGCTTATACTATCCTTATTTTTTTTGCTTCTTTTTTCTTCTTATTGTTCTGATTGGTTGTTTTTGCTTCCTTATGTTCAAATCACTGATTTGATTCTCAGCTTCATCCCCTCTACTGTTGTGTCCTGTAAATTGTTCTTTATTTCAATTAGTGTATCCTTCATCTCTGACCGGATCTTTTTTATGATGTTAAGGTCCTCACTAAGTTCCTTGACCATCCTTATAAACATTGTTTTGAACTCTGCATCTCATAGACTGCTTATCTCCATTTTGTTAACTCTTTTTCTGGAGTTTTGATGTGTTCTTTCATTTGGACCATGTTTCTTTGTCTCCTCATTTTGTCAACCTCCCTGTGCTTGTTTCTTCGTATTAGGTAGAGTTTCTTTGACTCTGTGTCTCAGTAGTATGGACTAGTTTTGTAGGTTTCCTATAGGGTCCAGTGGCACAGTCTCCACTATCACTGGAGCTGGGTACTCAAGGTGTACCCTTTGTGTGGGCTGAGTACACCCTCCTCTTATAGTTCAGACTTGGTTGCTGTTGGCAGATCAATGGGAGGGATTTACCCAGGTCAGTAACTGCAAGGATTGGGTGTGATCACTGACCTCCAACCTCTGACCTCTGTGGAGGATCAGCTGTGCAGGGGCAGGGTGGTGGTGCTCTGACATGGTCTGTAGCCGTCTACTGGGTACACTGGCCCTGGGGTTTCCCAGGTGGTGCAGGCCAAGTTTGGCCCCCACCTTTGTTTTGCCCAGGGCACCTTGCCTGAGCTATAAAGCAATCTGAGATGGCTGCTACTTGTGCTGGGCTTGGAGATTCCCAGGTGAAGCCAAGCTGTGAATCTAAGCTGGCTGCTGCAAGTGCCAGGCCTGGGGCTCACTGAGGTCAGCTATTGCTTGTTTGATAGGATTTAGGAAGTTGTGAAGCATGAGCCAAGACCAGATATTCATATGGAAAAGCAGCTTGGGTGGGTCCATAAGTTGGGTGGGGCGGAGTTTCTGGGGATCCCCAAGGCAGGTCAAACAGAGCCAGCCAGGGTGATGGAGCCTCAGATATGGCACCAGCTTGCTGGCTCTGTGTCTCTGGAGCCAGGAGGGCTCAGAAAAGGGACAAGGGCTTCTGCTTGCCCTGATGCCAGACATTTCAATTCCTCCCTTGAAAGCCACTGGTGCCTTTTAATCTGCTCCCTTGGTGCTGGAGCTCAGAGGGAGTAAATCTGAGTAGGTGAGTCTGTTTGTGGGTTCTTTAAGAGGAACTTCTTGGGTCTCCAGCCATTTCTTCCAATGACCCAATCCCCACTGGTTTTTGCAGCCAGAAGTTGTGGGGACTTATCTTCCTGGCACTGGAACCCTGCTTTAGGGGCCCTGGTGTGGGGCTGGGACTTCTCACTCCTGAGATATCCCTCCTGTAGTTTTATCTTCCACCTGTGGGTAAGGGACTGGCCTGTTCCATGTCTGTTCCCCCCCTACCAGTCTGGATGGATGTGGTTTCTTTAATTCCGGAATTGTCAGATTTCCATTCAACTCGATTTCTGATGGTTCTGAGTGATGGTTATTGTATATTTTTAGTTGTAATTTTGATGTGGTTGTGTGAAGCAGTGAGCCATATCTGTCTATTCTGCCATCTTGGCTAGAAGTCCAATTTCCTTCATTTTCACATGGGAAATCTGAGACCAATAGAGGGATATGACCTAATTTCTTTGACTCTTCATTGTGTGAACTATATGCCTCACAATGATGAATTAAACTAGTCCCCCGAATACAATGTGGAATTTTATGCCTCTGTATGATATTGAGTGGGGGAAGGGGGGAACATTTGCTCCTCACACTCTCCCCCTCACTATCCTTATTCTACTCGAAGACTAGGTGCTATGGATCAGTCCCTTTGCAGGACTGCCTATGGCTGAAGATTTCATTATATCCCATGTAAAACATACATGAATAACAGTGGCAGGGCATATATTGTAAGAATTTCACAGGTTCCCCCAGGCAGGAGTGGAAATGAGAACTGAGGCCACTCCCCTTGAGCAGATTGATTCTCTCTCTTGCTCTTTCCTTTCACTTCTATTTACTTAGCTGAGTTGTTTGAGGTGTGTCCGTGTTCCCTCAGGAGAGCTCCTGGCCTCTCACTGGGAGGCTCTGGTCTCTCGCACTGTCTGCCACTGCATCCTCACTCTCTGATGGCTCCTTTTACTCTGGCACTGGACTCTGGACAAGGTTTTCCTCACACCATGAGTGGTGAGACTAACACTCGTGGTTCAGGTTTTGGGTGAAACAGAGCATGCCTTCTATTGGGATTCCAGGGCATTTCAACCATTCTAGCTTAGAAAGAGGCATTTTCCAAAGGCATAGCTGAGTTTCTCAGTTTACACTAGGGTTTGAGGTAGGGTTGGGGTGTGGGAAGTCAATACTAGGTGACTTTGCTTTGTCTTTTTTTGTGCATATATACCCCTCAAGGAGCTTTGAGGTAAAGGAATGGAAAGGCCAAAGCAGAATTTAGGTACTATTCCATACCATTTTATTACTATTAGTTCTCTACATTACCACCCCCTGGGAAATCCTCTCTCCCATTCACAGCCCCCAACACTCCCCACCAGTTAACACACATACACACCCAAGCCTGACAGAGAGCAGCCTATCTTCTGTTAAGGCTTAGTTTAGTGGTTACCACCTCTGTGGAGCTTTTTAAAACCTGGCAGACAGAATTAATTCCCTTGTCTTTAGCGGCCCACAAGCTTTGTTGACACAATCGAAATAGTACCAAAGCACTTACCACAGCGCACTATAATGAGCTGTTTACTTATCTGCATTTTCCACTACATATTGACCTCCTTAAGGAGAGTGATTGCATCTTATTCATTTCTTAATCCTCCACAGCTAAATAAATATTTGTTAAATAATATCGAATTTCCACCCCCAATTCAATGCACTGTATCAAGCACAGAGGCACCCTACAGAGTTCCCTGATTTTAAGGAGCCCTTAATTGTAAGTTATGCCTTTGATTTTATAACTGTTTGGGGTTGGATATATTAAATGTACAAATGTACATATTCCCTTAAATTTGCTACTGATGAATGTAGATTCTAGAACCCAGGACCCTAGTGTGAATGCTGTCTCCACTCTGACAAACTCTTTGGCCTTGGGCAAGTGCCTTAACTACTCTGTGCCTCAGTTTCCTCATCTTTAAAATGGGGCTGATGATAGTCTCTACATCATAGGGTTGTTATGAAGGTTAAATGAGTTAACACTTGTAGAGCATTCAGAAGGTATTTGGCACACATAAGTGCTATTTAAATATTTGTTAGTATTATCATCCTGATAATCAGATACAGTAAGATATAAAATAGAAAACATATACCTTAAACTCATAAAAGATTTAATATATTATTAAAAGCTGTCTTGATAAACTATGCTGCCTCCAGAATTGGCTTGTCTTTCTCCCGACACTAAAAGGTTACTCTTTCTCCTACTCACAGTGACCTTGCTTACTTTTCTTGCACTATCATTTTTCTTCCTTTTCGTCAGTCTTATTTTCACTTGAAGGACCAACCCAAGGTCTTCTATGCTTTAACATCAACTGACATGGAGTCTAAGAAACAGGAAGTATCTAATAAAATAGTGTATAAATAAATGAATCACCAACAGACCCACGCATAGCACCTGGAATCAATGAATAGCTACTGTATATTCAGATACTTGGAGTTAGAATTAACAAATTAACAAACAAGCCTCCAATTTCCTGCTCCAACTCTAACAGGCACATACTCATATTTTGGTGATAGAATGAAATGGGTACCAGGCTGTGTCTCTTTCCTCTATCACTTGCCTCTATCTCTTCTCTCAGTCAAGCTGGGATATGGACAATTTTCTTCATGCTCTTCTTCATTATTAACCCAATTGCTCTCTGCCTGCCGTCTTACTACCCTAAAATCCACTCTCCTGCATGAGCTCTTAGCCTGCACATGACAACTGTCTTGTCATTTTTATGTCAGAATTTTCAGTTGACCATTTATGCTTTTTAAAGAGCTTCCTTATTTGTGTGTATGGCTCTGTGCAGATATGAGTTTGCCTACATGATTATCACTCCAGGACTCCTGCAGGTGAGACATTTGGAAACCATTTAATAAATGCTTTTAGATAAAATGGTACTGGCTTGGGTGACTTATTCTATGACAGAGAAAGAATATAGATGATATGGCCAGTGCAGTCCATCATTCATTCTTTTATTTATTAAAATACCTATAAAGACTACTTGACAAGTATAGTACCAGATATTGACAGTCTAACTGGAGAGACAAGGTTACAAAATATTAAAATGCATCATTATTTGCACAATTGTTTGACATAGCATTGTAGATATTTATTGAAGGGACCATCAACTGGGAAGGGCCAGAGTGGTCATAGCTGGTTTTCCTGAAGAGAGTGGAAGTTGACTGACCTTGAAGGACTGAGATTCAAGCTAGTGATGGGGAGGTATCCCATGTTCAAGAGGAGAAGTGTGGCAGTGGGGCAGGAATAAGCATGCCGCTGTGTGGGAGTGAGGCCAGTTTGACTGGAATGGGGAGCAGGAAGTTCTGAATGGTAGGTCCAGGTTTTTGATGTAGACCGAATCAAGTTTCTGAGAGGGGAGTGATGAGATGGAATCGGTTAGGAAAAGACAATATCATTAAGTTTTGAAAATAGTATTGAAGGACAGGAAACATAGCCTTTGGGGGGGCCACCTGGGAGCCCTGTTGTGAGTGGGCCAAGGTGGCAGCATGGGACTGGAGACATGGACGGAAGATACTCAGAAAGAAAAGCAGAGCCAGACAGGGTATCCTTCTTACAATGTGGTTAGACTTCCAGCACATTTTTTTTGTTTTTGACTGTGGGAGTTTTATATTTGCTTTTACTTCCCACTTCTCTAATTACTCTGGTTCCTGTCTTACCTTAACCCTCCTTACAGACTAGTCACATAGAGTACATCCACTTCAGAGTGTAATAGGTGGCGTGATGGTTAATTTTACATGTCAACTTGCCTGCACCATAGGATGTCCAGAGAGCAGATTAAATATATTTCTGGATATTTCTATGAGGGTGATTCTGGTTGAAATTAGCATTTATGTCAATGCACTCTATAAAGAAGACTGCCCTCCCCAATGTGGGTGGCTATCATCCAATCTTTTGAGGGGCTGAATAGAAAAAAAAAGTAGAGGAAAGAGGAATTGGCCACTTTTTTTTTGCCTCACTGCTTGAGATGGGATCTCTCATCTCATCTTCACCTGCCCTTGAACTGGGATTTACACCTTGGCTCCCCTGGTTCTCAGGCCTTCCAATCAGACTGAATTGTAATACCAGCTTTCTTGGGTCTGCAGCTTACAGATGGAAGATCATGGGACTTCTCATCCTCCATGATTGTTTAAGCTAATTCCTCAAAGTAAATCAATCTCTTTTTATCTATCTATCTATCTATCTATCTATCTATCTATCTATCTATCTATCTACCTATCTATTGAAACAAAATTGATTATACCTAGGACAGATAAATATATCAGTTTTTGTTTCTGTGGAGAACTCTGACTAATACAGGTGGGGGAAAATTCAACCATGTAAAACACAGGTGTCCGTTAGTGGGTCGTGTGGCTGTGGTGATGGGGACGGGTGTTATTTGATGCAATGACCAGAAAGGCCGTGCACAGCTGGTAGCTCACCTGGTACTTCAGTGAGTCGTCCTTGTTACTGATGCAATTTGGCATCATGAATGACAGATGTCTGATCCCCTTACCCTCTCAGCCACACACCTCCCCACTTGTAGCAAGAAAATGAGAACTGGGGCTGGACGGAGGATAGAAGCAAGTCAATCTTCAATCCTCCCTCCTCCAGTTCCTTTCTGCTTGTTTTTACTATATATCTTGGTGATACTGTTAATTCCCCAGGAGACAACTTCGTGAAGCTGTTCTGGTAAGGACTCAGCTTTCTCAGCCACTTTAGAGGAACATCATCACTGATATTTTCCCTCATTTCTCTGAACTTTAAAAAGTATTTTAGCCTGCCATAATAGTTAGCCCTCATAGAAGCTGTTAGTAATCTCTGCTGTTGTTTCTTGGTAATCAATTACCTCTTCCCAAGAAGGTTCAGCTTCGTCTGAGGGCCTGCCATATCTTGTACTTTTCTTTATGCCTGGAAAAGGTGTTCACTAAGCAGTGGTTGAAAAGATGAATAAATAAACAAATTCCCTGGAGTACTAGTAGCAGTGAAGGACTCATAAAAACAACATAACCTCTTTGATTTATTGTGATTTTGGAAGAACTTAAAATAAGTGTATTCATAAGTATGCAGATAAGGTAATTTGTAATATGGGGTTAAGTGTTATACAGACTTCACGTTGCATGGAGGAATGGCAAAGCAGGCATTGTGTCCTGGACTCAGAACTGTGGGCTTTAGGGGTCATCTGCTCAGATCCTCCTACTTTTTTTCTTTTTTAATATTTTATTTATTTATTTTTTAGAGAGAGGGGAAGGGAGGAAGAGAGGGAGAGAAACATTGATGTGAGAGAAAAACATTGATTGGTTTCCTTTCAAGTTTGAGAACCTGCAAGCCAGGCACAGCCCAGACAAGGAAGTGAACTGGTGACCTTTTGGTTTGTGGGATGATGCACAACCAGCTGAACCATACTGGTCAGGGCTCCCCACTTTTAAACTGCGGATTAGTGGAGAGAACTGACTTGTCCAAGATACTATGTATGGTGGTAGTGTCTGAAATAAAATCCGGAGTGGGCTACCCCTAAATCTGCCCCTAGGCTGCTGCATTTGGAGCCACACCCATCAGAGACTCCTCTGAAAAACGGAAATGCTCAAGTTTGCAATGCCAAATCTACTCTTGCCCCAAAGTCTTTGGCCAACACCTCTTCCACAGATTTTGCCAGTTGATGCAGAGAGAAAGAAGTGCTGGGAGCAGAAGAAAGATTAGGGGTGGAAGGAGAGGGTCAAGGATTGTGCAACGAGAGCTCCCCTGGGGACACTGGTGGTGATGGTGGAGGGGGAGTGGGCCTGAGAACCAAGGCAGTGGTGACTCAGGTTGTTATGGACTGAATGTTTGTGTCCTCCTCAAATTCATATGTTGATGCCCTGGCCCCCAATGTGATGGTGTTTGGAGAAGGGGCCTTTGGAAGGTAATTATATTTATGTGAGGTCATGAGAATGGGCCCCCATGATGGGACTAGTGCCCTTATAAGATGAGGAGGAGAACAGAGCTTATTTCTCTCTTCCATTTGAGGATGCAGGAGAAGGCAGCTGTCTATGAGCAAGAAGAGAGCATTCACCAGGAAACAAATCCACTGACACCTTTATCTTGGGCTTCCCAGCCTCTAGAACCATGAGAAACAAATGTCTGTTGTTTAAGCCATGCAGTCTACAGTATTTTCTTGAAGCAGCCTGAGTTGCCTAAGATTTAGTCTATGCTCTGAGAATTTGGAGAGCTCCCACCTTTTTTTTTTTTGCTGCATGAGCAGAAAAGTGATATAAGTTTGAAGTGAACCAGATATTTCAAGGAATATTTGCAAACCTATTCAGGCATGTATTTGAACTGGGACATGATATAAAGTGGGACATTCTTTGCACTGAGTGTGGAGAGGCAGAGAAAATTATCTTCAGAGATAGAGAATAAAGAATTAACCTCACAGAGCAGAGAACAAAGACAGGGAGTAAATCCTCAGAGCTAGAGGACAGACTATCCTGTGAGCTTCCTGGTGTTAGCCTCAGTCCCTATCTTCTTCCTATTTTACTTTAATTTAAATGAGCTTTGTTTCTTGCAACAAGGTTGTCCCCAGCTAATATCTGGAGTCATGAATTGCAATTCCTCACCTTGTTTCTCCCACAAACTCAAATACCTAATTCAAGAAAAGAGAGGAAAAACAAAATAGCCAACAATTAAGCAACATCGAATAAGCACTTTTGGAAAATTCTGGTTTCAATACTGGTTGGCAAATTGGCCCACAAGTCTGTCATTTATAATGCTATCTCTTTATCAAAATGTACTTAGAGTTCTTAACACCCAAGTTAATTTTAAGAACTTGTTTAAAAGTTAATTTCTGTGTATGTGCGTGAAAGAACTCAGTCCATTGCAGGTTAACAGTACAGTGCAAGGACCATGGATGGATTTTGGTCTCTGGTGGTTGAATCACTAGTGGCTGTAGGACTCTGACAGTTATTTAAGTTCTTTGAACATCAGTCTCTCTTTTTATTTCTAAAATGGGAACAAGAAAACTTTCACTGCTGGATTGCTACAAGGAGTAAATGACTTAGTCTACACAAATCAGTACTGTTTGGCACATAATAGCTTCTCAATGAATGGCAAATCTTTCTTTATCCTTTTTTTAAAAAAAATCATGGCCAGATGAGTTCCACTGATAGACATAAATGATAGTCCTTTTGTATGTAAGAAGTTCAAACACATCAATTATTTGGTTTATTTCTGCTAAGTTCAAAATAGATGGAAGTTAACTTTTGCATTACTGGTATCCCTGTGCCAAAGTATATTGTCTCACATTATTTCAAATAAGCCTTGTATTATTCACTGACCTTGGAAGGAGAAGAGCATTTTGTTTTATTTTTTTCCCAATAGCCAATTGGCTAAATGTAAATCCTAACTCAAGGAGTTGTCTGTAAAGAGCTTCTGCATGTTATTGAATGATGACTGTAGCATGGAGGAGGAGTTTAAGGAAAGCAACAGGGTTGGTATATATCCTCTTAGATTCTTTTTATAGTCAGCTGGGGGGAATCCTGATTTGATTCAGGTGCTGTTTAGTTTGTAACTGGATTAAACTTTGCACTCCATTAAAAACCAATCAGCTGACTCGCCCTGCAGGAATTTTGCTTTTATGAAGAAGACTTCATTTCAGAGACTTTTTTTTCCCTTTCTGGAAGAGTTTTTTAGCCTACAGCTTTCCTGGGTTTCCCTCATTGGTGTCTTCATCTTTTAATTTGAATAAAGACATGAGTAAATTATAGAATTCCCTTTGGCTATGGTTTTATTCTTTGGAGTGGAGATGAATTCCTCCAAGTTCTTTTCATCCCTTATCCTGTGAATTCTATCACTGAAGTTGAGAATTACTATGCAGAGTATAAGAGTCTGGGTTTAAGTAAAGGTTGGAATGTGTTTTAATAGCAGGTGTTAAATAATTGTCATGCAAGCATATCAGGAGGAACAGCTTAATGAATCACATGGGACAGGAGAGCACACTTGATCGGATCCGAGATGACAGTGCCCAAACCCTATTTCTTTTGGACTTCTCATAAACCTTTCTACGTGGATGGGCTTGATACATGTGCTTTTTAATAACATTGTCTCTTAATGTGTGCACCATAACCAAACTTTTACATGTGACCATGACACTGGGTATTCATTTTAGGAAGCCACATTTCATAGTTTTGTAATAGTAATAATATTAACAACATAAATAAGGCTAAAAAATGATAAGACTAATAAGAACCAACACTCCCTGAGCACTTACCATATGCCTGGCACTGTGCCAAGCATGTGATATGCTTATTGCCTCTTTTAATACTCAGAGCCACCTTAAGAAATAGGTGTTGTTATCTCCCCTTTACCATTGCTGAAATCAAGTTAAGTAACTTGCCCAGGGACACATAGCTAGTATAGGTACAGTGAGGTTCAAGCCCAGGTACTTCATTCTTCTGGGTAATGGGTACTTGGTGTCCAATTCCAAGAGGAGTATTAGTTCAATAAAGTCAGTCTGAACTTATTAGCAATGTGGGAACTATTTAGCAGATAGGAAATTTAGAGCAGTTGGAAATATCTCAGTTAGTGACAGATGTTGAACACAAAAGTTCTCATAGACTGCTTGCTTCATTGGTCAAACTCAATTTTATAAAGGTGCTGATTCACCAGCACAGTTGTTTTGCATTATGGCCAGATGCTTGTTCAATACTTCAGAATGTTTCCTCTTGATTCAGGCGAATGGGAAATTAACAAGAGACTTTTGGGGAAGGCAAAAAATATGAAAGGACTGGGGTAGGGTACAGATAATAATCTTGTTCATAAAGGAACTGCCACCCCCACCGCCACCCTCAGCTGCCCATTCCTCTGCTGTAGGCATCTCAGCCATCATCAGTTGCTTTGTCTTGGTTGACACAAAACTCTGTTTGTCCAATGGTTGCCAAGTGACACTTTGACATTTGCATAGCCAGGAAGTGCTGGAAAACAGGGCTCCGAAATTTCCCTGTATTATTTTTATAGTAATTAGGAGTAAAGTTATTTTTAGATCTCTGGCAGTAATTATTTATTGCAGCATGTATTTTAACCTTGTAAATAAAGTTCTATTTCCTGGTTGCCAGGAATGAGATGTTGATGGCATCTACTCTCTCCTGGAAGACTAACTAGTTTTGTGAATTTTATGAGACAAACTCCAGGACTGAGTAGCAATCGATTCTTCATGGAAAAACATTTTCAGTGGAAAGATATATGGAAAGAATTACTCACCATTACCCATTATTACATAAAGTATAACACTTCTCTTGTTTTAATTGTTTAAAATGTAGAAGATTGGTAATTTTTGTAGAATCAGAAAAATCCCTACTTTGTTTTGGCAGATTTGTAGAATAAGAGAATACACGTTGCTTTGGGTCTAAATTTTTCTTGGTTACAAATCAGTTCTTGTTCTACTTCAGTAAACTGAATACATTTCATCTTTGAACCAAGCAAGAATTCATTAGGAGGATATTACAATGTGCCTATGTATTACTTCTCTTGCTTTCTTGGAATGTTACTCACTTTTTATTTTACTGTCTATTGTTCTCTTTCATGGGATCTCAGTAGGTTTTGCATAGGAAGAAAGGGATTGGTTAAAATCAAACCATTTCATGTGTCCAGTGTGCGCTTGCACTATGGTAAACACTGTGAGAGGGATTCAGAAATGAATTAGACATAGTCTGTTCCTTCCAGAATATGGTGGCAGAAAAATCCACAGGAGTCGTATATGGGAAGGAGAAGAAAGAAAAAGCAAAGGGCAGCTTAAAATATGCATAGTCACTTGGAAATCTGTTCTGCTTCTTTCCAAAGTTTGGGTTTAGAAATATTGATTTCTTGTCTATACAATCTGCACTAGATAGATCAGTGAATTAGCAGCTATTGACCTCTAACTTGGGAACTTTCAGAATTGAATGTTTCATATTCTATTCCCTTGGTAGATTAAAAAATGCTTTTCTTACTTGACGTATTGCATAAGTTAACAGTTTCTGAAAAGCATTAATTGACTTATCAGAAACAATCTCTAAATGCACAGCAAATGCAAAGTCATACTCAAAGACATCTACTGCAAAAAATTCAGTGCAATATGATTTAAATATGCCTCTAAATTGTGGGGCTTGCATTTATAGTTTTCTTCTGGGTTAGGAAGACATGATGAGCTTGAAGCTGAAATGGAACAGAACCATTGATAATTTTGTTTTCATTCTACCTCATTTTCATGGCCTCCAACTGCACTTTTGTATGTTGGTGAACAAGGGAGGTGATTATTTCTTCAGCATGTGACCCTCTCATTTTTAAATACATACACAGGCTTTGCTCATCTCTATGAAGTCATAGAGATATGCCCTCTACCAATAGGATATTGAAGTTTGGACTTGTTGTTGGGGGTCGGGTTGGGGCTGTACCAGTCAAATCTCTAGCCACTCGGGTGGAGGCTGTCAGGCCTCAGTTACTAGCTCTTGGCAGGAGGTCCCACCACAGGCGCCTCTCCACAGGGCTGTTCACAACATGGCAGTTTGCTTCCCTCAGAGGAAGTAATGCATTCAGGGGAGGGTTATGGGATAAGAGGGGTAAGAAAGAGTAAATGAATAAGAGAGTGCATTAGAAGCCACAGCCTTTTATAACATAATCTCAAAAGTGACATATCATCACTTCTGCCATATTCTATTGGCTGCACTGAGCAAACCCCATACAAGGTGGGAGGAGACTGTGAGAGAGGGGTGGATCCCAGGAGTCAGGGATGGTTGGTGTCCGTCTTGAAGACTGGCTATCATAGGATGCTGTTTGTGGTTTAGGTATCTTGCTGGTAAAACTTATTTATGTGGTGTTGGTAAGTATAGGTAAGGATAGTATGTTTGGTGTTCACATCTAGTGTTGTCTTTATTTGTAAACATTTGAAATAGTGGAACTACAGTTTATTATGCCTGAAGTCTGATGCTTTTGAACGAAAGATTAAATTTTAACCAATGAAGAGCTGACGACAGATCTCTGAGAATGTGGGTTTTTAACTGGTTGCTGTCACATACGTAACATCATGGTGTAAAGTGTCCACATAAGTAATACATGCATGCTTAAAAATATTATTATATACTCAGCAACGTCTTGTCAGTTTTAATCTGTGGGATTTAAACTCGCCTATTCTCTACTTTTTCAAAGATATTAGCTTTAAAAAAAACCTGTCTCCAGTTTGCTATCATTCTGTGTGAGAATAATGTGCAAATAGCCTGTCTATATTGAAAATACCTTATTTTAACCCGTGTGATGGACTTAAACTGCTTGAGACCTCAGTGCCCCAGTTATGCTTTGTATATCAAATGAAGTTTGTGATCACAGAGGCTGACACCATGCTACATTCTATCAGCTACTTTCTTTTATTAATTAATATCCATTGGAGTACGGTTTATAGATGGGCTATGAAAGTAGAGAGGTTGAAAAATAATAAAATCATGATAGGACATTACACAAAGCCTTGTGTTTTTGCAAAAGAGTATTTGAGAGCTCTAAGGAATGACAGAAAGAATATGTTCT
Organism: Trachops cirrhosus; assembly: GCA_028533065.1. Taxonomy (NCBI): domain Eukaryota; kingdom Metazoa; phylum Chordata; class Mammalia; order Chiroptera; family Phyllostomidae; genus Trachops; species Trachops cirrhosus. Next base: position 119,667,781 of record CM052540.1, on the reverse strand, counting down.
AGTGATTAAGTAAATCACATTGAGCTTGGTTTCATTTCGTATTTCATCCTGGAAAGTATGAGGAGCTTGGCACCCTGGGGGAGCACAAATGGGGATTAGAGGTGATAGGGAGGGGCTCCCAGATTGGACACTGCCATAACTTGAGTTTCTGTGATAACAGAAGTTAAACCAAGTGAAAGTGATAGATTATCACAGTTTCTTCAGCAGGGCACTCTGTCCAACCCTAGGAGGATGATAACAGTGGTGTGAAGAAATGTGACACATGATTTGCGACCCTCGCTGGAATTCTTCAGTGGTACTCTGTCCTTCCTGTGCAGAGCAAAAGATCCGTTTAGAATCCCTTGATGAACTGGTTGGGCAGAATTGGCCAGGGCAAGTATATCCGGAGGCTACATCAGAATCTCTAGCAGTGTTGATCACATACCTCTGTCAGCTTCTGGAGTCTCAGGTTCCGGGAGGTTTTACTACACTAACCCTTTGCTTGTTTTCTCTGCTGCTATCTGGTTGACTTCTTGGATATCATTGGTGGATGTATTCAGGCTTTTAGGGTTCTTTAGAAGAAAATATACACAATTACATATGTAAGTTAGACATAAAAATAAATATAACTTAGACTGAGAAAAGAAATCACAATAAATTATACATCAAAAAACTATCAAATACCACAAACACCATACATTCAGGAAAAAAAAAAGCATCTAAGTAGCTTCTGGCTCCATGCATTGCAAAACTTTTTTCTCCTTTACCACCCACAAACTTGTGGTTTGGAGCACTGTGAGACAAGGTGACTGCCTCAGGGTTTGCGCAAAGTGAGGGGTCCTAAAGCTGAGTGTCATTAGTGTCACTGGAAATCCACCTCTGATGTGATGCTCAGGCTTAAAGCCATTATTATGAACTGCATTGACTGGAACAGACGGACTGATCACATTTTGCCTAGACCTTAGGTTTCATCCCTTTATGACCTGGGTTGGCAACCTAAAAGCTGTGAATACTTCAGCTGTCCTGTCACTGGTCAGCCGACCCAAATTCAATATATTTTTCTCTAATGAACACAGCATTTAGATCCTGTGTTTTAGAAAGTGAAATGATTTATTGATAGAATACGGCCAGGATTGGCTGTAACATCATTTTCTTTCTTCCTCTCTCTTCTCCAAAGTACATTAACTCCTGAAAGGGGGTGCAGAATGCTAATTCAGGTCTTGCTGGCTATCATGTAACACCCAAGAAGATGACTTAAGGGTATTCCCATTCTCTGGAGACAGCACTGAAGCAACTGACTTCTTTCCAATGTTGATAGAAACTAAGCATGATCAGAGGGTGAAATCATTAGCTCTCTAGACCTTCAGGAACATAATCATTGATCTTATGAATATTAAAAAGTAGGCTGAATCATCTCTGCCTCCCATCATAAATATTTTCTACTAAGTACACATGTATCAAGCATGAATCTTGCAATGTAATGGATATCCCAGGTTAGATTTTAGTTTAATCCATCAAACATGTCCATGAGCATCAGGGATTTTGTGTTGCACCCCCTCCAAGGAACAATTCTGCAAGGATCAGCCAGTCATGCCAGGACAAGCAGAGCTCCTGGGAACTCCGGTTTTTCAGGCTGTCAAATTCCTATCTTGCTTTTAATTTTCCTAATTTCAACTAATTGTCATCCTCACTAATCTGAAACATAGCACAAAAGTGTAGCCGTTCCCTCAGATCCTCAGTTCAGATTTCCTCCTGGTTTTTATTTCAGTTCCCTCCACCTTTCCTTTATTAGTCAATTCCTAGGTGAACAAAAGTCTAAGCTATCTGGTTCAGTTCTGAATTTTCACTCTATGTTGGCAAGATTTTCTTACCAATCCTGTTGGGAGACTTGGGCAAAAGTCAAACCTCCTGCTGCAAGGAACACCTGGCTAAACTGAGAAGGTAAGCTAGCTAACATGTGACCAATCTAACCTGTAGATAGGGTGATGTTTTAGGGTTTTTTCCCTCTTATCTTCTTTCAAGATCTCACATTGCTATATAATCCAAAATAAAATCATGCACAACTTATGTATATGTTTAATTCAAAAGCATTCTGTGTAAAGATAAAACTGATTTCATCTTAAATAGATCTATTCATTCAGTGCTTTGGAGGCCAGCCAGGAATGAACTCCAAATGTGAGACTCTGCAACAGCAGCTGAAAGCACACGCTCCATGGGACTTAAACCAGTATTTTTAAATGGTCAATGGAATAAGCTTTAAATGCTCTCAAGCTGCAACTAGGCTCATATGGAGAGATAAACAGAGGCCCCAAACTGTGCCCTGAATATCTAAGTCATCAAAGCAATTTTAGAATCAATTCAATATTTGACACAGAGCCAACATGATTCCCTTGTGATTAGAATGACATGTTCAGGCTACTACTGTGGGTAAAATTCTGACAGCAGTGTTTTGTACATGTTGGAACCCATGCAGGACCCCTCCCCCCTAACTACTCCTTCCAAGGAAAACCATAATGAAGCATTACAGTGGTGTATCTGTGAGATCACTGCCACATGGGCACCATTCGACTGTGAGGGCGTTGGTGAAATTTTAGTGATTGGGCAAAAGAGCCCAGGACCTGTGTGTATGGTATGGCCCCAACCACATTTATAACAAGCAGAAGGAACAATCATCTTTGAGTCTAGAGATAATTGAAGACAGCCTTCTTCTACGGATGGGGAATTTTTTTTGCTTGTTTGAGGGAAGAGGGTAAGGACAGGAGGAGAATGGTAGGCTCTGGTATTTTTAATCTTTATAAAAGAAAATAAACAGAATTTGTTAACCAGAGAACTGTTTGCCATTGATATTTTTCCTTTCTATGTGAGTTCTGTTTTAAGTCTCTGTTTTCTTATTCTAAAACCTTCTCTTTGTACCTGAACTGGTGTGGCTCAGTGGGTTGGGTGTCATCCCGCAAACTGAAACATCGCTGGTTTGATTCCTGGTCAGGGCACACGCCTGGGCTCTGGTCCAGGTCTCCAATTGGGGGTGTGTGAAGGGCAACCAGTTAATGTTTCCCTCCTTCTCTTTTTCCTTCCCTTCCCCACTCTCTAAAGATAAATAACATTTTAATTTTAAAATAAAAAAATAAAACATTTTCTTGGCTCTTCAAGGTATTGAGAAGACCTGGTGCGAAAACGAAGGGGAGGAAAATGGCAGGCTCATTATATCTAGCTTCTTGTTAGAGTTGAACTTCTTTCTTTGGTTATTTTGGGTTTTTTTCCCCTTTCATGGGAACTTGAGATGTAATTACCTCTGTTTCTTCTTGGGGCAACTAGAAGAAACAGAGGTAATTATACTTGGGGCAATAATGTCCCACAGCTGTGATTTTGATGCCGAACCACTGCGTCACTGTAAGAGGCTCAGAGCCAAATTTGCTCCTCAGCCTTGACTTCCCCTTTCTTTTAGCCTTAGTCTCATCACTTACAACTGTTGCTTTTGCCCTCTGGCCACCGTCTGGCAATGCCAGTGTGCCAGCCCCCCCATCCCTTGCATCTCCAGCCAGTGCTCCTGTCACAACAGGCCCTGTTGGCTCTGTCCTGCTCCACCACCACGTCCCTGGTCCCCATGCTCCAAGGAGAGACAGGTAGCAGAAGTCAAGCCCACGTACACAGAAGGCTCTGAATAGAGATTTTGTCCATTGTTAGGCTCAGCATCCCCTGTTGAACCAAGTGCTGTGTACATTCCTGTAACTGCATAAATAGTACAGAATATTACTAATGATGCTGGAGCAACACCCAGGTGAAATTTTACTAAATGAAGGTCACAAACATGATTTGGCTGGTTCCCTATGGAACAGTCTCAGGAATGGCACAGCCATGGAAAAGTGTTCTGCTTTTCTCCAAGGATCCGTTTTTTTCTTTTTTGTTGTGGTATTTTAAAAAAGATTTTATTTATTTATTTGTAGAGAGACAGAAGGGGAGGGAGAAAGAGAGAGAGAAACATTGCTGTGTGAGAGATACATCAACTGGTTACCTCTCATACGCCCCTATCTGGGGAACTGGCCCACAGCCCAGGCATGTGTCCTGACTGGGAATTGAACTGGCGACTTTCAGTTCACAGGCTGGCATTCAATCTACTGAGCTACACCAGCCAGGACAGGATCTTTTCTTTCTTTTTTTTTTTTTGACAACCTCTAAAGGGAAAAAATATATTCATGATCAGATAATACCCATCTCCTGCTAAATATCTAAGCTCTTTTTCAGGACCTTTGAGGCCCTGTATGAGCTTCCCACCATTCTGAACTTATCCCCAGGCGCTTTCCTCCTCTCCCTTTTAAGTCCCTACATACAAGATATCTGCATTGCTCTCTCCCCTCTATGTAGAATACTCTTCTCACATATCTTTGCTGCCTTCTTGTCATCCAGTTTATAGCTTAATTATTACCTCCTTGGTCAGTTGTTTTTACTTCTTACTTTATTTTTTCTCCTTCAAGGCATACCTATGTGAATTTATATTTTAGTTTTGTTTACTTATTTTTGTCTTCCTCTGACAGAATAAGCTCTATTAAGGCAGGACACTTATTGTCTTATTTAGCACTATAAATGATTCCATCACCTAAAAGGCTTCCCACTTGTGAGAGATGCTCAGTAAATAGTTGTGGGATGAATAATTGATGATGAACATGGAATGACCCAACCGTAGGCCTTTCTCAAAGTGGTATTCCTATGCAAGCATTCCTCTGAAAACATTGTGCCCTGGTGGACATTATTATAAACCAAACTTACCTACCCAAAATTAGGTGTTTTGAAAAATTTGGCAAAAGCTTATTTAGACCTAACTTGTATAAGATGCCATTGACAGCTACACGGGGCTCCAGCGTGGATTGGGAGATTGTGCTTATTATCAGGGACTGTAAGCTTTGTTGAGGGCAATGCTACCTTTTAGGAGGTATCTCATACCAAAAAAGACAAAATAAAGTAAAAGCTAAATCGAGACCCAGCATTTATCATTCTCTGTTCACATTTAAGTTCACTCAAGTCCCTACTTTTTAGTATTTTTTGAATCTGTTTAGCAATCTTTGGACCCACTGTCTTATCTGTAGTTTTGTTCCAGGCTCATAATAGGTCTCTTTGTTTTTACTCCAAACTGGTCGATTCTTCACAAGCTCACAATCTCAGCAGGTCACTCCCCTGCCTTAAAGGACTCCCCACACTCTAAAGCATAACCTTCAAGGTTCTATCTGAACTGACCTTGGCCGGGCTTTCAGCTTGGTCTCTACCATACCCCATCCTCCCACTACAAAGCGGCCACAAAGCTTCATGTTTGTTTCTCTAAATGGCCCATGATCTCACTCGTCATGTGGCTTTTCTACAGAAAATGCTCTCTGCCTGGAACTCCCTGTCATGTTAGGACTCAGTGTTAATGTCCTGGTCACCATGAAATGTTCCCTGACACCAAAGTCTACCTGGTTAGACACACCATTCCCCTGCAGAGACTCATGATTCTGTTGCTCTTTGCTTGTCTAGTTCTTTCATTAGATTGGAAGCTCCTGAGTACAGGGGCAGTGTCTTGCTGAAAGGAAAAATAAAGGATCAAAAGAAATTATAAATGAATGATCCAATAAGAAAATACAACTAATATACTCTAGGGTTACCAAGGAGAAGATTGTTGGAGGCAACATGGAGAAAAGACATTTATTCTGGGCGTTGGAGGATGATCAAAAAGCTTTCTACAACCAGGGAGCAAGAATGAAATATTTGAGGCCGAGGGGAATGACAAGCGGTCTGGCAGGGCTGGAAGGGTGTAGAGGACATTAAGGCCAAGAGAATAGCTTAAAGCAGGATCACTGAGCGCTTTGAATGCTGTACCATGGAGTTAAGCCTCATTCAGAAGGCAATAGGAGTTGTGATTGTTTCTGTGTAAGAGTGGGATATGAACTGATTTATGGATCAGAAAAAAAATCACCTGGCAACAGGGTGAAAGATGGATTGCAGAGGTGAGAGGCTGGGGGTAGGTAAGCCATCCAAGACCATTTCAATAATCCAGATGAATGTTGATGAGGCCCAGGATGAGGCAGGGATAGGGGTGGGGGTGGGTGAGGTGGGGGAAGGTATGAGAGACACTGTGGAAGGAAACAGTATTTACTGTGGGAGAAGGGGAGGGAGGGTCGATCAGCTGGGAGGAGGGTAAGGCTGATGTGCGATGGGGCTGCCAAGCTTGTGTTGCCCAAACAATGGTCCACAGTGCTGTATGCTGCCCAGTGCATATCAGGAGGAGAATGTTCCATGCTGTGCACTGCAATTTAAAGGGGCATTAAAAAATATAGCAGACTCTATGAAGGGCAAGAAATGGAAGCAATATTATGCATGTCCAGGGGACAAAACTAAGGCTGGGAATGCACTGGGACTTAAAGAAAAAGCACATCTGGCTCCATGGGGGGATCTTTCTCACATGTAGAACTGTAAGCTATGTTGCCAATTAATGAGCTTACTTGTACAAATGGCCATGCATAGACTCCAAGGTCCTACAGCGTCAGAGACTTTGTTTCCCTTCATTAATGCCCTAATTCACACTGCCTTTTTATCACATAGTATTTTAATGTATTTTATTGATTATGCTATTACAGTTGTCCCACATTTTCCCCCTTTGCTTCCCTCCACCTGGTACCCCAATTCCCGCCATCGGTCCCTACTTAGTTCATGTCCATGGGTCATGCATGTAAGTTATTTGGCTTCTCCATTACCTATACTATTCTTAACATCCCCCTGTCTATTTTGTATCTACCAATTTATGCTTCTTAATCCCTACACCTTTTTCCCTATTCTTTCCCTCCTTCCCTCTCCCAATTGGTAACCCTCCAGATGATCTCCATACCTATGATTCTGTTCCTGTTCTGGTTGTTTGCTTAGGTTTTTTTTCTTTTAGATTCAGTTATTGATAATTGTGACTTTGTTGCCATTCTAATGTTCATAGTTTTGATCTTTTTTCTTTTTCTTAAATAAGTGCCTTTAACATTTTATATAATGGATTGGTGATAATGAACTCCTTTCGATTTACCTTGTCTGGGAAGCACTTTATCTGCTCTTCCATTCTAAATGATAGCTTTGCTGGATAGAGTAATCTAGATTGTAGGTCCTTGCTGTTTATCACTTAGAATATTTTTGCCAGTCCTTTCTAGCCTGCAAAGTTTCTTTTGAGAAATCAGCTGACAGTCTTATGGGATCTCCTGTAGGTAACTCTCTGCTTTTCTCTTGATGCTTTTAATATTCTCTCTTCATCTTTAACATTTGGCATTTTAATTATGATGTATCTTGGTGTGGTCCTCTTTGGGTCCAACTTGTTTGAGACTCTCTGTGCTTCCTAGACTTGTATGTGTATTTCCTTCTCCAAATTAGGGAAGTTTCCTTTCACTATTTTTTTCAACTAAGTTTTCATTTCCTTGCTCTTCTTCTCCTTCTGGCACCCCTATGATTTAGATGTTGGTACATTTGGAGTTGTCCCAGGGGCTCCTTATTCTATCCTCATTTCTTTTGAATTCTTTTTGTTGTTCTGATGGGATACTTTTTTCTTCCTTATCTTCCAAACTGTTGATCTGATTCTCAGCTTCATCCTCTCCACTTTTGGTTCTCTGTAGATTTTTCTTTATTTCACTTAATGTAACCTTCATTTCTGTGTGGTCTTTTTTATGCTTTGCCATATTCAATAAGTTCTTTGAACATCTTGATAACCAGAGTTTTGATCTCTTCATCTGATAGGTTGGTTATCTCCATTTCTTTTAGTTCTTTTTATGGAGTATTGTTCTGTTCTTTCATTTGGGCCATATTTCTTTGATTCCTCAATTTGGCAGTTGCCCTGTGTTTGTTTCTGTGTATTAGGTAGAGTTCCTTGGACTCCCTCCCTTAGTAGCATGGCCTATTGTAGAAAAGGCACCTGTGGATTGTGTGGGGCAGAGCCTTAGGTAAATGCCAGGGCAGAGCAACCCACTTCACAACTTTGTGGCTCTGTGGTGAGGGGAGGGCTCAGAGACCAGCATTCACCCTGTTTCCAGTCACTTCAATTTCTCCTTGTGTGCAACTGGTTCCCTTTCTGTTGTTGTCCTGGTGCTGAATCCCAGAGGTGGTGGGTCTGTGTAAGTCCTAAGTCTACGTGGGTCCTTTAAGAGAAGTCTCCTGAAAATCCGGCAGTTTTTTCTTCCACCCCAACCTGCATTGGTTTTTACAGCCAGAAGTTATGGGTATTTGTCTTCCTGGTGCTGGAACCCTGGGCTGTGTGGTCTGGCCCGGGGCTGGGATTGCTCACACTGAGGTATACCTCCTGATTTTTATTTACCACAGGTGAACGTGGGACCACCTGTTTCACCACCTCTCTGTTCCACACTGGGTCTCTGTGCCTCTCAGCCCATCTCTGCATCTCTCCCCCTGTTACCCATCTGGATGAATGGGGGTTCTTTAAATCCTTGGTTGCTATACTTCCATATAGGTCAATTTCCTGATGGTTCTGGTTGATATTTATTTTGTGGTTTTGCTGTATTTTTTTTTCTGTTATTTTGCAAGGAAGCGAAGCATGTTTACCTACACCTCCATCTTGACTAGGAGTCTCTTTTTATCACATAGTATTGGGAACAGATCCTGAGATGAGGCAATCCTGACAGGGAAGAGGGAAATGTATTATGAGGACCACTCTGCTGCCCAGGGAGCAGGAACTTAGGTTAGAATTGCAGACTTCTGCTCTCCTTGCTTCCTTCCTTCCTTCTCTTCTCCATAAACCATGAAATTTTACTCTGAGCTAATGTGCCCTTAGGGCGCTGGTCTTTCTGTTCCTTATGTTCCAGCCATCTGGCAGTCAGGAAATGTCCCCACTTATTAAACCCTGAATTCATTTGTTCTTCGGTGTGTTCAGACACAGAACAGGGCAAATCGAGGGAATTCTTGTTTCCTGTTTCCCTATGTTGGTGTTCTCTTTTCTATTTTCATTTTAGCTTTTTATACTCAACTAGCTGACTGACTGATTGACTAACTAGTTATCTGTTTCTCTCTCTCAGCATAGGGCTTTGTCAGTCATTGATAAATTAGATATCTTTCTTTTCAAGGATCTGAAGACAAGAGAATATGCCAGGTTCTTAGTAAAAATATCAACGATAATAAAGATTTTATAATTTATATCTTTATAGCTAATATTTCTCTATGCTGGTGAGAGCCAGGCCTCAAAACAACCATACGAAGTCAAGAAACTGAAACATGGAGAAGTTAAGTAAATTGTCCAAAGTCACCATTAGTAAGAGGTAGAGCTGAGGTTATAGGTCTGACTTCCGAGTTTCAAAACTCAACCTCTGGTCACTAAAGTAGATGACCATCTCTTTGTTTCTGGAATAAGCCTTCAGATAACTTTAAATCACACACAGGTGGTCTTCAGATTTCCACTGTCTCTTCAGAATGAAAAGTCCCTTGGAACAAGGACTGATCTCTCCATGAGGCTAAGAACTTCAATAACTGTGTTACCCAATACACAGTATGAGCAAAATTAATGAATTTTAATATTGTGTATATGTTAAAGTGATGCTATTTTGGAAAAATTGGATTAAAAGGTATTTAATTTTACCTGGTTCTTTTTACTGTTTAAAATGTGGCTATTAGGAAACATAAAATTACATTATGTGGCTCTTATTAGTTTCTTTTCCTTTTTTAAAAGATGTTATTTATTTTTATAGAGAAGAGAAGGGAGGGAGAAAGGGAGGGAGAGAAACATTGATCAGTTGTCTCTCACATACCCCCAAATGGGGACCTGGCCTGGAACCCAGGCATGTGCCCTTACTGGGAATTGAACTGGTGCCCTTTTGGTTTATAGGACAACACCCAACCCAATGAACCACACTGGTAAGGGTATTAATTTCTGTTGGAGAGCATGATTTAGAAGACGGAGCCATGACTTTTCTCTGAGACCAACTCAAGTGTTCCATGTAGCACCTTGCAATGAGAACATTAGAAAATAAATCCCTGTACATTCTGTGAAGGATATTCCGTATGCTCAAAGCTGGCATTTCACCATTACTTTCCATTCTTGGGCACTTTTGCCCCTAGATTCTTATAATTTTTGTTTTGCTTTAGAAAATGTTTTAGTGTCTTTGGCCTGCCCTCCTTACCAGAAGGCCTGTCCTGAGGCTGAGGGCACAGCTGCCTTCCCACCCCCTCCTCCTTCTTCCCACCTGCTCCCCATTCTGCCCTGGCCTGGGCTGTTTAGGAGTTGATACAAAAAAGGCGCAAAGGCATCCCTGGAAATGTAATGAGATGGGAAAATTTATACTGACCAGAATTCCTTTCTGGGTAAGAATTGTTTTGGTTGAATTGCTGGAATAATTTGATATAATGTTCCGAGTGGAGGAGAGGTGTAAGGAACCCATGGGCCTTATCAGGTCCTAAAGTTGTTAACCTGCCTTGTAAAGAGCATAGATTTGGTTAATTGCTGGGCTGTTCTGCTAAGGTGGGTATACAAGTTGGAAGCAAGAAGTGAACTGCTGGGGCAGCAGAGAGGTGAAAAGTTGCCACAGAGATTCTATACCCTCTTAATTCATCCCTCATTTGTCAATAATTGTCAATATTTGTCAATATTTTAATAAATATGCATTGGCTGAGAAAGCAAATTATTAGTCTCCAGGGCACTCGTGTGTCTTAGCCTAGTCAAGGCATACTCTGATGAAATGCATTTTCCTTAGAGCTGGTTGGGTTAGGACTGCATCTGTCCCCCCACCCCAACCCTACCCCATCACATGCACAAAGAAATGATAGAGCTCTGTGTGCACGTGATGCAACCCCATGCTTTCAAAGACCATCTCCAGGAAAGCAAGGCAGAGGTCACATCTTCAAACTAGGCTATTGATTTCTAGGATTTAGTAAATAGACCTGTTGCATTAATGAGTCATGCAAACACATGCATTCTTAAATGAGGCTGTGAGGCCAAAGTAACAAGGCAAGAGGGAGGGGAAAGGCCAAGAAAATATTTGCACAAACTATAATCCATCTAGTCAATATGAAAGGAAGGGGGAAAAACCCATTCATCAGTCTGCTCTCTTTTTTGACTTCCAGCCCAAGAACCATAAGCAGATTTTATTCTTTTCTATAATGCAAGAGACACACCATCTTTAACTCCTTTCTAATAGTCCTTCCCCACCCTCCCCAAGAACTTAAGCTGACATTCTTTATCCAGTGGATACTTGATAAATAAAGATAAGGGTCTAAAAAGAGACTTCTTGGCAGGGCCTTGGCAGTGAAGGTGTCTTCACAATCAATTCTAGTTGACCTGGACCCCAGGACTGATTAAGAGATGCTATCAAGAAGCTGAGTATGACTTGAACAGGACTATGACCAACTGCCACTTGCTGTTTGCAGAGCTTATAACTACAGTACCTGATCCTGCACATGATCCAGGCAGCAGCCTGCTGTCCGAGCAGTGGGGACAGGCTCTTTGAGTTGTACCTGGGGAGTGTGTGAGGCACAGACAGCAGCTCTGCTCTTATGGGCCACTTGATTCCCAAAGCAGATGTGGGCTGATGAGTTTGCCAAGCTGCAGGGAGTTGTTCTGGACTTTCTTAAGAGATCTGAAGGACACAGAGTCACACTTCTCCTGAGGGCGCCTGGGCACCAGCCCAATAATAGTCTGACAGTGACTTGTCATCTCCACACTCTCTGTGTGGTCTGCTCTGCAGAATTGCCATTCCCATAATCTCTATCTGGGAAGTGAGAAAAGTGCCAAGAGAGAGGCACTCTTTCAGAAATAGAGGCACAGCTCAGTCTATTCTTCTGTGCATGGTAAGCAGCAATTGCTTGCTGTGAGCTAGGTACCATTTTAACACTTTGCATACATTATGTTATCTAATATTCATAACAATTCTCAGAATCAGATAGTATTACTGTCCATATTTTATAGCTATGGAAACTGAGGTACAGAGAAGTTAAGTCATTTGGCTAAGATCACACATTTGATAAATAGAAAAATCTGAATTCAACCAGAATCTGGTCTCTTAATCATTACACTAAATTGTCTTCCACTATGTATCTAGTCACTGACACATTTTTTGCTTGTTTGTTTGCTTATGTTACAGTGGGGGGAAATATGTGACAGCATTTAGCAGTCACAAGCAGATTTACCTTAGAGACCAAAGAAAGGTTCATCTTAAAACACAGCATCAACATCATTGCACAGAGGTTACTACTGCTCCTCAGACATATTCTCTGAAAGGCTGACTGATGTGAAATGTGTGAGCCTGTTTTGGTTGTGTGCATGTGGTGATAAATTGGGTGGACCATGATTTTATAGCCCTGTCTATTTGGCCCTGGGTGTGTAGTTGTGGCCTCTGACACAGGGTTTTCGTACTTTCATCTAAATGCAAATTCCAAACTTTGGATTTAGAGGAAAGAAAGGAGCCTTAAAACACACTGAACTTAAAATCCCATGATGGTCCTATGCGGGCTCCGAGGCTCCACAAGGCTGGCTGAGGTAGAGACAGAAAGAGGCAAAGAACAAAAGTAACAAGGAGTTGTCAAACCAAAAAACAACAATTCCTTATCAGATAATATGAATTTCTTTTGTAAAAGAGAGAGAAAAGTAAATTCAGAGAATGACTTTTTGGTAGAAGTATGGTTAAGAAAGTTGCCTATTCCAAGCATGTCACAGAAATAATATGGTTTACCATTGATGAGAGGGAGCGATGCAAACCTAATAATTATTTAGATTTAGTGTTAAAATATAAATGGTGTGTGCATGAGTGTGTGTGTGGCTTTTAAAAAATGTTAGTAAGGTTGGGAATTAGGCCAAAGGGATGGATTGAGCTGTTTCACATTCTTTTCTTCCTACCTCTAAATATATGTAAAGAGAAAGATAGCATCAGTGCATCAGAATTTACGAGGAATCTCTGAAACTTAGATGAGATTAGGTTGAAGGAGGAATCCACAGCCCAAAAAAGGTGCAGGAGAAGGTAAAGAAGAGGAGAAGATGGCCCCAGGGAGCACTGGGCTGAGAGGCAGTGGATAAAGAATAAGAGGGGCTGGTTGGGAGCTGCTGTGAAAGCAGCAGGAAGGTGAGCTACTTCCTTTCCTCTCCGGGGGAATAGCTACAAATCTGGGAGGTAATGTCCAGCGTGGCTGGCGAAGCCCACAAGGAATGAGGAGCTCTTGTGCCAGGACTGTAGTTTAGTCATTGGAGGCGAGCTGTCGTCACAGACAGGCTGGAAAGAAAGAGCTAATAAATGACAACCTCACAAGTCCAAATCAGGATGTTAGAGGACAACAGCCATCATGAAAGACAAGTATCACATTAATAAAAGAAAGAAAGAGAAGTATCTGAAGATACATAATTAATAGAGCAACTCAAAGGAGACTTCAGAATGTGTATAATTAGTATTTCAGAGAGCTGTGAGACAGTAATATTCTGTAACATATCAATGTATTGTTCAAATGTGAAGGTAAAATAGGACATTTGTAAACAACAAACACTTAAAAATATATCACTTGTGAACCTTATATGAAATAATTAATAGAGAATATAACTCAATGATATTAAAATGAATTCAAAAGGAAAATATGGAAGCAATATTGAACAAAATATAAGCATAATTTATAACTGAGTATTAATTATTTAATCACATATTTATTATTTAATATATAAAATTTAGAACTAAAATCCCACATAATTTCAACATTGTGGGAATGGGAAGAGGACAGGAGGTTATAAGTATTTATTAAATCTAGGTTTTGGGGTTCCCAGCAAAGTGGCAGCATAGGTAGATGTGGTATTGGAATTCTCCCACAACCACATAAAAATTACAGCTAAACTACAAAACAACCATTATTCATAACCACCTGAAATCTAGCTGAACAGAAGTCCTATAACTAAGGATATGAAGAAGAGGCCACATTAAGACTGGTAAGAAGGGTGAAGACACAGAACTGGCCGGTCCCTCACCCATGTGTATTGGATAAAAATCAGGGGCGATATCTCAGCTGCAGAGGTCCCTCCTGAGAAGTGAGGGGTCCCAGCCCCACACCAGGCTCCCCCCAGCCCATGGTTTCAGTGTTCAGGAAGAGAAGTCCCATAAATTCTGACTGTAAAAACCAGCAGGAATTGTGGCTGAATTAGACAGAAGGCTGCTGGACTCCAGGTGTTCCTCTTAAAGGGCCCACACAGGCTTATTTGGAGGGACCTGCTCCCTCCAAGCTCAGCACTGGGGCAGCATCTCAAAAGGCACCAAGGACAAACTGAAAGAAACTGGATTGTCAGACATTAGGACAAGAGCTGGAGGGGCAGCTTTCTGCCAAACAGAAGTGCTGGCAGAGGCCATTGTTCTTTTTCTGAGCCTTCCCCTGACAAAGCTGGCAGACAGGTGCTATATTTGAGTCTCCATCAACCAGGGTAACACTGTATACCCTGCCCTGGTGATTCTCTGAGACCATTAGCCACCCAACATTCAGGTCCACCCAAACGAATTCCAATGTCTTTTCCATACAAAAAGATTCCCTAAGCTCATGCTGCGGGCTTTCCTAAAACCTCTCATGTGAGCAGCATCTGAGATCAGCATGACCTAAATTGCTTTCTAAGTGACCCTGTGTCTGGCACTAGCAGCAGCCAGCCTTGGTTTGCTTGACCTCTTATGGGCACCTCCAAACCCAGCACAAGTAGCAGCCATCTACAGGTCATTATGTAGCTCATGCTGGGTGGACCCAGGTAGGGCACAGGTGGCAGCTAACCTTGGACTGCACCTTGTGGGAAGCCCCAGAGTCAACACACCCAGTGGACAGCTTCAGACCATGTTGAAGTGCCATCCAACCACTTTCACAAGTGACACACTCAAGGGGCGATCTTAGTGGGCAGCAGAGTCCCATTGAAGTAAGTCTTCATCTGTGGCATTGGCCCCCACACAGCTGATCTTCCACAGTGGTTGCAGCCAGTTCTAGCATCTGATGGGTCTGCAGGTAAACCCCTCCCATTGATGTGCCAACAGCAATCAAAGCTCATCTATAACAGAAAGGTGTACACAGCACACACAGGGGGTACACCTGGAGCCCCCAGCTCAGGTGATCGGGGAGGCCGAGCCACTGCAATCTACAGGATACGTACTACATAAGGCCTTGATACCAAGACAGGGAGTCATAGCAGCTCTACCTAATACATAGAAACAAACACAGGGTGGCAGCCAAAATAATGAAACAAAGAAACATGTCCCAAGGGAAAGAATAGAACAAAACTCCAGAAAAAGAAATAAACAAAATGGTAACAAGCAACACACCAGATGCAGAGTTCAAAACAGTGGTTATACTGTATGGATGCTCCATGAACTTAGGGGAAGAGTGAATGAACTTTGTGAGAACTTCAACAAAGAGATAGGAAACATAAAGATGGAACTAGAAAACATAAAGAACCTGTCAGAAATGAAGAATACAGTAACTGAAATGAAGGCTATATGACAGGGAATCAACAGTAGAGTAAATGAAACAGGATCAAAGCAGAGATTTGGAAGATAAGGAAGTAGAGAACACTCAATTAGAGCAGCAAAAGGAAATATGAATTAAAAAAATGAGGATAGTGTAAGGAGCCTCTGGGACAACTTCAAGCATACCAACCTTTGCATCATAGTGGTGCTGAAAGAAGAAGAGAGAGAGCAAGGAATTGAAAATATATGTGGAAAAAATAATGTTGGGATACTTCTCTAACCTGGTGAAGGAAATAGACTTACAAGTCCAGGAAGCACAGAGAGTCCCAAATAAAGATAAACCCAAAGAGGCCCATTCCAAGACACATCATAATTAAATTGCCAAAGGTTAAAGACAAAGAGAGAATCTTAAATAAACAAAACAAAAGCAGTTAGTTATCTACAAGTGACCTCCCATGAGATTGTCAGCTGAGTTCTCCACAGAAACATTTCAGGCCAGAAGGGACTGGCATGAAATATTCAAAGCAATGAAAAGCAAGGATCTACAACAAAATGACTCTACCCAGTAAGGCTATCATTTAGAATTGAAGGACAGACAAAGAGCTTCCCAGATAAGAAAGAGTTAAAGGAGTTCGTCACCAACAAACCAGTATTACAAGAAATGTTAAAGGATCTTTTTAAGAAGAAGAAAAAGTTTGCTGTCATTTTACTCCACATGTTTTTTATCTTCTTTTTCTTAGATAAGTCTCTTTAACATTTCATACAATAAGGGCTTGGTGATGATGAACTCCTTTAACTTGACCTTATCTGAGAAGCACTTGATCTGCCC
>CM052540.1:119608807-119651075 GCA_028533065.1 Trachops cirrhosus | reverse complement strand
TCATTTCATTTATTGTAGCCTTCATTTTTTCATCTAATTTGTGACCAAAATCAACCAATTCTGTGAGCATCCTGATCACCAGTGTTTTGAACTGTGCATCTGATAGGTTGGCTATCTCTTGGTCTCTTAAAAGGATGGGTTCTGGGGCTTTCAGTTCTTCTTCTGTTTGAGCCATCTTTTTGCTGCTTTTTTTTTTTTTTGTCTTGTAGAGCACCTGTAGTGAGGGGCGGGGCCTTAGGTTATTAACAATCACACCTGCAACAAAAACAAGAAGAAACTAAGCAAACAACTAGAACAGGAACAGAACCACAGAGATGGAGATCACATGGAGAGTTAGCTACAGGGGAGTGGGAGGAGGAGAGAGGGGGGAAAGGTATGAAGTATAAGTAGCATAGATGGTAGGTAGAAAGTAGACAGGGGGAGGGCAAGAATAGTAGGGAAAATGTAGAAGCTAAAGAACTTACGACACATGGACATGAACTAAAGGGGGGGAATGTGGGTGGGAGAGGGTGTGCAGGGTGGAGTGGAATGAAGGGCGGATACTAGGACAACTGTAATAGCATAATCAATAAAATATATTTAAAAAAGAAGAAAAAGAATCTCAAAATGTGAATAATACAATAATAAGAAATACATATCTATCAACAATTACTTAATTTAATTTAATTTATTTACTTTTGCAGTATTGAAAGAAAAATAGTTTAATATTGAACTGGCCAATCTGGAGATGGGGGTTAATGCTCAACAGATCTGACTCCCTGATGGTGTGTGTGTTACAGACTATAAAGGTGGAAACTACAAGACACTGTGGGTTAGGGCCTCAGGGTTGTTCTGGGAGCAATTTGGTCAGAAGTGAAGTATGGTGATGAGCCATTTCTTTAGATCTTGAGGACAGCTCTGAGGTCCTTTTGGGGTCCCTTTGTTTGATTTCATTAGACAAAAAGTGAGGGGGTCACTCTACCTGAGGGCTCAGGAACTGAAACAGAACTTGTAAGTCAAGATGTTATTTTTTTTTAACATTGTCACCATTCATATATCATTTCTTTTTTTTTAAAAAAATTTATTTTAATTGTTGTTCAAGTACAGTTTTTTGCCTTTTTTCACTGCCCCCTAGCCCACCCCCGGCCCTCCCCACCTCCCTCCTGTTTCCACCCCCCTCATTATTGTCCATGTGTCCTTTATATTTGTTCCTGCAAACTCTTCATCCTTTTCCCCTGAAATTCCCTCCCCTCTCTCCTGTGGTCACTGTCAGCCTATTCTCAATTTCAGTGTCTTTGGTTATATTGTGCTTGTTTGTTTGTTTTGTTGATTAGGTTCCTGTTAAGGGTGTTACCTTTAACCTCCCAGAAGTCTGGACTGTGTGACCATTAGGTCTGGGCTACTATTTTCTGCTGCCTTGGGGGTTGCTCATTACCTGGAGGAAAGGCTAGGTCTCTGAGGGATATATATTATATATATAAATGGAGAGAGAGAGAGATGATTTCTAGAGCTAGGAGTTAAAATTAATTTAATCAAAGTCATAAAGACTCTTGATTTCTTTTCCATTACCATTTTACTCCCTTATATCCCCTCCCCTGCAATCACCACGTTGTCCATGTCCATGAGCCGTTTCTCCTCTTTGCTCCATCCCTCCACCCTCTAACATCCCCCATGACCCATAGTTGTCATCCTGCTCTCTATGAGTCTGTTTGTGCTGGTATTGTACCTGGGGTGGGAGGTTATTATCAATAATTACTTTAAAAGCAAATGGATTAAATGCTCCAATCAAAAGGCATATGGAAGACCCCTATATATGCTATCTACAAGAGACTCATTTAAGATCAAAAGACACAGACAGACTGAAAATAAAGGGATGTAAAAAGATATTTCATGACTATGGAAACAAAGCCAAACAAAAAGCTGGGGTAATAATGCTCATACCAGAGATGGGTTTGGGAGATGGGCAAAAAAGGTGAAGGGATTTAGAAGTACAAATTGGTAGTTACTAAATAGTCACATGGATGTAAAGTACAGCATAGGGAATATAGTCAATATTGTAATAACTATGTATGGCATCAGATGGGTATTAGATATATTGGGGTGATCACTTAGTAAATTATATAGTGTCTAATCACTGTATTGTAACCTGAAGCTAATATAATATTGTATGTCAACTGTATTTGAAAAATAAAAATTATTTAAAGTAAAACGAAGATAGTTTACTATGTTAAAAAAGGCTTCAATAGACAAACACATTTTATATAAATTTCACATAAGTTTAAGTATATGTGTATGTGTTAAAAATTTGAGTGAAACTATTAGAATAGCAGAAACAGGAGGTATAACTTCTGACTAACTTAAGAAAAACTATAGAATAAAAACACTGTGTAAAACAGATATAATCAATTTAATAAATTTATTAAAGAATAAATAATAAAGCACAGTAAATATAATCCACACACAAAAATTGATGATTTGGACAAGTAGAAAGTATAATAAATGTAAATGATTTAAATAACCCTGTTAAAAAACAGAGAACTACAACTTGGAAAAGTTAATATCCAGCTATATGTTTTTTGTTAGAGATGTATAAAATGAAATGACTCAAGAAAGATGAAAATATATGGATGGGTTAAGATATTCTAAACAAATACTAATAACAACCATATTGATAGCAAAAGCTATTATAACATATTATTATTAGACAAAATAGAATTCAAGACTAAAACTATTTAAAAGGAAAAAGCAATATGTACTGTTACTGAAAAACCCAATCACTATATTGTGTTTCATGTCTATGAGCTTTTTCTTTCTTAAAAATTTTCTTAATCCCTCCACCACCCCCCCAGCCCCACATCAGCTCTTTCCTCAACATTTCTGTTTATTCAATCAATAACCCACATCTCTTTTGAAACATGTGACACCTACTAAATGTCCTTTGAATTAGTGTTCTGGAAAACATATTTTTTAATTATGCTGGTCTGTAGTATGGTGGATTCATTGATACAATATCAACAATTTTGGGGTACAATTTCCTAGCAGCTATCCTAAAACTATTGAGTGGCAAGTCCGGTATTTTGGGATCTGTCATTCAGCAGAGTCATAGAAATGAATCATGCTGAATTAGATGGCTTCAAGTTCTCATGTCCCTGTAAACTACACCTTAATAACATGGTATAATTAGATAGGCCCTCTAATTGTAAGAGATAGTAAAGAGGTTTCATGATTCATCTTCAGACACCTGTGGTCAAGTGTAGGGTATCTATAGACTTGCCATATCTACTTCTACTCTGATCAAAGTCTTTCAATATCCACTTATTCTCAAAAAGGTAAGTTGAAGATGGCGGAAGAATGGCTAAGGAAGATGAAGCCATTGGGGAGGAAAGCCCACCCCACACAGATTGTGTATTAGTCTGACGTCAGGTTGAATTACCTGATCAATAGTGACTGACGGAGATCCCTTAATTCTGCCTGTCAGTTAATTAACAGGAAATACCTTAGTTGTACCATACTATATTAAAAATTGTAAATAGCATAGATGAATCTTCTTTTCACTTCACTTACTACTTACGTGTGGATGTAAAAGGGGCCACAAACTAGCCCTGACGAGCTCAGGGGAGGCCCGCATGGTGGTGGCCTTACACACCCAGAGATCAAAGCCACCATGCGGGATGGTTTGACTGTAAAAATTCCTAACTAAAAGCAGTTCATGTTGCATAGTTGGGTCCTAGTCCTGTAACTTCCTTCACAAAGGTCAGTCTACCTTTGATATTGTCTATTGTCTTTGTGCATCTAAGATAACATACCTTTGAAATGTCAGAGCAATTTTCTTTTCCAGACCCCTCAAGGCACAGCTATGGGCGCCAGAGCATGATGAGGCTATATTTTTATCTTGTTACCCACATACCATCTCCATGTGCTATAAATGTTTATTGTTAGCTATCCTATACCCACCAATGTGAAAGAGGTATGAGTGTGTCCTTTTTACTCTTTATGAATTTTAGAGGTTTCCTCCTTTTGGTACCACAAAGGGGACCTGGTTCTAAGCAGGTCTGCCTAGGGCCAGCCGGTAGTGTGTTGTTCTTGACTTTGTGCAGGAAAGATTTCGCAACACGAGTCCAGGTGATTATGCGGGAATGTTTATTGAAGCCGGGGACAGTAAAACAAGGAATGTCTTAGTACAGAAGACGCAACAGGAGAGACCTAGGCTGGGCTGCTTTAGCTCACTGGGAAGTTGAAGAAAAGACGGCTTGGAGACAGGTTCAGGGGATGAGCCCAGGATGAGCTACTGCTGCTCATTGTCCCCCTGGTTGCCAGTCTGGTGGGGATCCTTAGAGTTTAGGAGATGCACACCTGTGGGGGAAGAAGAGGGGGAAGGGAAAGGCATGGGTGTGCTCAGTGCTTCAGGGAGGGACAGAAAGTGCTCTGCTTCTGTTTTGAAGGTTGTTATCTCTTTCTTGCAGGGAGCAATCTTAGTGGACAGTGGTCAGTGCCAGGGTCGGGGGTCGTTAGTCATTGCAGCTGATCCTGGCATCACCCTCCTGGTTTTGCTGCTTTTCTGGGCCTGGAGATGAAACACAACTGAGGCCTAGTTGTTATCTCTAGGGAGGTGATGTATCTGGATGTAAAATGCTCCACCACTGTGTTCAGATGTCTGTCTCAGTTTCCCCATTCCACTTGCAAGGAATTTTCCTAGCTTCTTCCTATCCTGCTTCACTTTGATTCTAATGTGTAAAACTGCCAACAAATGGTAAAATGGCCATTTTCTGGAGCATTTTTTCAATTTCTTAAGATGGTGCTTCCTGGAAATTGTCATCAGTTTGGTTCAAATAAATCCTTGTAAGAATTTTTCTAAGGCTGGTGTTCTTTTAGTGACATGTCTTCAATTCTTTTCTATGCTATAATATATTTTATAATATAATATAATATTTCTATATTTTGTTATAAAGATTTAAAGTTAAGTTGGGGTTTATTTTATTAATTTTATATTTTTATTGCTTCCTTTCATAACAAGGAATTCAAACTCTAAGAAACATGTAAAGTGAAAAGTAAGTGCTCACCCATCCCTTTACCCTGCTATTCAAGAGCAATCAGTGTTAACAGTTCCATGTGTAAATGTTAGGTCTAGCTAAACACACATATCTATCTTTATACATTTATCCACATGTGCTATTTACTTTCACGAAAAATATTTTTATTACCAATTGTATGTTCATAGAACTTACTTTTTTCCTCCTTCATAATGTTTTAACACTATTTCATTTTGGTCTATAGAGATTTACATATGCATTTTATAGCTGCTTAGTAGTCCAATATACATGTATATCAAAATTTATTTTACCAGTCCCCAGTATATGGATAATTATATTATTACATATGTTTTTTCTTTACAAACAGCGTGCAATGACCATCATTTAACAATGCGGTCACATCTTAATTCTAGTCAACAGTAAGGCAACAGTCCCTAGAAATAAAATCAACTTGTAAATTTATTAAATAAAGATACTTGGTTCACCATGCGCAATATTGTTCCTTGGAAATTTCTAAGTGATGAGAGCAATAGAGGTGTCTTTTGTTATGGGAATGAGGTGGCTCTTGGAAGCACCTAAGGATGGGGGCTTGTGGCCAGGAGAGCCAACCTCGTGATTAGAGGGTTGACACTTTCAGTTCTATGTCCCAGTCTCCTGGGAGGGGAGAGGAGCTGGAGATTGAGGTCAGTCACCAATAGGCAATGATTTAACCAGTCATGCCTATGTAATGAAAACCTATAAAACCTCCCAAAGAAGAGGGCTCAGGGAGTTTCCATGTTGGTAAACACGTGCAGATTGGGGGAAAGTATTGTGCTGGGAAAGAGAACACGGAAACTCCACACCCTTTCCCATCCCTTGCCATACACATCTCTTCCATTTGCCTGTTCCTGAATTATTTATCCTTTTGTAATTAATTGGTAATCTACTAAGTAACATGTTTCTCTGAGTTCTGTGAGGCACTGTAGCAAATTAATTGAACTTGAGTGGGGAGGTCATGGAAACCTCCAATGTATAACTTGATCAGACAGAAGCACAGGTGAAACCCTGTACTTGTGATGGGCATCTGAAAATGGGGGAAGGGGTGAGTAGTCTTTTAGGAAAGAACCCTGAACCTGTGGAATCTGATGCTATCTCTAGTTAGTATCAGAACTGAGTCGAATCCTTGGACACTGTGCTGGTGTCCCAGAGCTGCTTGTTGAAGCCGTAAGAGACCCGCCCCACAACAGTGGAACTGGGTACAGAACAGCTTTATACCACGTGTCGTGTCTGTACAGTCATACATATGTATAAACATGTAATGGACACACAGATGTATAGTGCATTTGTATGCATACATAGTTATAGTTTTTTACATAATTTACAGTGCTTTGACTATGTAAAAAAGAGAATATGTGGTTGAATTCCTCCACATGTGGTTAAAATCTCCACAGTGTGGAGATTTTATTACACATGTGTCTTTGTACACTTGTACAAGAACTCAAGATACTTTGTATAATTTCTAGCCAGGTTGATTTTTATTAAGATATAAATTTAATTATGTCTCTTCCTTGCCTAAAACTCTTCTTTGGCTTTCAGATGAACTTGTGCAGTATCCCACATCTCGGACGTGGTCCGCATGGCGAGGCTCTAATCCTGCTGCCCTCCTCTCCAGCCTTATCCGTGACACTCTCGCCATGACACCCTGGTCTCCTTCACTTTATTGACTGTGCCTTTGCATATGCTCTTCGCTTTGCCTGGGAGATTCTTCTTTCCACTGATCCTTGGATATTCCTTCATGACCCCACAGGTAGTGTGGGGGAGGATCAAACTTTTCTCTGCCCTCAAGTTTCTTCTGGCTGGCCTAATAATCAAGTAGACATGAGACAGATTAACTAGTGAAAATAACCAAATTTAGTACATACATGTGTATGGAAACCCCACATGTGTGGGAGAGCAAAGACTCCACATACATGAAGTTTCATAGATAGAAAGGGAACATGGACTTATAACACATCCTAAACTAGAGACAAGTTAAGGCACCTTGGGGGCTTCCAAAGGTCATTGCAGGATGATAAGAAGAGGAGACCTTAAGTTATCTCTATGGACAAGGCTTCTAATTCAAAATGTGCTAGGTAGTTAAAGGGGGCAAGGTCAGAAGTTTCTTTTGAGCCTGCAGCTAAAGTTACCTTTAGCTCAAGACAATCTGCACATCACAGAGGCACATCTTGGGGCCCACACTACCTCCTTTATTAGTTCTCATATCAACCACAGTTTTTCTATTAGTATATTTGTCATAATTTTAAGACTATGTGTATTTGTTAATTTAGTCAACAACCAGTATAATTTCTTCCATTAGAAGGTAAGCTTTGGCCACCACATCCTCGGCCCCTAGCACATAATTGGTATTTAATAAATAGTGATACTAATAATTAAGCAAAACTTGCAAAGCATTTCATGAAACTGCTCTGAGTGTGATTATCTATGAATGTATTTAACCTTCACTATAGCCCTAAATTGGTGTCACTGTTATCCCCATTTTACTGATAAGAAAGTGGAAGCATGGAAATGGTTAAATCACCTGAGGAAAGTCATACAGCTGCTAAGTGGCAGAACTGGGTCTTGAGTATAGGGAATCTGGCTCCAGCATCTGTGCTTTGAACCACCACAGTCTATCTCAGTGTTTTCAATAGGAGAGCTTTAACACATGTTAAAAAAATAAACTAGAAAAAAAGAACAGCAACTGCCAATGGTTATTTACTTGTATAAGACATGTTTGGGCTTATTTTTGAGATAGTTTACCACTGATTGTTAACGTCATCATGTTTAATAAACATAAAACAGTAAAAATGTTAAAAAGTAATATGGGTTTATTAATTATCAGGGAAAATATAAGCTAAAAAATTAAAAGATCTAAGAAAATGATTATTTATAGAATCATTTTGCAATACCAGATTTCCCTCCAAAAAGTTATATTGATTTTTTAAAAATTCTCCCTAGTACATTAAAGTGCCTTTACTCCACATTCTCCCAATATGGTAACATATGCATTTTTGTAAAATGAATTTTTACATTTTTGTCACCCTAATGTGTGTTTCAAAGGAAGATGATAGCCTTTGGTTAAATAAAAATTGAGCACATGTGTTTACCTGGCAAGTGCTCTTTTGCTAAAAGCTTGCTATTTAACAAACTGCATATAAATCATCTCACTGAGGCTTTACAACAGTGTGTACATGTGGGAGGGTGGGTGCAACACTGAACAATTCTAGGGTTCTATTCACCCAGCACTTAGTGTGTTCTTAGTTATAGGTTAGTTGCAGTACTTGATAATAAAGACATATACTATTTGGTTTCTGCCCTTAAGGATCATGTAATTCAGTAAAATATGCTAGACTAACACTTATAAATTAAAGGTGAATAGTGTAAAACAACAAGTGATTCAGCACTAAACTCCGCACTGCAGACCACAAATGACATATGAACGATGTGTCTTGATATATGCAGGGCACTACGAGATGCCTTCAGGGGAGCCAAGAGAGGAGAGGGAAGAGGTTTGTCATCAGAAAAGCAATAGGCAGATAGAAGTCAGTGATGGCGGCAGATGCAAAGTTTGATTAGACCTTGAAGAATGACTCAAATTTAAATAGATCAGGGTGTGGTTCTTCCAACAAGGGCCACAGCATGAGTGAAGTTATAAGGTTCAGAATGAATGGAACCTATTTCGGGGACTGGCATTTTCTTTCATTATGAAAAATGATCCCACAAATAAAATTGCCTTGCTTTATCAGAAAATTTAATAGATAGCTGGAACTAATTAATGAAACACCATGTAACTGCTACGTGGTATAGCAACCAGGAATCATACAGCAATATTCACTAATTTAATTTAAACTCTCTTTCAAGGATGAGAAGAACTGAACTCTGAAGGACTCCTCGATATGATTCCGCTTGACCTTGACAACATCCTCATGTTCTGCTCCCCCGAAACATATGGCACATATTTATAGGGCTCCATATGAGGACTTACATAAATTAAGCCTATAGAATTGTCCTTAAGAAAGTAAAATAAGCACTTGGCTCTGAAAACCAAAAGAAGTTTCTAAATTCCACTTGCGTGAGTGCAATTATATACCACAAACTTAGAATCCTGATAGATGAATTCCGTAATCGGAAAAACAGCTAATAAGTCTTTTTTAACAATTTTGATTTTTTTTTCAGGATTTGAGTTTGGAAGTGGAGGGGATCCTCCTTTTAAAAACTTGCTACCTAAATGATGGGCAATTTTCTTAACTTCTTACGTACAGTGAGGATAATAATACAATCTGCCCTGTAGAGTTAACAAATTAGAGAGTACTTGTGTATAAAGCTTTCCACAATGACCACATATACTAGACAACAACTGAAAGGCACTTATTGTTGTTACTATTTTTCTTCTTCAGACTAGATTAAATAAATCTGAGAGAACAAGGTAAGCCATTAGGGAAAAGGGTAGTGTCATAAGTAGTTTACAGATAGCTGCTCACTTTTGGGCTGAAAAGTAGTGTTTCACTCACTTTTCATGCAAAGGCTGAGTCTATATAGTGCTTGTAAAAACTAAAGGATTTTTAATAAAATATAATATCTTGTTAATATTAAAATGTACACTTTAATTTCAGCTATCAGTTCAACCATAATTTGAAATAATAGGCTTTGATGTGGTGTTACCGGTGTAAAAGAGTAATAGAAAACCCCAGGCCTTTCAGACCCCTAGGGTGGTGACAGTAAGATCAAGTTGTTATCATGAACTCTGCTTGGGGAAAAATAGGCAAGTTATTTTGAAATTCTCTAAACTGGTGCTCTTTAAGCAAGTCTTTGGGCTGTTGTCCTTGAGTAATGGATTTGCTTTTAGCTTGTTTTCGAAACTATTGTTCTCTGAGGGCTCTCTGTGATTAGCACGAGTCGGACACTTAAAGTATTTTTTATTAGGAAGAGTTCGTTGGGTCTCCTACACTTTGCATCTTCAAATGTATCTCTGAATGGCCACCTGAGAAAGCCTTTAGCAGAAACACTTGCTAATGGATTTTCTCTTATTGTAGGTTTACTTCTAATGCAGCAATAATCATGTATATTTCCAAAGTGCTTTTTATCCCCCAATAGAGCAGATTTCTTTATAAACTAAATGTAATTCTGCAATCACTTGCCCCATCGCAGCTCCGCAGCGTCTGTGGTGCAGGACCAGGGCTGCCCAAGGAGGATTCTGAGAGGGCTGCAGGACGAGGCACGGCCGGGAGGGCCATGGGATCGTTCTCTGTGGGAAATGCTATAGAAACATAAATGTCACATTGTTGTTTTCCTTTCCTTTCCTGATTTTGAAGACCACACATTAGTTTCGCCTGTTTTTAAATTTTTGCAAAAATTCAATCACATACTATTCATTGTTTTGTGTCAGGTTCTTTTCCTTAAAGTCATGTTTGAGATTCACCCAGGTTTTGGATAAAGTGATAGTTCATTCATTGATACTTGTTAATAGTGTTATATTGTATGAATATATATTCATTTCACTCATATACACAGAAACACACACACTTTCTATTTACTAAGGGTGTATGTAAACCATAATGGCATTTAACTTAAACACTTAAAATAATTTTTATGTTAACCAAAAGGTGGTAAAGTTAACTCTATGCATGTTTTTAAAATGGATGTCCTATATTGCAGAATCTCTGCAAACTTGGGCACTTCATAACCAGATTGGGCAGGTTATTCTATCACAAAGGATTTTTCTTTCCATGTTTGATTTTATGGTGTAACTACTTCACATAAGTTGTGCCTCAGTTTTCCTATACACCTTACCTCTATATGCAAAGCATGTGAGATGTTTAATATAAGTTAAAAGTAGAAATAATGTACAAATACCAGAACAATGTCCCAAGCAACTATTTGCTTAGGAACAAAGCAGAAAATAAGATACTGACTGTTAGAAATGCACAAGAGATAGAGACGGGGGAGCTGAAGGATCTGATCCAAGTGCCTTTATTTGACACTGCACTTACAGGGGGCTGAATCTGGGCAGACTGCAGCCACCAAGGAAAGCAAGAGTGGGGTTTTTAAAAGAAAAAGTGCAGGGTCCTGGGGGAATAAGGGAGGGGTTAGTCTCTTGTTCTTCTGGACTGTTGCCTCAGGGTTTCAGAATGTGAGTCAGGACAGTGGGTTAGGTAAAGGGCCCCAGGCTGTTCCCAGGTGCAGGAAGGTCAGTCTGACCACTGGCCATTGTAGCTGGTGCCTGATATCTCTTGTGCAAGATGGGAGAGAGTTTCGATGGAGCCTCAAGCTATCAAGCCAGTTGAGATAACGGAGTCATGAGCAGTCCAGTGGGTCAGAAAACTGGCCTGATCCTTTCATCCCAGGCTGCTTTTTATTATTTTTGTAAAGCTGCGGGTAAATGGGTGAAGATTGGTCTTCTGGAGCTGCTTCTGGCTGGGAAGGGTCACAGAGCTGCCCCTAAACCATATCTATGAGCTGGGCTTGCGCTTGCGCTTACTCAGGTTGCTAGTCCTGTAGGACAAGTACCACTCCGACTTGTTTTTTGAACTGCTCCTGCCTGGAAGATATACACTTTACAAGCAGGTTGAAGATACATGTTCTGAGCAAAGGAGTAGGAGTATTGAGACTAGGGGTCCCAGGAAAGGCAGTAGCCAGGTCATGCTAGAGAGCCAGGAACTAGGATTTATGGAGGGATTCCGATTTTTTATTTTAGATGCAGACTCCAGTATACCCTGAATGTTTTGTTGGACCTGGCCTGATTTGTTAACATAGGAGCAGCCCTGTTTTTTGAGATACAGACATGTCTCCACTTCTGATGCTGTGAGTGGGTCTAGGGCTCTTCGGTTTTGAAGGTTTACCCCTGCTAGGGAGTCTAGCTGCTCCTGGAGTGCAACTAGGGTTTCCCCAGTCTTGGTCAGTGCCTCTGCTGTTTCTAGAGATGATTGGTGATGAATGCCTGGGGAGGTGCCACTTGCCTCAGCCCCAGCTGGGAAGAGAACTCCTAGCAATGCTATTATGGGGATCAATGGGTTGCCCCTTTTGAATAAGTGTCTCTGTCCCCTAAGGGGAAAGGGAAGTATGGCATTCTCCCATGCAATTGATACGTCAGGGAGAATGTATCTCAAGAAGACCCCTGTCCATTTTGGGGGCAGGGCCCAATAGGCCTGTCATTTGCAAATTCATCTACCCCCAAAGACTGGTGGATTTCTGCAGAAACTTGGTGTTCTGCCAGCAGAGCAGGCTGGGTTTCTATTGAAATATATCGTCCGTTAACACGTGGGTTAGTCCTAGGGTATCTGGTGCCCCAGTATTCAAGTCTTTGTGCTGCTAGGGATGCTGCGACTAGGGGGTTGGTGATGGGATTTTGGAAGGGTTTGTCTATAAATTCAGAATAAATGTGTCCCTGCTTTTCCCATAATGAACTGCCACAGTACGATCTCGGTACATGGGGAGACAATCCTGGTCTTCTTGGGAAAGAAGGTTGAGAAAGTTAATTCTTCTAGCTGGCCTGCCTTTGCAGTAGGTAGGTGTCTGTGTTGGGATTGTGCTGGTGAGAGCTTCAGGTTTTGGTAGGCAAATATGTAAGAAAGCAGTTTTGTCTCCCACATTTTGGATTCTAGCTTTTCCAAGGGTTGGTGCCTGAGTTGGGGAGAGTCTCCAGATGTTTGAGAGGTTGTTGTGGGATTGTGAAGCTCCATTGGCACTGGCACCCCTCTGAATTATGATGCAGAAGGGGCAGGTGGCTTGCAGATAAGTAATGAGGTGAGAGAATAGGGGGCCCTGAGGAGATTGCCAGTTGTGAGTGGAGAAGGTTTCTGCTAGTTTATTGTGATAGTCATTGGTAACCTGAGGCCCCCAAGGATTTGTGTGGGTGATTTTGGAGTCAAGATTGCAAGAGACATTACCCCATTGGCCTGGTGGTAGAGGTTGGACATACCCCCAGCTACAGGTGGAAAGGCAAAGCCAACAGGAGTAATTTAACTTTAGGGAGTGGGCTATATGGGCCGCTAGATTGTAGGAGGTTTCTGGCCCAGGCAAGGCTGACCAAGGGGTGGGGTGGGGGAGGGAGTGGAAGTAAGAGTAGGAGAGTGCTAATTAGGGTTAATCTAGCTCAAGACATGCAGAAACTAGTTCCCAGGAATAGTCCTGGAACCCCCCTGGAGGTAAGTGTCCCATAGTATTTGGAGTATGTCATGTTGAGTGGAGTGCTCAGTGGCTGCATCAGTTATGATGCTTATGCAGAGACCATAAAAGACCTGGGTGCTAACTGGTAGGGAATCCTTACTCTTCAAGGAAGGGTCAGGGGTATGGATTATTTGGGGCTGTTGGGGAAGGAGGATGGAATAATGCAAAAAGCTTGTAGGAGAGCAAGGAGAGTTATAATAATGGCAGTGAGCAACAGGATAAGAAAAAGGAGATGCTCGAGAACCCCCACACTACTCATGTCGCAGGACACATTCTGCTCGGGTTCCTAAGGAGGGTGAGGGGACTCAGTGGTTATGGGAGGATGGGGGGGTCTCTTATGACCTTGTTGTCTTCTTCCTGGATCCTAGTTAGCTGCAAATGGGTGGGTATTAGGACCTCTCATCAATACCAAGGTAGATAGTCTTTGGAGAAGCCTTGGGTTCAGGCTGGGAATTCTTCTCTAGCCTGGAGGAATGCATCCATTGAGACAGTTCATGAAGTTGGGCAGCCATGGGTGTGGTGAGGATGACCTGGTAGGGTCCTTCCCAGCAAAGGGCTAGAGTCCCTTGTGCTTCTGAGAGTGTCTTTAGCAGCACCTAGTCCCCCGGTTCTAGGGGGAGGGTGCTAGGGTGCCTTCTGCTGGTTTAGGGAGAACCTCGTTGGCGTGTTCCCAAAGGAGCTGCCTGGTTAGGGCAAGAGTGGGGAGGTAGTCTTCATGAGGGAAGTGGGAATTTGGAAAATTAATGAGTAGGAAGGGTCTGCTCTACGTAAGTTCAAAGGGGTAAGGAAGGTGGGCACCCATGGAGTGGCTTGGATTCTGGTCAGTGCTTGGTGGAGAAGGGAAATCCAGTCCATCCAAAGTTCTAGAGATAGTTTAGTGAGTTGTGTTTTTAGGATGAAATTGGCTTTTTCTATTTTACCAGAAAATTGGGGGCAGTATGGAATGTGAGGTTTCCACTGTATATTTAGTGTGGTAGCTATTTCCTGTGTGATTTGGGATATAAAGACAGGACCATTATCAGATTATAGGGATGTAGGGAGTCCAAAGCAGGGAACAATGTGGTCCAGTAGGACGCAGGTTACCTCAGCTGCTTTTTCTGAGGTGGTAGGAAAGGCTTCTACCCACCCCAAGAAGGCATCCACTAGGGTTAGGAGGTATTTGTGTTTTTTAATGGGGAGCATATGAGTAAAATCAATTTGCCAGTCTTGCCCAGGAATCTGTCCTCTAAGTTGGTGGGTGGGGAATGAGGGTGGAGGTCTAATCTCTCCTTGTGGGGAAGCCTGGTTGCAAAGGTTTCACTGCTGGATGATGCCCTTCAGCATGGAGGCCGGGTGAGGGCAGATGACCAAAGGGGTGAGGAATTTTAATAGTGGCCTAAATCCTATATGTTGGACCTTATGCAATTGTTTTAAGATTTGTTCCTTCTGTTTATTAGGGAGATTAGTTGTCCTGCAGATGTAAGCCAAGCCCCTTCCCACACCACCCCCCGTTGTATTAGTGACAGGATTTCTTCAGTTGTATACTGAGGAATAATAGAGGAAATGGCTAAGAGTGGACACTCTGGAGTCTCTATGGCTGCAACTTTTTTGCTCTGTCAGTCAGCTTTTTCATTTCCTAGCGTGATATTTGAGGGTGTGCCTTGATGGCCTCAGCAATGGGTAACTTCTGTTTGGGTGACCTCTTGTTCCTTTTGTAAAAATTTGGAGATCAGGTCAGCATTTGTAATGCAGCATCCCTGGGTCATGAGAAACCCCCTTTCTGCCCAGATTGCTGCGTGTGAGTGTGAGGTGTGGTAGGCATTGGGGAATCAGTGGAAATGTTGATTCATTTGTTTTGCTAGGACTTGTATTAATGCAATAAGTTCAGTCCATTGGGATGAGGTTCCGAGAGGGAGAGGACTGCATTCTATGACCTGGGTATGAGTGACTATTGTGTATCCTGCTTTCCTTTTCCCACTAGTGACATAAGAGCGGCCATCAATGAACCAGGTATTATCTGGGTTGGGCAGGGGTGTTTCAGAGATGTGAGGAAAGGGAGAAAGGAGATTAGTAGAACTTGAAAGTATGAGTGGGGATTGTGTTGGGGGTTAGGTAAGGGGAGGAGAGTAGCCGAGTTGATTTTGGTATACCTCAAGATTGTTGTGTGAGGGGTTTGCAGTAGAATACGGAATGTTGGCTGGAGTCGGGTGAGGTGGAGAAATTTTTTGCCTGATTGGGAATTAGATCAGAAATAACATGAGGAGAATATACAGTTATTGGTTGAGAGTAGGTCAACTTTTGTGCCTCAAGGGTGAGGGCCGTTGCTGCGGCTAATGCTCTGAGGCAAGTGGGCCACACTCGGGCTGTGGGGTCTAGTTGTTTGGATAAATAGGCTATCATCTTTAGGTCTGGGCCTGACTTCTGTCCTTAGAGACCTAGAGCAATGGCCTGTCTTTGGCTGTGTATAGGCTGAAGGTTTTATTGAGGTTGGCGATGGCCAGAGCAGGGGCTTTGGTGAGAGGTTCCTTTAGCTCCTGAAAGGTTCATTTGATGGGCTTCTCCGGCTATAGTGGTTCCTGTAAGGGTCCTTCTATTGGCTCATATCATGGCTTGGCCAGAATGCCAGAGCTTGGAGTCCAGTTTCTAAAGTATCCAGTCAGGCCCAGGAAGGATAGGAGGTCTTGTTGAGTAGAAGGGATTGGCATTGAAGCTATTAGTGGTCATCTATCTGGTGTCATTCCCTTCTCAGTGGATGTTAAGGTAATACATAGGTAGGTGACTGATGTCTGTGATATTTGAGTCTTTTGGGCTGAGACTTGATATCCTAGTTGTTCTAGATAGTTTAGGAGTTTAGTGGCATTTTGTTGAGAGTCTGGAAAGGATGGACTGCATAGTAGGAGGTCATATACATCTTTAAGGAGAGTAGAGAGGGAGTGATCAACATTGTGCAGGTCATGCACTAATCCTTGTCCAAGCAGGTGGGGACTGCCTTGGAACCTTTGGGGAAGGATGGTCCAGGTTAACTGATAGTGATGTGTGTATGGGTCCGTCCAGGTGGAGGCAAATAAATAGGTCTTGGGAGTTGGGGTGTATGGGGATGGTAAAGAAGGCATTCTTAAGGTCTAGAAGAGAGCAGTGGGTGGTAGAGGGTGGTATGAGGGAGAGAATAGTGAAGGGGTTCGGGACTATTGGATATATAGGAATTACATTCTGGTTAATGATTTGTAGGTCTGGATTACGCGGTAAGTTTCACCAGGTTTTTCTTTACCAGTAAAATTGGGGTGTTATATGGGGAATTAGTCAGCCATAGAAGTCCTACTTGCAAGAGGAGAGTAATTGCAGGTTTAATTTCTTGCGGTGCTTTGAGGGCTTGGGTATTGGGACTTGGCTGGATGTTGGGTCAGATTCCTGACACGTATTGTGACTGGTTCATGGTGGCTGGCAATGACTGGGGTTTCAGTGTTCCATACCTCCTGGTTAACAAAGCAGGAGGGAAAGGGGGGGCAGTGAGCTAGGGGTGCATCTGTTGGAGCAAGAAGGAAAATACCCTGTGAGTTTCAAGGAGAAAGAATGAGTAGTTGGGCCTTAAGCCTGGTGAGAATGTCTCTTCCAAGAACTGGTGTAAGGCAGTGAGGGAGGACCAGGAATGAGTGAGTAAATAAGTGGTCCTCTAGTGAACAGGGTAGGAGAGGGGTGGCTAATGATTGTAAGACTATGCCATCGAGTCCTACTGTTCAGACTGTGGAATGGATTGTTGGCCTGGAGTATTCAGGGAGAGCAGAGGAAGTAGCCCTTATGTCAATGAGAAAAGAGATTGGCTTACCTGCTACTGATAGAGTTACCCAAGGTTTTGTCCTATTGATTAAGTGGGGCCATATGTGGTTCCCAGGCACCATCAGTCTTCTGCTGCTAACCCCAGAAGGTATGGGAGTTCAAAACCAAGGGTCCGATCTGAGTGGGTAACCAATACCCCCTTGCCTTGATAGGCCCAGGGGCAGTTGGACTTCCAATGGACAGCCCTGGAGCAGCTTAGGGGTCTGGACAATGGCCCAAGGCCCAGTTTTCCTGAACTTGAAACAGGTTCCCAGAAAGTCTTTCCCTTTTGTCTGGGGAAATCTTGGGTGTTTTTTAATGCTAAGGCAAGTAGCTGGTAGGCCTGGTTATGGTACTTGGCCTTAGCTTCCTCCTTTTGCCTTTCCTGCTGGGCTTTTTCCTCCTCTCTGGTGTTGAAAACCCTAAAGGCTAGATCAACTAGCTCATCTTGGCTAGTTTGAGGGCCTGCCTCTAATTTTTGGAGCTTTTCGTGTATGTCTGGAGCTGATTGGGAGATAAAATGCATATGAAGAATAGAGTGCCAGCCAGGGGTTCTGGGTTCAGATTAGTAAATGTTGGAGGGTTTCCCATAGTCTAGCAAGAAAGGCAGTGAGATTCGTGTCTGCCCCCTGGGAGATTTCTTTTAGTCTGTCATAGCTGACTGCCTGGTGTGTGGCAGCCTGCAGTCCCGCCCTGAGGCAAGTTATCCTGTGATTGCAGGTGTGCAGACCTGGTTTCCCGTCTTAGTAGTCCCAGTTAGGGTCTTCACAGGGAATAGTAGTAGCTCCTACTGGGCCATTGGTGGGGTGTCGCCTGTTTACGGTGTCAGTGTGAGCCTGGGCTGCCAGCCAAGTACATTCTTTCTCAGGGGACAGACGGGTGGAGAGTATGACATAAAGGTCTTGCCAAGTGAGATTGTAGGAGATAGTCAGATACTGAAATTCTTTGAGAAAATGGGTGGGGTCAGAGGAAAGGATCCTAGGTGTTGTTCAATTTGGGAGAGATTAGAAAGGGAGAAGGGGATGTGGACTTGGATGGGCCCTTCTGCTCCTGCCACCTCCTGGAGGGGTAAGACAGGCTGAGGCCTGTTGGACCTGGTCCTTCAAGGGGAGGGAGGTGGGGGATCTGAAATGGAGTCAGGAGAGATAGGGGATTTATAGTCTGTAGTCCTGGCCCTGGCCTGGCCAGGGGGAGAAGAGGGGATGCATAGGGCAGGGGAAGAGAGTCCTAGGAGGGACCAAAAGGTGTTTCTTCTGGGGCACTGGGAATATGTTGTTTGGGAGGGGAGAGTAGAGGAGAAGGATTTGGTAGGTGGAACAGGTCCAACATAGGGAGGGGCACCTGCACAGTTCAAAGAAGGCCTGGATATATGGGACCTCATTCCACCTGCTGAGACACTGACAGAAATTGTCAAGGTCTGTGAGGATTTGAGGGTCAAGTGTCCAGTTTTCTGGACAGATGGACCCATTATCCAGCGTATACTGCAGCCAAGAAGTGTTAGAGAAGAAAATAAGTCTCTTGGGTTTTAAGTCCATTTCTAGGCCCACGTCTTTTAGACTTCTGAGGAAACACCCCAAGGGGGTGTTGTGGGGAGGCAGTGATTAACCTCTGCTCATTTTGAAAAATAAGATTGAGGAGGGCGAAAAGGGTAAGCCTAGTCTCCCTACCCTTGGACAAACAAGGAGGCGACCCACCCTGAGTGTC
Organism: Trachops cirrhosus; assembly: GCA_028533065.1. Taxonomy (NCBI): domain Eukaryota; kingdom Metazoa; phylum Chordata; class Mammalia; order Chiroptera; family Phyllostomidae; genus Trachops; species Trachops cirrhosus. The sequence continues at coordinate 119,632,386 of CM052540.1, read as the reverse complement.
TTAGGGTCATGACAGGGAAAGGAAGAAGAGGGAGGCATACCACCATCCTTTGCACTGCAGAGGGAGTGGGATGTTTCTGAGATGTTGTCCAGGACAGCAGCAGAACAGAGAAGGAGAGATGAGGCAGAGGGATATACTCCTTACCCTAGTTCATTTTGCCAGTGTGGATGCAAAGGTCAGGCAAGTGGGCTTCCCTGGTCATGGTCCTCCCGGGTTTCAGCACCAAAATGTTAGTAATGCATGAGAGATAGAGATGGGAGGAGCCAGATGATAAGTGCCTTTATTTGAAGCATCACTTACAGGTGGACTGAGTCTAGGTAGACTGCAGCAGTGGAGGGAGGCAACAATGGTTTTTTTTTTAAAAAAAGTGTGGGGTTGTGGTGGGAACAAGGGGGGTGGTTAGTCTCTTGTTCTTCTAGGTGGGTGCCTCGGGGGTTTCAGGATGTGAGTTAGGACAATGGGTTAGGTAAAGGGTGGGCTGTTCCCAGCTACAGGAGGGTCAGTCTGACCACAGGCCACTGTGGTTGGTGCCAGATGTCTATTGTGCAAGATGAGAGAGGGTTTTGATTAAGCCTCGAGCTATGAAGCCAGTGGAGATAACTGAGTCATGGGCAGTCTGGCGGGTCGGAATACTAGGCTGACCTTTTCACTGACATGCTTAAAAAAACATTGAAAATAAGAACTAAATAGTAACTTCATTTGACTGAGAAATGTCAGCCAAAATGAGAAAGAAACAAAAAGACCCTATGTGTATCTTGAGTAGTTAAGGTATATTTTTAGTTTAAGAACATTTTTTTTAATGTTCAATGAGACTTTATATGATGTAGTTTAAGGAAGGTTTATTTTATTTCCCACACTGCTAAAGTGCTGCCATTTGTCAGTTTTGCTTCTATGGTTATCATGTGAATGTTTATTTGATTCAGCCCATGCTCAGTCAGGAGAATGGGTATGCTGAGCTTTAAACAATCTAGAAAAATGAAAGGATGAACCAGGTGTCTAGCTAGGTTTGAACAGAATTTCTATGTAAATAAACACACATATTAAAAATGTATAATTCACAAGTATATCAGTCAATAGGTCATCAGCAGGAGCACATCTGTGTAACTACAAATTAAGTCAAGAAGCAGAACATCACTAGCCCCCCGGAAGCCTTTCTCACACCTCTCTCCTCACGTCATCCCCGTTCCTGCTCCTCTCCTGGTTGCTCAGAACATGTGTGAATCATGCCTGTTTTTAGCACTTTATAAAAATGGAGTCATGTACTGTGTATTATTTTGAATCAGGTTCCAGGTTTTGGATAGAGTTGTAATTAATGTGTTTACACTGATGAATAGCATTGTATCCTATGAATAGACCACAGTTTATTTACCCCTTCTACTGTTGGTAGATATTTAGCTTGTACCTAGTTTTTGCTATCACAAATATTATTACTCTAAACATTTCTTGTGCCTATCTTTTGATACACACATAGCTGAATTTCTCTTGGTCATGTAACTTGGAATAGAATTATTGGCCTTAGATTTTTTTTGTTGGTTTCTTTTTAAAAAAGATTTATTTATTCACTTTTAGAGAGAGGGGAAGAGAGAGAGAAAGAGGGAGAGCAATACTACGTGTGAGAGGAATACCTATGTGCCAGAGAAAAGAAACATTGATGGGTTGCCTCTTGCCTGCCCCAGCCTGGACAGCCTGCAACCCAGGCATGTGTCCTGGAAATGGAACCTGTGACCTTTTGCTTTGTTTTGCAGAGGATGTCCAAGCAACTGAGCCACACCAGTCACACCTCACCAGTAGTGTATGGGAGTCGCCATTGCTCCCCATGCTGACGAACACTTGATATTATGAGATATTTTAATTCTAGTCATTTTGGCTGAATAGCATCTCTCATTATAGTTGTATTTACATTTCCTAATTACTAACAAGGTTGTGTCTTTTTATATATTTATGGATCATATGGATATTGAGAATGATAAATTTTTGCTTATCTTTTGGTTATTGGTATCAATTTTATTCCATGTAGTTCTCAACTCCCTACCATGCTTTTCTCCATGCACACATAGACACACTGGAAATTAGCTAATTCTTCCTCTTCTATAGCATCTTATAGATGTATAATTAAACGATAGCAGCAGACAGTGTGGGAAATCTTAGGAAGTGGCTATGTCACCCATCACACTAGGTTCAATTACTCAGTAGCTGGCTACCAAAAGACAACTCCGAGATGATTCTAGGAGGGGTGGCACTTTATTGGTAGCAGGCAAGCAAGGAAACCAGTTGTGGGGTGGGAAAGTAACCTCCCTAAAGTGGCATCTTCAACAAAGGATCAGATTCCTCTTTAATCAGGGAAACCCTGAAAAAACATCAAGGTGAGTGTCGTCACATGCATAGGTAGGGGACATTCCTGCACATGTACGGTTAGAAAATGTGCCTATACATACATCACATGTTTAAAATGATGGAACAATCTCTGTCCCTGGGCTGAGATTTTAGTATCATAATGAGGGTATAATGAGAATAGTTCTTAAGGAGATCAGTAGAGGGTTCTCCAGGGCTCTTTGGCTGGTCTTGGAAGTCCAATCCAGATCAGTGCCCTTGTCCTGCAAATTACCCTAGGCTTGTTCCTGCAAAAACAATAACTTTGGCTGGGTGCTCATTTGGTTAGAGCATCGTCCTGGTATACCTAGGTTGCAGGTTCTGTTCCGGTCAGGGCACATATAAGAAACAACCAGTGAATACATAAATAAGCGGAACAACAAATTGATGTTTCTCTCTCTCTCTCTCTCTCCCCCCCCCACTCTCCCTTTCTCTCTCTCAAATCAATAAATAAAAAATTTAAAAAGAATAGCTCTGGAATTGTCAAAAGCTTCATCTTTATTATGGAATAAAGTTTAATGGTCTCGGCCCTTCCATTAACTTCTTAGAAAATTACAGGATATGATCACACAAACCTTATAACATCCAGGGTGAGCTAAGTGGTTTCTAGGTTAATTCAAGCAAAGTTAGAATTCTAAATAGAAGTTAGTCTAGGCTGCCTGCAAGCCTGTATATGTATAGGTTAGGTTCCAGCTATACCACAAACCACATTCTCATGTTACTGCTTGCCTAATGAGTCCCTCCTCTTGTAATAAGTGTTATAAAGAAAAATAAACTTGCTGTTTAAGAAGATACAGGTGGGGGAGGGTGCTATTTTAGATGGGTTCTCTAGGAAATACCTCTTTGAGGAGGTATTAGTTCAACAACAGATTTGAATGTAGTGAAGGAATTAACCAAGTGAAAATGGATTGGTTTGGGTTATACTCTGGACATGAGATAAGACTTATGTTTTTAAAAGATGACTCTGGTTGCTGGGTGAGAAAAAGACCTTAGGAGATGAAAGCGGAGGGGAAAGGACACCCCTTGGGAAGGAACGGCAGGTGAGTGATTGTGATGGCTCAATGGCAGTGGCAGTAGTGCAGGTGGTGGAAAGGGTCCAGGTTCCAGATACATCCTGAAGACAGACTCCTCGTGCTTACTGAGGGTGGGAAGTGGAGTTGGAGGGAAAGCGGGGAGACAAGGATGACTTTTATGTTTCAGCCTGGGCAAGTGGGTGACTATGGCTCTGATTTACTGACATGGGGAAAAATGGGCAAAGGATTTTCTGGAGGAGGGTAGGTTAAAGAGCTTCCTTTTGAAAACATTAGGTTTTAGATACTCTTAGACATCAAAGTGGAAGTATTGAGTAGACAGTTATGTATATGAGTCTAGAGTGTAGGCAGGAGGTTAGGGCCAAAATATAAATGTGGGAATCATTTAAGTTTAGTTGAAATCATGAAATTTGATAAAAAGGCTTGTATATGAATAAATATTGAAAAGAAGATAGGAAACTAAGGATTGAACCCTGGGACACTCCAATATTTAGATGTTGGGAGGAGGAAACATCAGAAAAACTAAATTTAGCAGCCCATCAAATTGGAAATGAAGTGAAGAAAATGTTGGTAAAAGAAGACAGCAAGTAGCTGTGTCAAATGTTGATGAAAGGTTGAGTAAAACGGGAATGAAAATTGAGCACAGTGTTTGGAGAGATGGACATCCTCCATGGCATCCTCAGGAGTGGTTTCAGGGAGTGGCGAGGACCACATTCGTATTGGAATGGGCTGATACTCAGAGAGACAGAGCCCTGGCTGGTGTGGCTCAGGGCACTGAGCGTCCGCCTGCGAACAGAAGGGTCGCAGTTCTGTTCTTGGTCAGGGCACATGGTGGGTTTCGGGCCAGGTCCGCGGTTCAGGGTGTGCAGGAGGCAGACAATCGATGTTTCTCTCCCTCTCTTTCTCCCTCCCATCCCCTCTTTCTAAAACTTAATGAAACTTTTAAAAATTTCAAAAAAGAGAGCAGCAGAAAAATGAGGTAGTAGCTGGAAGTTTTCATGGGGTCTATGCACTTTGTTAAATGAAAGAAATAACAAAATGTTTGTGTCCTGATGGGAATGTTACAGTAGAGAAGAAGAAGATGATAATTCCAGGAAACACAATGAAAGAAAACAAAATACAGATTTTTAAGAGAAACAGAATTAGGTAAGTTTGCTACAATGGACACTAGCCAAAAGGAAATGATACACAAAACTTTTACTATTGCAAATTAAGAAAATAGCTTTTCCCTCCTAGAAACATTATTTCCCATCGTGAGTCTTGTGTTGTCCTAATGGCCGTGTTTGTACATGTACATAAAAGAACAAAACCTCTAGACATTTATGATCAAGAGATTCTATACCCTGATTCAAACATTTACACGCATTGCCCATGGCTTGTTTTCTCACTACTTATCCATAAAACCAAAGATTTTCTAACAGCAGGATCACTATAATGAACATTCACCAGGCAAACCAGTGAAAGAAAGCAGTTGCAGCTAGCATTTCGGTATCACTTCTTTACAGCATGCAGCTGTGTCACTGGCTAACCGTCTCAGCTGTTTAGAGAACGGGAAGTTCGCTAATATTCGTTCCCAGTTGCTTTGTCAGGGACGTGCTAGTCAGGAACTTGTGTGTTGTGCGTGCATCCTCCTCTTTACTTCTGCAGTCTCTTCTGTTTGTGCATAGAATATTAAGAGATGTGTTTCCTGAGACTCTTAAGTTCTCCACCCACATATTTCATATACTTTCTGGGCTCTGTTGACAAGATAGGAAAGAAACAATGTAAGCAGCGGAGCTATTTCTTGTTCTATAAATAAAGACAATAAGTTTAATTTTGTACAAAAATGAAGAGGAGAAAGTATACAAAACAAAATGGCTTTTCCCAGCAGTGAATACAGCGTATATGATTAGATGTTCTTTTCAAGTATCAAACAATGGGTGGCAGCTATGTAGATGCACTTTTTGGATTTTTTCTTTTAAGAAAATAGCTCTGCTAAATGTTTATATTTTTTGCAGTTTTCCATTTATGACTCAGTGTATTCCTTATGCTTGGTGTCATGAATATAGTTTTTATACTTTACATTTTTAAACACTTATTTGTATTGTGTAGTGCTTTCTAGGTTTCAAAGCCTTTTTGAAAATCCTTGGTCTCATTTGAACTTTTCTGTGACCTGAGCACAGGGACTGCCTCTTCAACAGCTAGGGAACTGTTCGTAAAGCTTAGGGAAAGTAAGTAACTTGCTCGGAAGCTAAAGTGGGTCTGAAGCCCGGGCGTCTGGCCGCCAGCCTGGTGAGCTTCCGATCAACTGCCTCTCTAGCACATTCGCTTCCGTTTGAAGCTTATCACAGTTTCTGAAAATCAAACTTGATGTTTCCACTTGTGACCCCCTATGGCTTTGGCAGGATGATATTAAAATTTCATTTCTTTATAAACTTTGAAGAATTAAAAATGTACTTCATTTCACTATCAATACCCCTTTCAATAATGTGTTTGAAGATATGTGTTGGTGATGGATGTTAGTTAACTGGACTTACTGCGGTGGTTGTCTCACATCATATACAAAGACTCAATTATTAGGTGGTGCACTTGAAAGTAATGCAAGTTATTTATCACATTATCAGTTATATCTCCATAAAAATGTACTGTGCATTTAATATTGGGTATCAGCCAGGCGTTGTTCTAGCTTCTGGATACAAGATGGCAAAAAAGACAGGGTCTTGGCTTTCATGGGATCTGCAGTCTGATTGCAGAGCTTCTTTGGTGTAGGGTGAGTTACCAAGTGTCACCTTGTTGGGTCAGTAGCGGGGAGATTCCTAGTGAGCAGCCTTACTGAGGAAAGTTATTTGTACTGCATGCTTGAGGGCGTTGAGCTGACTGTCAGTGGTGCACAGGTGAAACCCTCTCGTCAGTTTTCTAGATGGCAACAATCACAGTAATTGGAACATGGCACCATTGATCTTCTTTGTGATTGATTTGGGTTGTTCCCTGGTAAAAGCCAACAATGGTAGGACTCTTGCAAAGCTTGAGGACCAACATTTGCTTAAAATAAAACCACATGAAAACAGTATTTTATTTACAGATTTTGCTAAGTCAGGTTATGGAGATGCTTATAAAATATTATGGAGTGTCAGGTCTGTTGGGAGAGCTATGTCATCATCCTCTCCATTTTAAAGTTGAAGGACTGAACCTTGGGGAGGGAGATTACACAATTTATCTAAGGGGTATCAGAACTAGAATCTGAACGTAGGAGGTCTAATTTTTTAGCTTCTGCTCTAACCACTATGCCATAATCCTCATGGCAAAGGGCCTGCCTCCTTGTGTTTTCACAGTTGTAATATCATTCCATACGCAGGCATTTCAGGAAGTATTCCAAAAGATAGGTGCCATCACTGGAAAGCCCAGAAAAATGAAACAGCTCCACATGTTGAAAGTCCAGTTTATTTCACAAAAATCTGTGATTGATACACCTGAAAACTAAAAATGACACCATTTGGAAGTTTTCATAATTACACATAGATGTGCTACTAACTTTTCCTTTCATTTTCTGACCGACTGGTTAGCATTAGTCAAATTCAACCTCTGCTTTTTGGTTTTTGTCTCTTCCCCCAAATTGTTCAGAGAGGATAAAATTTTGATTACAGGCTTTTACTTTGGAGGCTAAATTAAAATGTTGCAAAAATCTCTGTCAACCTTCTCTATATCCCTTTAAGCAATTCATTGATGAAAACAATGACTATCATGCTTTTTATGTGGAAGAATGAACAAGTTTGGCTTTGGTGAATTGTGTAAGGCACTTGGTCCATGTAACTCCATTCATGTTTTGGGCTTTTACTACCTTCTGAACAGGGGTTAACTGGCTTTCAATAATATGTTTTCTAATCAACCCCTGTAAAAGGACAGTTCTTGACAGAAAGTCAGCCAGGTTTAAAGATGCTTCATAAATCATGGAGAGAAAACCTTGTTGTATTTGTAGATCTTGAGCAAAAGTTCAGGAATATTTCTATTTGGTATGATCTTATTCAAGGTAAACTGTGCCAAAACAAGTACAAACTTAAAGGATTTAAATAACATGATTAACCAACATTGTTATATTTCACTATTCAAAATTAATAGGGAGGAAATAAATATTTTTCCAATGTATATATAAAGTATGCACAAAATTTAATTATATACTTGGCCTGCAAAAAGCTTTAACATTTTTTTCTCAAACTAGAAAACTTCTGGGACACATTGTGAATACAAAACCAAAATATTACATTTCAATGGTAAAACAAAATAATAAAAATCCACTCAGAATTGGGAAAACATTTTTTTCTAAATGACTCTTGAATCAAGAGGAAGTAACAGAGATTAGAATGCTTTAGAAATTAATGCAAATGAGCCCTCTTCATTGAGAAGTCTTCGTCATGTGATAGAGCTGCTCTGAGAGCCAGATTCATGACTTCAAACTTTTTTATTATTTTAATACAAATGGCTCAAACCTGTAGGAAAGTAGAAGAGAACAACCAAATAAATCACAAGTGAACACACGAGAGCAAGAAATTAATAAATATAAGGCAGAATTTGCTATATTTTATAAAATTTATCCCCAAAACATACAAAAGCCCTGGCCTTAATCAATAAAAAACAAACCTTTTTTTTTTTTTTTAAAACAAGGGTGCTTAATGGATAGGCTTGTCAGAGAAAATACCCTACACTCAGTTAAATTTGAATTTCAGATAAACAACACTCTTCTGATATATGGGACACACTTATGTTACAGGAGAAACTTCCAGAAACTCAGTTCTTCTTGTCAATGTAGTAAAGAATTATAGGCCAGTGAGCCTCCAAGCATGCAAGCAAAGTTTATTAATGCTAAATTCTAACAGGAAAGCAAAAGCAAAGGTGGCTAGAAGCCAGGTGGCCAGCAGAGAGGTGGCCAGGGGTCCCCCATGTGGCAAGAGAGCCATGAGGACAAGAGAAGAGGCCAAGAAAGAGCACTTTGTTCTGAGGACTTACATAGTTGGTGGGGTGAGGGAGAAGAAGTTACATATTGATTGACAGGTAAAGGTGGTGCCAGCTTTCCCCAGGGAGATGTATCTACCCAAACATAGGTATGGGTGGGGGTCTGTTAGCCCAAATCCTTATCTTGCTCCAGACTCTATTTGTTCATTTTGCATATGTGAAGGGAGGCAGGCAGGTAACCAAAGTTGTTTCATGGGCTTTTTCTTGGGGCACAGTGGACCCCCTCCCCTTCCTTTTCCAGGCCTTGGGATGAATACACAGTCTCAAGGTTTTCCTTTTCCCAGCTGGTGGAGATGATGCACACAGACTTTCAAGGGCTCCCCCTTCCTGCACTCTAATAGTTTCACTTGTTCAGGATGCCTGGCAGCATTATCAGACCATGCTCAGGACTACTGGGTCAGCAGGTGAGCTTTTGCTTCCAGCCTCCTGTATTAAGTAAGTTCTTTGTAGGATTGCAATGGTGAGGGTCCTGCCTTTATTTCCCCTCTGGCCGCTCGTTACACTGTAACACTTATACTGGAAGTATATTCCATTACTTATACAAAATTATTATCCATTATTTATCTGATATTTAAGTTTAACTGTGTGTCCTACATTGTTATTTGCTAAATCTGGCAGTACTATCATTGGAAGAGAATAATTATTTAAGTTTGAGAATCCAGATGAATTAGATCATTCTATAAGGAAATTAAAATTACACAAATTGCTTCAAGAGAAGAGGACAAAAACAAAAACTGAACAATAAATTAAACACTGGGAAAATGAAAAGAGTTTTACATATCTATCACCAAAAAGACACTTGGATTCTGCTTTCATACTTGGGGGAGTAACAATGACCAGATTTAAGCTACTGCAGTAAAACTGGACCAAATATAAGGAAGAACTATTTTTAGGCATTGGACAACAGGCAGTGCACACCATGATCCCTGAGAGAAGGGAACAGATGAGGTAAGCCCTGAGATCTTCTTAGCTTAATGCTTGAAGGCAATTTTCAGACATAGGTACGGGCAGAAGAAACCCACACAAAGCCTGCTGAGCTGTGGAGATGGAGACTGGAGTTTGCAGAGGCAGAAACAAACAGAAGTTGCGATGTAGAGTTCCAGAAATGAAGGACATGCAGAGAAACAAAAGTTCCAAAACTGACGTGGGCTTCCCTTAAGGCTTTGCTGAGCATATAGGAAGGGAAACTCAACAGAGAGGGCTTGAGAACAGCTGGGGAGTCACACACTCAGATGTGACGATAGACCTTTGAGGGCAGCAACCAGACTAAAACTGGTCTTACTTATGATGATAGGTACAGAAATCTTAAATGGTACATTAAAAATCACATAAAGGGCTATTTCATGCTCAAGTGAGATTTATTCTAGAAGTGCAAGGATGCTTTAAATTATTTTAACAAATAGAGTGTAATCAAATAGGATTTATTCAAGGATAGCCCAACATTAGCAAATCTATCAGCTTAGCAACTATTCTTGGTGGAAGTTCAAAAACATATAAGAAGAGATGGGAAATTCCTAAATCAAAAAACAGTGTTAGACATAAAAAATAACCATCACAATAAATACTAAATGTGTTCTCATTTAATTTGGGGGCCAAATATAGATGCTATTATTATTATTTACTTTTTTTTTAAGATTCTAGTCAATGCAGTAAGATAAGTAAATGGCATCTGTGATGGAAAGAAGGAATATTATTATTTGCAGGAAACATAACCGTATGCTTAGAAAATCAAATAGATCTAAATGAAATAGCATTTAACTAATAACTAATCATAATAGCATTTAACAAATGTGTTTGAAAGCAAGATGAATGTATAGAGATAGTTTAGTTAACCAACAATCGTTTACAACTTTTTAAAGATCATTAATGGTAGCAACAAGAACGGTGAAAAGTCTCAGACTAAATGTAACAAGAAATGTTAGTCTTCATGAAGTCAGCAATGGCATTTTCCCCAGAGATACAGGGCTGAATAAATGTGGAAGTAAAGATATCATCTTCCTCAGATTTGTTTATCAGTCTCCTGAAATCCCCACTATAACCCTAATGTGGTTTGGTGGGAAGTCAGTGGAAAGGGACTACCCAAGGTTCTTTTTGCCTTAAAGATTATCTGAAAGTTCATATGTGCAAGATTACTCAAAAAGGTTTTGAAAGTAATTTTATTGTGGAGAGACTTACTTTAATAGATATTAAGAAGTTTTATTAAAACATTGGACAAATAAATCAATAAAATGGTAAAGAGGGTTTAAAAAAGATTGCATTTGAAACTTATGGAGCAGGAATATACTTTATAATATAAGATATTAGGACAATTGGATTTCTCTTTGAAATACAAAGTTAAATATCTACTTTGTATCAAATATAAATTTCATTGAATGAAAGATCTAAACATAAAAAATTACTAAAGGCAGTACTTTATCGTCTTCAGGCCTTTATGACACAGCACTCTGAAACCATCAAGAAAAAGATTAATGTCTATTACTACATAAAAATGTGAAACTTTGCCATGTTGAAAAACAACAGCAAATAACATTAAAGAACAAATGATAGATCAAGGAATAACCTCTGCAATATATCTATCCCCATATATAATAAATATGTATGTATGCACAGTATCATATCAATGATATGTAAAGAGTTTTTACAAATTAACAAAAATAATAACCAATAGGAAACCACACAAAATCTATGAACGAGTGATTCGGAAAAGTAAATGTAGTTGACCAACAAACAGAGAATATTCTAAACCTTGCTAATAATGTTAACATTTGAATTAAAATGAGATGATTTTTTTTCATGTTTCATCTATTATTTATAATCATTTAATCACTGATAATTCCCAGAGCTGGTGAAGGAAGTTATGGGCAAATAAAATTTTTCATGTACATTTTTGCTTTTACCTATTACATTTTTGAAGGCAATTTGATAGTGCTCATCCCTTTCAAAAATATTTCCACTTTTTGATAGAAAAACACTACTTCTAGGATTTATCATATTGAATTTTCTCTGCTAACAAGCTTGATTAGTACAAAGACCATCAGGATGCTTCAGCCACCTGTTTCTTCTCTGCCTTGATCCCCTTCCATAATTTCTCAGAACAAACCCTATGCCTTCTACCTCTAAAGATGATTTTCTAACATAAAATTAAGTCCCTGGACTGTGATGTCTTCATTACTGTAGACGTGGTCCTTCATTCATCTACAATCCACTGGAAACGGGTTACTGGGATACTTGAGGGTGATATGCTCCCTCCGCACCTCCAGTTATTATTAGCCCCCCAGTGTGATGTATTTAACCACCATATTTCATATATTTTTAAATGCAGAACTTTTTTCTCCATTTAGCAACCCTGGAATCTTTATATGTCTTAAAAATCAATGGCATATTGCAGTTGAATTGGCAGTGTCTTTTCTGTCTCAGTAAGACATAAGGTAATAGTGCATCTTATAAGCAGTGGTATTTAAGTTTCAATAAAATTTAATGGCTATACACAGTTTAATGAAACTATCAACCCAGTGTTATTTTACTTTTGTAGCAAAATAAGTTACATGGAATTTCATGATGTCACTTTATGGTTAAATGATAATTATTATTATCATTATTATTTTACTATTATTAGCTTCTCCTTAATCTTTTATTAGTGTTTTCAGAGATTTTTTTCTAATTCGAAGGCTGTTGTTTACCAAGAGTATGTATTTGCAAGTTGGTTATCTGTTTGGTGCTGTTCATAACCCTGAAGTGAAACTGAGTTCCAGTTTTTAGATATCATTTACTTAGCTGTGTTTTATTTAGATTGTGGCTTCATTTTCTGCCTTTCTCCCATCCTTCCAACTGTTGTTCCCTCACTTTGGAAAGATTTACAGGGGCTAAGATTCAGATAAAATATTTTTGAGGGAGAGTTTCTGAGGGTGGCTAAATGCAGGTTATGCCACTAAGTAACTAACTATACAGTCTGGGCGGGTTATTGCCATTTTCTCAGCCTCAGTGTCCTCATTTGTAAAAGCCTTGTTCACCTCAGTCTTTCTTGGGATGAACTGCTAAGGTAATGACCATAAACTTATTTTCTAAACTCTAAAACTATGAAATTTCTGGGGAATATTAACAGTCTCAGAGGACACCTTCAACAATAGCTAGTTTTAACTAATTTCCTGAGCAATGACGCAAGGCACCCTCGCATATACTGAGTTGATCTAGGATGAGTTCTTTTATTTCTGTTATAGCTCATTATTATTATGTCTTCTCATACCTGATGGTACACGCTCTAATGTTTGGAGAGACTTCAGAAAAATAGTGCAGCAAGGACAGATCATGAGCCTATGAGAATGTAAGGGGAAAATTCACCTCTCATAAACCAGTTTGCTCTATCTTCAGTAGATCAGCTACTTCCTACATACACTGTTCATTCTACCCATTTCTTCCTCTGAAATGTTGTAATCAATCTGCAACCACAGGATCAAGTCCAAATTGCTCACCAGTGCAGGGTTGTATTCTTACAGTGTTCTGTGAACAATGGGACTGGACAATCTGGAAGTGACTCGGAGGCCACCCCCTCGCCCTAACGGGTCATCACATCTGAAGCATCTGAGACAAATTATTAGTTAGTCTATTCTTAAAGACCTCCTGAGGTGATTTCCCAACCTCCCTCGGCAGCTCATCCCAATACTTACCCAATGTTCTTGCCAGTAAGTGCTCCTTCATAGCTACCTCAGTGACATTCTTATGCCACAGGGTAACCAACGTTTTTGTTGTTGTTTCTACCTCAGTGAAATGAGACAACACTGACAACACAACCTCTGTTGGAGCTTATCCCTGACTTGCCTCAAAACCTTTAATAAAGGACTCCGTCTTGCCTACAAGGTAACATGCAAATTCCTCAGCATGCCAAATAAGGCCCATCAAATCTGCCACGGGCTGTGTTCATAGTGTCTATTCCCGACATGCCCTATGCATATCATGTTTAGCTAAAGTATTTTCTGAACCCCAATATGACCGTGTTCTATAATGTGTCATGTTTTTATACACAGCACAGTATGTTGGACTGTCCATTCCCCTCATCTTGATTCTTTATTTCAATATTCAGCTCAAATATCTCCTCTTCTGGGAAGAATTCCTACAGCCTCCTAAGCAGTTGGTCACACTGTACTCTTTCAAAACTTCTGTTACACTATTTGATAATTTAGGATGACACTGCTTTCTAAGTGTTTGTATGGCATTTCTCACTCCTCACTAGCGTGTGAGGATTCAAGGCTGGACATGAGTCTTCTTCCTGTACTTACTGTGTGTACAATAATGGACATAAAGCAGGGGACCAATAAATTAGCTGAAGAAAGTGAGGCAGGCATGCCATAAATTAGGAGGAATGTAATATAAAAACATGAGAGACCTGCCAAAAGCATGAACAAGCTAAATAGCTACAAGGGTATCCTAATTTAAGTTACCATTATAAAAAAATTATTGAAGGACAATTGCAAGTCTGTATATCTTTTTGAGAGACATCATGGCAGGTCCCCATTTGCCTTCCCTAATATGAAAAAACTTTACTAAGCCAGAAAGTCAAGCATTGATGTTTTATTATTGAGGAGTGATTTGTCCATTAGCTTTTCAGTACCCATCAACAGGGCATTTTACAAAAGCATATGGATGCTGGCAACCAGTGATGTATCAGATGCACACCATTAAAGATGCTCAGGCAGCCTACCAATGCCATTAGAGATTCTGATGGCCAGAGATGGAAATTCTGCTTACACAAAGTGCACGACACTGGCATAGCATTGTGATATGAATAACCTGTATGACATCATGAGGTTTTTCTGATTTTATTAACATATAAAAAACATAGCTTCCCAGTGAGCATGTCCTAGGGAAGATAAAGTGAATCAGAACTGGGAAGGAACCCGAGAATGTATACTGTAATCTTTTTTGTTGCTGCTGTGAGGAAAACTTCCTTAAATTGCCCTTTATAAATACTTGCAATTTTACTTCCTCACCATAATCTCTTCTTCATATGATACTGCTTGTTACTGTTTCTAGATGGTTTGTAAAAGTCTTTGTGTTCCTACTTGTGTCCAGAAAGGATATCTTTTTGACGTTCAGTCAGATCTAGAATTTGTGGGAGTAGGAGGAAAAACAAAGGGCTTATGCCATTGATACACTGGAATTTCTATGCTTTCTGCACCCTCATTACTGTGGCTATGGATGACACAGCGGTGGGATGCTCCTCTCTGGGCCCATATATCAGTGTTTAGGGTATCTGTTAAGACTCATATTAGCTATTAAGGGAAGAGATGAGATATAGGACTTTTTAATAATGCAGACTAGAGAGTCTCTTGTATGTAAACCTTTAAAATAAATGGGCAGTAGTTTTTCTGTTCTCTTCTAAAATAGGCTTCTGAGGGGTTAAAAACTATTTCCATCTCCCTATGATACACATTTTTATTTTTAGGAATACTATTTTCTTTGCTTATTTTCCCTTTGTGAGCAGTGTTAGTCTATTTAATTCTCTAATGGTGTTATTAGTAAAGTTTAGTTATTGATTTCATGCATTAACCATGGCACAAGCTGTTAAATTTGTATTTGGAGAGGTTAAGAGTCTTGGGTTGGAGCCCTGAAGTTGCCCTATTGTATGACCTTGAGAAAAGTGTTCAAACTCTTTGTATTTCTAATCTGTAATAAGAGACATAGTAGTTATAACTACTTCATTGCTTAGTAGTTCCTACTCCATAGAATCATTGTGAGGACTTAATGAGGTAATGATACAAGTAAAGAATATATGTATGTAATCTATATACATATTCATATCTGTATATCCATCTATCTCCATACACCTGAGCTTTAGCATGAGTTTTACATTCTGGGGCTAGAAGGCAGGTTTTCAGTCAGAAAGTATGGGGTAGGACCTGACTCCATTTCTCTCGGCCTGGCTGTCCTGGGAGAAAACTGTGCATGTGTTACCACCTTGCCAGGTGACTCTGATGTGCACACATATTTGAGAACCATTTGTCTAGAACATTTCCTTGCCTTAAAACAGAGCTGGTTTTGACACATAAGGATTCCCATTCTATTTCTACAATGTTTCAGAGAAGTCGAGTTTGGAACATTTCCCAGTAATTTATTCCAAATACTTCTCATTTTCACTACATTTTTTCTTAAATTGTCTTTTTAAATAATTTATGCTACAGGGAAACATAAAGCCCTGTATTGTAACCTGTGTGAAGATGAGGCTGTTTGACATGAAGCTCTATCATATGTGAGTATTTGTGTGTGTCTACGTACTGCTGGCTTGCCTGTATGGTTTTCAGTCTGAGTCACAGACAATGCCCTATTATGTGTATCTGTGTCAAAGTGAAGTGAATGTACAAGTGTCTTACTGAAATTTACAGGAAAGGAAAATCCCCAAAAAGTTTCTCGTGGGAGAGTACAAATGAAAATTAATGGCAATTTACTCATTATTGTTAAATTAGATTCTATAAAACATCATAGGTATTCTTGGGCTTAATATGTTGTCTTGACTGACTGATGTGGGAACATATTCATGAAGTCTGTTATAGATTCACTCATGAGCAGAGTTTCCCAATTCTTCTACTGTATTACTCAGGACTGTATTGGTTGTCATGCACAGAAACCAATTCAAGTTAAATTTAACATGGCAGGGGTTATATTTTTTGTGGTTCTCATAGCAGTCCAGGAATGAAGCCGTTGAACTTTCTCTGGCATAGCAAGATTTAGGGGTTCATATCATGTCCTTAGGACTCAAGAACTCCCATACATCACATGGCCTGACTCTCCTCTCAGTGGGTTTCATTCTCAAGTGGGTTCTGGATTCCATTTCTCCCAGCTTAGCCTCCCAGCAGAGAGAGCATTTCTCGTTCCCGATGGTTCCAGTGAAACTCTCAGGGCTCCCTCTCACTGAGTGTGAACTGGACCCCGCATCCATTCCTGACCTAACACCACGGCAAAAGAATGGAAGTCGGTGGTTTACTAGGCCTAAATGTCATGCCACTTTTCTGGGGATGGGGTCGAGCACATCCCCCACACTCACAGAAACTGGAGACGGGTGAGTCCCTCAAGGAACGTGGAAGGGCTGTTGTCAGAAGAGGAGGAAACATGCTGAGCAGCCAAAGGTCGACAAATGTCACGACCTCTTGTAAGGTCCTGAGTCCCTTAACTAGGAAACCTCCCACCTTGGAGATTTTTACCACTGATCACCAGGGAGGGAAGACTAAGCTGGGACCGGTTCTTTGGGGAAACCTGGTACTTTCAGAAAATGTTAAATGTGATTTCCCCCAGCTTCTTTCTCTACCAACTTATACAGTCTTGTCCATTTGCTTTTCAGTGTGGTGGGAAGGGAGTTGATTCATCAAAAAGCTTTTGCATTATGCTGAAGTACCATATTTAATTATATTTTAATTATTTTTTATTTGAGAGGAATAAACTAAACTTACATATAAACCTCTGGAGAACAGACCACAGGAGAGAGATTTGTTGTCTGAGAGCCTTTCTGGGCCAGTAGGTTCATATTTAATAATACTTAATAACATTCCATGCACTATATTCCAAGTCTCCTATTATGTAAAAATAGACATCCTATTTAAGTGGTAAGCATGCTTTCAGCAGGCAGTGGTCTCTCTCTTGGCTTTCTCTAGGCCTTCCTGGCTTTTCCCCCAGGAATCCAACCTTCAGGAATCAGGGCAGCTCCTGTGTTTCCTATTTATAGCATTCTGGGCTTTCTGCAGTGACCCCAATTTTATGTGTTCTTAACACTTCAGTAAAGGAGATTCATAATATGCATTATAAGGTTGTTTTACTGTTATACTTTGAAAATAAATATGTGTAAATAAACTAATAAATCCAAAAATAATTAGATGATGATTCCTAACTTATACTTCAAAAATGTGGCCTCAGGTGCCCAGTAATCCACCTTCCCAGTATCACTTCTTGTAGTGGAGGTGGCAAGCCGAGATGTGACATGGGCATCCTTTCTGGGTCTGAAATAATTCCCAATAAAAAAAAGAAAACCCTATTGATTGTTCTTCAGCTGTGGAGCACTTGTGTTTGGTACCATGACTTAAAATGCATAGAAGACACAACCTTTGCTTGTAAGGATGTTAAAATTTATGGAGGGATGGACAAATCATAAGAGATAAAGCCACAGACATTAAGAAGAGTAACATATAGTGTGTCTGGAGTATATGTTGGTACAATGTCTTTGTAGGACAATTTATAAATATTTATTAAAATTTAAAATACTGAATTTATAAAAATTTAAGACAGTACCTGAAAAAGATATGAGAGAATTAAAACAATAGTGTACAGAAGGCATTTCTAAGTATGACATAAACTCCTTAAGAGACTAATAATTAGACTATACAAAAATTAATTTTTCTGTGTGACAAAAACAGACAATAGCAAATTATAATTTATAATTCACAAAAGAGCTTTTGTTAGTATATAAAATTTTTTCTACAAGTCAGTAAGAGTGAGAACACTAAACTGATAGAAGAAATAGACAAAAACACAAATAGATTATAGACAAGAAAGTATAAGTAATTTTTAAACATATTAAAAGATACATATTCATAACAAGAGATCCTCAGATTAACAACATAATGAAATACCACTTACTCTCTCAGTTTGTCAAAGGTCAAAAAGCTTCTGAATACATTATGTGTTTTCTGGTCAGGTGACAGCGTGTGGAAACAGTCACCCCTAGCCATTTGTGTTGGCCAACTAAATTGCTGTGACCTCCATAGAGGGCGACTTGGCAATAGCTATCATATTTTAAAATACAGCTATCCTTTGACCCAATAGCTTTATTTCTATAAATGTATCCTCCTTTGGAAATATTTGTCCTTTTGCCAAATGATGTGTATACAAGATTATTTATTGCAGCATTTTTGAACAAGCAAAAAAATCCAGAAAACAACCCACATATCCATCAGAAGGGGACTGGCTAAATTAAGTTATGGCCCACCCCTCCATATTATACTACTCCACTGTAAAAGAGAATGAAAACCTCCTTACATGCTTACATGGAGCCATATAGCCACAATATGTGGTTGAGTGAGAAAAAGGCAGGTGTGGAACATTGCATTCCTCGGCGTATGTAAAAGAAGTTGGTAGCAGCAGTCACACCGGTAATGGGAACTGAATGGTTTTTGAACACTGGTATTCAGGAAGCCTACTTTTTCCTTAATACACTTTTATGTTTTTTATTGTTGTATGTGAATATGCTGAATCTTAGGAATTAATATACTTTTTCAAATACAATAAAATGCACACATGAATTTATGAAGCAATTCCACCACTAGAAATTAATCTGACAGCACAGTTTATAATAGCAAAATGCAGCCGCTCAATGACAGCTACAAAAAAGAATCCCATGAGTGGTGGTGTGGAATGCTGTCTAAGACATGGTGTTCAATAAAGAAAAAAAGCAAAAGCAAGTTGCAGAAAAATATATACTATTGCCCTTTATGAGGAAGCATATGTGTGTGTGTGTGTATACTCTTTGTATGGACATGGGACATCTGCCTATGTGAAAAGACACACGAAGGATTTAACAGCGACAGACTCTGGGCCAGAGGCCTGGGGCACTTGCTTTGCAACAGATCTCTTTATATACCCAGTGAATTTTAAATTCCGATGTCCAGATAATAATTAGTCAAACAAAAAGGAAAACATAAAGACAAGGACAAACACATAGCTTTATTGGTTTGTGAGCAGCTGAATTGACCTTCTGGATGAAGAGAGCCGTGCTGAGTGAAAATTATTGTTAAAGGAAGAGCCCAGCTCACCACGTGCATAGCTGAAGTCCTAGAGACCCATTTGGGTTCTCTTTAATTCCAAAGTGACCAAACAGAGAAGGCAATCTCGCAAGATAGATGACTTTACATTTTGGGCAATAGTAGGCTTATTTTTAAAAGATATTCAGCTATAGCAATTTCTTTTTCATAGAAAATGTTGCATTTTTAAAATCATTCATGGAATTTGGCAGACGAAAAGGGGGGGAATGTTGACTTTTTCATGTTGCCCATTATGCAAAATTCTGAAATATTTAGAACACAAGAGACACATGCAACAAGCACAGTGACCTTAAAAATTTTTCAGGCAGATGTATCAGAATTCATTTCCCATAGCGATGTCCTTGGCCAACAGGCAAGCATAGAACACAGCTGGCTCAGTGCCACCTCCGTAGCAGCCGGTCGAGGATGTGCATTAGCTTTCCATTTGAAGAGAAGCGAGGGAGCATGATGGTGGAAAGTGAGGCGTGTTATTCAGGGTCAGATGGCAAATAGAGGAGGGCCTGAAAAACACTCTGATGATGTGTACAGCCGCACTCGCAGTGGGGAGAAACACTTCCAGAGATGGGGTCCTGCCTCTGAGCATCAAAGCAAAGTTCAAATAATCCTTAGCTACACACTGAAAGTCGTTTTATCATTTGGGTAAAGTTTCTATCAGTCAGCAGTTGCTCTTGCTGCCTTTTCTGTGAGAGAACTCTCAATTCTGGAGTTCCAAAACTGTATGAAGTGCGGGCATATTTGCTCCTCACCATTTCCTCGTGTTATTTGCTATTGTAAGTCAGGATTCTGTCTAGTTGTGTCTGTCTCATCCTTAACTGGGGGCATTCTTCAGCTTTGCCCCTCTGCTTGCTTCTGGTTGTAAGCTTCGGTCTAACCACAAACTCTTAGACTTGTTAGTGGATGCCTGAGGCCATCCTGACCCTCTTCTATTCTTCCTTCTTGGTCCCCTGGGGACCCATCACCTCCTGGCTCCATCTGAAAAGTTCAGATGGTGAGGATGGTGGCACCCCTGGATCCAGAACCAGAAGCTTGGATCAGCACCAGGGAGCACCCCAAACCTCCTTGGCCACAGTGATTGGCTTGCTGATGCACAAGTGATCCAACTGGCCAAAGCAGAATGAGTCCTGGGATCGGAGTGGGAACTTCTGGGACATGTGCTTTCCCATTGACTTTGAACTGGGGAGGATGTGCACTGGGGTGGTGTCGTCACGCAGCATGGGCCTGAGAGTAAAGGGCATGCAGCCAACAGCAGAGCCCACAGGTGCAAAGGAACTGAGTCTATGGATGTGGTATGCTCCCTGAACCTGGCCAGGTTGGTAGCTGCACATACGCTGGACATTTTAGCTATAAGAGTCCCCAAAACCCAGTTCCTTTCCCTCCCCCACCCCAATCTGCTTAGTTTGGGCTGGGTTTCCAGTCATCTGAACAAGAGGGAACTCTGACTAAAATACCTCCTATGAAGATGGTAATAGGGACACACCTGGGCAGGTCTCCACACTTTCCAGACGTTGTCATCGACATCAGCAAGTTTGTTCTTCCAACAACCCTGCACAATTGTCAGGACAATTGATATTAATTTCCACTTACATTTGGGAGAACTGAGACTCATGGGGGTTAGACGATGTTCCTGGGGTCAGAGCTGGTAAGACACAAAGCCTGCTGTGGAGCTGAGGACTCTGGGTTTCATGCTCTTTGCAGGGCCCCATGCAGCAGGTAGCATGTGACCCTAGGCGCTTTGACGGGCCTGCTCTCTGGTGCACTGCTGGCCTGTGAACTCAGAGAACCTATTGCCCCACCTCTGAAGACTCAGCCAGGAGAGTGTCTGGGGCTCAGTGAGCACAGAAAGGGGGATTATGCTGATTTACTAGAAAATAACCAGTCCTCATCCCCAAGGAGTGCTAGGGGTGACAGAAATAAGCCACACCTGGGGCAGAAGGGCACCAAGGGGCTCAGCCAAGGAAAGGGCAGTAGAGGGGAAGTGACCCTCCTTGGGCACAGAGTGGCTTTGCAGGGAGGAGACTGGGAGGAAAGCATTTACACTTTTATGGGGCTACATTTGCCCTGAGCACCTTAGTGTCCTGGACGCAGGGCCCTGAAGGGTGCTACTGAAGAACACGAGGCTCCTGTTCTTCCACACACTGGCCCTCCCTCACTTCTCTCATTTAATAGTAGTGATAACCCTCTGAAGCTGGCACGCTCACGCCCATGCTGCAGAGAGAAGACCGACAGTCTGAGAAGTTAGTGATATCCCCAGCGTCACCCACTAGTAAGTGCTCAAGGAGAGATTAAAATTCAGTTCCTTGGGACTCTTCAGGCCCATCTCACTTACCTCATCTTTTCCCACTGCAGTTGTACTCCACAATGTGTTATTAACATGCTTATTGCTTATAAAAGAATAGAATGTAAAGTATTTCCATTTTTTTAAAATGGTAGGATGGAAGCCCTTTTGTGCATTAGAGAAAGGTAAAATTCCTGGATGAGGATTGAGTATTCTCTGCACATTTATCACTGTCTTTGAGGCACGGGGACTCGAGACCTGGGACACCAACCTAATTACAAGAGCTGGGTTAGAGAGGAAGGGGAAGCAGCACCAGTTAGCATGTTCTATAGCTAAGGTGCTTTTCTTTTCTTTTAGAGAATAACCCACACTTCCTGCAAAAGTGACTGCCCTTGGCGCAGGATGCTCTGGGTTCCTGGAGAACAGCAGGGTCATTGGGCAGCTTACGCGCTCCCTCCCTGCTGCACCTAACCTCTGCCGACCCCTCTGCCTGCTCATGGTTTTTCTTCTTCAGGCTTTGGCAGGTAGTTTGTCACACTGATCTTAATCAGATCACTGTGTAATTACAGAGGGACTGTCAGGGTATTTTTGGTTGTCATCTTCTAACAAAATGCAGATTGCATGGCATGCATACATAGAATTGCTCTGTAATTCAGAGTAAATTGACATTTAATTTCAATTTAATTACACAGGAATTACAGACATGACAGATAACAGTCTAATTAGGAAGCAAAGTATAAGAATCTGTTTATGGAATGAAAATCCATATCATGTCACACTTTTAACAGAATCAAAATAATTTCTCTGCATTTTTGTAGGGGATATGTAATAACAACAGTAATATTTAAAGATACAATTCTGGCCCATCTACCATGTGCACATATTTTATCTTTTTTAGTACTCGCAGTAACTCTGAAGCCAGTATGATCACGGCCATGCTGCAGGGAAAAGACTGACAGTTGCAGAAGTTAGTCACATGCCCAGGGTCATGTACTAGTAAGTGCTCAAGGCAAAATTGAAATTCAGTTCCTTCGGACTCTAAGACCCATGCCTGGGAACACTGCTGTGCCCGCTGTCACTTCTGGGGAGCGGAGCATGGGCATGGGACAAAATGCCCCCTCAACCTCAGTAGCCTGAGCTGTGGCCTGGAAAATGGAACTTTTTGCTCCCTTCCTTTCCCTCCCTCTTCTCCCCCACCCCCTCTCCCTTTCTTCTTCTTTTTACTCTCTTAACAAATGCTTCCTGGACACCCACTCTGTCAGGAGTTGTTCTGGGCTGTGCATGTTAGGCGCCAAGGGAGACCATTAACGTTGTTGCCGTGAGGGCTTCACTGGGCCTCTTTTTGTCCCTTCCCATCTAGGACACTTGGAGCAGCCATTCAGCAGCTGGATATGTGATGGCCCCACACGGCTTAGCCACATGTGTGGGGATCTGTCGGGGCGCAGCCACGTGTAATGGATGGGAGCAGGCACAAGGGGAGGCATGGAGTCCATTCTGTGGTGGCTTCACCCTCAGTAGAGTCACACCCAGACTCAGAGGCTGCTAAGCTTTCTTTTCCTTCCTGGTGGGTCCTCCAATTGAAGCAGGTTTTACTCTTTGTTTGATTTTGATGTTTTTATTCCTCTGTTACCTACCCTTCCACAAAACAAAGTACAGTTGGGCTGCTTCCTTCTTTTCCAAGAACTAAGCCCATTTACCCACAGTGACAGCAGAATTTTCTTTCTAGCTAATTAACTGGTTTCCTTCAACTTAACTTCCTTTTATTCTTTCTTACCATTGCCCCGCCACTCATGTATGGCGATGATCACCTCCATTGGTATAATACTTCACAACTTGTAATAAGGCTTTCTCTTACAATATCTCATTTGATCCTTAACCAGAAATCTCTGAAAAGTTCATATTGTTATTATATTCAGCTTATAGGTGGGGAAACCAATAGCCAGACACTCACCACTTCCTGTGGCTTCTCAGCAGGACCACACAGCTCAGCTCAGCTCTTTTGAGGTTTAGAGGGAATTTCATCTCAGATTGCCAGCTTGTCTTTCACTGGAGGCCCTTTATCTTTTTCCTCCCATTGCTCCAAATGTCATCATTTACGTGTCACCTATATACTGTATT
>CM052540.1:119594939-119608707 GCA_028533065.1 Trachops cirrhosus | reverse complement strand
TATTACTGCCTCAAGTGGATGACTAGCATCACTAGGTAGAAAGAGTAAACGTGAGTCCAGCTGCAACACAAATGAAATACTAGACTGTAGCTAGCTGCTGTTTCTCACCCAAGCTTTTTATCCTGATGCCAGCTCTTCGTTGACAGTTGGACTTAGCAGGATTGAGAGGGCTGTTAAACATCTTACTAAAGCCTGAGATGAGACTTTCTCCTTGGTGTCATTGGAAGAACTAAAAGAGAATTGAAAATGAAAATGACAGCAAAGAACAATTTTTTTCACCATGCCTTCAAAATTTTTGATGCTCTGCCTATGTCCTATTAAAATCACCCCACGTACCGCTGGTTTGGCCTAACTGCTCTCTTCCACATGAACATGACTCTGTGTGTACCTACAAGCTTTACCCAGTCACATCCTGATGGCGAGGGTCAGCAGGATGCTCATGGGCACAGCTTTCTTCACCGGGTGCAAAGCAGGCCCTGTGCCCAGGGCCTTAAACTTTCTGGGCATTTTCTCAGCCTGCTGGGGGCAGGTGGCTATTTTCCAGTCCTAGATTTCTTTTAGAAATTGTATAGACTTATGTACCTGATAGAGAAATGCGCCTTATAGAAAAAAGCATAGACCTAGAAGAAGTGGGCTTCTCCAGGATTTGTGAAACCTTGGTGAGATTACTTAACCTTTCCACACTTAGATGTGAGTCAGACCTCCATGGTTCAGCTTTCTTTTGCTTATGGAAAATAAAAGACCCCCATGCTGAGAGATGGGGCATTTTGAGTAGGGCCTCAGGTGTTTCCTTGAAAACACATCTTTATGGAATGTAAATGATAATGTAAATGAATCAAACCCACTGGATTAATTAGATCATTAACATGTCAGTTATTAACAAGTGGATTTGATTTAAAAAAAATAAAATAGAACTGTTCTTGAACCTAGATCAGAAATTTATACATTATGCTGCTTTACATCTTTTCTAGAATAATGCAGGTAGAAATTAATAAACATAAGTTAAGAAAATCTAACAATCTTGCCCCTCGTAACTTCAGATTTGGAAGTGAAGAAAAGAAGTACATAGGAAAAGATACTCCGTTTGATGCCTGCCCTCGAAACGATCAGAGAGTTGCTCACATCTGATAGATGGCCACATTTGGAGTTCCTGGGGCCCATGCTGTTTGTTCAGTTGCTTTCTTAGCCTCATGAAGATGAAATCTAAGAAGCAAGTCACTCCTGAAAACACACTTAGAATTCATTTTCAATTTGCAGGAGATAAAAATCAAAGAATACATTGCTTTACCTTTGCCTTTCTATCAGTTTAAAGAGTATGTACAAGAAACAGCTCTGAGCATGCAAAAGTGTTAGCTGATCAAAAAGAGATCAAAAGAATAAGAGACTCTCCACGTGGCACAGGGTGGCATAGGAACCGGGACTCTATAAAGGGATAGTTTGTCATGAGGCAGTGCGGATAGAGAACAAGCGGATGAGCGAGCATTTCCACAAAGTAGGACGCTATTCACCAGGTCACGCACTCCTGGCATTTGGGATTAGGAGAGAAATCTACCCTACTGCTCTGTGTTGCTGCCAATCCTGCCCACCCCTGTGCAAGGCCTGAGGGTGGGGGAGGAGACCTCTTTTTTCTGATGTTGTTTGATGCTGAAGGTTCAGCTTGTCTGCGAATTTTCAGTGGTGGGAACTCAAAAAGCTCACTGTGGTGGTTCAATTAGAAGCAAAACTGTCAGGTGTATTTTTATTTTATCTCAGTAATCCCTCTCACTTTACAGCCTCCCCTTTACAGTATTGCCTGATTGCTTGGTTACTCCAAACAAAAGATGCCCCATTCTCTCTGGAGCTGAGCTTCTTGCCTCTCTGTGTTTGACCCCTCATAAGAAAATATCCATGCTATGTCCTGCACCTATGAGACTGAAAGCTGGGGGACAGCCTTAGATGCCTGCATAGATAGGCAGCTAAGCAGTGGGTGTGGTTGTAGGGAGCAGGGGGCCTGTAGTGCACAGAGGACCAAATGCTCTGTCTAGAGCAGTCAAGTTGAAGGCACTGCCAACCTCAGTACTTGCTCAATGAAACACTCAGCGGGAGGCTTCCATCATTGGGAACGGTCCCAGGTTGAAACCCTTGCAGGGCTGATAAAGAATCTGATAAGGGCTGTAGAGTTAAAGTTTTACTGAGTATGCTACCTCCCCCTTTCCACCTACCTCTCCAAAAAGAAAGTACAAAGGATTTGTGCTATGAAGGGAGTCCCAGTCATTTGAAGTCACAGTTATGGGTGGCTTAAGACAGGAAGTACTTAGGACAGGAAGGTAGGCTTGTAAGAAGATGCTCACCTTCAGAACAGAAATATGCCATGGAAAGCAAAGCCACATAATGGATATTCAAGTCATACTCCTATTCCCTGCCTTTGTCCACTTGCCAGTATTCATGGCTTTTTTTGCTCACTGATTCTAGAAAAATCAGCCAAAAATGCCCTCTGTCCATGGCACTCCCAGCAGTCTCACTGATTGTTTGGGATTGGTAGGGGAGATCAACTGCAGAGGCAGGTTCTGTGTACGCAGCACAGGGGCTGTTTGAGGCTGTGTGAGGGATGAGCGCGAAGGTAATGCTCAGAATTCTTCACAAGGCCTTGGGAACTCTCACACCACCATGGACATCCTTCGTTAAGAAATCTCCGTACTTACATAAGAAAGCCATGTTGCCAATGGTCACCAGACCCCACTGGAAAATTGGATTCAGATTGGAAGTGTGGTCATACAGGACGGATCTGAGAGTTAGACAGTCTGGATTTGAGTTTCAGTTCCTCCACTGATTAGTTACAAAGCCTTGGTCAAACTGCCTAACGTCTCTAGGTCTTGTTTTTCTTCTGTTAAATGACTTTTCTAACCCTATCATTGTGGGAGGGTCAGAAAAAAGACTAATTTAATTCATATCACAGGGCTGTATGAAGCTCAAAATGAGATGCCTTGTGTAAATGTCTTTGGCAAACTCAATAGAATTTCACCTACATACAGTTATTTTTCTCTGGCTATTTCCAGATGTTAAACCATGTAAAATTAGGGAAGCCCATTCTTGTGAATTCCTAGTATCCACTTGAATCCAATGGAAAAACATTGTGCCAGTTGTAAACCTATATTTCTCATTCAGTGGAGGGTTTTTTAAAATGCCAAAATAAAAATTTTACTTACTCTAGAACTTGATGGAAATAAAATGAAGACTGCAAAAACATTAAATGTTTAATCTATTATTTTCTTGCTCTTGGGAAATATATTAAAAAAGTGATGCATCGTGTTCTGTTGTTCTTTGTCTATACATGATTGAAGATCTCTTTTAACTATCCAAGATAATTTCAAGTTCAGTAGGAATAAACATCACCACCTAGGCAAATGTGCTAAATTCTTGTTTTAATAAACTGAATTTACACTGCCTGGTCGTTGCAAAATTAGGAATTATAAACATATGCTTTCCAGGAAAAGTAGTCATTTGCCTTGCTTTGATCTGGATGAAAATGTGATTGTTTCTGCAGCAAAGAGAAAGAAAAAAGGCTGGTCGATACTTAACACTGCTCGATGACCCTGGACCAGCTGAAAGCAAAGAAAGAAAAAGGGATTTGAATATGGGGTGCAGAGGTAGCCTCAAGTCTGCAACTTTTAGGAAGGGACTCCAGGGGCAGCTGTACTTTTGGGAGTCTGCACACTACATCTATTTTATCTCCTTGACTTTACATTTAGAATTTCTGAATATCTTCTGAAGTAACTTTCCTTTCTTTCTTTTAACCAGTTAATTCCACTCAATACATTTTAACTTTTGCTTTCAAATCAAGAGTTTTTCTTCTTACAGTTTTTGTTTACTCAGAAAAACCTTAGCTTTTAATTATCTGTGAGTCTAGCAATGATTATCCCCCAGAACTTCACGAGACGAGCAAGGGTGATCCTGAGAAGCCAGGCACCTGGGTACATTGTGCCAGCGGAGTCATGTTTTGTGTGCTCTTTCAAGGCATGGTGAGTTCTTTATAAAGGAAATCAGCACTTCCAAGTAATAATTACTCTTTTTTCTACAACAGACAATTATATAGCTCTCAAAATGTCAAAGAAGCTTAGTACATTTTTCTTTAAAGTGATTAGTAAGGGACACCGCTGATTTTTTTTTAATTTAAATTTCCATTCCTACCCCTTTGATAATCAACAGCTTTTCTCTATATCTCTTTAGGAATCTGATTTTCTTTTGTTTTGTTAATTCATTTATTTTGGTTTATTTTAGATTCCACAAATAAGTGAAATCATGCAGTATTTGTTTTTTTCTAATTTACTTCGCTTAGCATAATATCCTCTAGGTCCATTCATGTGGTTGTAAATGGCAAGATTTCATTATTTTTTATTGATGAATGATATTCCATTTCGTAAACACACCACGGCTTCTTCAGCTATTCATCTATTGATGGACACCTAGGTTGCTTCTATATCCTGGCTATTGTAAATAATGCTGCCATGAACAAAGGGGTGTATATAGGGTGGGGTGAAGGTAGCTGCACACTTGTGAGTATGCAAAATACAGAGTTTATTCTTGTGTTATTATTTATGAACTATAGCATTATTTCCATTCAAAACAACTGTAAACCTATGTTTGCCAAACCTTGTGTATCTTTTTGAATTAGTGTCTTTGTTTTCTTTGGATAAACACCCAGAAGTAGAATTGCTGGATCATATGACTGCTTCATTTTTAATTTTTCAAGGAAACTCCATACTGTTTTCCATAATGGCTGCACCAATTTACAATTCCACCAACAGTGTATGAGAGTTTCCTTTCCTTTGCATCTTTGATAGCACTTGTTATTGATTTATTGACCATAGCCATTCTGACAGGTGTGAGGTGATATTTCATTGTGGTTTTAATGTGCATTTCCCTAACGATTAGTGAAGTTGAACATCTTTTCACATGACTGTTGGCCACCTGTGTATCCTCTTGGGGAAAGTGTTTATTCAGGTTCTCTGCTCTTTTTTAATTGGATTATGTGTGTGTGTATATGTTAAGTTGTATGAGTTCTTTATATCATTTGGATATTAACTCTTTATTGAAAGTATCATTTGTGAATACCTTCCCCATTCAATAGTTTGCTTTTTTTCTTTTGTTGATCATCTCCTTTTCTCTGAAAAAAACAGTTTTAGTTTGATGTAGACCCATTTAAGGAGATATATCAAAAAAGATATTACTAAGAGTGACGTCATAAAGTTTACTGACTATGTTTTCTTCTGGGAGTTTTATGGTTTCTGGTCTAATATTTAAGTCTTTAATTCACTTTGTGTTTATTTTTGTATATGGCGTAATAAAGTGCTCCAATTTTTTTGCATGTATCTGTCCAGTTTTGCTAATGCCAGTTATTGAAGAGACTGTTTTTTACTCCATTGTATATCTTTGTCTCCTTTGTTGCAGATTAATTGTCCATATAAGTGAGGATTTATTTTGGGGCTCTCTATTCTATTCTATTGATCTATATATCTGTTTTTATGCCAGTACCATACTGTTTTGATTACTGTAGCTTTGTAGTATAGTTTGATATCAGGGAGTGTGATAGCTCCCCCTTTGTTCTTTTCCAAGAGTTCTTTGGCCATTTGGGGTCTTTTGTGATACCATATAAATTTTAAGATTAGTTGTTATAATTCTGAGAAGAATGCCTTTGGTATTTTAATAGGATTGCATTGAATCCATATATTACTTTAGGTAATAAGGATGTTTTAACAATATTAATACTTCCAACCCATGAGCAAGGTATATCCTTCCATTCATTCTTGGTCAATTTCCTTCAGAATACAGTTCTTTTACTTCTTAAATTTATTCCTAGGTATTTTATGCTTTTGATGCAATTGTAAATGGGATTATTTTTAAAATTTCTTCTTCTGATTGTTTGTTCTTGGTGTATAGAAACACTACAGATTTCTGTATATTACTCTGTACTTTACCACTTTACTGAATTTATTCATCAGTTTTAATAGTGTTTTTAGTGGAGTCATATATATACACATATATACACACTATATATATGTATATGTACACACACAAATATATAATATATACACACATACACACGCATATATTATGTCATCTGTATATATAGTGTTATGTCATCTGCAAATAATGAGAGTTTCACTTGTTCTTTTTAATTTGAATGTCTTTTTATTTCTTCTTGTCTGGTTACTGTAGCTCAGCCTTCTACATTGAATAGAAGTAGTAATGGTCTTGCTCCTGATCTTAGAGGAAAGGCTTTCAGGTTTCACCATTGAGTACAATATTAACTGTGGGTTTGTCATTTATGGCCTTTGTTATGTTGACACATGTTCCTTCTGTACTCACTGCTGAGAATTTTTAACCATCAAACGATGTTGAAATTTATCAACTGCTTTTTCTGTATCAACTGAGATGCTCATATTTGTTAAATTAATTTTTTAGAGAGAGAGGAAGGGAGGGAGAAAGAGATGGAGATAAATATTGATCTATCAGTTGCCTCACATTCCCCCAACTGGGGACTTGGCCCATAATACAGGCATGTGCCGTGACTGGGAATTGAACCAGCAACCTATCTATTCATAGGGCAACGCTCAACCCACTGAGCCACACCAGCCAGGGCTAATATGGTTTTTAACTTTTATTTTGTTACTGTCATGCATTGCATTGATTTATTTATGAATGTTGAACCATCCTTGCATCCCTGGGATAAATCCCACTAGGTCATGGTATATAATCCTTTTAATGTATTGTTGAATCTGGTTTGCTAATATTTTATTGAGAATTTTTGCATCTATGTTCATCAAGGATATTAGCCTGTAATTTTTTACTTTTTGTAGTATCTTTATAAAATGAGTTTGGAAGCCCACCTTCCTTTTTAATTTTTTGAAACAGTTTAAGAAAGATAGGTGCTAATTCTTCTTTGAATGTTTGGTAGAATTCATCTATGAAACCATCTGGTCTTGGGCTTTTATGTGTTGGGAGTTTTTTTTTTTTTAATTACTGCTTCAATTTCATTGCTAGTAACTGGTTTGTTTAGATTTTGTATTTCTTCCTGGTTTGGTCTTGGAAGGTTATGTACTTCTAGAAATTTATCCATTTATTTTAAGCTTTTGAATTTTTTGTTATGTAATTGTTCATAGTATTCTTTAATGATTCTTTGTATTTCTGTGGTGCCAATTATAACTTCTCTTTCATTTATAATTTTATTTATTTGGGCTGTCTCTTTTCTTGATGAGTTTTTCTTATGTTATCGATGTCATGCTTTAGATCTTTTTGTAGTGTGCCTTCTAACTACTTATTGTAGTTTGAGTTGAGTTTGATACTTTTTTTCTACTGACCTTGGTAGTAGCTTTTTAAATGCTTTTTAACAATTTGTTGTATTTATTGAATATCAGTCTTTACTGGTGAGGATTTTCCCTCTTTCTCCTATTTTCTTATTTTTGGTTATGACCTTTCCTTTTCTATTTATAGAAGACCCTTTAACATTTCTTGTAAAACTAGTTTAGTGGTGATGAAGTCCTTTAATTTTTCCTTGTCTGGAAAACTCTTTGTCTTTCCTTTAATTCTGCATGGTAACCTTGCTGGGTAGATTGTTCTAGATTGTATGTTCTTTTCTTTTAGTACTTTAAAGATGTACTGACAACCTGCTCTGGGCTGTAAATTTGCTGATAAGAAATCAACTGCTAGCTTTGGAGTATTTTCTTTGTATAGAATTCATTTTTTTCTTCCTTCCTTCAAGACTGTCTCTTTATTTTTAACTTTTGCCATTTAACTACAATATGTCTTGTTGTGGGTCTCATTAAGTTTGTCTTGTTTGGAACTCTCTGTGTTTCCTGGACATGGATGTCTTTTATCTTTCCCAGGTTAGGAAAGTTTTTAGCCATAATTTCTTTACATAAAATTTCTACTTCTTTTTCTTTTCCTTCTGGGATATCTATAGTACCAATGTTTGACCACTTGATGGTATCCCAGAGATCCCTTAAACCATTCTCATTTTTTAGATTACCATACTTTTTCTTTCTGCTGTTCTCATTGGTTGATTTCAGTAGTCTATCTTCCAGGCCACTCATCTGTTCTTCTGCATTAGCTGATCTACTTTTGATTCCTTCTAATGTGTTTTTCATCACAGTTACTGCATTTTTCAGGATGGCTTGGTTCTTTCTTATATTTTCTCATTCTTTGTTCAAGTTCTAAGTTCCTCTATTCTACACTCAAGTTTCGAGATGATCCTTATGACCATTTCTTTGAATTCTTTATCAGACAAAATAGTAATTTCAATTTACTTAGGTTTTTTTTTTCCCTGAGGACTTTTCTTGTTCATCTGAGAGATATTCTTTTGTCTTTTTATTTTTCTTTTACTTTCTATATTTTTATATAAATTAGAAAAATAGCTGTCTCTTCCAGTCTTGGAAAAGTGACATTATTAGAAGCAGGCTCTGTACAGACCATGTGTGCTGGGTGGTTTTGGCTGGCTGTCAGGAGCTGAGCAGGTGCTTAAGGCTTTGGGGGCACTGGCCTACCCAGCTGCAACAGCTTGGGGTAGAGAGGCCAGGTGTGTGCAATAATGTCCTAGTAATACTGCCTGCTCCCTTTGTCCAAGCGAAAATGGGCTCGAGGAATGTGTCTGGGAACTTGCTGCAGTTATCTTGAAGGTAGGCCAGAGCACCTGGATAGATCCCTAGCTCACCCTCTGGAGATAGATGGCGGTGCCATAAACAGTGGCACCTGCTAGTCCCTGCAACTACTGAGAATTCCAGCAGTCCCTGAGAGCTCCCATGCTCCCCGACCTTCTCCCTTGTGTGCTGGACTGAGAGTGATTCCATGTAGAAGAGACCTCTATATAGGATTCAGGTGCTCCATAGTTTGGAGAAGCTGCTTGGAGCCTCTTATTGCAGCACAGCCACTTAAGGCACCTGGAGCACTAGCCTGCACACCAGCAGCTCTCCACAGGGAGGCCAGGTGAGGTGCTAGTGGTACTGTTTGCTCTCTCTCCACCTCCCCCGAGGCAAAATGCTGCAGGCAGTGTGGCTGTGAACTCCCTGCAATGATATTGCCTTGGACAGTGCTCCCAAGTACACAGTGGCTCTCCTCCTCATGTAGCTCCCACAGGGCTCCCTTGGCTTCCCAGCCTTCTCTATTCAGTCTCTTTCTCCCATTTGTTGTCAGAGCTGTTCATGCAGCATTCAGCTGTCTTGCCAGTTCCTACCTATATACAGGTATATTTGATTTTGCTCATGGAGAGGGATGAGTTCAGTGTCCTCCTGTGATGCTGCCATCTTGGACCTTGGGATGAGTAGTAATTATTCTTTCCTTTCATAATTATATATCTAGGATAAAGCTAAAAATAGTGGTCAATGGATAGAAAAGTGTTGCTAAAGCTAGCTCCTGACAAAGAGGCAGTGTGTCTAAGAGGAGAGGGAAAAGGCAGTTTTTCGGAACAGAACAGTTTGCCTGAATGAGCTGCTTTCTAAGACCCCCTGCACCCAGTCAGTGAGTCCTAGGGAACAAGGAGATCTCTGTGTATGTGTGCATATGTGTGTGTTTGTATATGAAGGCCTGTGTGCACATGCCTATGTGAGCATACACACACACGTGCATGCAGGCATGTGTACTCTGTGAGCTTGCCTGTGTGGTTGTGTGCCTGTGTGAGTGTGTGTGCATGTGTAGGTGCTTGCATCCCTATGATGGTGGTGAGTAGACAGAGGGAGGGAGGAAAATGCACCTTTTATGGTCTCCTTCAGCTCAGGGTAACCTCTACAGCTGCAAAGTTAATGACATTGGGTATGATGCTTTTTCTAAAGTGTATCTCCTTTCTTGCCCTTACAGAACTAAAGGGAAGAAAGGAAGAAGAAAGATTTATAGTTTTGGTTTACTACATTCTGTAAATATGAAATTGTCCCATCCGATAATGCTGAATTAGTATGGTATAGTCCTAAGGAAAAATACTTTGCTAAGAACCTCTTCAGATGTGAGAAAACCCCACTGAGTAGCTGGTATTGATTAGAAAACCATGGCCGGGAGGGTTGGAGGCTGCACATGACCTTGGGAGCACAGTTTGTGCTAAGAGATAAGAAGCTAAGCAGCTCCATATCAGAGGGAGTGTTGCTGCTGGGCCTCGTTACACAGTATCTGGGGAGGTTGCATGGCTCATGGCTTAGGCTCTGGGTTTCATTTTAGCAGCATGACTTTGAATCCTTAGTTCATTTACTTACAGGGGAACTTTGGACGAGTGACTAAACTTCCTTGAATCCTCATCTTCCCATCTGTAGAACAGAAATGATGACGTCTCCCTCTCAGGGGTGCAGGGAAAAATTAAATGAGATACATAGGGTTCATGAAATGTCTTCTTCATTTGCACAGGAATTCTGTTCTTTGGTGAGTGATTTTATAAGAAATAACTGTCAAGAACTAGGTTCACCCAGATTACATAGTTGTAAATACCTTGTAGGTGTAGTAAGGAAATTGAGGAAGAGTAGATTCTTGAGTTATGGACATCTCTAAAATCTAATCAGGATCATTAAAGAATCATTTAGCCCCTGGTGCTGGCTGTGCCAGGTCCCAAGGGGTCTCAGTCCCAGTGAACAAACGTTCAGTCAGTGTTAGGTGAAAAAGGGGATGTCAGCGAAGAAGAGCATTGGGGTCCCCGGAACAGGAAAGCCACCAGTCCTTCCACTCTTTGTTATTAGTCTCTCTAGATTTCTGTGCCCAGCACAGCGCCTTTGACAGAGCACACTCAGCTTTCATAGAGTGTAGGGGTTAAGAGCATGCTTTTGGCTGTAGGATGACTTAATTTAAAACCTGGCTCTCAGGGTGACCAACTAGGTGACCTTACCAAACTGCTTCATCTCTCTGGGTCCGAGTTTCCTCATCTGTAGAAGGATAATGAAAATGCTGACCTTACATGGTTGTTGTGAGAAGGAAATAAGTTTATAAATATATGTAAACTGGCTGGCTCCTAGCAATGAATAAACATTGGCTCTGATTATTAGATGACGATGGTTTATCACAGACCGTTCCCTGATGCTGGATTCTGGGCATATCCTTGGGCTGTTGAATGCATTTGAGAAGATACAGAGCTGGAGGGCCTGGAATCCATTTGGATAATGAATCCCACAGCCCTAGAGCCCAAGTGCTCACAGCTACCCCCAGCCGACAGCCTTAAACCTAATGCCCAGACCAAAGTGAGCAGGAAAAGTCACAGGAGATTCTTGTTTCTTTATGGCACTCTGGCATTAGCCGTTTATATTCTCCTGTGTACTCAGTGGGAAAAAATGTTTTTCTCCTATTTTTTTCCCTTCCCTCCAGTCTACATCTCCAAACTCACAATCAGTTAACACATCAATCACAAAGCTTACTGCCAGTGAAATGCAGAACATATTTTCCTTTTATAATCAAGCTGTATGGTCTAATAGTTAAAACTACATGCTTTAAAGTTAAACGCATCTGAGTTTGATTTGAGGCAAATTACTTGAACTCTATGAGAGTCCATTTCCTCATCTTTGAAATGGGATAATGATGGTGCCTGCCTCGCAAGGCTATTGTGAGGATTACGTGATAAAATGCACGAAAATGCTTAGAACAGGGCCTGGAATTTACTAATCATTTGGTAAGTATTAATTCCTACAATGTTTCAAAAATATTGCCAAGGGGGGCTTGGCGATAAAGAAATGTTTCCTGGGGAGGTGGTGAGAACCTGGCCAGCCCATAGGCTGCAGTCTCACGCAGCCTCATGTCAAAAATCAAAACCCAGGAGGGGTTTGTGCAGATCCCAGCAAGTCTTCCTCTGGATCAGGATCCACAAAGCCGGGAGCAGTACTGGCCACATAATTTGCAGGTCCCAGTGAAAAATGAAAATATAGCGTTTCTTCTTCAAAAAGTATGGAGAATTTGGGGATGGCAGTGGCAGAGCATGAAACCGAGCGTGGCGTCCTGCTGAGCTCCATACCCTCAGCTGCCAGGGATGCACACCCTGAAGTTGGCCCTGGAGAGCAGTGAGGGGCTGTGCTGAGGTGAGGGGACTCTGCCCTAGAAACAAAGGGTGTTGGTTGTAGAGCTCAAGAGCCACATTCTCATAGACCCACACTGGTAACCCGTTCTGGGACAGTCACTCAGTAAGCCTGCCTCATAAGAGGTGTGCCCTGCACTGTGTAGGGGGAGGCAAGCAAGTGGCTGCTCATTTGTTTACTTTTGTGTTTGCCAAAAGCAAGGCCATTACTTTAGGGCCACGGTGCAAGATAAAACGTACAGGCTCTTTCCAGCCCAGTGTGCTTTACTGAGGGTTAATCTCGGTTTATTAAAGGAGTAGCAGGGACATGTGAAAGACGCCTTGGAAGGGCTCCATGGTGTAGCCTTGACTCCTAATAAAACGGGCTGTCCCCACCAGTCCCTGGCACAACTTCCCACGATACATCAGCCTGAGGAGGCAGAAGCAGGCTCCCTGCCAGTCCCTGAGCGCTCACTTCATTTGCTGTGGCTTACACACCAGCCCAGACTCCCCCCAGAGCTTCCAGGCTTTGCATCAAATTCCTGGCCTGGGACTGAAGGGAGAAAGGGCTTTGTGGGAAAATGTGTTGGGAGAAAGGGGAAGGGATGCTGGAAAGAGAGGATGAGAGAATGAGACTGGGCAGAGCAACTTATTAATCAACACACAGCTAAGAAAGTGTCCTTGCCAAGAACACTCACTCCTAAGCTGCCAAAAGACCTGATGGAGGAGTTGCTATCTGAACTCCAAGCAAATGTTCTGTCATGCAGTTAGGTAGAGCAATTAAAAAGAACCTGCAGGTTTCAGTGGAAAATAATGCATCACATGATCCCAAGTCCTCTCAGGTACCAGTGATGGATGATGCATTAGTTCATCTGTGTAACACGAAGGATGGTTTTACAGTTCTCCAAAACACAGGGTCCCCTCCCCCATCTTATCTCAAGAGCTGCATAAATGAAGTAATATCCCCACACCTTCTTATGTCATTTGGACAGCTGAGATGAATTGACAAAGCCCAGCACAATTCATCTCTTCTTCAACCTTTGCTGAGACATCCAAGGGATTCATTCGGCTATGCAGCTGAGTCAGGGAGCTGTGTGTGCTGATCCATGTTTTCAGGGACCTGAAATCTGAGTGTGTGATTCTGAGTTTATGTGCCTTGGAAATTTTTCTACAGAGTGCTGTGCAGCCTGGGTGGGCACAGAATGGGGAAAATGTGCCTGTATCAATGAAACCTGCTCTGAAATAGAACTCTAGGCCTCTCTGTGAAGAGGACAGCGGGCGTTGGTGGACGGGCAGTGGACAGAGGTGCCTGGGACTGTGCTCACCTCTTCTTCCAGGATTGTAATTTTGTCTCTGAAGGACATCCAGCAGCTTTGTAAGAATATTTACTCCAGCCGAGAAGAAGCAGGTAACATTTCTGAGGCTTTTGGGTTTGCAAGTTCTGGTTTGTTTCTCTTTTAATTTTTTTTCAAGACTTATTATCTTGAAAAATATTTTAAGAGAGTTTCACTCCAAAGATTCTTACTCCCTTAATACAGAAATTTATGGCTGACATAGATTATATAAACCCCTTAGAACACTTCTGAATAAGGATGCGCAGGACCATAACAGATAGGATGAACCTGGGGAAGATTTGCTTTTAAATCATTCTGTGACTGAAAGCTATTTAATAAACTCCCTAATGGAAGAGTACTGAAAAATATTCCTTTGGAGTGGTTTGAATATCCAAAAATTAAATATCATAATTTAAACTTCCACTAGAAATAATTTTTTTTCTTAAAGCGA
>CM052540.1:119567998-119594839 GCA_028533065.1 Trachops cirrhosus | reverse complement strand
CCCCGCCGGCGCTGGGGCAGGCTGTGCCTGATTGACAGCCTCTACAGCCAGCGCGTTTGACCTCAAGGCTGGATGGCCTCTGAAGTAACCTGATGCAGGGTAAGCAGGGCGGGGCTGGGCTGAAGAGTATTTTATTGATAGGTTTACCATAAATTTATTTATGCTAGCCTGTAATGATGCACATTTTGGTGATTTCTGGTCTTTGCTACTATAAGCAATGTTAAAATGAATAGCCCTGTATGGGCACCTTTGTACACTTTCTGGATTTATAAATCCTTAGAGTCAAATTCTTGAGGAGTCAATGGGTGTGTACATTTAAAACTGCCAATTTGCCTTCCGAAGGGTTGTACCAATTTATGCACCTGCCAGAATTTTATGAGTATACCTATTACTTCACACACCTGCCAACACACCACGCTATTCAACTTTTTGATCTTGATTCATCTGTTAGGTGCAAATGACATCTCAGGTTAGTCATATTTTGCATTTTTTTCCTTATGAGTAATGTTGAGTATTTTTTATAGGTGAAAAGGCCATTCTGTAATTTGTTTTTTCTGCAAACTTAGTTCACTCTCTTTACCCTTTTAATTTTTTTCGTTGCTGTTCTTTTTAAAATTAATCTTCAAGAGTTGTTTATGTATTAAGAAAATTTTGGCTTTTAATAATGGATGTTGCAAACACTTTTCCCAATTTCTCACTTGTCTTGTTACCTTTCTTATGGTACTAGTTATTTATTTTGCTCTGCAGAAATTTAAAAATTTGTGCACCAACATTTTCAATCATACCAAATGTGCTCATTTCTCAGAATGCTTCGGGAACACTGTGGGATAATATATAGGGGGATGCCAGGTGTTGGTGGCTGCTTAACCACCCCTGGTGGACCTTTTTGCCCTCAGCTTGTTTTCCTCAGGACAGTCCTATCCAGAAACACCTGGACAGGGCCTCAGCACTTCTGCCTTTTCACACACCACCCATGGTATTCAGCTGCCTTAGATTGGGTTCTCCAAGAAACAGATTCCGAGGGGGCACTTTACATGAAGGAAGCTCCCTGGAGATGCGCTCAGCAGGCAGAGGAGTTGAGCTTCGCTGCTGCTGCGACCAAGGCCCAGGCCGCAGGGAGCCCGGAGCTGGGGCGGTTCAGAGATGTCCGGAAGACGCAAGGAGGAAGGGGCTGGACTCCACACAGACCGGTTACTGAAGGGGGGCTACTCCCAGGCAGGGGAGGGACACTTGGACATGGCAGCTCCCTTCAGTCGAGGATATTTTCCTAAAAGGATCCAGGCTGTGCGCTCACCGGCAACACTCGTAGCACCTGGACAAGAGGCTCTGGGTCCCAAGGCAGGACCCCGTGACACAGCCAGTCCCCTCTCCACTAGCAGCTTTGGCTGCCCTGCCTTCAACTCAGATCTAGTCCTAGGGTCCCTCAGGCTTTTTAGTGCTTTGCTAACTTGTTCTCCCTTCCGTTTTCAGCTGTTTAAATGCCTTTTTAGTGATGTAAAGGAAGGGCCAGCAGCACAGTGACTGGCCCCAGTGAGCGTTTTTTCCTCGCTTTGCCCCCCTGGGTCTTTATGACTCTTTGACACCTTGCACAGAGATGTGAAAGTGCTGTAAAAAGCGCCCATGCCCGCAAATAAAGCAAACCAGACACAGTAATTAAAGAGATGAATATGGCTTCAAATTTAGAGCTTTTAGCAGATTTTGGCTTATGCTTCAGCAGTGAAGGAAGGAGAAACAGGATTGCATTTAATTAGCCCGAGGTCCCAGGAGGCCTTCGCTCTTCCACGCCTGTTACCCACTGAACACCATCACACCACTGAGCTGGAAGCTCCTTTCTGGACGGTTTGATAGGCATTGCAAATCCTCTCAGAGGACCCTTTTCAGAGCCCACAATAGCACGCCTAGCAAAACATCACCACATCAGTACCATTTCCTTTTTTAAGAGCTGCTGGCTCTTACTGGAATTGGGTTTTCCTGGTGCTTGCTTTGGCTCCTGGCCACCAGCTACTCCTGTGCCTGGAACAGGGCACACAACACAGAGTGGAGCTTGTAGCAGATGCTGCTGGTGCCCTGCCCATATCTCTTCTGCAGCAACCCTCCCTCAGGAACTGTGGGTCTGTGCCCCCGGTTCCTTGTCTCTGGAGTGGGCAGCTCTGTAGGTTGCTGGATGTGGTCACCAAGGGGCCCCAGTAGGACTGAGTCCCAGGTGCTCACAGTGAAAACCTGCTCATTAACATGCAAATTCTGGCTTCTTTCCTTCCTTTCCCCAGCTAGCTCCCCTACTGCCCTACTGCTGTTTCTTGGGATCATGTCCCAACTCAACTCCTAGTGTTCTAATACTTATCTGCCAGAACCAGGCAAGCTTTAAGGAGTTAAAGTTGCCAGGCAAAAGGTTCCATCTGGGAAATCATGTTCAGAAGTGTATGTCCTGCCTTCTCCTCCATCTTGTGCATCCAAAGGGAAAACAAATCACCAACCAAAATCAGGCAAACAAGAACGACGACAACAGTAAAAAACTAGCAACACCTGTTATGTTGCCACAGAGGACTCGTCCTAATTGTGTGGACTGGTCTTTGAAAACGTATTAGTTTTGACATGGCTGGCTTCCAAAACTGTCTGGCAGGCAGGATTCCAGCCATCTTGCCTACTGATTGTTAACTTGCAGTTTGCACCATCTTCCTGATTCCTGACATCACTCCCAGCATATTGTCGGTCTAAACTCCCTGGGACTGGAGGAAAAGGCCGGGGGGTGGGGGTTCTGATGAAGAGTCCAGAATTACTTTCAGTCATCCAGGGCTGTGTTCTGATGAACTGCATCTAATTTCGAATTTGCAATTATTGTTTCTATGTCCATATTGATACTCTGAGCTGATGGAGATTAGCGGGGGAAAGCAGGGCCTGAGAGCTTTATAACTCCTACTGGGGTTGCAGTGCATTTGCCTATCTGTCCTTTTGACTGGGAATTTAAATCATCTCACCTTTCAGGAAATTGGCAGCCTCGTAACATAGGGAATCTGACAGTTTATGGCTCAATCTCTGTCTTGCTGTCTTTAAAGGAAAGGTAGTAAAAATTGAAATTAAGCAAAACAGATAGATACCACAGTTCTCTGATGGTGCATTTTATAATTATCACATCTGCTGCAAAGCATCTGAAAAACGGTTCTGGAAGGCTGCCTGCGCTGCGGAACGACTCATGCGGTGAAGCGGGGCTGGGCAGTACAGGATGCGGGATAATGAGCTTTTTACACGAGACTTGAACCTTGCGTCCATGAGTGTTATTGGTCCTTTCTCCTTTTCGTTTTTGTTGCAGCTGCTCTGCCAGGTTTGAGGTACGTGAGGTTCCCTTCTGGTCCCTCTGCACCCTCCTCCTGTGGTTGTTACATCACAGATCAGGAAGCAGACGCAGGAGACGCAGTGGCAGCCGGTGTGTGCTCACTGGGGAGGGAGGCGGGGTAAAGGCAAAGCGGCCAGTATGACTTTTTCAAGTTACTATTTGCTTTGGTCTTTGATCCTCGGCAGGTCAGGAGGATGAATAAAAATTCAAGGTTTAATTACATTAGTTAACATTGTAAAGGTAATCCTGAGAAAGCATTAATTAATAATAAAATAATAGTTAAATTTATTGTGTGCCAGGAACTACATTTAGCACTTTTTGTGGACTGTCATTTAATTCTAACAACTTCCAGAGGTAGGTATTGTTATTCCCATTTTAAAGGTGAGGAAATCAAGGTTTAGTGAGAGCAGAGAAATTCCCAGTAAAATCAAGGTGATTGGCTTCACTTGGAAAGTTCTGACTGCGTTACAACCATGTTCTCTAGTACAGCATTTCCGACCCAAGGGAGAGGATGACGAGATGAGCCCCTTCCTCCCCTCTTCCTGGGTGTGCCTTCCTCCACCACCCAGACTCTTGGCATCCTCCCCTCACTTCCACCTGCCCAACTAGTTGTCTGATCCTTTCTGCTGTTTAAGATATAGAGAGCTCACTATGCTCAACTGGAGGCTTTTCTCAGGGGTGCTGAGATTTCACCTGGATCATATACTAAAACCAAGGAGCTCTGAGGACCAGTCCAAGGTATGAGGGGAGGGCCGTGTGTTTGGGGCAGGGGAGTGGTTGGAAGGCTGGAGCTCTGTATTGGTTTGTGTTTTTCCATAAGCCAGCGCTGAGTCAGCAACAGAGCAGGTGAAGGAGGCTCTGATAATGGAGTGGGGGAATAAAGCAGGGAAGGGAGGCAGCCACTAAAGCTGGCTTTATGGAGTAGCTACTTCTTTGGACTACAGGAGTGTCATCCCCACTGGGGAAGCCTGGCAGACAGTTGCTCTTATGGAAGAACATATGCCTCAGAATCACCCTGTTAGAGGGGCAAGCAAACCATATGTAGTATAGTAGTCCCTCGGTCATTGGTTGAGGGGTGCTGGGCTGGGAAGTGTTAATTCTGTATTTTCTGAAGGAAAGTAGACTTCTTGGTTAGAGAGAAACCTCAGGCAGAGAAAGGAAGGTGCTGGCACTCAGAAATGGTGCTGAGAGATTCTGGAATGCAAAGGGCAGGGGCTGTGGGCAGGCCCTTGGGTACTGTCTGACTTGCTGCTGGCCTCCTGGGGCTCCTTGAAACCGTGGGCTCGGAAGTGAAGAGTTTCATCCTAAATGACATCCCGCTCAGGCTCAGGTTCCACCAGCATGTTTCCCCTTTCTAGGCACAGGTAGTTAAAAGAACAAAAAGTGATATTGGATCCAAGTTGGGCACTATTGTGTGTGTGTGTGTCCGGGGGGTAGTGGTGGTGTGGTTTTACAACTGTCTTCTAAACACTGAAGGAAGTAATGAAAAATTATACAAGTTGGGTGGGTTAGGTATTGGATTGGCCAAAAAGTCCATTACATTTTTCCATATAATGTCTCTAGTAGTGCTTTAATTTCATTCGAAACAATTTTGTTAGATTGTATTGTGACAGCTGTCATATCAGCATGCATTAAAAAACATCAAAATTGGTGAATTTTTGTGTAGACATTTTAATATTTAAGATGGAAGAAGATACACAACATTTTTGGCATATTATACTTTATTATTTCAAGAAAGGTAAAAATGCAACTGGAACGCAAAAAGAGATTTGTGCAGTGTATGGAGAAGGTACTGTGACTGATCAAATGTGTCAAAAGTGGTTTTCGAAGTTTCTTGGTACTGTTGACATTTTGGGCAAGCAATTCTTTGCTGTTCAATGAAGAGAATTGTGCATTGGGAGATGTTTATCAGCACCCTTGCCCCCTACCCACTAGAAGCCAATAGCAGGAGATAGCTGACATACTCAAGATGCCCAAATCAATAAAATTATTGGTGAAAATGAAAACTGTCTTTTATTTTATGAAAAAAAAAACATAACAGGCTTTTTGGCCAACCAACTATTTTCTATACTTTCATTTTTTTCTTAAGAAGCTTTGATTTAAAGGCCACAAGATTCTATTATTGCTTGAGTCTTTGTGTAATACATTTGAAATTGTCTACTGCTCTGCATGACACTAACCAATTCTAGATCTTTCACTTTGGAATGCACAATATTTATGCAAGTGGCAGTGGTACAGGGTCTCTGTGTTATTCTGTGTGTCTACTTTAAATGACAGTTACAGCACCTTCCCCCCGCAGTCATCCGAATGATTAGTTTGAGAGAAAGATGGGTAGCAAGCATTCTGTGCACAGAGAACTCTGCAGCCTCTATATGTAATCCAAATGATTCTTTAAAAAGAAACAAAATAACTAATTCATTCACTATACATACAGCTGTTTCTGGGGAGAAATAGTTATTTGGCTGAATTTAAAAGTTCCTGCATCTGCAAATTAATGTGTGTGTGTGTGTGTCCAGATGAATATCAGCCATTGTTATCAGTTAACAAAAATAGGCACTGGAACAGTTTCTAACATCTCCTAAAGAGAATATCTTTATTGGATGCCTGTGGGGGTTTGGGGAAGACTGATCTCTCCAGAATCCATCTCCTTTTTATTTTGTGGGAATTTTCCTGATTTATATGTGGATTTCTAGCTTGGTCTCTTCTACCTTACCTCCTAAGAGCCAGGGCAGTCACATGACCTAGGGTGGGCCAGTCAGAAGCTCCAGCTGATTCCAGTGCAGAGAGAAAGCTTTGGTGCACATCCTCTGTGGGAGCGGTGGGGCCAGGGTGACGGTGGGAGTACAGGGCTGGGAGTCACAACAGTAGCATCCAGTTGTGATGGTGTTCTGGTGGATTTAGTGTTTCCTGTTTCTTGGTCCTCTGGAGTAAACTCCATTTATTCATTTAAGTAAGTATTTATTGAGAGCCTGCTTTGAAACAGCCACTGTATTAGATGCTACAGATACAGAAGTGAATAAAACAGATATATTCCCTGGGATATTTTTTTAAAAAATAACCACGAATTCCTCTCTCTGCAACAAGGACCTTGGAAAGTGGTGTTAATTACAGCTCCTTCCCACAGAATGTTTTTCTACCTCTTGAATCCGTGTTGGCCACAA
Organism: Trachops cirrhosus; assembly: GCA_028533065.1. Classification (NCBI taxonomy): domain Eukaryota; kingdom Metazoa; phylum Chordata; class Mammalia; order Chiroptera; family Phyllostomidae; genus Trachops; species Trachops cirrhosus. Next base: position 119,588,347 of record CM052540.1, on the reverse strand, counting down.
ATGCAACTCACTCAGAAGCATGAATAGTGCTTGTACACTGAAACCCTGACCACCATATGAGCAAGCCCAAACTAGCCAGCTAGAGCAGCAGTCCTCAACCTATTTGGCACCAGGGACACGTTTCGTGGAAGACAGTTTTTCCACAGACCTGGGTGGGGGTTGGTTTCAGGATGATTCAAGTGTATTACATTCAAGCTCACCTACTGCTGTGCGGCCTGTCCTACAGGCCATGGACTGGCACTGGCCTGAAGGGAGGGGACCCCTGAGCTAGAGGGTAAGAGGTCACACGGAAAAGAAATAAGACAGCCCAGCCAAGAGTCACCCAACTTTCTGTTCACAGGTTAATAAGTGCAAATGTTTCAGTAAGTTTCAGTTAAAATCAACCAAGCCTGCCCCAGACCAGAAGACCACCGAGCTGAGCCACACTGAGCCCAGCCAAGCCCAGCCCGAATAGCCAAACTGAATTATGAGCTAAATAAATGGCTGTTGTTCTCAGCCAGTAAGTTTTGGAGAGGTTTATTACTCAGCAAAAATCAACTGATATAGTCTCTGCCCTCATGGTAGTTACATTTTAGTTGGGAGAAATAGTCTATAAAATATATATATATATTATATATATTATATATATATATAAAATCTCAATTTACAGAAACTGCTATAAAATTTTTAAAAGAAAGAGGAAGCAGACAGACCAGTTAGAGAACAGTTTTCTGAGACAAATACTTGAATGAAGTGAGGGACTGAACCTGTGCACACCCAGTGAAGAACTGTTTCAGAGAAAGGACAATAAGTGCCAATGGTCTGAGGCAGCACCATGTTTGGTGCATTCAGGGGAGAGTGGGAAGCCAGCTGTGAATCGAGAGAGAGCAGGAGCGATGGAGTGGGGGAGGCAGCCAGGGCTAGTAACCACTGAAGAAGAGGGAGCACTGAATCCATATTTTCAGAGTGAAAGGATCTGCCCGGACACATCGGGTGTGTAGCACCACCTGTGCTTGGCCAGCTCGGAGGAGGAAACGAGCAGGAAGGCAACAGGAGCAGGTCAAGCCGTTCATGGGAGTGTGGAAGTGGCATTTGGGAGGGAGGAAGAGGCAGCAAAGCAAGAAAAGAGCAATGAAAAACATATAATGGACAAACAAATTTATTTCTACACCATTAGCTCTTTGCTTCCCATGCACAAACCCTCAATTTTATGATTTTTTTCCAGGAAAGTCTGGACCCCATATTAGCTGTCCCTGACTGAACTTTTTCTTTCTTCCCTCATCTCCTTCTGTGCAGTGATAAGTGCATAACAAGGGACACTGTTTTTAATTTTAGCCCAGCCATGAAGTAATTAGGAAGATAAATCTGTTACATGAGAGAATCAATTCTTTTATTCATTCTAAAATCAAACTAAAAGTTTTTTTTTTAATTATCTAAGTCATTGCACTCTTCCACTATGAGAGACTGTACTGAGTTTCTGCATTGCTTTCAAGTTACAAATTATGAACAGGTACAATTGGCATAGTATAAACAACGAGTTTGCATGCGTCACAAGTTCAATTTTGCATGGTTAACTCATTCATGCAGGAGCGCTTCAAGCATGAATCTAGATACCACATACTTTTGCCACTTACTAAAGAATATCCTGATATTCTAAAGTGGTTGATCCACTTTGACCATTCACAGGTGACATAAGACACGGCATCAAGTGGCAGGTGAGGGCCAGGGGGTAGATACAAAGTGGTTTCTGAGAAAGCATGCTGGTGGCCTGCATCCAAGCACAGTGGCAAGGCAGAAGAGACCCACAGTGGTTATCTGAAATTAAATGTGAGAGCCACAAGATTGGGGCTCCATGGAAAAATCAAAATGGGGAACCAAACAATATGTCAAAGGGTTCTTTGAGAAGAATGGGGGTCAGTAAATAGGTTTTTCGTGGATGAGATCCAACCAGGGATGCTTTTCCAGGGAAGAAAACTGGAATGTAGGTATAGAGGAGTCACGGTTTCTCCTACCACCTAAGGAGTGTTCAAGGAGAAGAGCTAGTCCAGCCTCATGGTCCTCTGAAGAGCACATTTGGGAGAGTGCTGGCAGGCTGGACAGCAGTGGGTACACTATAACTGCGCCTCAGATCCTGTAGGTCAGTGGCCGTGGACATGGTTTCAGCTTGCAAAGCCTGCAGAGGCAGTGCTATCCAACAGAACTTTCTGTGGTGATGAAAGTGTTCTGTATCTCTAATGTCCATTAGGGTAGCCACATATGGCTACTGAGCACGTGAAGTGTGGCTAATGCCACTGAGGAACTGGATTTTAAATTTTACTTAATTTTAGTTAATTAAAATAAAAATTTGAATGTGGACAGCCACATGTAGCTAGTGGCTACCAATGCTATTGGACAACACCATCGTAGAACATTTGCTTTCAGAGCCTCTCTGCCCTGATCTGGTGATGGGATATTATGGGAGGTCAGGAGGACTCACGGAAGTAACTTCTGTTCTATTTGAAGACCTACAACAAAGCCTAGCACAGGAAAGGTGCTCAGTTAACATTTGTTGAAAGCATCACTTAATTAACGAGAGAGCAGGACAACCAATCACATTTAATACTCTTAGATCAGTATTTATTTCCTAAGTTCTTCCAAATTGCCACCATCTGGGCTATCTTTGTGGGAATCGCTCCCTGGTCTTGAATGATCTGTGTGGAAACTTTTCTTCAAAAGCCCATTGCCGAGGACAGGACCAAGGCTGAGAGTCTCCATCCTGACTGTCTTCAGGGGATTCTGTGGTACCACCTCAGACTTAGTTGTTACATATTTTAAAAGGTATATTATTCTTTGTGATGTTTACAGAAAATACTATTATTGAAAACTAAACAAACACACTGTAAATTCTCTGCCCTTCCAGAGGACCATGATCTAGTTTTTTTTTTTTCCCCAGGTGAAATTAGCCAGAGTAACAGCCATTGGTGAAGTACCTGCTATGTGCCAGGTATAAAACTAGACCCTTAGTAAATAGTATTCTAATTCTCACAACAATCCTGCAAGTAGGAATTTCTAACTCTATGTTAGGAATGAGGCAGACAAGGCTCAGAGATATTTAATTTACTTCACACAACTTCCAATAGTTGGGCTGTCTGCCCCTCCGAAATTCATGTACTTTTCAATAAACCACGTCTGACTCAAAACACTGTAGCTGCCCTGAACGGTGCCCAAGAGCATAGGAATGTAGAAAAAAGTAAAGTTCACTGAAAATTGCTTGTTATGTGAATATATAACTGAAGTAAGCAACCTATTACCTTAACAGTCTCCTTCTTCCCCGAGTCCAGATTCGATTATGCAGACCATAGAGAAATGACAGTCACCCGAAGCACAGGCCTGCCAATGAAAGAAAGTAGTATTTATCCTAAATGATGAATTGTACCCTGTAAGTTATAAACCTGAGAGAGCTCATGAAGGATAACTACTGAGAAGAAAGATAAAGGTTTCCATTGGGAAGCTGGAGGGGTTGGGGCAGTGGAGATTATTGTGGTGAAATTATTTACGTTGCCACTTTAGGCTTTTATGGAAAATCCTAAAAGCCACATCTCTGGAGATGGAACCTTGGCAGGAACACAAAAGAAAATGTTGTCCCATTTCTAGCCAAGTGGTGATTAACATGGTGGCCACGGGAGTCATTCTCTTTTCAGAAATGGTTGAACCAAATGTGTCATCAGAAGGGGAAATGGACCTAGAATCAAGGCGAGATGACTCTCTTGCCCCTCACTTTCTGCCACCCTGCAGCACCGGCTGGGAAGTGGTGGTGAGTTTGTGTAAGGAGAGTAGGGCAGTGCTTTGCCTCATTTTCATCGTGTCTTAGCCCACAGAGACCAGCAAGCTCTGCAAGTCAAACCCTGAATGGCCTTGTTGGAGGAAAGTTAAAGAACTGAAGAGGAGACCTTCAGGTTGCAGGTCCAATTCTTCCTTTTGGGTGAGTTAGAAGCATCACAGGGAATGGAAAGCATTGTCAAAGGACCCCCAGACCAGTCTCCAGAATCCAAGTTCAGTCCTTTTTGAATGAGACCGCACTTAGGAACCAATCTGACCATGGCTCTGCTCCCCATTGCCTCACCCCCCTCACCCCAGCCGTAGCTTTCGTCATGCTCCTTTTATTTTCCCAATACTTCTCTGGAGGCATAATTATCCATGGATTTAGGTCCTAAAGACATGCTTGTCTGCTATTTGTCATCATCACCGTAATCTTCCGAGTCACTGCCACCCCCCAGCACCTAGCAGATCTCAGACATTTAGAGACTGCAATTATGTGATGTGCCTGCTGAGATGTACTGTGACATTTTTTTGGGGGGGGGCAAGCTTGTGCCATAGAACTCGAGGGGGAGGAGGAGGAACCACAACACCAGGTGTAATAACAGTAGTCAGTCATCATATCTAACATTTATTGAGGACTTACCACATACCACATCTGATGTTAAACACTGTATATTATGTCCTTTAATTCTCAAATTTTACCTCCGAGATGACTATGGGCATTATCCACTGTTTCTGAATAAGGAAACTAAACCAAGTCATGCTGGAACTGGGTGCTGGAATGAGGAGCCAGAGTCCTCATTCCTGCCTGGGCCTGCTGGAGTGACACTGTGCCTCTCCTCCATGCCCCTTCCCCCAGGGGCCCCTCTGATTCATGGCCCCCTGACCTCGAGGAAGGTCTTTATAGTCAAATGATCAGCTCACCATGTGTGCACCTGTGCCTTAGAATCTACCAGAGGCTTCTCAGCACAGGCTGAGCTCTGCTGTTTCTAAGCACCCTCTTTAAAATGCCAAGGTACATTCCCAGTTCAGAAACAAGTAGGGTCTTGGAGGTCATTTACTGATTGGCATTTGAAGTGGACTTTCCCATCAAAACCATGGTACGAACATTGGTTGGGTTCCCATACTGGCCCACCAATCCTGCTCTTTAGCCACAGTGGACCTCTCCTTTCCTACTAGTGCTATTGTGGTACTTTGTCAACTCCATCTAACTACTGTCTAAATATTGTTTCAGTGGAAAATTAGGTGAGTTTCAGTGCAGGATGCCAGACATACATCCTGTTTCTTCAACAGTGAGGCTGGGGACTGACCATCTGGTCTTCTGTAAGTGTGACAATAGGCATGCCTGGCCCTGTCCCCGGTAATAAGGACCCATGGCACAGGGCCCTGGCTGCACTGAGGGTCCTGGCCTTGGCAACAGGTACCTAGGGGGACCTGCTACTGTGGGCCGCTGTGCATGGGGCTCTGGGAACCTTCAGGAGACAGGGTCTAGGGAGAAAGAACCTAAAAGCAGGTACACAGTCAAATTACATGACCTGGCAAAACTTAATAAACCTCTACAGTACATATTTCTATAAGCAGAAAAGAAATCTTATTTTCTGGATCAAATATTGTGCTCTGATCTGGAGAGCAAAGGTCAGCTCCTGTTTCTGCCCCCTTCCCACCTCAACACCACCCCCTCTGCCCCCCGCCACACATGAAATGGTCTGAGAGCTCTGGAGAATATTATTTTTATATATAAGGCATTGATAAGATGGGCATGAGTTTTTAAATTTGATTTTCCAATTATGATTGATGTACAATATTATATTAGTTTTAGGAGGGCATGGGATCTTAAGCTACAGATGACTCCTTGGAAGGGGGAGTCCATTAAGCCATTTGCACCTTAAATGAGACCTAGCTTATCAGGACGTCCTCTTCCAGTCCTCACTCATGATTTGGCAGAGTGACCCAAGGAACATGCCAAGTAGAGACTAAATAATACTTCTATCAGATGATTTATATCTTGTTGAACAAACATTTCCCAGCTCTGTTTGAATATCAAAGAGTCATCTGCTCTTTTTGGTATTTTGATAACATAATGTCATCATCATCATCATCACCGCCATCATCACTAATGCGCACTGAGTGCTTATGTTCCAGGCACCCTCTAAAAGCTTTGTATCCATTACCTCATTTCATCTGCACGACAACCCTCTGAGGTAGGTTCTATTATTATCCTTATTTTACAGATAGGGAAACTGAGCAGGGATTCAAACACACAATACCTGACTCTACAACCTACACACTTAATATGCTCTCGTTAGCACAGATTTGGCAGGGCTCAACACAACCATCTGAATCAAATAGTGATGAATGTAAGTAACACAATTGGGTTCCTCACAAATCGATTGATTCGTGTATGAGGAGGTATGCCCAGGTGGGAAGCAACCCCTCTGAACAGCAGCTGAGGGTTTTCAGCTGACTAGGAGCCTAACTGGGGTCAGCAGTGTGGCACAGCTGTCAAAACAGCGGACTCATGCTGCCTTAATACAAGTCCAGGTTGCAATGTTTTTAAGTAACAGGCTGTCATACTCTGTTGTTCAAAACCCATCAGGGATAGTTTTTCCTTTGGACAATACCTTTTAAAAATAAGCGGTACAAATAAGAGTGTGTCAAGAAAAGCATGACAAGGAATTTTTATGCCAGTCTTAGTTTGTACTTATTCTAGGCCAGGCATTCTGCTAAGCACCTTCCATGCATTTTCTAATTCATTCTCATGAGGGCCTTAGGAGGTATGCACTGTCTTTCACAGATGAGAGATGAGGCTTAGGGTACTGCAGAATCTTATCCTGGGTCACACAACCGATAATCGATGAGCCAGGATTTCATACCAGCCTTGTCCCAAACCTGCTGCCTCTAGCCAGGACCCAGGAGACTGTGGCCAGCAAGCAATGGTAAAGCAAGTTCAGGATGAGCTCAAGGAAAATGAGACTGGGGGAAAACCCAGTAATTGTCTCTGACATCTGGATAAATGTCTTACAAAGACATGTTTTGTTTGGTCTGCATAGTTATTGTTGTTTGTTTTCTTTTTAAGGATGATTTTATATAATGATCCTTATTTCCTACTTTTCTTAAAAAAATTGCACGAAACACTAGACTTGCTTGTTTAGCTCCTGTAGCTGCAGAGAACTTCCTTCAATTTAAAGGCACAGGCTTGCCAGTTCATTGCAGTGCCTTCTGGAATCCCCCACTTATGTCCTTGATTCCTTTAAGTGCTTCAGCTGGCTTCAGGGATGAAGGAAGGAACAACTGAGCCCTGTCCAGTCCCAGAAAGCTGTAAGTAGAAGGGAGGCCAATTCCCTCAGCGGAAGCCTTTTTTTTTTTTTTTGTCAAATATTCTAGTTGTGTATTTAAACCAAGAACCTCATGAGGCAGGGAGATTCTCATCTGCAGGAGCAATCAATGAAGTTTGAGTCTGTCCAAGATTCTGTGTAAGGTTAAGAGCCTGAAGTGGATGACCTGTATGATTCCATTATTCTGACCCTCATTTAATAGGCCATTAATATCTGCCTTTAGGTTTTGAATCCCAGCTAGAAAATTTTCTTGCAGGGCTATTTTTTTAGGAAAATAATACCTATGAAATGGAAAAGAAAATTAGTGCTGTGTTTTCATGTTCCCCACCAAACAGGTATTATCTTAATAATAAAATATAAGCTAGAAAGAGCAGATGACTGTAGTGAGGTATCTTCTTCAGTCTGAATTTTCTTTGACCTTAAGGAGTTGGATATTGTTTTCTGCCTGTTAATTTTTCTTTAGGCTATTATAAATTCTTGCTGGTGGACATTTATGAATGATACACTGGCATTTTTGAAGGGTTTAAAGAGAATGCTTACTAAGTGGCTCATCAAATAAGAAAGACAAATTGCTGGGGCCCTGGTAGAGTGGCTCAGTTGATTAGAGCATTGTCCTCATACAGCAATACCTGGTCAGGGCACATAGAATCAACCAATGAGTGCATAAATAAGCGGAACAACAAAGTGATGTTTCTATCTCTCTCTTTCTAAACATGAATAAATAAAAAAATTAAAAAAGACTAATTGTAGAGATAGTTGATAGATTTTCTTACTCATAAAACTTCAATGAATAAATGATATGATGAAGGCTTGGAAATCATGAGATGTAATGTTTTTCAATTTATGTAACTAAGTTTAAAATTTGAAGTTGTCTGCAGTTACAGTTAGATATGTGGACATATATGACAATGTGTGGATAGTATGTCTGTAATAAGAATAATAGTTTAAATTTTTATTGTCCTTTTCAAAGCCCCATCACAACACTGGATTTAATTTACATAACAATTGTGTGTGATGTTTGCTCAATTAACATGCATGACATTACAATGTTCTGTCAGTGATAGGACGATTTGTGTTCACATCATGTCCCCCTAACTAGGATAGCAGTCTTTTCATACAAAAGAGGCATCTTCATTTTTCTCCCCTTGCTTCTTGAGCTGCCTGGTAAATTTGGTTGAAATGAATAGGTGAGATGACCATTAAAACTGATTGCTCCCCAACTGTCCCACCAGATGTATAGAACATCTTCTAAACTGTGCCATGGTCCCTATGTTGGAGTAGGAATGGACTGTAGGTAAATGAGGGGAGCAGAGGCATGTGTAGGAACAACATAAGTGCAGTGGCCAAGGGCAGGTCACATTTGGCCTCAGTGTTGGGAAGAGCAAGATAATGGATCTTTCTGTGCTTAATATGGTCACTTGGTACTCAGCGTGCTTTTCCATGTGATTCTATGCACATTCCAGGATTGTGGTTAGGGTCCTATAGGTGAATTAAGCTCTGCCATTTACATGCACTAGTGGGAGATGTGGAAGGCAGCCTGGGGTACTCACATTCTAATATTTGGATCACTGATACAACATTGCATTATGGAAGAGCTAAAAATCAAGATTTTAATGTGAAATAAATTGATTTTAAAAATACACCCTTGATTTTAGAGTACTTTTAGATTTACATAAAAGTTACAAAGATAGTATAGAGAGTTATCATTTATGCCACACCCAATCTCCTCTACTATTAATATCCTACATTGGCATGGTACATTTGTTAAAATTATTGAACTAATATTGATACATTATTATTAACAAACATCCCTAGTTTATTCAGATTTCCTTGGTTTTCACCTTATATCCTTGTTCTGACCCAGGACCCCACTCAGGGTACCACACTACATCCAGTCATCACGTTTCCTCTTGACTGTGACATTTTCTCATACTTTCTTTGTTTTTGATGACTTTGATAGTTTTGAAGATACTGGTCAAGTATAGTGTACAGAAGGCCTGCCAATTGGAGTTTATTGGACGTTTCTCTCGTAATTAGACTGGGGCTCTGGCAAAGTGCTATCCTCATTACACCATATCGTTACAGAGCCTTGCCTGTGCTGTTCTGAAACAGCTGTGGGGTGTGATTGCCCACTGCCAAGAAGAGTGACTCCTAGTGCAAGAGTTTGGTGAAGAAGGGTGTTGTTTATTTAAAGGTTATACCGATTCAGACTAACAGTGGATTTTTGCTGTTAATTCCTACTCCCTTTCAAATTCCCCAAAACACACAATCCTGCCCCCCTTTGCCAACCCAGGCCAGTCTCAGAATATGCCAGTCAGAGGTACTGTCTTTCAGAAGAGTAGAAGCCTGTGGCTCAGCATTCCCAGTTGCAGTTCGGCATTCCAGGCATCTCACCTAATCTGTGCTTGGTTAGACAGGTGTCCGCACAGCTCCATCCGCGCTGCCACTGTGTTCTCCAGGCAGGTTTCTCAGCCGGTCTCCTCTTTCTTCCTCCAGCTCTTAATGCAAAACCACGTGGCATCTCCTTACTCCAAACCATATGGCACCTCCTTACACACCAGACCTCATGGCTGAATCCCCCAATTTCATGGCTCCTTCCTCATTGGTGCCTTCTCCCTCAGCTTGCATGGCTGCTACTCACTACTGACCATAGGCATGATGGGGTGGTCCTTCTATATCCTTTCAAACCATGTGGCTGCTTCCTCTTCTCTCTCAGCCTGCCCTGATTTTAAGTGCTGACCTGGAGCTTCCTACATGACTCATACCCAGCCTTTCCTACAATGTGCTACTTTTGCCAGTTCCCCCATATCTTTTACCTTCTTCCAGCTGCCATCTTTAGTCAGGGCAAGAGTCTCCCATGACGCACAGGCATCCAGTGGGCCATCTCCCCTGGCTGCGTCAGGAGTCACTGAATGCTCTGAAAGTCATGTAGACCTTTTTTTGCCCAGGCACAGCTATCAACTTGCCATTATGATGCAAAATATCTTAATCATGTATCGTCTTCTAACCCTTCCCCCCAGTCGAGGTTTATGGGAAGTATTCTCTGCTGTTTTCAGGGACCCCTGCTCTGCACCGCATTACACTATCAACATAACTTGTCACTGATGGTATTAACCTTGATTAGCTGGCTGAGGCGGTGTTTGTCAGGTTTCTTCATTGTAAAGTTATTCTCCCCCCACCCCTTTTCATACTACATCCTTTGGAAGGAAGTCACTATGCACAGCCCACACCTAAGGAGAGGAGAGGTACGCTTCCTCACCTTCGTGGGGGTGGAGAATCTACATAAATTATTGGAAATTCTTTTACTTGAGAGAGCTTTTTCTCCCCCATTTTTACTTTATTTAATCATTTATTTATATCAGTATGGACTCATGGGTATTTATTTTATATTTTGAGCTATAATTTAATATTTATTTTGTTACTCAAGTTGTTTTAACTTTGGCCATTGGGAACTCTTGCAGTTGGCTCTTGTGTCCCTTTGTTATACCCCTATTATTCTTTTTTTTTGTACTTATTTTCTGGTACTACAAGATACTCCAGGATTATATTCTATATTCCCTGCCCTAGGCCTAGAATCAACCATTGATCAATTGAATTTTAAATCTTGCCTCAAAAAGAAAATGTTTTTTTAGAAATAAAAAAACAAACAAATGGGCAAAACAAACAAAGCCTGTCTGCAGGCCGGCTCAAAGCTGTCTCAGCTCTGCTGGCAGAGACCCTTCCGGACCCTTCAGGCTCCCTCTGTGCCTCCACCTTCACCTCCCTGCCTCTCTCCGCCCCTGCATGCAATCTGCTCCCGTTCCCTTCATTCACATTAAAGGAGAGATGACCATCCATGGTTCTTTTATTTAAAAGCTGTCCGATAGTAAGATAAATCAATTCCTTAGAAGGCACGGTAGTAGATTCAGAGAAATATAGTAATCCTTAACCCCCTCTCCTCCAAAAATCAAAGTCCACTGGCAAACAGAACATACAGATACAGGAAGACTAGATGTGCAATAAAACCAGAATGTAGCAAGTGCCACAAGTAGGAAAGGTATGTCTGTGAAGAGAGCACAAGACGAGCGTGAGCAGTGGAGGCTGTGGGACTCAAAGGGACTGGCGGCCTCGGTGGGGACGAGAGAGCACTGGCATCGTTTAAGCAGGCTCACCGCTAGTCAGCCCTGTGAGTGCTGCCCTGTGAGAAAGAGGGCTCAGTGGTGCAGGTCTTATGTTTTTGAACAGAAACTTAGATATTACAAAAAACACCCTAAAACTGTTTGAGATTTAAATATGTTTTGGGCTACCAGTTTGACAGCTGAGGTGCTTGCAGTAGAATTTCAGGCACTGGGCGGTTTCTGGACACTTTTTCCTAGACCCAGGGCCCTGTGGGTGTCCTCGGGTCACACTGCAGGGGCAGCTGCTGCTGCTCACCTGACGGAAGGCCAACCACCATTGGGAAAGCTGGAACCAGAGGACTCCAGCAACAACTTGGCCAGCAGAAGCTGGGCTGCCTTGCCCTGGTTCCTGCATTTTTTTTAAATTTGCATTCTCAGCCATCACAGGCTGGCTGAGGGCTATGGGTCTCCAGGTTGCAGTAAAATAAACCATCATTACTAACTTAGACAGGCACTTAGACAATAGTTGACTTGGTACATTTAGTGAGTAGAGCCTTGGGGTACAGAACCCAACGCTCCCCTGCTGATCCAGTGTCTGGGAGCCAGTCCCCCAACCCCCAAGACTTGCATTTGGGGACCCCCAGCCATCGTCCCTCTCACGGCATAGTCAGGCCTGTAAAGTTTTCTCTTGGCACAAAGAAAGCCATGTTGAGAAGCTCGGCCGCTGGCTGATTGTGCTTCCCTCCCATACCCACGATCCCAAGGCCTAATGAGCAGACAGGCTGGAGGGGATCCCCTAGAAACCACCTGCCCTGCCATTTCTGGACTAATGGAATCAAGTGATGCAGCAAAAATGCCATGTCAGAACCTTACACTTCCAATCCTCTCAGTGTCATTTAGCTAAAGAAACCGTAAACAAAAAGGGAGAAGAAGAAAACAGCTGGTGGTATAATCCTGCTCTGTTCTTCAGAAGGAAGCCAGGGGAGGGGGAGTCCTGATTTTCACATCTTAGAGGACTCCTCTGGCGGAAACTTCTGGGGGGACATCTGAGTGTGTGAGTGTAGCCGTAACTCCAACTTTTTGGTGAGTGTTAGAGCCCAGATTCAGCCACAGCCCCTCCCTCTCCAGGGTGGCCCTTTGTGACCTCCAGAGAACACTTTACTTTGAACAACTCAATTTCAGGGATTTCATAGCTCCTTATAAACCCAGCAGTGAGGAGCACTTTCCGTTTCCCCTGCTTCAAGAGAAGAGAAACTGAATAAACACTGGCCGTCTGGTGTGGTTGGGGACTACAAGCACAAAAGCAGATCCTGACATTTGAGTTATAGCCACTGGCAAACAATACTCAGTATTTCTTGACAAATTTCAAATTTTGCTCTTGAGGGAGGAACTGTAGTTGCAACTTTGTTTGTTCAAAGACATAGAATGAGGCACTCAAATGTGCCCTCAATAATGCTGGGGTTTGCAGAAGGTGACAGCAAGTCGGAAAAGCCAAGGATGTTAATGGCTAAAGCATATGAGCAGATTATTCATTTTCTTTTTGAACTCTATACTTTTCCTCCTTCTGGGGATTATGTTCCCCCTCCAGAGAAAGCCGATTGGTCATGGTTTAGAGCCCAGAAGCTGGCTGGAGCCTCAGTGGAAGAGTCCATTTGTCCTGCTGTCTCTTAGTTCCAGGCTTGTTTAAAGGCGAATCATCTCAAGCTGGTGTTCAGAGCTCATGGGCCTGAAAGGTGAAGGAAACTGGAGTAATGGGGGCTGAACCTGGGGTGCAATGATTGTAGTGTCAAATATCACTTTCCAGAAAGTCTCAAATTCTGGAAGTCCAGTTCTGGAGTTTTGAAATTACAGATTTGGGATAATCTTCATGGTGGAGTGATCATGTAGGAAATTAGTACCTAGCTTTACTCAGTAAATGACATCTGGATCTTCTTCCATGTTAGAAAAAAATCAGAAGTAAGACTTATTCACTATGCAATCATTTAGATCCAAACACCAGAATTTTTGTGTCTGAATACCAAGTACTTTATTTAAGTTAATAAAAGTGAACATTTATTGAACATTTATTTTGTGCCAGGCACTGAATTGTGTAAGTACTTGACATAAACGGTTGAATCGAATGTTTACAATCCTATGAAAAAAATATTATTATCCCTATTTTACAGATGGGTAAGCGAAAGCATGAAGAGGATGAGTAATGTGCTTATGATGGTGCAGCAAATGAATGCCAGGGCTGGGCCTCAAGCTCAGGATCTGGGCAAAAGGCTCTGGCTTGATCACTTAGTGGCTCAAGGCCCACTGAATGGAGTGTGGACCCCTCCATGTATTTCTATTAGCCTACACCACACCCTTTGTCTGGGCTCCAACTCTACTTCTATGTGGAATTTGGAGTTTCCTATTTGGGAAGACTTAGAATGTCGAGCAACTTGGATTTGAACACGCCCTCTTTGCAGCAATAACACCTGAGTGACCACATACTAGGACCACAAACTTGACTGTGCACTTGCTGTGTTTTCTACTGATTTTTGTTTCAGTGGAGTCCAGTACCTGTTAAACCGAGTTAATAAAGTTTAACACAAACCAGACAAGCCAAAGGCTGGAGTAAGTTAATGAAGGGTCTATTCTATCAACCTCTGTGAATAGTGGGAAAGTATTGTACTTAGGAACACAGTTCTCACAAGTGAGGAGTGAGGGCGGGTGCTAAAACAAAGCCCATGACCCTTAAAGTTCCAAAGTGTAACTTTTTCCATTAGTATTCTCACTGATTTAGAATGGCTGCTATCCCAGCCTTGCCTTCTTCTATTCTCCGATCCTTGGCAATTCATTTTCCCTATAAAGATTTTCTTTTTACAGCCCTGGCTGGTGTGGCTCAGTGAATTGAGCGTGGGCCTGAGAACCAAGGGTTGCTGGTTCGATTCCCAGTCAGAGCACATGCCTGGGGTGCGGGGCAGGTCCCCAGTAGGGGGCATGTGAGAGACAACCACACATTGATGTTTCTCTCCCTCTCTTTCTCCTTCCCTTCCCTTTTCTCTAAAGATAAATAAATAAAATCTTTTAAAAAAGATTTTCTTTTCACAATCTCCCTTTGTAAATGCATATGGTGTTTCCACATTGGCTTTTAGCAATAAATGGGAAGAGAATCCTTTCTTAGAACTTTCTTTGCTGGCTTTTCAAACTATGACTTTGGAATTCTGACACTCTAATTTTATGTTTCTAGTATATTAATTACTTGTGGCCAGGTGCCTAGATAGAGAAGCATACTAAGAAAGACACTTACCTGATAGGTCAGATTTCAGGCCCATTAATAATGGAATGACCGAAAAACAAAAAACACTTTAGTATATTTATGCCAACAATGTGATAGCATAGCTAAAAATGAGAAAGTAAATTCTAATATGGAAGAGCAAAAACACACAGTGTAAAATTTTATTTATGTACAAAGCAATCACCAAGCAATACGCTGCCTTTTCCCTGTGTGTACACATACATGGATGCAACTGAATGTAACCAGGTCTAAAAGATGTGAATATAAACCACACCAGTGCCCCAGGAAGAAGAGAGGGTACCAGGAACGAGCAGTGTTAAAGGGATCTGAGCTTTATCTATCTTGTTTTAATATGAAAAAGTGTATTCATAGAGTTCTTGTATAATTAAAAATCAATTTTAAAATGTAAAATTAATAATTTCAGCTTTAGGAAATGCCATGGTAGCAGCCTAATAGGAGACTTCTACAATACTTATTTCCTGGTGCATACAATCCCTCACTGCCTTTTATTCACAAGTAGAGTTAGAATTAAAATGTGAATTTCCCCTGGACAGGTCAGAAGGAGAGCTCCCCTCCTGGTGGAGTGTAAGCCACTGAGCGCTTCCAGCAGGTCCAGTTTGGTCTGGGAGATGGCAGGGTTGCACAGCTCAGAGCGGAGGAAGCCTCGGTTGGGCCTGCAGTGTGATACTCTCAGCCAGCTTTATGATTTCCTCTCGGGGGTGCGTTGGCTAAGAGTTCAGTCTCTAAGGTGAGTTTTCCCAGTTTGAAAATTTTTATTATTATTATTTTGCTGGGATCAATACCCTGTCCAAGCAGTTCACCTTTTCAGTAAATTTTTAGAGTCCAGACACTTCTTGGGCAGTCAAAACAAAACAAAATATCAAGGTAAGAAACAATTACACTGCAAACAATGACACAACAGTTTGTGAATTCTGATGACCAAGAACACAAATCATCTCAGTTGAAATGCAATGTAATCAAAACCCGCTGGCATTTAGCACCCATCGTGCCCGGGGACAAGGCTTTCCGGGACTTCCCTTGGAGACGACGTGTCCGCCTGCGCATGGTGTTGTGTGCTTCAGTGCATCCTGACGGACCCACTGTGGTCACACTGCCTTCGAAGAATTTCCTACTGAATTGCTGAACTTGGGGAAATGAAGGAATTGGAAAACTAGATGAAAATCTGGGCTGGTTTGTCTAAGGAAAGGCCGGGCCAGGATACGGCAGGGAAGTGAGCCGAGATGGTGCAAGGAAGAAGGGTCAGGAGAGCTGGGAGCTGCAGGGGGGCTGGAGTGAAAAGATATGGTGAAGGGGGTAAAGTTAGACCCCGCGCCGGCCCCCCTCACCGCCCGGCCCCCCTCACCGCCCCGCCCTCTGCATCCTAGACTTAGGTTGTTGAGATGGCGCCTTGCTGCATTCCTCAGGTTATTTCAATTTAGCCTTAGATTTCAGCCTCACCATATTGATGACTATGCCCCAGAGCTGCTTTTACGAACAGGTACTCCAAGTGGCCATTAGGTACTTTCTGTGACAGCTGAGCTGTGAGACTAGTGCTCAGCCTCGCTCTCAGCCAGTTCACCGCCCTCCACTTCTCCCCAAGTAGACGCGTGCAGCTGCTCCTCGGAGACCTGCTGCCTGACCTCCCTGGGTCCTGGAGACTTTGCCTCGGTGAGACCCCCCTCCTGAGACAGTGTTTAAAAATTAACTTTTATGGTTGTGTTGGTAACAAGGAAAATAAATAATATTACATATTAAAACAGTTTCTCGGACCTTAAAGTTCTTTCTCTCTTCTGACTTTTAGAACGTATTTACTGATCCTCCTCCCCCAAAGTATCGTGGGCCCTGGGTGCTGTGGGCCCCAGGTGCTATGCTACTGTGCCAAGTGCAGAAGTCAGGCCTGCCCCCAAACGAGTGACACTCTGATTTCTTCTGTAAATAAATGTAACCCTGATATATAAGCTTTCCAGGAACTTATCATCTGGCCCTTCCCTGATTTCACATTCCCTGCTGCTTTTGTGGTTATTTTGCATTTTGCAGCCCCTTGCTCAAATAAACAGCCAACAACAAAACAAAAATAACAGAAAATCAAGGCATAAACACATTTTAAAATCAGAGTTTAGTGGCTTTTGAATCTCAAAGGGTTTATCAAGAGAAGATGGAAAATCAGCTACCTTTTAATGAGTAATTACTGTGGGCCATTCTCGTTTAATTCCTATATGCCCCTGTGAGTTAACTATTGTGACCCTTTTAAAGGATTCCCTTAACAACGGGCCTGGGTGTGTTAAGTAACATGCTCAAGGCCCCACAACCAGAGCTGGAGCCGAGGCTGAAGTTCTGTCTTGTCCTTCTGCTGCACTTGCTGCTCCCTCTGCCTGGAATGATCTTTCCCCAGATTCTGCTCCGGCTGCCTCCTCCTTTCCTACAGGATTCTGTTTATGAGGAACCTGCTCAGAGGACAGCCATTAAGGAAGTAATGCTTGATCATATCACACAATGGTAGTGCCCGGCTTTGCATTTATAATTACCGGGCATTTTTGTTATCCTCTTTCCCTGTCGTGTATGTATTTACAGTGTGTGTCCATCTGTCTGTTACTCCTTACCTCTAAGCCTCACCCAAGCATAAGGACCACAGGACATCAAGGATCTT
Organism: Trachops cirrhosus; assembly: GCA_028533065.1. Classification (NCBI taxonomy): domain Eukaryota; kingdom Metazoa; phylum Chordata; class Mammalia; order Chiroptera; family Phyllostomidae; genus Trachops; species Trachops cirrhosus. The sequence goes on along the minus strand of CM052540.1, from coordinate 119,571,226 downwards.
CTCTCGTTTCCTGTCTGCTCGGCACACAGCATGGGATCAGTGATGAGTTGATCGAATTACTTGGAATCCAAAGCCTGTATGCACATCACCACCATATACACTGTCTCTGTGGAAGTCTTCCCTTTTCCTTTCTTTAAATTCGATACATTGCGGCAAATTTTAAGTTGCGGTAAATATTACCTCAATGAATAGGAAGCCCAGGTTCAAAGTTCACAGGCTATTTGAATTTTGAGAAATTACTTGACATCCTTATGGCTTGATTTCTTAAAACACACACACACACACACACACACACACACACACACACACAAGGGTGGCAGAATAATATCTCCCAGACTAAATATAAGAATTGTGAAAAAATAAAATGCATCTTTGTGCTGTATAAATGATCATAGTAATGAAGATTAAGGTAGCACAATAAGTATTGCTTTCATGGAACACTATCAAGACATTGCTCATTACCAGCATTATTAAATAAAAAATATTACAGTAAGCAATGAGATCTGAGATGGTCCATTATGAGATACTTTCTGGAGAGAGCTCTGAAAAGCTGGAAAGAAACAGTGACTCAGCCAGTATTACTCATCTCCAATGCAAAGCACTGTGAGCTCTGGGCATTGATTTCATGTCCAATGTTGACATCATTTGGTGCTCCAGGACTCCTATGGCCTGAGAGTCCTGTTTGTCTGAGGCAAGACTCTCCAAAGGATTGGATAAAATCAAAACTTTGGGAGATTTGGGGGGATACTCTACAGCTGCTACATAATTTTACCAAGTCTTATAGCCAGACACCAGAACTGGTATTCCGAAGATTCGTTCTGTGTGCAAAGGGCAGGAAGGGAATCAGAGCCTGGGCTGGCACCTCTGTCAACGGCCTTTGGTGTCCATTTGGGAGTTCTGCCCAGCCGGGGAGCATCCTGGCATCCTGGCAGTGATGCTCTCTGAGTACCAACCATCTCTGGGGTCCAAGGCTGTGCATGTTGACTGTGACTGCCTAATGGCTGCTGAATTTTTACTTGTATTGTCAGTGTTCTCTCAAGGCCCAGTCCAACTCATTACTCTGCAGAGCACATTGGAAAAAATGGGGTCTAATTCTGTTCCAGGATAATAGTGACTGAGGAATATTTAAGACTGTTGTTTTATCTTTGTTTCATGGGGACTTACATGTAAAACCCTTTTGAATCACATAAAAAAGAGTATATTCAGAGCAGGTATTTTCCAGTTGAAGGCATGCATCTGTGTATATTTGACTCTCCAAAAATACCTTTTTGTAATTGCTATCTGCAAAGAAGTCAGCCAAGATTAAGCAGACAGCGATGCCGGCAGATGCCTTTTATAGTCTAAAGGACGTAACTGAGGAGGCTGAGCGACTCCTCTTCAGTGTGAGATTGGAAAGCCCCTCCTGGCAGTGGCCTGGCCCTGCTGTGCCTGCCTTCCTTATAATGTAGCACACATTTCTTATTCTGAAGAGACGGCTTGTGGGATTTTCTGCATCAGCATGAATCCCCGCGCTCATTACTGTGTCATCCTCAAGCCTCAGCTTTTTTACTCAGAGTGGCTAGGGCATCAACACACTTGGGAATCATTGATATATAGTTTGCATAAGGAGCCTCGTATTTTATTAATTAATTCATCAGAATAAAATGTGCTTTGGTGACTGATTCTTTGGGAGAAAATTCAATATCTCATTAGATTCAATATCTCATTAGAGATCATTATTGTAGCTTAATAGAATTATATATGTCAGACCGAATGACATCTAACATTATGGCATGAGAGTTTCTTTCTAAATGGGACATTACTTAGGGAGATGATAAACCCAGGACCGTCTTTGTTTTATTTTTTTCCTGTCTAACAGAAATGTAGGTTGATGAGGAAAGTGAAAAATGAGAAACTTGAGGGTTTATTGCTCTCCTTCATAGCTGACCCAAGTGCACACAGTTCACTAAGTTCTCTTGTTTAAGGCTATGACTTACTGGTAAAAAAAAAAACAAAAAAGAGCCATGACTGGTGTGGTTCAGCTGCTTGAATGTTGTCCCACAAAGCAAAAGGTCACCAGTTCAATTCCTGGACACGGCACATGTCTGGGTCGTGGGGTCAGTCTCTCCTTGGGGCGCTTTCGATCGATGTTCCTCCCTCACATAGATGTTTCTCTCCCTCCCTGCCCTTCTCTCTAAAAATAAATAAATAAAATCTTTTTTAAAAAACATTTTAGAAATTATGTTTTTCTCTATTTAAAGGTTTAGTACTTGAGGAAAATAATACCTCCAGCAAAGCAATATGGCACAAAACGTTTGACTTAGCAATCAGTCCTGTCTCAGTTGACAGGCTAAAGCAAACAAACAAAGAAACAGACTGGCCTGTATAAGCATGCCAATGAGGAGGAGGTCACCTGGTTCCATTAAGGGTATATCGTTACGTAAACGTTGCCCATTCATTCAAAAGAGGCCTCGCGCATTGTTTCATGTTTCCATTCGCGTTCAGGTGGTCCATCCTGTTCACCAACACAACACCTTCATTTCACCTTTTGTTAGACATTTGGGTCTCTCTGCTTTTCATTTCCTCTTATGTTTAGGACATAGGCTTCAAGTTCTGCTGTGGCTAAAGGCCAACCAAAGACCAAAACAAAGAAGAATGATGATAAAATTCAAGAAGTGTTTGAGAGGTGTTGTGGTACAATGACTTTGATATAAAGCCAGATTGTAACTGATTTGCTTCATGATCTTGGGGAAAATCATTAAAACTTCATATCTTCAATATTATCTTCTGTCTTTGTGTCTGCTCTGATAACTGTGGGCTTTTCCTGCATAGTAACTATGAATCACACTTTTTTCTTCTTCCATGTGGTGTCCAGCATGAGGCCCTGCTTATGGAAGGGTTCCAATAACACATAACTGTTACATTAATTCTTAACAATAAGTACTATACTGTGGTCCAGGTATTGGCTTAGCTTTGTTTCTTAGCATTAGTAAGAGTAAAAATATTTCTTTAAGTAGGTAGATCTGGCTTAGGGCACTATATAGAGTTGGGAAAATTTTGCCAATTTCGTCTAATCTAATCTAAATTTAAATATGAGAAAACTTGCATCTTCGGGATTTATATTATAAATGCAGGGTAAAGCAGTCAAGGTCCATTTACAAGTGAATTCACACAATTTTTCATGTCCACATGTATTTTCATAAACTTACAGTTGCTTAAAATGGGGTATGCCCATGTGAACCAACATCT
>CM052540.1:119530865-119567898 GCA_028533065.1 Trachops cirrhosus | reverse complement strand
GAGTCAGAGCTGTTCCTGACAAATAGCTGAAGTCTCAGGTACTCAGTTCCTGGGAATCTGTTTTTGTTTTTTTTTGGCGGGGGGGGGGGGGGGGGCGGGCCTTCTGTGCACCAACATTTTTAGCTCTCTGGGGACATTATTAGTTATCCCTGAGAAAGTCAGTGGCTAGTAGCTGCTAAGGTAGATCTCTGCTCTAGCTTCAAGCCAGCTCCCCTCTACAGGTCCAGAGGGGCTGTAAACAATGGCTTTGCTGAAAACACACCTTGGACCTGTGGGTGTATCTCTTAAGGGATGGATTCTCTTACTGAGTTCTCTGGAACCAGCGGTAAAGTTCTTTTGCTATAAGACACCATAATTCCAATAAGAATAACATTAGGGTTTGCCTAGACTAAAGGCCTCTGTGGAAAGCTAGCTTTTAAGTAAATTCCATAAAACATTTTTTAATGCCAGTTTAGCATGAGAGAGGGTCCTCATCAATGTGTGTGGCCCAGCCATGCTCCAGGACTTTCCCCCCAGCTCCAAAACTGGGCATGTGGAAGTGATTGTCAGGAGGAGGGAGCAGCTGCGGACCCAGGGTGAAGATGCCGCAGCAACACCCAACACCGGTCCTGGGAGCCGTGGAACAATGCAAGTTCTGTTGTCCAGGAATGCATTCCCAACACAGCGATTTCCTGAATGCTCCGAGAGACCGAGGCAGTAAAAGGCCAGACTCCAGGGGCACCTCTGCTGTTTCTGCTCCTTTGTGCAGAAAACACTCATTACTCCCTAGTGATGTCTTAAGGGAATGTGTGCAGTATTCACTCATGGACAATGTCTAGCTGGAAAATGTTAGAATGAGGGGTAAATTCTATATGTGTATAGAATATGTATATGTATACATGTATGTGTAAGTGTATATATTAGACACGTTGACTCATCAACACCCCAATCTTAGAAAATATACTGGAAATACAAAAACAAAACAAAAATAAATTGGGTGAAGTTGTGATTCCGTGGTTATGAAACCCTGAAATTTTCACTAGAAATGCACAATGCAGTTCTATTATGAGAGAGACTAGATTGAGCAACTCCTACATCAAAATTGCTTAAAATGCTTGAAGTCTGAATAACTAGTATACCAGGATAAAAATGGCCAGCTGGGCTCTGGGTTAAATGACAAAGTCACCAACTCACTGTAGTGTCTCTTCTCTCACTTTTAGAATGTTTCAGGTGCTGGCCAGTCTGAACTCAGGTTATCCACTCATTCTCATTCGTATTTGTGTTTTACTTTCTCCAGATCATCCCTCTGCTAAAACGGCACTGGGTCCAAGGCGGGGTTGAACATGGCTGCTCCTAATGTCCCTCCAGGGGGCTGCATTTGCAGATGGGACCCATTAGTCACATTTGGGAGCCTGAGAGATCATCTTCCCTTTACCTTGAAGGTAAAACTTCAATAATCCACAGAGTGATTTTGTTATCTGCAATTTAGATTACCGAGGCCATCTGGGGACCTTTGCACAGCCTGCTGTGCTGTTTTGGAAACAGGTATCTGGCTATATATCTAAATATTTCTCCTCCTTTCCTGCTTTATGGACCCTATTTTGCAAGTCCAATTTTAAGACATGGAAATGGGTTAACCCCAGCATAAATCAGAGACAGGCGATTGCTAAAAGGATGCTTTCATTTAGCCACTGATTTTAGTGAGAATCTTAAAATAGGAAGGTCTTTAGAAGTATTTTAAGTTGAAGAATAAAAACAGACACACCAAAAGGAGATTTGCCAACCATATAAATACATAGGCGTTAAGCTCCTTCTACATAAACCAAATATAAATGGAAAGACAGTGAGTAAACTGAACATATAAGCAGACAAAACCCCAGTGGATAAGTCATAAAGATCGGACACAAGGACCATATGTCTTTAAAACTCTCAGCTTTTCTACTTAAGTGATGTGTTATTTGTTCCAGGTTCACAGCTCACTCATTGCACTTGACATCCTCCTTGGCTCTGTTCAGTTTGTCTGCTGTCTACACGTTTGGGCTTTTGGCAGATGTAGATGCTCTCAACAAGAACAGCTTTTGAGTGTTATTCCGACCCCTCATGGGCCTCAGATAGTATAAAACAAGAATTTGTAGCTCTTTAGGGATGTAGCTCTTTCTGAAGCAAAATATCTTCTCACTTCTTTCCATCACTTAGATGTGGGGAGCTAATCGCAGAGCAGGGAGAGGAGGTAAGCAATCAAGTCGTTTTCCCAGAGGTTTGGGGAGTAGGTGAGCAAACATCAGAAAGCTGGTGAGCGGTCTCTCATCATCTATTTAAGCAAATTCTGAACTGTGTTTCCCAATGTAAAATAGTCTCAAATAAATAGAAGCTAGGAATGTTACAAACTCTTTTGTTCAATACGACATATATGAAAGCATTGTAAAACTGTAACTAACTGTGCAAGGTTCTTATTGTTAGAGAGGAGAGAGTGGTTATGTACCTTGACCTGAGAAGCCACTACAGGGTTATGGCAAGGTAGAAAACTTGTAAGTTCTTAGAAGGTGTGTTTCCTTAGTACTGAGCAAACTTTTATTTTGCACTTAGTGGTCTAACGCCATATCACGTAATGCCCAAATTTATTTATTTTTGTTAACATATACTAAAATGTTATCCCATGCAATGATCTCTGGGGTTGTGTTCCCCATCCTGTCCTGGAAGGTGATACTGCTTTGAATACTGCTCATACCTTAAGCTCCCCAGTTTTTTTGGTTTCTTTGGTGTGCAAGGACTCATGCTGTGACAAGTGCATTCAGTTTGCGTGGAAGTGCTGGGAGCCCAGCTGGAGGCTGTGGACAGAAAAGCCAGGGGATGTTATGGCAACACCCAGTACTGCTGGCCATCCGGTGGCCTGGCTGTGAGTGATTGCCCAACATGCCTTCTAAAGTGGTCGCTATTTACAAGAAGAAGGTGACATATTCTGCCACAGCAAGGACAAGAGGTAGCACAATACTTAACAAAAGGGTCAGGAGGCAGGGCACTTTACCTTGCTTGGAATTATTCCAGAGGCTCAATAGCTTTGCATAGCAACGGAAAGCTTACTGACTGACCGGAATTAAAGGATTCAGGAAGAGGGGAGCCATTCTCTGGGACAGCCATACACAAAGTCATTAACCCCCTGAGGGAAAGTGTGAAATTATCCTGTATGGGGGCTGAATTAACTTGTGTGGTCCTATTGAGGCCATTTCCCCCCCTGGCCAGTAGAGAACCAATCTCCTCCAATCTCCTCCTTCTTTCCACATAATTAGTGAGTTTGGGGCCCCAAAGCGCCAAAACAATTGAGTTTCTTACATTTTCTTTAATACTGGGTGGGCCTCTCTCTCCCCTCCCAGCATAGCTGCACGGTTAGCTGCTGTGAGAGAGCCCTGTCTCTGTCTCTGCGCCCTGCTGGGAGGAGGGCTCTAACAGACCCTCTCAGCTTGCGTTGAGGTGCAGCAGGCAGAAAACGCCTGCCTCTCCCTTCCTCACCCGCTCTTCTTCACCCTGCAAAGAGAAATGGAAGTCCAATTGCTCCTCCTCCAGGAAGTTACTCTTGTATTTGGGAGAGTCAGTTTTTATTTAGTACAAAGAAATGAGGGGAATCTTGCCTAAGTCACTTATTTATAACTGCATGGGCCATTCTAACAAAAACTTTGGGCAAGTCTCTTAGCCTCTGAGTCACTTTCTATGGAATCAATCAAAAGAGAGAGGGGGAAAAAAAGGAATTCCTGGGGGAAGGTGCCACCGGAAAAATCAAAAGGCTTTAGTCTGGCTGGCAACCTTGTGCCTTGGGTTAGGGTAAATATCCAGGATACAGGAAAAAGCAAGGAGTTCAAAATTATACAAATGTGGGTTTAGGTGCTAGCTCTGGTGCTTTTTCAGTAGAGCAATAGCAAAAAATTAACTTGTTTATGGAGCCTTAAGTTTTTTGAGCCCTAAGTTTTCTACTTGTAAAATAGAGCGAATAATAGAAAAAACTGGAAACAACCTAAGTACTACAAATAGGGAAGCAGTTAGATAAATGCAATACACCTATAGTATCGTGCACTCTACAAAATTTTAAAGTAGACATATGTGATATAGAAAGGTGTCAAAAATATTGAGTGGATAAAAGCAAGATGCAGAACAATGTGTATGTTACAGTTCCTTTTGTATAAAAAGGTAACAAATTTTACATAAGGAGGCAAGTATCCTAGTATGGGTAAGACAAGGAGGGGCGATAAGAGTCATAAGAAACAGTTACCGATTAGCTTTGGGGAGAGGACTGGAAAGGTACATGTTGGGAAGAAGGTTTACCCTTTTTATTTATATTTTTATTTTGTTGTTTAAGTTTTCTAGCCAGGTTCATGTATTACTCTTATTTTAAACCACAACAGAGTATATTTATATAGTAATATTATGGATTCCTTTTCTTTTTCATATTTTTCTGAACTGAAAAAATAAAAACCTCTGAAACTGGCATGGGAATTAAATTAAGTAACGTGTCAAGTTTCTGGATCATAGATGGTGTTTGGTTGATGTTGATGCAAATAAAACAGAAAGAAGGACCTGAGTTTTCTTTTTATTAACTTTTTGTTTTTTACACATAGATATTATTTTTAAGATAATGATTACTATCTATTAGACTCTATTTATGATCTTTAATACTACTGTTTTTGAGAGTATTTACTGTCTGCCACATCTCATCCAGGGATGAAACTGCCCGGGAAGTGGTGAAAGACCACTGGGTCGGTAGTAGCACCTGACATGCGATCCGCCAACCAGTGCCGTGCTTGTGGCAGGTGGTCATGAACCTTTCTGAGCTTCAGTTTCCTCCATTGTTAGAGAGGAATCGGAGGGAGCTCTCAATTCTCTCCAGACTTGAAATTCACATCTCCATTGCTGATGATGTGGATTTGCTCAGAAGCAAGAGTGTGAAGCCATAGATTGTCCAGAAGTTCAAAGACAGGGCAGAAAGGAAATGTCAAAAAGAGAAGCCTGAGTTCAGGGAACAGTTTCCTGAAACAGACCCAATCTGTTACAACCCACACCACCACTAACTCACTGATTCTGCTCTCAGTCAGGAATTTTAAGCGATTTCTGCCCGTGAATCCACAGATGCAGAGCTCTATCACTATTATAAAATGCTGCTAAGTAAAGTGTTATAGTTCCTCGGGTTAGTTTTGTTGGCAGTTTTTTTTCTTATGATTTGATTTAAATCTAAAAGGCATGCATATTTATTCCATTTCTCATTTGTTGGTATATATAAGTTTAGTCAATTCTCCTACTCACAGTGGGTCTGTACACTGAGGCCTACCCTGTTACATACGAGGGGTATGTATGTATCTTATTATTTAAAATAAAATAAACATTTGGTTCAGAGCATCATGGGGCCCCCACCAAGAGTGTCCTACTTGCCCAATCCAAGAGAATGGCCAGCCCCCATCCTTCTCTTTACAATGGAGCAATCAGTTAATCAACTGGCCTGCTTTGGTCAAACTCCTGATGTGTGTAAGGATTACATCCTTCCTTCCAATCTTGATACTGTTCTGGCAGCCGGGTGAGGCTGAGTGTGTGGCTGCGGGAAGCTCGGAAAGACCCCGTTCCTCTCCTGGCCTCTCCCGTAGAGGAGCTGTGCAGCAGGAAGTAGTTGGCCTGGAGGATTCTGTGTGCTGTTGCCATGGCCACTTCCCAGTATGCCCAACGACGAGTCCCCACATCCGCTGTGAGGCTTCATCAGAGACAGAGCATATGTGGCCGCAGCCTTGAATCACTTCACGTAGATTGGGGCCTGGCTGGTTCTTTCATGTAGTTTTGCCCCATCCGTACAATGGAGCTGATTTGGGGCCTAGAGACCAATGTGTTCTTAAATTAACACTGAGAAGTAAACGCACTAACACCTAAAACACCATAGCCAGGACCAGCAAGCAAAATGATATCATAGTGAAAAGAAACAACGACAGTGTTGTTTTATAGCAAAAACAATAATACAAACAAATCACTGACAGGATTTTACTTTCTTGTATTTATCTTATGACCAGACTATTTGTATTTTTTTCCATGCAATACGACTTTGTGAACATTTTTCCATGCTATTCTGTGGCCTTCATAATTAGTTACAGTATGATTTAAAGAAAAATAAACATGGTTGTCTTTAGGCCCCCCAGGAACTAGCCTTCAGGACATATGACATGGTAATGAAAATGACTGAATTATACAAAATGCCTCTAATTTTGATTACAGATTGTATTTTAGTTCTAGGGATTTGCTGCTGCTTATGAGAAAGTCTCAGACTTTATTTTCATTTCCTTCAAGGCACGACCACGGATTTTTTGCTTGTCTCTTTTCAATGTGTGCTTGAAGCCGGCAACTGCTTGCCTCTTTCTCCTGTCAGTGGTGGGAAGCGCTATCCCACCGTCTGTCTCACCAGCACGTGACCAAGGGGCCTCAGGTGGCATTTCTCAACCTCCCAACCTCTTCCCACAGTCATTCTGAGGATTCCCATCACAGAAAGTGAGACTACTTATTTGTAATTTAAAGGGTTCTGATAAGTATACGGAAGTCAGAAAGTATACCCAGAGTTCTGGCAGATTAACAACGTCGTTCCTAAATGTGGGAAGTTTCAATGACATTGATTCCTGCTCCATTTTGTGTGGGTCAGAGGAAGGGGAGTTGCTGACTATGGAACAGACACAGGGGAATCTCCACTTCCTTGGGCAGAGCTCCGATTCTCTGCAGTGGTCGACAGGCTTTAACCGTGTGAGGTCCCAGGTCCCTGGGGGAGAGACACACATCTGGGTGGAAGCTGTGCTATGAGGGCAGAACTCCCACAGCCCGCCCAGGCCTTCCTTCCTTCCCTCCAGGGATGTTCCCACCAGCTTGCCTGATCACAGGGGCACTGCCTGCCAGAGTAAGAACCCTCCGCGGTGCCCCGCGGGCATAGCAGCGCAGCCTGTCTGAGTGGTGGCGACCAGGAGCCACCCACAGCGGGGCTCTCTGTCCCTGCTTGGAGCCCACCTGCTGCTAAGAGGGAGAAACTGAGCGGGAAGTAGCCTGTGTGAAACTTTGGACAGGTTGAGAGCATAGATTACCAAAGTTGGTCCTGAACAACATGACCTGGGAAAAGCAGTCCCTGCAATTCTAGGTACAGAGCAAAGGAAAACCCTTGTGAGACTAACCACACCTAATGGAACTGAGAGGCCCACACGACTAATAGACCATCATCAGAGAGCGAAGGGCAGCAGGTTCAGGTTCAATGACCCTGAATCACATCTAAATAGAGCAAGTGGTAACAGAATGGCCATTAGCTGGGTAAGAAGGAGGAGAGTATTCTTGATTTTTCTTGGTTTGGTAGTTTTCAGTTTATAAAACAAATTCTGTTTTTTTGCTATAATCTTAAATTATTGTCTCTAAAGAAACATTTGGCATCTGAGTGCCCCCTGATCGGTCTTCCCCTAACAGGCGTACCTTTCATGCAGCCTGGGAGGGTCATTTGCAGTACAGCAGGGTGGATGCGGGGGGAGGTTGGCTCAGGCATACTCAGGCTCCCCGGGTACAGAGTATGATCAGACTGCATCCTGTAAGGAGCTACTTTGATCTCTTAGACCAACAATCATGCTTGTCAGAACATGGGAGGGGGGATGAGAATCACTGCAAGTCAAAACTTTTGCTGAAAGATAAGATATTATGACCTACTGCTAATTAGGTTAGTGCAATTAAGAAGTTGGGGCTGTTCTCCCAAAGCTTCCAATACATAAAAATCAGCAGCCATTTTAGTTGAAATGCTACATCCTGTGACCTGTTTTTAATTGACTTCCCTCCTCCCCGCTCTTCAAAGTGGGGCTCTGCCAAAGCCACCAGCTTCTGACTTTGAAGCTCCCTTGAAAAAGAGAGGAAAAAAAACAAAGGCCAAAAGTCAAGGGCTTTCAACTACATATGTTTTAGGCCAAATTTGCAAAGGCCTTTTTTTGAGTTTCTCAAAAGGTTGCTTTGAGTGAGTTTTTTGATCTGGATAAACACAAACAGAAACTAACACATCCCATTTAGATCATGTTTTAAGAAATCTTATTTAATAATTGGTCTGGTCACAAATGTCTATACTTCCCTAATTCTTTCTGAAGATTGAAGTTTAGTATTTCAGATATGTATAGAATAGATCAACTCTTGTTTTCTTTGAAATATTTTTATAATATAGCCATCACATCACAGCCAATGGCTGGTTCTGTTGGAGAAGTCCTTTGCCAAACCCTGTGGACAGCCAGCTGTGGCTCAGCTACAGTTTCATGAAGGATCATCCATGAGTTCATGGTCAGTGCCCAGGAAACACATCATCGTCTACAACCACCTTGCATTATAATATTTAATCATGGAAATAAAATCCCAATAATTTGACATTAAATTGATCATTTGCCAAGTTCAGACACATGGAGAATGTTTTTAAATTTATGGAGGAAAAAAAGTATCCCAGCCCATTTTGTAAAGAATATGAGATGGTCTTCCTAGAAGGTACCCAGTCATGTAATGTGAAAAATGGACACATTTGTTGAAGAAGATAAAAAATAAAAGAAACTTCATACACAGGACAATGACACCTCAGTCCCCTTCAAAGTACTCATCTTGGGACCTCACATAGTTCTCCCAATCTCCATCAGCTGCCCCATCCCATTTTCCTGAATCTCATCGGTGGCCTGAAATCTCTTCCCTTTCAAAGGTGATTTTAGTTTTGAGAAAAGCCAGAAGTCACAGGGCACTAAATCTGGGCTGTAGGGGGCTGAGTCATCTGGCCAATTTGATGTTTTGCCAAAAGACTCTACATGAGATGTGGTGCATGAGAGGGTGCATTTCATGATGAAGCTGCCAATCACCAGTTGCCCATGGCTGTGGCCTTCTGAATCATCCAAACAGTTTCTGTGGAGGAATGTTTAAGCTTAACACAAAGTTTGATGCAGATACATTGCTCTACTTGCTCATTCATTTTGAATGTGACAGCCACACAGTGCACATGCTCATTCAATGGCCTCTACCACCCCCACTGACTAGTACAGTGAAGTCATCATTGTTCACACATGTACATCCCAGTCCACTCTCCTTGGCCGCCAGGTTATGTCAATGTCACACAAACTGTTCTCGTTATATTAACAATGGTTGGACTTTTTCTGGACTTAACTCGTATTTTGAGCCCTGGCTCCATGGCTTAGTTGGTTGGAGCTGGTTCAATTCCCAGTCAGGGTACATGCTTGGGTTGTGGTTTCAATCCCTGGCTGGGAGTGAGTACGAGAGGCAAGTGATAGATGTTTCTCACATCAATGTTTCTCTGTCTCTCTGTCTCTTTCTTGTGCATGTGCACCTCCTTCCCAACTCTAAAATCAATGAAAACATGCCCTTGGGTGAGGATTAAAAATTTTTTTGAAAACATATTCTAATAAGTGCTCAACACTTTTAAAAAGGTGTGTGTGTTGGTAAGACTTGCTAAGTCTCAGTTTCTTCAGGTCTAGAATATACTCTAGCCCATTTATTGCTGGTGCCTGTTCATTGGTCAGCAAGTCAAAGCTAACATGTATTTTTTATATTGGCGTCACCCTCTCATTTTGATGATGGAGAATGTCCTGGTTTCTGTGTGGAGCGGTAACTCACACTTGGATAATGCTTTTCTAATTAGGTATACCTCCCTCACCTGAAATCATTTAAGTCTCACACCAGTCTTGTAAGTACTATTGCTATCTCTAATTTAGAGATGTAGATGCTTAAGATCGACAGATATTTTAGTAAGTTTAGTAAGTAGGTGAGTCAAATTGAGATTTTCTGATTCCATATCTTTGTGCATATGATGTGCATCTCTTCTTTTCATACATTCAGGCTTAATGTTTAAAGGTGTAGGGTGGGGCAGTCTTAAACCCCGCTGCTGACACTAGTCAGAATCCTCTATACTCTTTACTGTGGGAAATTTGCAAGACCCATATCACCAAAAAGGACACCTTAGCACTCAAATTCATTCATTTAACGTGTTTGATCATCACTGTGTACCAAACTCTATTCTAGATGTGAGGATACGTCAGTGAACAGGACAGAAAAGTTCAGTCCCTCCTCTTCGGTGGGGAAATTAGAAAATAGATGTGCAAAAATGAATATACTTTTCTATAGTTATAAGTGTTATGGAAAAAGCAGAGCAAGGGAAAATGTTAGGGAGTGGTAGTGGGCGGTCAGTTGGAGGCGGTGGTTTAGGTGGTGTGGGAGGTAGTAGTTTTAGAAGGGTGTTCATTGTCAGCCTGCATATGTTCTGTAAGTTCTTTGCTGGCCAACATATGGATGTAGCCTATGTATTGCATGAGATTTTTCATAAGGAATGGTTTTCATTTTATAGAGTAAAAAAAATTAAGACAGAAGTTAAGGTCCTTGGTCAGGGTCACACAGATGGTATGTGCACGTTTAGGGCCAGGGTCTAGGTTTCCTGACTCCCACCACTGGGCTCCTGTCGTCCCACCAAACAGTGTTGGTCTGTGAGAGTCCTGTATCCTTGTCACAGCAGCATGGCCAGTCCTTCCTGAGTTATTCCAAAGGCCAGGGAAGCCTTGGCAAGGAGGCAAATACAGTGTTCTTGATAGCTCAGAGCCACAGTCCTTGACAGCATGCTCACCCTGAACATGCTAGTATGCACGTGGCTGTCACAAGCTTCCAGATCACTGGTAAGAAAAGAAGGAATCAAGCAGATGTTAGCCATTGCTGTAGAAACTGCACATGTGTGTGGCAATTGGGCATGGATTTTGCAGGACTCCGAGGACCTCTGTGCTGTGGTGATTCTTTGTGGACAATTACAGACAAAGGGCTTGGCAAGACTGGTGGTTCCCGGGCCACAGGTACCATGGAAACCCAGCCAGGTCAGCTTAGAGCAAAACAGTCATTTGGTCCAGTTCCCGAGAGTTCACCTCTCTGTCTCTATTTCAGAGACCTGGAAACACAAGCTAGCCTCCCACAAAGCCATTCAGCCACATGTGCTAGACCTGGGCCACTTTCATAGCCTGTTGTTTCAGTTCATTTCATCATCTTTGACTCTAGCCTTGGAAAAGTAATTTCAGATAATTGAAACAGTAAAACACTTTACTTTCTCACCATAGAAAAGGATGCATGTTCGTTGCAGACAAGTTAGAAATTATTGAAGTATACAAAGAAGAAAGTTACATTGCTCAATTTAATCTGATCACCTGACAATATTCATTAGTAAATGGAAAGTAAAGCCCTGGTCTGCTTTTCATGATTTAAAATACTTCGACAAATAAAAAACTGGATCATATTGTAAATTCCTTTGTAACTGGCTAATCTTTTATTTTTTTAATCCAATGATAATATAATTTGAATTTTTATTGACTGCTTACTACATCTCAGATACAAAAATTCTGTGTAACAGCTGCTACAATTCCGGTTTTACATGTGAAGAAACAAGGGTTCTGAGACTGTTTATTCTTCTTCCCCATTGTCTTATTAGATAACCTCACTCCTGGTCAGATCTCACAGTTTATTTGTGAGCTCTAGCTTAATATTTTATTATTAGCCTGATCTGTTCTCTCAGCTTTAGACTTTTATATCCAGTTGCCCACTGACATCTCAGTTTGGGTCTCAGAAGTGCCTAGGCTCTGGCCGGGTGGTCGGTTGGACGGAGCATCGTCCCATACACTGAAAGGCTGCAGGTTTGATTTGTGGTCAGGGCACATGTCTAGGTTGTGGGTTTAAGTCCCCAGTCCAGACATGTACAGGAAGCAAGTGATTGATGTTACCCCCTCATACTGATGTTTCTCTCTCTCTAAAAAAATCAGTAAACATATCCTCTAGCAAGGATTTTAAAAAAAGTGCATGGAATTGAACCCATTCAAAATCAGGCAGAGGTGCTCTGCACTGTGAGGCCCAAAGGCCTGCTGCTCTGTCGTCACAGATGTGGTCTAGGCTACCCTCCCCGCTGGTCTCCAGCAATACACTTTTGACCTTGAATTTATTCTCTGCAGCAGCCAAGGGATCTTTTCAAAATGCAAATGCAATTATGCTGCCACCAACTTATAGCACTTAAATGACTTCCCTCTGCTCTTCAGGTACAGACCAGATCCTTATCATGACCCCCAAAGCCAGCGTGATCTGACTCCCAGCCTCAGTTCATAGCACGCTCCCCATGCTCTGCACCCTGGTCACACAGATGCTCTTCCAGTGCACTTAAGTTCATTTAAACTGCAACAGGGTTTTTGCTCTTGCTTTTCTTTCCGACTGAAATGCTCTTCCCACCACCCTTTGCCTGGATAGTTTCTACCTTCTCTTGGATGTCAGGCTCATCACTGCATGTTCACATATGGCTTTCTTGATTCTCTATGGCCAAGCTTATTCACTGCCTTAGCACCATGCTTCTCTTCTTTGTAGCACTATCATAGTTATAAACTTATACCTATTTGTATGATTCTTTCACTAAAGACTGTAATGCCTTTAGATTGTAAGCTTCCCGAGGGTAAGAACAATGTCGGTTTGTGTCTATTATTGTATCTTTACTGCCCAGAGCCCTGCATGGCACTTATTAGTTAAGAAATGTGTGTTGGATGAATGAGCTGTGTGACTTGTTTAGATTTACCCAGCTGAAACGGCTCAGCCAAAACGGAACCGAGTACTCTTCCTAGAACATCATAACATCAAGAAGGCATAAAGTATTAAACACATTTATATAAAATGTTTCATAGTATCCTCCAACATTCCTGACCACTTCCAAAATCTCTGGTCTACTTCTGTACACTCTGACAACCCTCCCTAAAAACACAAAGGGAAAGGTTTTCATTGCAGAAGAGAATCTAATAGTTATGACATTGTGTTAATTCATGCATCTTGAAGTAGACTTATCCTTTGATTACTATCTAAGCCTTGGGTTAGACACTGGGGAGAAAAGTGAAGACAGCATGGTTCCAGGACAAAATAGAGAGAGGCATGAGGGTAGAAGCAAAGTGACAGTGGTAACAACGAGGTTTGCACACAGTTGGTGGTGGTGTGGACAAAGTGGAGATCGGAACCACAGAATATTTACCTGGAAGAGACTTCAGGGATCCTCTAATCGAGCCTTCTCATTTTACAGATTTCCATGATGGGGCCATGTTCACACATTTGTCTGCTGGGATCTCCAGGGTTAGATTCTATATACCTCCCAAATTCTTTTATGTTAGCCCATTACTAAGTGCTAATTGAATGTTCACTGTACATTATAAACTCCCATATATTTAGTGTGGGAAATATAGGAAAGGAATTTAAAAGTTAGTGAGTTAATAATAATAACAACAATAATAGTAATAATGATAGCATTTGGGGTTTATAAAATGCCCTAAAATGTTTGCAAATTCCTTTTGCGTACTTCCTACTACGCAGTCCTCACAAAGCCATGGAGGGAGACTGAGCATGGCTGTCACATGCTATACAGGAGGGGAGATTACATAACCTGTCCAAGGCATAGGAGGGTCACAGAATGTCAGAGCTTAGCCGCAAGTTCAAATTCTCAGTCTCTAAGTTTGGTGATGTTTCCTTAGCCTCTTGTCACTGTGTTAAGTATAAAAACTTATGTTTTCCAATATCTGTATGAAGTTTCTCACAGAGGTGGAGGCTCACCTTTCAAGTTTAATAGTATATTGGAAATAATGCAGAACCTGACCTCTCCTAGGCTCAGCCCTTTCCTCTCTCAGCATCAGGCTAGTTGCCAGACCTCATGGAGTGATTCTGTGCCAAGTTCAGCAGGGAGCATTGGATTAAGATTCTCATGTTGACAGCAATTTTGTCTTGTGAAGATGCATCAAGCCTGCTTTATACATTTCTTTCACACCTGGGAGGATCAGAATATATTTCTATTTGCAAACATATATACTTCATACATCATAAAAAACAGAAAGGTGGTTTCTTTGAAAATAATTCACTGTTACCCTTCCATTTCAATAATTTGCAAGTTTTGAATGTATTTTTCTTTCCAGAGTCCATGAAAAGGTGTTTGTTTTTCCCTCTATTTTAACCAGCTGGTGGCCAACATTTTCTTTCCTTCTCTTGATCTGACATGAGTTCAATGTTTTGCTTTTGTCTGCTATTCCAGCTGGTAACCTGCAGGTAGTTGGATGAAAGAAGCTTTCTCTCAACTCAGGCAATGCCCCAAGCCCCACCCCAAACACAGACACACACATATATACACAAACACTGCGGAGTACAATAGTTTGACGTACAGGATGCTCTGCAGAAAGAGGGCAGTTCACTCTCCCCACAGTCCTCTGCAGGCCCTTTCAGGGCAGTGAAATTGGCTGCTTTCCGTGCAAATCAGCATCCTGGAAAAGGAAGGTCTGGGTCAAGAGGAAGGAATATCTCATCCTGAGGAAAAAAGATTAGGTTTGCTCGGTATGATTTCTTGGGGATAGCTTCCAAATTTACAATGCACTGAACTCTTAATTTAGCTTGCTATCAGTCTAAGATTACAAAATTGTTATTTAGAAGAAAGACACATTCATTATTGTTATGAAGCAATCTAATTTTAGAACTATTACTAGAATAAAACGCAGGAATATGATAATATTTAACTAGAAATGTGACTAATAAATCTCCCCATGTTTCCATTTTTAGGTATTAAAGACTGATTAAAGGTAAATGGTGAAATGGGGAAGTTTCTCTTGGGTGATATGGTAAAGAATGACTTGCTTTTAGCAAGCATTGTTTGGTGGAATGAGCTACTCAAATGACAGGTTGCCTTTTCAGATTTGGTCACATTTCATTTAGATTAGAGACTGAATATACAGCATATTCTTTTTATTTAGGTTGGGTGGAGACCAGAGGTCACTCCCAGTTGTCACAGGACATGTGGGATTACTTCAACAAAAAATCATCTCAGACCTTGCGAATGTGGGCTCAGAGGCAGAGATGGGATGTTGAGATGAGGTAGCCTCAGGTGACTTGAGCCTTCACTCAGATCCAGTACATAATATAGCTTGTTAACATGGTGAATTTCCTTCCCCCTTTCTTATATGCTTACATCTTTTTCTTTTTGTTTATTTTGTTTTCTTGCCTAATTGCTTCAACTAAGACTTCTAAAACAATGTTAATTAAGGATGATGATTATAATTGTTTTTGTCTTCTTACTGACTTTGATGAGAAAACTTCTTGTTTGCTTTTAATCACGATGCTGGCTGAATGTTTTAAGTTTGTATTCTGTCTCTTCTTTGAAAGTTGCAGCACTAATTGGTAGTCCCTGAAGAGAATTTTGAGGCCACGCATTTTATTACCTTTATGATTTAAGACCTGTATGGTTCCCAGTCACTGTGGCCTTACCTCCATCAATGTCTAATTAGGCTTGTCTAAGTCTCTAGGATCATTTCTTAACCTGGGTCAGGTGAAACTTTTGGAAGTCTAGCCTAGAATTCTGGGGGACAGCATTAATTTGTCTTTAATGATAGTCTGTCACAAGACTTATACTCTGGCTCTGACCTCCGGATTTCTGCCTTATTCCTAAGACTTTGCCTTCATCTTGTATCAGGTTTTAGTAAGCGAATCTCTTTGCCTGGGTTTCTGTCTCTAAATGCCCCATGACAGTTACTGGTTAGTATACTGGCTCTGGATCAGGAGGCCTGGGTTTAAATCCTGTTTTTCTACTTATTAGCTGACCTTAGTAAAGTTATTTAATGTTTTTGTGCTTTCTCCATTGTCAAATTAGGCTAATAGTACTTGTCTCACAAGGTTGTTTTGAGCTTTCAATTAAATATACAGGTAAAGACCTTAGAAGGATGCTTGGCACATAATATGGCACTGAGTAAAGGCTTGTAGTCATTATTGCTAGTGGAAAATGTAGTAGTACTGCTACCATTTTGAATTGCACATGACTTCCTTCTATCGACCCCCTCTCAGGGTTGGTCCACTATGGGTTCTCATCTTGGTGGTTGGGTACCTGCTACCTGCTATTACGCTTGCTTTGGCGGGACATCCCATTACAACATGTTGACTCTTGGAACAGTGAGTGTTCTAAAACTGTCCTAGCTCCTGACCTCGGTTACAGTATGGTTGAAACTTTCTTTGAAGACTCACTTCTGTGTTTAATTCTACTGTTTACCTTCTGTCCCACGATTATGAGACTTCTCCCAACTAAAGCTTTCGTTCAGGATGTTCAGAGCCATTTTTTGAAAGCATCTGACAAACCCATATAACTTAAGTTAGTGCTTTTCCAGAAGCGACACTGATTTGACTTGTGATTAGGGATATTGCTCCAGCTCTGCAAAATCACTTTTGTTTATCCTGAACCAGAGTTCACAAACAAAATCATGTTAATTAATCAATTTGTTTAGTTAGCCCCTATTCATTTATTCAGGATTAACACTGTGCTTATGTTACAGAACAGGCCAAGGGGGGGTATGATATAGTATTACTGAAAGGACCCTCCACTAGGTTTGCTATGCCTGTTGCCAGAGAAAAGACATTTCTCAATGCCAGAGATTTGTGAAAAGGAAAGGAAATGTTTATATAAAGCTATACAGACTTAGAGTAGTGACCCAATGTCTTCATTAAAATATTAAAGTCTTTTAGGATACCCACAGACACACACACACAGTCCTTCCTTCTCCTTGTGCCCTAATCTGGGGTACTGTATCTCAGGAAAAGAGCTAGAGTCCGTGATTCAGGCTCCCGGCACCATCAGTTGTGTCACCGCCAGGATCTCCAGTTAATCCAAAGCCATGTGGCACCTTCTCACGGCCCACCAGCAAGAGTCCTTTCACCCCTTTTTCCCAGGCAAAGTCTCTCCTGCTTCCTAACCCACGTGGCAAAAGGGAGCACCCCAAAGCTACTTGGTCCTCACTCTCGCCAAAGTTGCAGCAGTCCCCACTTTGCCAAAGCCTCGTGGTTCTCCCCTCGAATGGCTGCCAAGTCTGGGTTTAAATCCCCATGCCAGTCTTCCTCTGCACCCCCATTTCCTACTCCTTCTACAAACAGTTACACCTGCCAGCCTTCCTGTATTATTCCAGGTTTACTGGGCTGCCATCGTAAGTCTGGGTAGGTGTGGCCTCATGTCATGGAGCCAATCTTCTCCAAGCTCTCACGCAGGTGCTGTAACCAGGGGGAGCTGCTCCCCAGTTACATCTTGGGTGGAAGTCACTTCCATCCCCCTGGCTCAAAGCATGGCCACAGCTATTTAACATATCTATGAAAGCAGTTAAAGGTTATAGATATGTTAAATGACCATGCCAGAGGTTAGCTGCAAAGCTGTTGCAGTATAAAACAGCCCTGCATGTTCCTGCTCCATGTGTCCCTTCCCCCAACTCACATCTGTAGGGGGGTGGTGGGGGACATCCTATATATCTTTCTGATATTTCCTGAACACCTTGAGTTCTGGACCCCATTCCATAGCCCTATTTGGGGCCCCCCTCTTGGCTGCACCCTATTACACCTGGACATAAAAATAAATATGAAATAATGTAAGACATGGTCACTGCCCTTGAAGGACTCACAGTTTAGTTGAATAAGACACAGACCATGGTTATCTGAGCTTAAGCTGTGTAAGTGAACGTGTGAATGGACAGTGTAGTGGGGAAGTGAGATCTGAGTCGAATTGTGCAATTTTTAGATAGGGTGCAGTGAGTTTCAAATTTTTCTAGAATTGATGTTTGTTTTTCCCTTCTTTTAACTCACTGGGTGCCAACATTTTGTTTCTTTTTGTCTTGCTCTGAGGAAACAGGAGGGTGTTTCAAGTGGGCATTAGATTGTCAGTAGATTCTAATCTGGTGATATTAATTCAACTAATGTAATGAGCTCAGTTGACTTACTCAACTATCCTTGTACCATTTTCATTACTTTCCCTTAACTCTGTATTACTGCACCATTATTTACTTACTAGGTTTAAATTCCTGTTTTTGTTCAAATAACTTTATTTAAATTTTGTCATCACTATCTTTAAAAAAAGCAGTAAACCTTGCCATAAAAAGATAACACAAAAGACATAGACAACTATTTAAATTTTTAAAAGTTAATGCACAGCTCACCTCCAGTTGTCTCAGTACCACCGCTGGGAAACTCCGGCCCTGCCATTCTTCTGTTCCGTCGGGAAGAAGCCCTGGGAGGATCGCTGAGGTCTCCGCTCTGACACTGCTCCACAGTCCCATGCCCGATTCTAGTCACCTGCCATCACTCTCTTCCTTACTTTGTTTTATGTTCTTCATAACATGTGTTATTTTCTAAAATTGTATTGTTTGTTTCCTGGCCTATTATCTGTTTTTTGAAACTAAAATATAAACTCCAGAAGAGCAAGCACTTTTTCTTGGACACTGCTGTTCCCGGCACTTGGTGTATACCCAATTGCTTGACTTTCTTGGCAGTGTGGTAAGAAACTGCTATGATGCAAAAATTTGTGCTTAGATAAAATAAGCTTGCTTGCTGGGTCAGCACTTCATGGCCTGATTTTTTTTCTTTCCTGTGATTTTGGTGGTCTTCTATGATTTTGTTTACTCACTTGAGCTCATGGGACCTTTCTACTTTTCTGAACCTCTGTAGATCTTTAAAACTTTGACTCTACTTTCTTGCATTCATTTACTTCTTCTTTTTAAAGCCTTTCTACTAGTTCTAATTCCTTTCCAATGTGGGCTTCCTAACAGGGCACTGACTGGATTTCCCTGTACAAATAGATCCTGGCCTGCTCATCTTTATGCATCCAAGTGGGAAAAAAATTGTCCAGGAAAGGGCAGCTAAAACAATTCAATCATTCTGGGTGGTGTGCTCTAAGATTGAAAAAAATAAATACTAAGACAATGGCAAATACATTTGTTCCTCTGTGCCAAGAGTGGATTTAGCTAAAGATATAGATATGTCCCTCAATTTTAGTTCTTGAAGACTGTATTTTTTATCTGTAAGGTAACAGATATATAATCATTAAAATGTCCTCTCAATAGATTAGATAATTTTAAATAGATTTTGATGAACTTTTATCTTTAATTTTACATATTTTGCTTAATATTTAAATGTCAATCGGGATCACTTAAAGAGATACTGTGATCTATGAGATAGAGAAATGTTCTTTAACATATTTCCACCTAATTTTTTAATTCTTCAAAGCATGTGTTTTGTTTTCCCTGCCTAATTAGAAAATGGCGAGTCAGGGGATGAAAGTACATACCTACTTCCTGTGACAAATCCCATACTTGTTAAGGCTGGTTGATTAAAGAAGCCATACTTCTTGGTGATAAATGACTCAAGTCTACCATAAGGCTCATGTACTTCCAATAAAATCTTTCATGTCATTGAAGAGGAAACAAGATTGCAAATTTGAAAGTGGATGATAATGATTAGTATTGGCTGCTACTTATAATCAGGGGCACAGGAAGTTAATTAGTTGTTTTCAATACACTAACGGAGCTGATTCCAAAGGAGAAAATGCATATGATTTTGTAAATGAAAAAATTTTAAAGGGCTAAGAAGTTTTATGGTTTTAATAAATTTAGGAGGAAAGCATGCCGAGTGGTAACAAAAAT
The DNA here is from genome assembly GCA_028533065.1 of Trachops cirrhosus. Lineage (NCBI taxonomy): Eukaryota > Metazoa > Chordata > Mammalia > Chiroptera > Phyllostomidae > Trachops > Trachops cirrhosus. Next base: position 119,548,435 of record CM052540.1, on the reverse strand, counting down.
GACAACTGGAAACTTTGATTATAGACAAACTTGATTATTTTAAATTTATTTTATTTTAATAAAGTAACAGTATTTGAAGGAACTTGGGCAAGCATTTGTAGAAAAAGGGAGCTTTCTAACTCTGTGCTAGTAATCAATGACATAAAATAATGTTATATTCTCCAAATATACAAAGCATTTACTCTGTGAGAATAAGCTTGAAATATGATAGTAACTGACTTAAGCTACAAAGATACTCTTTAATGCACTGTGGGAATATTTTATTAGTGAATACTCATGTGGCCTGAAAGAGTTCATTGATGTAGTTTGCTAAAGGGCCGAACTTATTCCCAGACAGTCATTCACAAACTGGCGGGATTTTGCTGATTGTGGAAAAGAATAGTCCTCACCACAAAAGTGAAAACTGCAAGAGCTGCTGATAAGGAGGCCCAAGGTCAGGAAGGGACCCATCTGATTCTGAAAAGCAAACCATCAGGACAACCATCAGAGGCATCGCCTGAAAAATGGCCTAGCATCAAAACAAAACCATGTGCATAGTGCTTCCTCTATTTTCTCCTTGATTCTTACAAATGAACAGGTTTAAAATGTTTAAGTGATTTGGCAAGATGACTAATGATAATAGTTGTATATTTATCGACACCCTATGATGTGCCAGACACTTTGCTATTTGCTTTACATGCACAGCCTGACTAACCTGTGAGGGAGGTTCTTCATGGGAAGTGGCAGAGTCAGGCCCGAAGACTCAGAGTGCCCAGTTCAGAGGGAAATTTCCGTCCCACTCTGTTAACGAGACAGGTCTTGAAACTTATAGTCTTTAATATCCAAGTCCACTGCTCTTTTTCGCAGATAATCAGGTCTTCAACATTTGGGTACTCTCTGTTTTTTTTTTCAAATCATTTGCATGTGTTTTATAATAGGTTTTTATTTTTTAGAGCAGTTTTAGGTTTATAGAAAAATTGAGCCGAAAGTACAGAGTTCCCATTTACCTATCTCCTTCCCACACATTTACTATTAACATCTCGTACACTTTTTACACTGACGAATCAATGCTAATACATTTTGATAAACTAACGTCCATAGTTGACATCTGGGTTCAGTCTGTGTTATCAGCTCTATGGGTTTTGACAAGCGTGTAATGTCATGTATCCACCACTACACTTCCCTTTAGGGAAGTGAAAATATTCTTCACTTCAAGAATATTTTCACTTCCCTAAAAATCCCTGGCGCTCTCCTCTTCCCCTCATGTCTGTCTCCCAGGGTCCTGGCATTGACTGTCATTTTACTGTAGTTTTGTCTTTTCTAGAATGTCATATAGTTGGGATTATACACAGGACATTGCTTGAAAGCTCATTTTGTTTTAGCACTGAATGATATTCCGTCGTTGGGATGCACCATAATTTATTTATCCATTAGCCTACGGAAAGGCATCTTGGTTGCCTCCAAGTTTTGGCAGTTGTGAATAAAATTGCTGTAAACATCCACGTGCAAGTTTTTGTGTGGACATACATTTATCAACTCCTTTGGGTAAACACCAAGGAGCACAACTGCTGGGTCACAGGGAAGAAGTATAGCCAGCTCTGTAAGAAACAGCCACACTGTCTTCTGAAACGCCTGCATTATTTCCATCCCAGCAGCAGTGAATGAGAGCTCCTGTCGCTCCACATCCTCACCAGCATTTATGTGTTTTGGATTTTAGTTATTGTAACAGGTATGGAGTGGTAACTTACTGTTGTTTTAAGTCCCTAACAGCACACGATGTTGAACATGTCTTTACATGTTTGTTATCTGTAATCACCTTTGGTGAAATGTCTATTCAGATATTTTGTCCGTTTTACCATTGGGTTCATTTTCTTACTGTTGAGTTTTAAGAGTTCTTTGTGTATTTTGGATAATAGTCCTTTATACACATGTCTTCTGTAAACATTTTCTCTCATGATTCTGTGTTCTTTAATAATCATTGATTCACTTACCTGTGTTCTAATTTCTGAGAAACTGAAAGACTAGTTCGAGGTTATATCAAATTAAAACACCAACTATCAGTTTATTGTTTTAAGAGAAATGAATAAGCAATATAGATAATACAATTATATTACTTCTAGCAAAGTGTATTCCAAAATTAGTCCTCTGAAGATTTCAAAGGTTTCTGGTATAAAATAAGTTTGTGAAGAGTCAGGCTAAATATAGCCAAATAGGTTTCTTATCAGCTGGCCGCCTCAAAGCTTTTATGTTGATGTCCACTGTGAAAGGGACAGGGAGATGGTACCCAACTTTCCCCAAAATTTTTAAACCACAGGGCCCTTATTTGAGGCATGTCTGGAAGAAGCTAACAGGGTGTATTAGTCAGAGTTCTCGAGAAAGGGAACCAGTGGGAGGTATACATATACAAATTACAGGAATTGGCTCTGACAATTATGGAGGTGAACAAGTCACACTATCTGCCATCTGCACACTGGAGAGCCAGGAAAGCCAGTAGGTAACTCGGTCCAAGTCTGAAGGCTGAGACCCAGGAGCACCAGTGTCGTGTCTGAGGGCAGCATGAATTTTCTTTTTGTGCTGACCTACATAGTAGACAGTGTCTAAGGGGCAGAAGCAAAGTCTTACACTGTTCCTACTACCGTGTCTGTCAGGTAGGAGTTTTCAAGATGACATTGAATATTGATTCCATATTGTCAGTTTTCTTTCATTCATGTGGCTTTGTCATTCATTTCTATTTGAAAAATTAAAGGGGACCAAGACCACAACAGGGGAAAAAAGACTCTGAGTTAAAGGGATTGTTGGACATTTTCTGCTTTAGCTAGAGCTGAGCACAGAGGCTGGAATGGATCCTGAACAGTCTGTCCAGGTGCCTAAGTCACCTTAATGATCCACACAGCTAGTGGCATAATTGATTGGGTCACTGGGAACATTATTGATCATGGAGATGACCAAAACAATTAGAGCAGCCAAATTGTTGCTCAGTTCAGTAAACATGTGCCTGTTTGATGAGTGTTCTTGTAATTTGGTGATTTTTCTTTCTTTGTTACAGAATTCTAGTGTTGGAAAGGGTCTTAGAGATCATGTGGCACAGTATTTCTATTTTATACAACAGATAGAACAATCGAGTTCAGAGAGGTTAAAAGTCTTGACTGAAGTCACATGGCTACCAGCAAACACACTGGTCTCACGGCTCCTAATCCCTTCCCCCAACACTCTAGTGCAAGGGAGCAGAGCGAGTGTGAAATGAGACTCTGTGTTTATATGTCACAGAGATTTTTCCCCTGTAACTCAGTGTAACCTAGCCCAGTGCTTCTGATCCTGTGTATGACTAGCTTTATCAGTAATAGACTTATAGGGACATGTAAGACCCTGTTGGAAGAGATAGGAGGAGCATCTAATTCTTATGTACGTAACAGGTGTTGATCGTTCACTATTTTAGAGACTCCTAGGATAACTGTGTGTATGTTACTATTTTTATTTTGTTGTATTTAATCTTATGAATAGTATACATCATTTTTGAGACTTGGGGCCCTTTTGGGGGGAATTTATGGTTTGGGAGTCTATTTTCTTACAGAATAATTGGTAGAATCAAGGAAAATAATGTAGAGTTAGAAATCTCAGGCATCAGTTTCTAATTATGAACCATGTGTTGGGGTAGAAAAACCAAAAGAGAAAGAATATTAAATTATTCAACCTTTTATTTCTTTTTTTAATGATCAAGAGTAAATGTAGGAATCTCAACCCATTGAAAGAAGTCAGTAATAAACTGAAAGGGGACTTTAACAACATAGACTGAACAGTATACACTTGTAGCTAGCAAGCTGACCCATCTTACCCAAAACACTGGAGATCTCACAGCTCTTAGGTATAGACCTGAGTGTGCAAAAGGGGGCTGAGAACTGACTTGTACTATTGAAGTGGTTGTGACTGGGAAAGTCACAGGGGAAGTCACAGGGGAAGTCCTGTTCTAGTCCAGATCTTGTTTTTAAGATGCAATGGAAATGATGCCTGGATGACAGTAGTGGAACCAATACTCAACACCCACATGGGCTAGCAAATCAGGTCTACTGGAAACAGACACTTAAACATAAGGTAGGAATTGTATTTTTTTATATTCTTAGGCTTCCCAGAAACAATGACATTTTCTGAAAAGCTTAGTAACACTTTCAGAAGTTCCAGTAATTATTTCAGACTCCGTAGGCTCTGCAAACAATAACACAGACTTTGGAAACCTCCCAGGAGCTGTGTGCCAGAAAGAACATGCTCCATGCACCTTATGATTCATATCTGACTATTCACCTTCCCAAATTTCACAGCCCCTTCCCTACCCTCTGCTTTTGCTCATTCTCTTCCCACAGCCTGGGTGGTCTTTATTTCCTTTTCTACCTCATCTTTCCAGAAAGTAGGAGTTTAAATGTCCCTACTTTCATGATAAGTCCTCCTAAAAATATTAAAACCCATATTTACCTTATAGCTCAGCAATTCACTCCTAGTTATTTACCCAAAAGAAATGAACATGCAGAGCCACAAAAAGACTTGTACAAGAACGTGCATGATAGCTCTGTTCATAGTCGCTGAAAGCTACAAACACCCAAAACCCATCAACCAGCCCTGTAGAAACCGACCGTGGTATATTTGTGGAATACTATGCCATGATAAAAAGGAAGCAACTATTGTTTTTATAATTCATGGACACACTGTGCTGCATGAAAGATGCCAGAAACAAGAGTGAACATAGAATATTTCCATTATATAATTTTAAGAACACAGGCAATACTAATCTATGGTGAAAAAATCAGAACAGTAACTGCTTTTGGCCAGGGAAGCAGTGTAGATTGAATGGAAAGGGCTGGAGGAAACTGAGGAATGATGGAAAGGTTCTGGCTCTCAGCAGGGGTGTGGGACATACAAGTGTTTGCATTTATGAAAACATCCATCTGTAACATTTAGGATCTATGCATTTTACTGTATGTAAATTAAGATAATTAAAAGTAAAGAATGAAAGAACATCATTTTTTCCCAGCCCTTAGTTTTGCTCATCGCCCATTATTTTAGGCTTTATGCTTTCCCATTCACGTCTCTGTACTCATGATTAGAATGACAGTATAGTATTACTCAATTATACTTTAATGTTTATATAAACAAATGGTTTATATCTCCAGTTTTCAAATATAATAGTGTATTTAATGTAGTTTTTTTCAGTTCAAAGTATTTCAGACGTTAGAAGACAAGATATTTTGCGGGATTTCAAGGCTCTTTTTTCTTCTGAAATCATGGTCAGGTGCTCTATTCATCTATGAGGGTTATTCCTGATCCCTGTGTAGTTAGTTTTAAAGACAATTTTCTGTCTGTCTTTGTTTCCCATTTCCTCTTACTCACTCCTACATACAGAATTGTGTAGGTGTATCTGATTAACACACATACTGTTCCTTTAAAACACTCCCACAAATTTCTGCTGAATCTCTTTTAGGAAACTTTTAGACTATTTTGTTATTTCACTAGACATGTTTCTCTCCACCAATGAACTTGGAGCTCTCTTGAAGGTGGCAAGAGTCTAAATTATTTCATTTCCCCAGCACAGGATCTAAAAATGATATAAGCCCTCAATAATATTCATAGAATAAATTAATAAGTAACTCTACTTTTTTCTTACAGAGCTGGTGAAGAGAAAAAGAGTTACATTCAGAAGCAAAAACTTTTGGATGGGTTGTATTTTGCAGTTATATTATTTGTCCTCACACCAATCCTTGCCTCCCCACATGATTATTTTATGACCACATTGGTGTAGTATAAGTGCTCCTAGTAACTTCATACTAGAGAAGTCTTTGAAAAAAGATATGACATTTTAAAAATGAAAGCAATTTGAATTAAAAAAAGATTACTTTTCAAATGAGATTAGAGTTTTGCTCTTTGGCCTTTTACTTTATGGAAGTCAATGTTTTTTCTTTTTCTTTTTTTTTCACCAGATTCTCAAGATGCAATATATTCAGATTGAAACTGGGCTTAAAATATAATATTTAAAACAGCCACATGTCTGAAAGATCTCAGAAATGCAACATGTCCATCTCTTTTAGCAAGGAGCTGAAGGCAACATAAAGCAGCTGCAAGAATTAATTCACCAATATAGTTGACATTTTCGAGCTGACTGCCTCTTAGAGAAAATGATGTCATCCTCCGGCAGCCTAATGACAGTCATCAGCCTGAGAGGACACATGCTAATAGGGTTCATTGCTCACCTACTTTTCTTTCTTGTTTAGCCAGGGTGTCCTTGGATGCCCATAATTTGACATTGTGCTTCCAGAATAATTTCTAAGAGGGACTAGATTATGAAACTTAGGGAATAATGTTTTTTCTTGTCAGAAAATTGAATGAATAAGTTTCCACTATCTTTCAGTGACTCACAGTCCCATTTTCAGGTTGCTCATAAATAACCAAATCCTGGCTGACATTTCTTTCTGAGGTGTTGAAACTAGTGTTTAATTGTAAAAGACCATTGTTTCAAGATACTGGGGCAGCTCTGATAATAAAGAGGGGAAGATGGGATAAAAATCTAAAATTTCAGGCCCTGGCTGGTGTGGGTTAATGGATTGAGTGCTGGCCTGTGAACCAAAAGGTCACTGGTTCAATTCCTGGTCAGGGCACATGCCTGGGTTACAGGCCAGGTCCCCAGTAAGGGAAGTGCGAGAGGCAACCACACATTGATGTTTCTCTGTCTCTTTATCTCTCCCTTCCTCTTCTAAAAATAAATAAATAAAGTCTTTAGAAATCTAAAATTTCTTTCTCAATCATAAAGAACACTGAATCTGAAAGTCCTAGAGTAGCCAGGGTAGGTGTCCTGGGTTGACTTTACTTCAGGACAAAACTATGGTTTTCAAAGAAGTGTTAAGTTGAATTTCCATGGACCAGATATGAAGAAGGGAAAAAGGAATACCGACTTAAAGGGATGAGCAATTCAGCTCCACCACACCTCTGACAAGGGCTTTTGACTCTACTGTCAGGACCCATGCCAAATAAAAAGACCCGTTAAGTTTTCCAAGCCTTTTCGTCTTTGTCTCTTCCCTGACAGACAGCACCAACACGGACTCTTCTGAGCCTCTATGCACTGGGGACATCTGATGTATACACCAGGACTTGCACAGCTCCCTTTCCTAGCAAGACCCCTGCAAATCTTTCTCTTGAGAACTGTCCTAAAGGGATGAAATGTGTTGGCAAGGAACCAAATAAAGAAGGGAGCTGCGGGTTTGGAGGAAAGCAATTTGTTGAAGGTGTAGGAAGACTGTAATTCAGAGCGATATTTATTGTTAAGGGGATTTCACCTTGCCCTATCTTTGGCTCTCTAGTCTTACAGAGATAAACTTCTGGAAAAAGAAGCTCATACTACACCTAGATAAATGCTTCAGAGGTAGACATTTGGACCCACTTGACAGGAGAAAAATTATCTCTTTAGCAATTAGAGTGCTCCAGACCACTCCAAGGGCTCCCTGCACTGGAGGGCAGGCCAATCACTAACCAAGTCAGTGATCAATGGTGTTTTGTTGCTAATATAATGAATAGTTGGTCTTGGTTGAATCTATGAAAACATAGATTCAAGAAATCTAATAAATTAGATTATTTATTAAAAAAGAATTTAATTAATAGATATTTAGAGAGAGGGGAGGGAGAAGAGGAGAGAAATATTGATGTGCGAAAGAAACGTTGATTATTTGCCTCTTGCATGCCCCCAACTGGGGACCTGGTCTGCAACACATGTGTGTGCCCCAACCAGAAATCAAACTGGCAACATTTAGGTTTGCAGGACAATACTCAGCCCAGTGAGCCACACCAGTAAGGGCTAATAACTTACATAATTTATAACCTTCAGATAAAGTGTCTGGCATCCTTTACGGTGGCTATATGTGGAATTAAGTTGGTTCACACTTATTTAGTACTCTGTGGATGGACTCTTTCGGGCTTTGGAGGAGAGACAGAGTAAAAGGCTCTTGTCTTCAAGGGTATGCAATCCAAATTGTGTATTAGCATATGTATACAAGTAACTTATATTTAATCCTCAAATCAATTCTGTGAGCTGAGTATTATTATTATTTACATACCTTTACCTCAGTGCAAACTTTTTCTTTCGTCTGTGCCTCAGTTTGTTTTCTGTAAAATGGGTACATTAGAATAATAATGATAATAACAATAGCTAACATTTATTGTATACTATTTGCCAAGTGCTTTGGAAATATTTGCTAATTAAGTTCTGATAGCAACCCTATGAACTCTAGTTCTTTTTACAGAAATTTATCAGTTTTAAGTCACACACCTAAGGTCAGAGCTGGAACTTAAACCCTCCAGCTTCAAATCCAGTGCTCTTTCCAAGACACTGTGCAGCTTTCCTTTGGAATGGTTGGCAGTATGTAAAACAGAGGAAGGACACGTGCGGTCATGGGAGAGGACGTTCCCTCTGCCTGCAGGATTCTGAGGCTCTCTGGTGAACGTGGCATGCTGGCCGTACACCTGGAGGCACAAGTTGGAGCATGGACAGAGGGACCAGCTCAGTAAGCTTTTTTAACAGGTAATTCTCTAGCCCCTTGTGGATGTAACCTTTTTATTCTTTCTTAATTTCAACACTTATACTTGACAACTTTACAAACAGGAAATCCTACTGACTAAATCGTTGATGTAGTTTTTGTCTAAGGCTGATCTTGACTCCCTCCTTGAAAGGGACTCACGGCTCCATTGGGGCAGGATTATGTGTGTTGGTTATTCACTGAGAAACACAGATTGGATTTGGATGAGGATCAGGGACACGGGTTATGATATTGGCTTTTCTAGTTACTACTTTTATGTCTCTGAATGAGCATTCTGCTTGCCCTAGGGTCATTTCCTCATCTGTAAAACAGCACTATCTTCTGAACTTCAAATAGTCTCCAGTAAGACAAGAAAGGTGAGCGTGCTCTGTGAATGACTATACAAGTGTAAGGTATTATCGTTATCATTCATTATTTTCTCTTAGGAAATGTTCTTAAAATACCTTCTAGATTTTTCAGGTATCATGGAAGATTCTTTTTCACTAGGGAAAAAGAAGACCCTGAAATACCAATTATAAACAGAAATTTTCACAGCAAATAAAAATATCTGTGTTATGTAATCCCTAATTTAAAAATAATTCACTTAAGAAACTTTGAAGATACAAATCTGTTTGATATCTGACCTTAATTTTTTTAAACCAGGCATCAAAATCCTTAGAAAGGAGACTATCGGTAGGATGAGTACAGAGGACAGATGTTATAATTTCCTTCCCTATAGGTCAGGATGTTAATGTTGGAAAGAGAGAATCAAGGTTTACATGACCCAAAGAGAGAGAGAGAGAGGGGGGTGGAGAGAGAGAGGCAGATTTGACTCTCCATGTCAGCAGGTGAAGAGGAGACATTTTATGGCCCAGTGATAAAGCAGGGTGCTCGAACTGCGCTAGTCAAGTGGCCCATCAGGTGCAGCACCAAGGAAACACTTCGGAAGCTCCCGTTAGGAGATGTGCCTGGACCTCGCCTACGTAAACCCCACAGCAGGGCAGAAACACTGGGCTCTTCATTAGCATTCACCCGCGGTCTCAGTATGCATCTCTCCATCCATTTTCTAGCTCTGAATGGAAGTTTCCTGGGAAACCTTTTCTATGAATGGAATGTATGAGGTTTGTCCCCTGGGAGGAAAAACAAAACAAAACAAAACAAAACAAAAAAACACCACAACAAACTACAACAAAAATCATCTTCCCCAGAAACATTGCCTCCAGGAGCAGGTAACTCCTACCTATTTTCAAGAATTGGTGGGGATCCTGATACACTGGTATTTGGTAACACTAAGAATGTTGATCCTGCAATTAAACAGCAGAGCTTCCTTTCTTACTGATTAAAAAAAATTAAAAGGGGGTTAAAATTACTTAGGTAAAAAGAACTACAGTGGAGCCTTCTCAGTCACAGATAAGCATCAGCTCTTTCTGATCTGCTCCATTGTCAGCCAAGCAAAGGCTCAGTTTGTTCATTGTTCTCCTTGTGCCAAACAGAAGGGAGAGTAATCCTCTTCCACAGGCTCCTGTTACAGGCAGACTCCTGCTTCCATTAGAGGTGGGCCCTGGGGGAGCCAGCCAGGGCATTCACCGGGTGAAAGAAGGAGAGCAGGCCACATTCACACAAGTTGTTGTTGTAGCCTATCCCCATAAGCCTTGGTGTTTTGTCTGTGCATTGTTGTCTAACTTGTTTTAAAAAAGTGTAATGAGAGAGAGAATGAATATATAAGTTCCCTAGCTGTTGCTAACAGAATAAACACTTGGAAGGTGAGGTGGGGACAGACAAGCAATGACTAAAATCAGGTCTTGAATTGAAACTTGCTATTTTTCTGTAGTCACTTCCTTGCTGACTTAAGCATTCTATTCCTGAGCTGGGTGAAGCATGTCTTCTTTTTTTTTTAACAGCTTATTGAAATATAATTTACATGTCATAAAATTTTCTGTTTAAAGTACATAATTCAATGGTCTTTATTTATGGATTTGGGCAAGAAACCTAGTACCCATTTGCTGCCAACTACCCATTCCCCGCCTCCTGAGTGAACATCACGTTACTTTCCATCTCTGTAGATTTGCCTGTTGAGTCTTTGATCCAGAAATACACAAGAAGTGGCCGTTCGTGACTGGTTTCTTTTACTTAGCATAGTGTTCTCAGGGTTCACCCATGCTGTGGCAGAACTTCATCTCTTTTTTGCCCAGTACTGCTCCGTTGTGTGGATGTGACACATTTAATTTATCCATTCCTCAGCGGACCGCCTTTTAGGCTGTTAGGAATAATGCCACTGTGAACACGCATTACAAGTTTGTGTGGATGCAAATTTTCATTTCTCTTTGGTATTTACCTAAGAGTGGAATTGCTAGGTGAAATGGTAACCTTATGTTTAACATTTTGAAACACTCCCAAACTCTTTTTCTAAAATAGCTAATTTATTTTACATTTTCACTAGCAACGTATGAGTGTGAGATCTGTCTTTTTACAAGTTTTCTCCTCTTCCCAGCATTCTAAAGCTCTGAAGGATTAGTGATGCACCGTAGCAGGCGGTTCATTCTGACCCAAGTTCAGGAAGTCTCCTTTCTCTTCCCAGACTACAGACATGTCTGTTGTGTAAACGGCAGGGGCTACCAGCTAATAAAGAAGGAATACTAACTTCCTATTTCATTTATAGTACTGGTCAATAATTATAGAAGAATCTTGATGATTTAACTTTCTGTTTATTTATGTTTTAGAGTATTAACAGTCCGTTTTTTCCTGTTTTAAATTCATATTCTTCATTGAGAAGTATTTAATGATTTGTATCTTTAGTACAGGTCATTATGGCTGTTTAAAAGACAAGTTCATATTTGCATTTCAAGATGTACTTCATTTAATACTGACTCAAATTAATCTGGATCTTCATTCATGGAAACATTTAGGATAAGATATAAAACAGCTAATTTAAACAGACTAACATTTAGTCTTTGGAATTAAAGTTTATGTAATTTCCATTTATTCCTGACTTAAGAAATTCATTTTGAAATTAATTTTGATGACTCAAATGTTATTCTAGACACAAAATCCTTATCCAATAAACATACTGTATAATGTTTATAAGATAAACCTATTTTTAAGACAAGTAAATTTGTCTACAAATCTAGATTTATTTTTTTACTGTGCTTACTTAATGTAAAAAAAATTCATAGACTAATTTTTTTCTGTTGTGAATGTAGGTTGGCATTTTTGTCTTTAATTTCAATTTTTGCAAATAAATTACAGATCCAGCTAATCTGCATAGATCAATATGGAGCAGCATCCTTAATGACTGGTGAGATTTCTCACTCTCTGCTTCCTCTCACCCCCGCCACTTAAAACCAAGGTTTCTAGTGGCATGAGCTGAAGGACAAGGCTGGATTTCAGGTTTCCCTGGGTCTGTTCCATCCGCACTTGCTGACCCTGGATTATGCAGATAATACACAGCTGATAGTGATCTGGCCCCTGAGCCAGACCTTGGCTGTCACACTACATTATAACAATGATTCGAGTGCTCCTTTTACAGGAGGACTCTTTTCTGTCACCTGATTCCTCTAAGATATTCATAGCTAACTAAAAACACTGCTGGATCCTGTTCTCAAGTAGAGTTTTAAAGTTAACATGAAAACTGTTATCATTTGCTTATGTCGCATAAAAATCTGTTTTATCTTTGTAACAGCTCTTTTATTAAAAAAGCTTTGCATTTCCTGTGTTACGCTAGTGTTTTCTCAGATACCAAGCAGACCACGCTGGCTGGCAAGAAAACAAGTTTCAATTATTTGTGTGCCAGTGTGCATTTGTTTCCATCTAGAGTTATAAACAATTAATTGATATTAATCCATTGTGACAGCAAAAAGAATTTCTACCTCACTAGCTTATATTTCTGACAACAGAGAAACACAAGTAATTTCGATAATGTCTTGTGTGTTCAGTGAAGTAATTTCCCTATCGCTGTCTTTTAGCAAGAATTTGTAATTAAATCAGAGAGACAAATACTGGCAGCCAACATTGTGTCACATTTATTTCGAGTGTAACGTCAAAAATTTCATGGATGGTCAATTAGATGTTGAAAAAGCACCCAGACGGGAGCGCAGAAACGAGGCCGTGGGGGGTTATGTGCATTTCCCTGCCTTCCAAAGTAAGAAGGGTAAATAGAAATAAAACTGTGGCTTAATGACATACCTGAGTTTCTTTGTAAACCAACAATGGGTAAGATGGAAATCTAGCCTCAAATTGTTTTTAAATAAAGTAATTATCTTACATTTATTTTTTAAAAAGAAGTGTGTATATGTATGTCTATGTATGTATATTATATATACAACTTTTCAAAAAATAGATTTAAGAGACTTTCTTAATATGTATTATATATGTGTGTATACATATATATGTATATATACATATAGTATATTTCACTCATTAACGATTTAAAAGCATATTTATCCAGCTCTTTCTTTTCATGTCTACATATGCACTTTTTAAAAGGCTACCAACAGAAAGGAAGAATGTTAACAGCACAGCAAGATGAAAACCATGTTTTATGGCAAAGTGTCTAAAACTTTAGGAAACCTTCTGTACGGGCTACACATGAACGCCTGCTTTTCCCTGAGACCGGTGGTGATGGCACCGTCACCTAGAGATATGGAGACACTCTGTGGAGCGTGTGGAGCTGTGTGTACTCCTGTTCTCATTATAACATGGCCTGGGGCTTGAAGCTAAACATTTTTCTAGAACATAATGAGCTGTATACTGTAATGAAGGTGTTTGAAATGGATTTGACTGTTATTTAGTGTAAAAAGTCTCAGATCAAAGGCTCTGGTGAGTCCGCAGACACGAAGGCACCCACGGACAAAGGACTTTGTCTCGTGGTCCAGAGGCAAGTGGAGAGGTGTGGTGGCTTAAGCTGAGCCAAGGACTCTATCAAGCAGTTATCTGATCGTTTTAATTTCCAGTCACCAGACATCACTCACAAACTGCCATATGGCACTTGATGATTTTGAGGATTATTTTGAAGTATATTACAAAACCTGATTTAATTTCCCTCGTTTCCTAGTACTTTTGCATTGCTCCTTCATCACAGTCATGGACACCCTCCCAAGCTAATTTGTAAAATGAATGTTCCTGAATGCCATTTAATCTTATTGCCATAGTTACAAACCAAGAAATCGAAGATTGCTAGGCTGAGCTGAAAATAGCTGACTTGATACAAGGAAAAGGACTAATTCTTATGCAAAGCTCTGTACTCATATGCAATCTCTGATTCAAGGAACAATGAAAAGTTTGATCCTTGAAACCCGACCTTTTGATGCCTTTTCACTCTCCAACACAGAACAACCACAGGTTTGAATGAAATGTGTAAAAGCTAAAGATGAGTTTCTGCTCTGCGACCTGCTGTTTTAGCTTCTACGTTATTGTTGCAGTGAGTTCACAGCATATTTGCCTTGATATTTTCACCGGCAATACTGGGGATTTTATAACTACTTGCAAATTATAAGGCTGGCTACCCATGTATTATTCGAAATCTAACAAAGGCTTAAAATATCTCTGATCATTAACATGTTTAATTGACAAATCTATCTATCTATCTATCTATCTATCTATCTATCTATCTAATCTATCATCTATTTTCTGTCATCCTAAAGCCAACTCATAACCTGGGTCAACGCGTGCACCCTATGGGAGAGGCTAAGGGTAGGTTATCTGAAAAGAAGTTGGTGTGCCAAACACCAAAAGGCCGACCTTTGTAAGTATATGTACACCAAGATTATAGTCCCCTAACCATATACGGAATACAAAGAGATTAAAAAGGTTATCAATGTAATTAGAACAAATACGTCTGAAGGAGTGTTGTTTGATTTTTGGAGAAGCTGTTTTTAAGAGTTTTATTAACACCAAGTCTCTAATATTCAATATACTAAAAACTCCTTTCATGATAATGATTTGTCTATATTTAGTTTGTATTATTATTCTTGGTCCTTAAAAACAATCAAATCAATTTCTTGTGACATTTCTTTCATTTCTTTGGGCCTCTATTCTCTCACCTGTAAAATGAGGGGATTAGACCTCTGAGATCTTTATTAGGCAGAAAATTTTGGTTTAATTATACTTTAATTTTCACTAATTCAACCTGCAATTTATCCCATTTAATTTAGATGATTAAGGCTATGGTGTATTTGAATATAATGTTATGGTATTTGATTAACAATTCAAAACAAAACATAGTCACTTAAAAATCCTCAGTAAGTGGGAAGCACAGCCCGTGTTTAGGGGAGTCCTCACGATGAGGCCCATTGCACTCACCAGGGCAGGAAGCCAGGAGGCCAGGAGGCCAAGAGTCATTCCTGTATAGTGCTGGCTGGCTGCTCTGGGGCTTCTGTACACTCCCTTTCCCATGCAAAGATCTCTGGAGGACTTTTGGAGTCCTGGGGAACTGCTTGTGGTACAGGAGAGGGAGAGGATAGCAAGGCACTCTCCTTCTACAACCGCCCCCACTGAAGAGGCCTTGTGTGCAGACTGGCCTCACACATGTAGGGTAAGGAGGTTCTAAGTGATGGTTTTGCAGTATTCATTCTAAAGGTCTTTCTGGTATTTTCAAAAGTGTGGGAAATACTGGATTAATACAAAACAAAACAAAACAGGCTTCCTACCCTGGCCAGGTAGCTCAGTTGGTTGGAGCATCATCCTGCTAAACCATGGTTGCAGGTTCAATCGCTGGTTAAGGCACACATAAGAATCAACCGATGAATGCATAAATAAGTGGGATGGCAAATCCATCTCTCTCTCTCTCTCTCTCTCTCTCTCTCTCTCTCTCTCTCTCTCCCCCCGCCCCTCTAAATTTCAATAAAACACAAGACAAAACACCAGGCTTCCTTACTGCAGTACTTCTCTGGACCTTTAACATGCCAGTCTTTCAAAGTGTCAGTCCCCAAAGGTAGGATGGAGGATGCAGCACTGTTTATTTTCCTGACCATAAAGCCTTTTCTCCTCTGGCCCACCAGTATTTTATGGAATGATTGTCATCAAATGCAATTTGGCAGAGTGGTGAATAGGTTTAATCTTGAGTTCTATACTTGGTCAGTTGGTAGAAATGACCTGCAATATTTGAAGGACCTTGAGTGCTCGCTCTGGTTGAAAGAAGGAGAGGGATAGTGGTGATTGATATGACATGGATTTGCCATCCCTGCTTTGGTTCACAGCCCTTTCCGAGTCTTTCAATCATCATTCATATATACTTCCATATCCTCCCCTACCTGGAAATCCTGGAGATTCCAATGAAACTGTAACTTGACTGAGTGTAAGGTACTCTTGATTTTATATAAGCTGGAAGTTTAAAAACTGCCACAGAAGGCCTCTGGTTGGCTGAAGGCACAACAGGTAAGACCCTCCTCAGTGAAGATGCCATTTTAAGGTCAGGGACTACCTAAGACAAAGTACAAGAACCTGGAAGAGACCATGACACGTACTTTCTAGGCCTAACGCTTCATTCACACAAGAACAGTCAGTGAACCCACTACACACACGTAAGGGCCCGTTCATCTATTTATTGTGAGAGAGGAATGATGTTTTGGGCTATCTTTGTCTGAAAAACCTATAGAATAAAAACTTATTAGCTATTTGCTTGCACCAAAAAAGAACATTTATTATGTATTTTTATAAGCTTTTAAACATTTATCAGACTTCACTGAAAATGCAGTTAGACCCATCTGCATTCTTGTGAATATATATCATCACATTATAGTCAGACCAATTTGTCCACAAGCAATAATAACCCAATGAAATTCTGATCCTGGTAGGATTGTGCATACTGAATTATTGTTTATGCCGTCGTCTATAATTCAGCATCGAGAATGTGGTAGACATGGCTTGTTAAAGACAATGTACACAAATTTTAAATGTAATTGACCTGTGGTTAACAACAAATAATAAAATGTTAGGGTTAAATTAATTCCCAAAATGTCTGTGAGGAGAACAGAATATGATAAGAGCAGACAATTTGAATCAGAGAACAGAGAAGAGCTGGTGCCTTTGGAATAGCAGATTTGTGTGGGACCCACGGTCTCGCAGCTTCCAGAGCAAGCGCTCCTCTTCACCTACTGGGGGCAAAGACAGAAACACTGGAACCTCTGTGGGATGATTATTGCAGCTGCAGGTAGAAAAAAGATTCTATGCTAGCTCCTCCCCATGAGTTTGTTACTCAGAACTGTTTGCCAGGGCTTATGGAAATCCTTTATCAAAATGCTGTTATTTCTATTTCAGTTCTTTGATTATCCCACCAATGTTGGAAGAGTTGGGTCATGTGGAAACTTGAATAATTTGAGAACAACTTGTTGGTAACTAATAGCATCTTTATGTTACTTATGTTTACAATACACCCAGGGTTCAAGTTCATGCATTAGGTAGTTGCTTCTTATACACAAAAACAATAAATTATATATATCTATCCTTATTTCTAATCATCTATCATTTATTATCTATTTTCTTTTTTTAATATATTTATTGATTGTGCTACTACAGTTGTCCCATTACACCCCCTTCATTCCCCTCTACTCTGAACACCCTCTCCCACCCACATTCCCCCCCTTTACTTCAGTCCATGTGTCATAAGTTCTTTAGCTTCTACATTTCCCCTACTATTCTTGCCCTCCCCCTGTCTATTTCCTATCTACCATCTATGCTACTTATTCTTTGTACCTTCCCCCCCTCTCCTCCTCCCACTCCCCTGTTGCTAACCCTCCATGTGATCTCCATTTCTGTGGTTTTGTTCCTGTTCTAGTTGTTTGCTTAGTTTTTCTTTGTTTTCGTTTTAGGTGTGGTTGTTAATAATTGTGAGTTTGCTGTCATTTTACTATACATGTTTTTTTAATCTTTTTTTTCTTAGATAAGTCCCTTTAACATTTCATAAAATAAGGGCTTGGTGATGATGAACTCCTTTAACTTGACCTTATCTGAGAAGCACTTGATCTGCCCTTCCATTCTAAATGAAAGCTTTGCTGGATAGAGCAATCTTGGATGTAGGTCCTTGCCTTTCATGACTTGGAATACTTCTTT
>CM052540.1:119377207-119530365 GCA_028533065.1 Trachops cirrhosus | reverse complement strand
GGGAGAGGGTGTTCAGGGTGGAGGGGAATGAAGGGGGGATAATAGGACAACTGTAATAGCATAATCAATAAAATATATTTAAAAAAAAAAAAGAAATTAGAGCTTGGATTTTGGGTCAGGAGAAGACCGAAGTTGACTCTTGGCGCCACTGCGTCCACCTAACGTCCATCCTTGTATGGTGGTTCTTAAGTGTTAGTGTGCCTGCGAACCAGCTGAGGACATTACTGCAGTGACAGATATCTGTGTCCAAGTCCCCAGAGAATCTGACTCTGTAGGTTTTGGGTGAGTTCTACAATCTATGTTTTAACAAGGGCTCCAGGCAATTTTCATCTTCCCCTCTCTCTGACCACATTCTGAGTAACACTGAAGCCCGTGAAACTGTCGGTCTACTTTTTTTTCGAATACTCTTCTGTATCTTTTAATTTGCCTGTAGTACTCCATCTTCATTTCTTTTCTAGTTTATGTCTCTAAATATTTGTGAGAGTGTAATTTTTCTTTCTTTTCTTGTACTTTATTCTGTATTACTATTAAGCCTCTTTTATTGTGTAATTTTCTGTGATACCCTCTTTTTCCCTTTTCCCTGATTTTACCTTAACAGAGCTGCTCTATAGAGTTCATGATAAATTATACTTATTAAATATATGCCAGTTTAATGATCTTTTCTTAATTTAAAACACAGATGAGTAAAACAGTTTACATTTCTCTTTAACTGTGACAGAAGTTCAGTTATATTTTTCACTAATGTGTTCATTTATTTGTTGTCTTCCTATTCTCTTCAACTAATTTATATACCCCTAATTTAGGGTTAATAAAGAAAGAAACTATCCCTGACTGCTGTGGCTCCATTGGTTGGGAATTTTCCCACAAACTGAAAGGTTGTCGCTTCGATTCCTGGTGAAGGCACATACCTGTCTTGTGAGCCAGGTCCCTGGTTGGGGGTGTGTGGGAGACAGCCAATTGATGTTTCTCTTGTACATGAATGTTTCTCTCTTTCTCCCTCCCTTCCCCTCTCTCTAAAGATAAATTAATAAAATTTTAAAAAAAGAAACCAGGTAAGTAAGAGTTTAAGATGCTTCTGCAGCAGGACAAAGGCTGGGTTATGGCTTTATAATTTGTTTTAGAGGAGGCTGGGAACATCTGCTGACAGTCCAGACTTGACTCCCTTCTCTTATCAGAGACAAAGAAAAAGTAGATTTGTTTCCTTTGAAGGATTTGTATACTTTTTCCTAGGAAAACAGATCACTATCTTGTTTAAAATATCAGTCGACTCTATAGTCTGGAAAAAATAAAAATATGAATTACTTAGCTGAGTATTGGGTACATAACAGACTACAACAAACATTAGATGAAAAACTTCTGGCAAAATGTTATTTCTAGTGTTTTTTAATATATGCCAAATATTAGGCATAGATTTAAATATATGCTGTCATATATGACATCGTTGCATATGTGACATATAAAAAAAGTAAAATAATACAGATATATTTGGAATATGAGGTCTGTCCAGAAGGTATCCAGCTGTGTATTATGCAAAACAGAGACATTTATTGACAAAGGTACAAGACACAAGACACATTGTACATAGGACAATGGTACCTCAGTCCCCTTCAAAGTGGGCACCTTGGGACCTCTCATAGTTCTCCCAATCGCCATCAGCTGCCCCATCATATTTTCCTGAATCTCACTGATAGTCTGAAATCTCTTCCCTTTCAAAGGTGATTTTAGTTTTGGGAAAAAACAGAAGTCGCAGAGTGCCAAATCTTGGCTGTAGGGAGGCTGAGTCTCCTGAGTGATCTGATGTTTTGCCAAAAAACTCTGCATGAGACGTGATGCATGAGTAGGCATGATATCACGATGAAGCTGCCAATCACTAGTTGCCCATAGCTGGGGCCTTCTGATTCACCCAAATAGTTTCTGCAGAGGAATGCTCAAGCTTAATGCAAAATTTGATGCAGATTTGTTGCTTTACCTGCTCAGTCATTTTGAATGCGATGGCCACACAGTACACATACCCACTCAACAGTGTCTACCACCCCCACTGACTAGTCTAGTGAAGTCATCATTGTTCACACGTGTTCATTCCAGTCCATTCTCTTTGGCAACCAGGTTTCATCAATGTCATGCAAATTGTTCTTGTTATATTAACAATGGTTGGACTTTTTCTGGACAGAACTTGAATATCTATATTAGTGATCATTTATATATGCTCAAATTTCATTCTTCATTCACTTATTCACTTCACTTATTCACTTATTCACTATCATCTTCATTCACTTATTGGCTAAAGATTGGGAAGCTGCCAATCTTCATGGTTCAGAGCTATGGAGTAAACTGGACCTGAGTTCAAACATTCAGTCTGCTAGTATGTAATATGAGACCTGAGCAAGTTAGGGTGCCTCTCTCACCCTCAGCTTTTTTCGTTTGGGTAATGGGGTGATAAAAGTAGCTACCTTATTGGCTCTTTTTGAAGACTCAGTGAGATGTGCAAGTAAAGCATTTAGTACTCTGCCTGAGACATGGTCATATTAGATATGTAGAGTTATTACTTTTCCTGAACACAGAACATTTGTTAGTTCCCAGGATGTCTATGCTAAGGAAAATAAACTATGGAAATTGTGAATTGTCAGCTTTTACAATAATAATTATTAAAAATTAATTCTCATTTAAAAAATTAATACCCAAGATATTATTTACAATGCCTAGAATATCCAAGCAAAACTGTCAAATTACTGTATTATTTTTAAATCTTTGCTTTGGTAACCACACTGTATAGCAAATACAGCTACACTCTGCAACTTCCACCAAGGATGCATATTTTTAGGGGAAAGTACATGGGCTCAAAGCAGTAACTTGTCATGTGGTCTTGGACAAATCACTCCAACTCTCTCAGCATCACTCATGTTTTCAAAGTGGGGATAAAATCCTGTGTTATGAGGTTGTTACAAAGATTTAGACATCAGGTTAAAAGGCCTCTTGCCCAGAAGTTAGAATAGTTACTTCTATGTACCTTTTGCAAAAGTAGCTATAACTCACATACCTTAAGGTAAGGATGGGCCTCCACCTCCCAGTCAGGACCACGGGACCCTTTCCCCCTGGAAGTGACATAGCCATGGGTGGGTACCTGATTCAAGATAGACCAATCAGACTCTCTTCTGATCAGCTGGAATTGGGAAAGAGACTCCAGTTAGTGGGTCTTGGGCTTTGGAGTTGAGAGGCCAGAGGTCAGCCACGGCATGTTGGCCATTTTTTACTACTGGGACCATTTTTCACTAGCACAAAGAAAATGTTTTGGTAGACAGAGGACAAAAGCAATGCTCAGAAAGAAAGAGCAGCAAGAACCTGTGTGAGCTAGGATCTCAGGAGAGTCATATTGGCTCTACTCTAATACCTGCCTTTGGATACTACTGATAATTTCCAGAAAGTTCTTTTTTTCTTAAGCTAATTTAGGTACATATTTCTCTGTTGCATCCACATAATTAACTTCTGAAAGCAGGCACTCCCTAAATACTAGTTTTCCTTTCATTTACTTTAAAAGTTTCATGAAATCATAATCAGGTCTTAAAGGGCATTAGTAATGCTATAGCTCCACCCCATCCCCCATTACACAGGTATGGAAACTGAGGCACAGAAACCTGTTTGAATGGCACCTTTAATATTATGCAAGAGCTAGAAGAGTCAGACATAAATACGCCACCAACCTAATGTATGACACAAATAACTGAGGGGTGTGTGTGTGTGTGTAGAGGTGAGTGTGGGGAGAGGAGCAATATTTAAGTGTTTTTAACTTTCTAAAAAATCTTTTTACATGAGCTTCATGGATGCATTTTAAGTTTTTGAACAGAGATGGAATGCTTCATTTTGGATCAATTGCCTCTCTGTTATTGGTAAGGTCAGCCAGTCGTTGGTTGAGCCTATTATCTTATATGAAAATATTCTATGGAAATATATTCAGGGTCTTTTGAATATAAATGGAATTAATTACGAGCTGTAGAATTTCTGGTGAATTAATAAGTATGGGCCCCTTACATTAAGTCATTTCAGTAATCAGAATCAGTTGCTAAGAAGTCTTTTCTCTCTGTTTCAAGGTTTCCAAACATTGGAGACAAATTCCATAAGAAATAATCCTGTTTATAATGAAAGCCGAAAACATAAACAAGTGGAGAAGCCTGAATTCTTCAGCTTAAAGGTGCTCAGCTTTCTGACATTTAAAGAACTACTCCTGAAAACATTCCTAGTTATGTATAGAACTTTTCCTTTCTTCAACATTTGTTTTATTACTTTACTCTCCACAGTAAGATTGGGAAACATCGGTGACATCCTGATGGTGTGGCCACACGGACCTGCTTAGGGAAGTCTGGGAGCTGGCGCTGAGCGCGGAAGGGGTGGGTGGTGCGTGGGAACAGAGTTCCGAAGGGCCCGAGGCCACTCAGATAATGTCTGACCCACATCGGAAATGATTTCTCCAGTGACCTTCACAGCCTGCTTTGCCCTTTTAAATTTTATTTCTTTGGTGTATTAATTTGAATGCATTGGGGGAAAAGGCAAGACAACTGTAACTGAACAATAATACACAAAATAAAAAATAAAATAAAAATGAGGAAAAGAGCAAAATCCAAATAAAATAGCAAGGAATCATTCTTAAAATCATTAAAAAATTTGAATTCCAAAAATATTTGTTCAACATGTATTCTATTGAAGGAACAGTGTTGGTAAGGATTGGGGATTGGGTGATGTTTTAAAGAAATGTACAATACACATTCTTCACCCTTGAGAAATTTATAACCTAGATGTTTGTGATCCAAATGTTTTATGAATGGTGGTCCTCAAACTTGAATAGCACATGAGAATCACCTGGGAGTTTTAAAAATCCCCCAATACCCCAGGCTCTGTTCCAAATTAAATCACAATCTCTGGGAGCCATAACCAAGCTTGAATGGTTTGCACTGCTCTCCACGTGGCTTCAGTGGGCAGCCAATCAGCACTTTTTGAATGGTTACGGGTGTGTTCAGACACTGATCTTGTTCACCCTTGCAGCAGTGGGGCAAGGCCTGGAGCAAATGGACCCCACAGCCTGTCACCTCTGGTCACAAGCATCCTCCACCAGTAAGCTGTTAAAATGTTTTTTTTTTCTATATACTATGACATGAAGAAGGATGGGGAGCACAGAAATCTCTTATTTAAAACTATGATAGCATTTTTAAATGACCATTTGTTTTCCAAATTTTATAGATGAAGTATTCAAAATTTTGAAGACTGACAATTGACTTTCCTAAGATCATGGAGCTGATATTTGAAATATACTATTTTTTGTTTATTTACATGTCAGCTTCTTAAGTGTATTACAGTGCAGGATGTGAGAAGTCCAGTACTATGGAATGATGCCAATAAAACTTTGTGGGAACCCAGAGAAACAGACAGCAGTCCTGATCTAGTGCGATCATGGAAGGCTTCCTTTTGTTTTGTGAGCAGGACCTTCAAGAAGCAGATTTCTAGAGGTAAAAATGCAACGATATCTTAGGTTTGTATGATGAATTGTCATCTTATTTGGCTATAAAACATGAGGAGCTTATTTATCCTGAATCCATAGTAGAATAATTTGGGAAGCTTTCAAAATATATTGATGCCGGAGCCCCACCCTAAACCATTAAATCAGAGTGTTGGGATAGGACCCACTGGGATAGTGTGGAAGGAAACAGCAGGAAATAAAACTGGTTTGGGGTTGGATTGCATATAATATAGAATGTGAAATTTATTTGATTTATAACTTAAGTAATGGCAGGTCAGGGAAGACTTTAGCAAGATAGTGATAAAGCAATCAACTTATAAACCCTGTCCAGCTCCTGGCTATCTTCTACTATGGTATTTATTTAGAAAATATCAAGAATTCCCCGTGGAAGAGATTTTAAATCCAGGAGAATCTCAGGATTCCCTGGGAAGGCTTTTCAATTATACCCTCTTTTTCCAATTCTGTGACTATGCCAGAGTCTTAAGGAAGCCTGGGTAGTTTCACAAACTACATTCAAAGATGATTCTTTCTCTGGCTTCCCTCAATTTTTAGAAGACATGGAATGTGAAGTTAGGGAATGGCCTACAAGACCACCCTTCTGACACCAATTTCAAATTTAGTGAGTCCTCAAGACCACCCTCATTTTGATAATTTACTGGAAGGACTCACAGAACTCACTGAAATCCATTGTATTCACAGTGAAAAGGACAGTGAAAGGTCCGTTTTAGTCCAGTGAAAGGTCAATGTCATTTGAGGGGAGAGAGGAGCAGTGGAATTCTGAGGGAGGGACTTCAGGAGGGTGGGACAAATACCTATTGGTTTTATTTCTTTTATTGGAACATAGCCGTGCTCATTTGTTTAAGTATTGCTTGTGGCTGCTTTTGAGGTGTTATAGCAAGCAGAGTCCAGTTGTTGAGATAGAGATTGTATAGCCCAGAAAGTCTAAAATATTTACTATCTGGCTCTTTATGGGAAAAGTTTGCCAACAATTGTTTTAGAATGTTCCTTAGATACCTTGCTTATTTTATTTAATAGTAGAACCTTAAATAGAGTAAGATTTATTTAAATTTTAGTTTCGTGAATAACTTTTGACAATTTTGAAAACTAGTTTTTCTTATATAAACATGGTCTACCTTTAAAAAAACAACAATATTTCAGATATTGTCCCTTTTTTCCCCCTTCAAGAGTTCAGAGCTCATATTTGATCAAGGAAAGAAATTTAAAAAGTGCCCCCTTAGTGATGCCAAAGAATGGGCAATCCATTATCATTTTTATTATCGGCAGGCTGCTTATGAAATCTCTGTATTATAGGTTAATTATAGCAGCTCTTTTCTGGGTGATGGGCTCTGAAACCAGAAGTTATCAGGTATGAACACTGAAGAGTCTGATTTACTTGCTCACGAGCATACCATAAAATCCTCAGTTAAATCACATTTTATGACTATGGCCTCCAAGTTTTTAAATATAGTCTTTGATTACTTCATAGTTGTAAAGGTTGACTTTCTTTTTTCTATGTAGCAGTGAGTAATTTATAACATCTTTTATATGAACAATATTTACCAATGCTATCAAAGAGGATAAAGATATATTTCACTGCATCTTTATAGCAGCATAGATAGCTAGAGAAAATATATTCACTACTTATGAGTTTACTACATGCCATTAGAGTTCTATGAAGTGCAAATCTGAAACAATTTTTCTACTGTCCCACCTCTATCTGTTCTTTGGTTGTGTTTCAAAGACCATTTTGGATGTCTTCTTTGGAAGAAAACCAAAATATGGTGTTCTATAAATGAAGTTTAAATGACTGTCCCCCATGTGTTGGGGAATTTATTTGCCAATCACATGTGGTGTATTGAATCTTGCCATGACTTATGTTCACAATGTGAAAGACTATATAAAATAATAACTTGAATAATTTGTATATTCATGGTGGTTTCATAATTAAATGAAACAATAGATGCAGAATGTATTACAACAATGTGAGAATATTAATTATAATTTGTAGTTTCCCAAACATGTTTGTATATATTATCTCAGTTGATTACAATAGCACAATATGAAACATACAAGTATAATTGTCTTTATCCTACAAAGGAGGAAAATGATGTTCAAGTAGGTTGAGCAACTTACCCAATGACACAGTTTGTGAGTTGTAGACTGAGGATTAAAACAAAGACCTTCTAAATCCCAATCCAGAGATTTTTTGCTACCCAATGCTTGCTACCTTATTCCTTATTAAGGAAAAGACTCTTTTGTCCTATGTATGGTAATGTTCTTTCTAAACCTAGGAATGATTTCTAGGTATTAAAGAGTCATTCTTTTGCTTAAGTATTGCTATTCCTTTCACCCTTATTATACTAAATTGCTAAATCTCAGCTGTGTAATGGAATTGACTTGTATATAATTTCCTGTCTGAATTTAGTAGAGAAAATATTAAATGCAAGTGATCTATGGAGAGTGGAAACATGTAACCCCCCATTGTGGAATTAGAACAAATTACTTCGAGTGTTTATGTTAGTGCAATGTGATTAGGATTGTTTCTATATTGATCTTTTTTAGCTGCAGTGAACCTCAGACAGTGTGAACACCACTGAAGTTTTACTTAACACCTGAAGCATGATAGGATTTTACAACTGACTCATGTAATTAACCACATAGACTGTATTGAGGTGGCAGATAATAATTTCTCACCCAACAATCTGCAAATATGAGATACATGGGACAGCATCTGTTACCTTAGATATATAGTAGCAGTTTATTTTAAAACATACCTCTTGAGCCGCTTGTGCATAAAACCAAGTATTACTTCCATGAGGCCAAATTTCTGAACCTGGGTATATTAGTATCTATGGCTATGAACTCCTATGGGGAAGCTATGTGTATTGGGGGAGAATCCTTGTTCTCAAACTTCTTCACATGGTGCTTTTTCAATTCTCTTTCTTTTGGCTTCTGTATTTGTGCTTTTTATTGCTCTTCTGTGACCCAACGTTCTTTGCCTTATGGGACCCTGACTATTTTAGTGGATATGCTGAGTTCCTACTAGTTTTGCAAGGGGAAAGAGAACTAACTTTGTTAAAAGACCCTCTGTCTCCAATGCTACATACTTGTATACCTAGTTTCAGCTGTAACCTCCATATTATCCTATTTTTAGAAAATAAAACAGTATACATTTAAGACGTACAGCATCATTTGATATATGTACACAAAGTGAAAGGTTTGCTATAACAGACTAACATATCTCCCCATATAGTTACCATTTTCTTGGTGAGAAGTGCACCTAAAATCTACTTAGCACATTTCCAGTGTTCAGCACGGCATTGCTAAGTGTTGTCATGATGAGTGCACATTAGATCCCTCGATGTATTCATCCCATGTAACTGCAGGTTTTTACCTCCTGATCAACACCTCTCCTCTTCCCACACCTCCACAGCTCCTGATAGCCCCTGTCCTGTTCTCTACCTGCGTTCAACTTTTTTTTCAGATTCCACATCTAAGTAAGATCACAGAATATTTCTTTCTCTGTCTGGATTATTTTACTACAACAATGTCCTCCAGGCTCTTCTATGTTGTTTCAAATGGCAGGATTTCCTTCTTTCTCATGGCTGAATGGTATTCTATTGTGTATGCAGTAAGCAATATCGCTGTCTAGTCATTCACTGATGGACGCTTTGTTCTTTTCCATACCTTGCTGTTGTGAATAATGCTGTGATGAACATGGGAGTGCAGATAGCTCTTCGAGAAACTGGTTTCATGTCTTTCAGATAAATAGCTATAAGTGAGATTGCTAGATCATAAGTTAATTCTATTTTTAATTTTCTGAGAAATCTCTGTACTGTTTTTCAAATTGGCTGTATCAATTTACATTAGCACCAACAGTGTACAAGGGTTCCCTTTTCTCCATAATCTCATCACCGCTTCTCTTTTGTCCTTTTGATAATAGCCATTCTGATAGGTGTGAAGTGCTATTTCATCATGGTTTTGATTTGCATTTCCCTGATGATTAGTAATGGTGAGCATCCTTTTAGATATTTGTTGATCATTTATATGTTTTCTTTTGAGAGATACCTATTCAGTTCCTTTGCCCATTTTTAATTAGGCTGTTTTCTTGCTATTGAATTGTTTGGGTTCCTTCTACATTTTTTAAAAACATTTTATTTATTTATTTTTAGAGAAAGAAGAGGGGAGAGAGAAAGAGAGGGACAGAATCATTAGTACGTGAGAGAAACATCATTGGCTGGCTCTTGCACGCCCCCAACTGGGGACCTGGCCCACAACCCAGGCATGTGCTCTAACTGGGAATTGAACCGGCATCCTCTTGATTCACAGGCTGGCACTCAATCCACTGATCCACACCAGCCAGTGTGAGCTCCTTATACATTTTAGATTACTAACTTGTTTTCAGATGTATGGTATGGATGTATTTTCTCTCATTCCATAGGTTGTCTCTATACTCTGTTGATTTTATTACTTTGTAGAAGATTTTTAGTTTGATAAAATCCCATTTGTCTATTTTTGCTTTTGTTGATTATGCTTTTGGGGTCATATTAAAAAAATCATTGCCCAGACCAATGTCAAGAAGATTTTTCCCTGTTTTTTTTCTGATAGTTTTATTGTTTCAGGTCTTACCTTTAACTCTTTAATCCATTTTGAATTTTGCATATGGAATGAGGCAATGGCCCAATTTTATTCTTCTGTGTGTGGAGAAACATGTTCTCAACACCATTTATTGAAGAGACTGTCCTTTCCTTGTTGTATGTTTTGGCACCTTTGGCAAGGATCAATTGATCTTAAGTGTGTGGGTTTATTTCTGGGCTCTCTGTTTTGCTCTATTTTTCTGTATGTATGTTTTAATTCCACTGCCATGCTGTTTTAATTACTATAGCTTTGTAGTATATTTTGTAGTCTCTGCCATATCTGTGTCTGGTTCTGATTCTTGCTCTGACCCTTCACACCATGTTTTTTTGCTTTATGGCATGTCTTGTAATTTTCTGTTGAAAGCCATATATGATCTGGCTAGAAATTAGGCTGTGTTTATTGTTTGCTATAGCTATGATGTCAGAAGCTAATATTTCCCCTAGTGTCTTTGGATGTGTGTTCTGCGTTTTCTTTCGGCATCACTACAGATGTCTTAAATAGAGTCTGGGTCTTGGAGTTCTTTAAGGTGTAATTCCATGTTATGATAAAGAAGCCCTCTTGATGTGGTAGAAAGAAGTAGTTGAGGGAAAGCACCAGTGGTCCCATAATTCTCAGGCTTTTAGTGAGCCCGAATTGGGTATTTCCCTTCTCCTAGATCGGTTAGGTTCTGGTAAAATAGTTTCTCTGGAGAGCAGGCCTTGTTAAGCAAGGTGAGAGGGGAGAAAGAAAATAGTTGAAAAGGCGAGCTGTATCAGAGGAGAATTTGTGTCCAGGTTGAGGGGAATGCCACATTTTCCTTTGCCCATCTGAGTTTGTAGAATGAAATTGCCCATCTCACTAAAAGGCAACTCCATTTTTCAAGTTGCTTTAGGGAAAACCCAGAGAGTTTTCGTAACTGCTTTCTTTCTCTCACATCCCACATTGAGTCCACTAGGAAATCCAGACTGGTCTCTCTTTAAAATGTTTCTAGAACTCAATCACCTCTTCCTAACCCTGCCACAGAGCAAGACTCCATCCTAATTTACCTGTGTTATTACAAAGACCTGCTAATTGCTTCTTGCTTTGTCTCCCTTCTAAATAGCATTCTTGTAGTCCAAACCCTCCCACAGCAGCCCACGCACCTACACAGTATGCTCCTGCACCAGCTTTCTCATTTTTAGACTCCCACTCTCCTCTCACTCTTTTTTCTCCACCAAATCCCACTAGCTTTCTTCCTATTTCCTAACCTACGCCACTTACACCTCTAGCTCAGAGCTTCTTCACTTCCCAGTCCTTCTTTCTGAAAGGTGTTTCACCTACATATATTTATGACCAGTTTTCTCATTTTATTCACTTCTCTGCTCACATGTGATCTTACCAAAGAGGATTTCTTTGATCGCACTAAAAAAAAATCACTCTAGCTGATGTGGCTCAGTGGATCGAGTGCTGGTGTGCCAACCAAAGGGCGCCGGTTAGATTCCCAGTCAGGGCACATGCCTGGGTTGCAGGCCATGTCCCTGGTAGTGGGCACATGAGAGACAACCACACATTGATGTTTCTCTCCCTCTCTTTCTCCTTCTCTTCCTCTCTCTCTAAAAATAACTAAATAAAATCTTAGAAAAATAAAAATAAATAAAATATGAAAAAGAATTAACTTTTAAAAAATCAATCTCTGATCTCTCTATTTCTTTTCCAACTCTGTTATATTTTTCTTCTTAGTACTTAGCAGTAATTGGGTATATATATATATATATATTTACTTATTTAAATTTTCTCTTACTAGAATGTATATTTAATAAAACCAGTCTGATTAATACTGTGTCAGTGACAAAAATATACTTTATGGATGAAATCTTTTCAGCCATAGCAAGTTTAGTAATACAGATGCTTTTTAGGTTGATAAACTAAAGGTAAGCACTGAGACAGTGTGGAAGGAGGTGTTATCATCAGGAGACAAAGAACAATTATAACGGGTATTTGAAGCTTCAAGGTCCATATTTTTTGCTTTTCACATTTGGTTTAAAAGAGAAACTAAATACAACCAAACCTTAAGTTTTTTTTTTTTTTTGCTTAGATTAAGAAGAGAGAGTAACTTTCCTAAAAACTAATCAGAAGAGGGATACTGACTATAGCCTGAACCAACTCTAGGAGATCTGACTTTGAAATTAACTTAAAATTCCATTACAGTATTAATATTTAGTATCTATGTAGCACTTTATTGCCCAGAGCTTCATAATCATCTAAGCTATGCCCTTCCATCACTTTTAAAATTCCATTTATTCATTGTCAAGTTCCAAGAATCTTGTTTAGTAACTGATGTTCATTTTACTGACAGTGCTCTGATACTGCAGAGTAAAAAAATCTTAGCCTCTTGAACTATTTCTCAAGAGGAGCATGGTCTCTACTCCTATGGTTTAAGAAGCTGTATTTTTATGTCTGTGCCACAGCTGTGCTAAGACTTAAATGAAAAATTTAGCAACATGCTGACTCACCAGAGATTTTACAGTAGGCACATACTTGTAAGGACTGTGCACTCTGATAAAATTAAATAGTGAACGGATGCTTAGCATTCTCAGTACTCCTGCCATAGCGCCTTGCACTACATTCTGTGTTAAGGGCAGAGAGGGTTGGAAATTATTTGAGGCCCTCAGCAGTTCTGTGAAGATGAAAGACACCACCACTAACATTATTCATGAAAAAATCTGAAAGGTCATCTGTCTCTCTTAAGGCTCATTTGGTGTACTTTTAATGAGTGATGGATAAACTGCAAAGGGTTTATTGCAGAGGGGCTGCGCACTGTGAAAGTATAGATAACTATTGCATCGGAAATGTGTCCAAATATTTTCCCAGTCTTTCCCCATCGTGAATTTTCCCTCTGATGGTCTTCAGACCCTCTTATTTCCTTTTTTTTCCTGGCATTTAGAACATTTTATTTCTCTCAAGTCTCTCTCTGCTAAATCTTTTATTCCACACCTTTTTTTTTTTGATGGCTTGAGATAAATGATGGCTTCCTAGGGTTAAATAAATTCAGTGACTATTGCTTAGTTTCATGGTTTCATTCATGTCTCTGGTACTTTGGTCTAACCTTTTAATGGACTTAGCTGATTACTCTTTTCTACACTTCATTCTTGCTTTTCTTCATCCCTTTCTTCACTCTAATATTTTTACTCTACTCTATGTAGGGTTATCTTACTCAGCCACACCTCCTCGTGTCCTCTACACTTCCAAGTAATCTTGAGTAGCCTTCTTCTTCCAGTTCATCCTGTTTACTTGCCAAAGAAGAGAAATGGGCAAGAGAGAATTTTGTCTATCTTGTAGTAGTCAAGCATTCTGCAAAGTTGACTCACTGTAGATGAATGAGAATCTAAAAGCAAAGAAACTTGGAAATGGCAGTGCTTTTGGCCAAAGGCCTCTGTGGGTAAGAATTCAGACAAGCCAGGCCAGTGACCAGTATCAAAGAGTATCAAGGTGTTGACATTGAAAGAAAGAAATTGGGAATGGGATGCTCCTTGAAAATAAATGACATTTAAGAAAGAATCTGGTTCATATCAAGCACTTAGTGAGGTTAGTCTTGAGAGACACAATAGTGTCATGGATAAAACTCGGGCATGGAGATCTGGCTTTCAGTCACTTGGGGTCCTCAGGAGGGTTACTTTATTCAGGCATGCAGATAATTGCTGAATGGGAATGACTCTTGTGCTCGTAGTGGGCAGGGTCTACTAGCTCTTATTAGGGGTCTGTAAAGCAAATGGGGCCAGCTCTCAGAGTCTCTGGTTTCCTCGGCTTGGCTCACACTCCCACCAGGGTGGTGGGATGCCAATATAGTGAGACCAAAGTAAACAGAGCTCAGATGTTGTCATCTGGCAGCCTTTACCATCTAGAAATCAAATCCAGAGGCTGTTAATCCATCTGAAGGAAGTCAAACTTACTGAGAGAAAGGCATAATGGAAATATTGAGATTAGATGTTTCCAGAAGTGATTAGAACTTGTCCTTTGTCTTTTTGACTATTCATATTCTTTTGTTCTTTGTAAGAAAAAGAGCCAACTGCACACATAGCTGTCTTTGTTCAGCGCATTCCTATAAATATATACATACATATGTGTGCATTCCTGTGAGTGCACTCATTTTTGTGTGGGCAGGCTCCGGCATCATATGTGCAGGGCCATGCATTTCATAGTAACAGAACAGCTGCTTTTCGGAGCTTCCTTTTTTGTTCAATCACACTGGTGACAGATTTCTGTGGTCCTCCTTAGAGGAACATTTGGCCTTGTCTGCCTTCCTCACCAGGGTGCCCACACTCATACAGCCTTTTTGGTTGTCAGTCCAGGTTCGCCTTCTAGTGTCTCAGTGTCTAGGTCCTCTTCTTTAGGTGTCAATGCCAAAGTGAGCACAAGGCAGAGCAGGGTACGACTAGGGCAAGACTGCCCTAAACAAAACAACATTGAATCATGGGATAAATTTGTCCTCTGTGGTTATATCCTACACGTCTACTTCTCAGTTATCAAGTCTTCCTGCTCCTCACCAGTATTCTTATCCTCTTTCCTCCTTCTTCTTCCTCTCTCTGTCTCTCTCTGACCGTCTCTGTCTCACACACACACACACACACCCTTCCCAGTTTAGTGCTCTCAGGCTTTGATTTCTCTTAGTAGTCTTCGGTAACTTTGTAGAGTACGTACTCACTGTCCCTGCAAAGCATGGATAGATGAAAACAGGTTAATAGATACTCACAGATGAAACATTTTCCTTTCCAGGTAATATATTTACATGACTACAGATACAATGTGGTTCAAAGATGGGCCTTTAAAAAAAATCTGGCACTGTAGCACATTAGGGGTGGAGAGAACAGATGTTTGAGACAGACGGCTTTCCAGGGCTTCTGATACCCCACCACAAAGGCTCAGTTGTCCATGATTGAAGTCAGCCCAGCAGAAACATGCCTGATCAAGGAGAAGATTACGTGGCTTTTGAACTAGACAGGACCTGTTGCCCTGGCTGGGTGAATTGTCATTGATGCTCAGAAACCTGTCAGGGTGTCTGCTTGCATTATAAATCAGGAAAGGGAGATCACAAAATTAGGCCATGTACACCAAAGAGTTCAACTTTCTTTTATGGGAGAGCTGTTCTAGGTTGTGATCATAATGGGGTATTAACTTGCTTTATGGCATATGCCAGGATATTTTTCATTCTCCTTGCCAGAGTAGGCAGCTGTCTTTACCGATAAATCTTGCGAAGTTTGCCACTTTTGAGGAGTCATCTGGTTCAAAGCAGAATTGTTCTTATAACCTCAGGAAAAAATTCAAGATCTCTGCTCTCTCCTAAATATCTTCAGAGCAAGATGTGTTAAAATCTCACTTTGTATTCCATGCCTCACATTCCTGCAGTAAAAAAGTCCCTCCTAAGAGCTAACTCAGATCTTTTTGCCACAATTTCAGCCGTTTTATTTGAGCATGGGTGAAGTCAGAGTTAAGAACTTAAAATCCTGTCTACAGCTTGAGGGAGGTCAATTCGTCTGCAGAGACTTTAGCAGAATACAAAGTGTCCTTGGAACTTTTCTGGTCCTGACATCTATCCGTTTGGACCACTTTTCCACTTATCCTTTGGGATCCTGGGTCTCCCCATCAATGACTTTTGAAGAAGGGACAGAGAGGAAAGATGCACAGTATCCCTTTTGACTTTTCTGATTGTGCAGAATTGAGGATATATATTATAAGCAAAGAAGGCAATGAAGATATTTCTCAGGTGACTTCAGTGGGGCAGCTGTGTGATGGGACAAGGCTGGAAGTTACTCTCCAGGGCAACAGAAGAGAGCTGTGCTGGGTGACTGACGGATGAGGTTCCCCCAGCTCAGCCACCCTCTGCGGGTCCCAGCCTTGCCCTGGCCTCAGCATTAACCTCAGTGCTGCTTTTTCTGCAAATGCCTCATCTACCAGGTTCCAGCTGGCACTGTGTTGTGGCAGCTCAATGCAGGGGTTGTGCCGAGGAGGCAGCCTGCCTCTGGGAGCCATGGCTGAGACTGTAGAAGAACTGATTAGCTTTTAAGAGCAGACCTCCACCAGACAGGCAGGAGTCTGAAGAGTAAATAGAGGTGCTGGCCTTGGAATTTTTTTTAAAGGCCCCGGAGGGGTTTGTTCACCGGTGTTTGAATTTCTATAGAAAAGCTCTGTGGAACTCTAAATTAAACCAAGTTGACCCCTTTCACAGCCTGAGTTATTTACAGTTCACAGGTCTGCGGAGAGTTCTAGTTTGCATGCAGTTGAAAATAGGTCCCCGGTTGGCAAAGGTAGCCTACTGTGGGGTGATTTGCATCACACTACCTTGCTTTCCTTTGGTGTGGGAGAAAGCTGAGAAGTGGAAGCCGAAAGATGTGGTCTAGCTGTAAACAGGCCTTTTTGTTTTTCAGCAAAGGGAAGGCGCCGGTAGGAATAACTAAAGATGCCAGCTACTAGAAAGCAAATAACGGAGTTCTCTCTGTAATTAAATGCATTCCTCAGAATAACAACTAAGTAATAGGAAGGAAATCAAGTAACACCCCTCCCCCACCACAGCTGATTTCCTTTGCAGCTTTAACAATCTGCACTGGCACTGATTACTGCGCTCAGTTTCCCATTTTGCTTCATACTGGAAGAGTAATTAAGTTAAATAGCTTTCAGTGCCTGAGATCTGGTTTGTGTCAAACTCAAAATCAACCGCTAGTTCAGTTCGGGTTTGTTGATCAGCGCCTTGCACTTACCCCTGTCCCTCACTTGCACTTGTGTAAAACCAGAGAAGGTCTACCTTGGTAACTGTTGGATGGGGTGGTCCTGAACCGCCCCCCCCTCACCTGCTGTGATTGAGAATGTGTCTCTCTTTTCCAAGACTGGTAAACTTGGCTCGGATGATATTTAGGAGATGCTTTTTGTGATTTATCAAATGAAGGAGGATGGTTTGCCAAGAGATAAGCCTGAATTTCATCACAATTACTGAAAACTGGATGGTAAAAGTATAACAACAAAAGTTGGAGTCTAGAATCAGGGGGAAGGTGGTAGTAGGACTCATACTTCCTATTTATTTAAAAACAACAACAACACAGAGGTGATCTTATGGTTCACTCCTTCTCTCCTTTATCTGCAACTCAGTTTAAAACATGTCATTTTCCCTCTTCTAGGCAGGAAGCATCCTAGGTGTGGCTATTGGTAGTGATGATGGTGGGTGTGTGAGCAGAGAGTGAATGGAGTGGGAAGGAGAGCCAGCAAGTAAGATGATTGCAGAAGAACGAGGAGCTATAAATTGGGTCTTTAAGTTGTTTACCTATGAAAAGACATGAGAACACATTCTTGCAGAAGAATGTGTCACTCACAGCATTCATGAAGTGAAAGAATGAGTTCAGGGCAGAATAAAAGGTACGTGGGTAGCTAAAAAGCAAGTCGTCCAGGAGAAGAGGTTGTCTCGTTGAAGCCTTCTGCAAGAAGCAGAACTAATTGTCCATCTCTTGCTGTGAAGAAAACTGTGGGCCCTATTTCTTAGAATGGCCAAATTTGAACGCACTGAAGTATTATATGAATAGATCAGGTAGTATAGGGTGACCAAGCCTCTTTATATCTATGCATTAACATTATGCTTGTTTAAGCTCCAGGCAGAAATAATTTTATGAATGTGATACAGAAATTTAAGTATAAAATGTGGGAAATTTAGAGTGCCAGTTTCATATAGTCTAAGTTAGGGCACACACAAGGAGAACAAGGTAGCTTGGCAACAGAGAGAGTAGAAACCAAGACCATGGGAAATGAGCCCTACAGACAGGAGGGAAAACCAAATCTATAGTCTATATTCAGCATTTAGACTGGCTATATCCACATAGGAACCAAAAGCTTTCCTGGGCCTGTGTGGGAATCTGTAATCAATCTCTGAAGGTACAGGTTACATGGTCTTCTGTCTGGGGAGCCTTCCTGACTGTGTAGCTACTCCTTTCTCTGCAATTCCCCAGAGTTTCATTCTGCATTGCAATTATTTGCCTCCTTTTGCAAGAGCAAGAATCCAGCAGGTGTTAGCAGGTAAAAAGTGTTTGTTCATTACAGGCCGGGAGGTGTGCTGGTTGCCTTCATAGGAGCCATTTTATGTAATCCTTACAATGGCCTTTTTATTCTCATCACACCCTTGAGGACCTGAGGCTAAGAGGGCGGGCGATGTGTGCGGTAGGAGGTGAGAGCATTCTTCAAACCAGAGGTTTCCAGACAACACGTTCTTTGCTGTTTGCTCCATAGCAACTCCAGTCTCTAGAACAGTGAATCATATGTGAAATTTAAAAAATTTTAGTAGCTGCATTAAGAAAATAGAAATAGGTGAAATTCAGATTTTATAATAACATTTTGATTTGGAGTAGTGTTAGGTTGTATAGAAAAGTTGTGAATGTAATGCGGAGATTGCTGTATATGCCGTTCTGAATTCCCCCTAGCACCAACATCTTACCTTAGTGTGATATATTTGTCACAAATAATAAATCCATATTGATCATTTGTTAACTAATATTCATACTTCATTCAAATTTCCTTTATTTTTGCCTAATGCCACTTTTTTGTTCCAGAATCTTATCCAGGAGGATATCCATCCTATCTCCTTAGCTTCCTTTTTTTTTTATCCTCACCCAAGAACATTTTTTTCCACTGGTTTTAGGGAGAGAGGCAGGGAGACAGGAAGGGAGAGAGAAACATCCTTGTGATAGAGAAGCATCCCATATGCATCTGGACCAGGGATCAAACCCACAACCTAGGCAGGTGCCCCAACTGGGAATCAAACCCACAATCTTTTGGCTACAGGATAAAGCTCCAACCAACCAACAGAGCCACACAGGCCAGGGCTCCCTGGCTTCCTTTTTGACTGTGACAGTTTCTCAGATTTTCTTTGCTTTGGTGATTTTGACAGTTTTGAGGATACTGGTCAGGTATTTTGTAGAAGGTCCTTGAATTGGAGTTTGTCTGATGTATTTCTCATGATTATATGGGGGTGTGATATTGTGATTTATGATAAGTTATATTTGATCTTCCCCGTTTCTGCCACAGAACTCCTAAACCCTCTGTAATTTCCTAAATAATGAAAGCTTCTTGATATTCATAACAAATATGTGATTTGCCACACCTGAGGTTATGTTAATGAGGTGACTTTTGGAAAGTCCTTAAGGATAAGGGCTTTCAAAGTGCTGTTGGTGGGTTGGGACTTTTGGTCCCACTCTCAACCTCTGGGGAGTGAAAAGGGGCTGGAGGTTGGAGTGTATCCCCTGTTTACCCTTCCAGTGGCCAATGATTTGCTCAATTTTTCCTATGAGATCAGCCTTCGCAAAAAACCCAAAAGGAGGCAGTTTGGAGAGCTTGCAGAACCAGAACTACTCCATGTTCAGGGCCCCCAGTCGCCATGGGGACAGAAGCATCTGACTATACTGTCCATTCCTATCCTTTTATATACTTTGTAATGAACCGGTAACCTAGTAAGTAAAATGTTTCTTTGAGTTCTGTGGGCAGCTCTAACAAATTAATCAAACCAAGGAACGAGCCATTGGAATCTCTGACTAGCTGGTGGGTCAGAAACACAAATGAATAGGACTGGGGACTGCTTTCTGAAATGGGGGTTAGGGAGGGGTCAGTCTTGTAGCACTGAACCCTTAATCTGTTTGATCTGATGATGTCTCCAGGTAGCTAGCATTAGAATTGAACTAATAGCTTAGTGGTAGTGTTAAAATATACACATATCACTGGGAGTATGAGAGTTTGGGAGGAAGGTCATAGAAGTACATTGCCATTCTCATCACATCATATGAAGGGTACGTACCATCCATGACTTACCACAGATGTTGTCCTTGATCACCTGGCTGAGGCCGTGTTTGTCAGGTTTCCTCACTCTAAAGTTGCTTCCCAGCCCTTTTCATACTGTGCTCTTCGGAAGGAAGGTTTGTGGGGTGGGAGTTATGTTTTACTTCCTACAGCGGGGAATAAATCATTTGGAATTCTGGGTGGGAGACTTATCTATTCTCCTTCATGTATTTACCTCTTGAAAAGAAATAAAAGCATCATTTATTTATATTAGTATAGATTCATTACTATTTAATAAAATCAAGTTAGTCATATATTTTATTTAACCCCATCGATAAAAATATTATCATTTCAATTCATAATCAACTAAAATATTATTTATGAGATATATCTCAATTTGTTTTCATAGAACATCTTCAAAATCTAGCATGTTGTTTATATTTATGCCACGTGTCAATTTGGATGTTAAATTTTCATCAGAAACACTTGATCCACACTTAAATTTTATAAAGTTTGCCATTGAAAAAATAGGTTTGCATACTCAAGTAATTCTACACCTATCCCAAAGTTTTCCATTGTTTAAAGCAATTACCAAAAAGTCACTTTCCTTCAATATTTGTACCCATTTGGCAAAATTGGTTCATCTTTTAAAGAATTGACTTGATAGAACTTCAAATCCAAGTGCAGTAAATTTTACTAACTCTGTCATCTCAGTATTATTACTATCAAACTCAAAGTGGTGTTGTATAAATTGAAAAGCACCTTTATACAGGGTCTGGCACAAATAATGCTCCCTTTTTTATTACAAAATCATAAGCATGTAATTCGGTAATGTAACAATATCACACTTAAGCACACCACATGACATTTTAGGTGAAATGTTCAAAGTAAAACTACAAATTATTACACCCATACTATTACCCCACCAACCACACTCAGGCAGGCCTTACTTCTGCCAGATCCTGTATGTATCACGATGAACTAATCAGTATTCAACTTTTCCTTTTAGTTGTGGCAGCAATTCATATAATCTGGTTGATTATAATTTAAATCTTTGAAATATTGCATCATATTAGAAATCATTGCAAAATAATTATTGAATTTTATTATGAAAAGTTTCTATTTCAACATGAATTCCCATATGAGATTGCTAGGTCACAAATGAGTTTTCACTTTCCTTAGAACATCAGATTTAGCTCATTTATATTCAGTGTCATGTCAGTGAGAAAACATAAATCACACTGTCATTTTTGTGGCATAAATCATACTGTCATTTTTTTGTCTTTGTCTATTTTATATTAGGGAAGCATTTCTTTCATTTCAAGAAAATCTTGAATTAGAATTAATATAGTAAATCTTTGTAAAATTCTTCCTCAACTCAACTGGTGAGCATTTGTAAAGCATACAAGATCATTACATTGTCTTCTGTTTCTTTTAACAGTTTACAAATGGATGATTTTTCATAGCATTTGTGATTTACAGAATGATTTTAAGGACTTCATATCATGGAGTCTGCCTCAGAAAACTGATCACAGATACATTTAATATGTATTATACATCAGTATAAAACAATAGAGGCAATAGCAGTCTCTTGTTTTATAATTATAAAAAAATCTAAGTTTTTTTGACCTATTATAGCTAGAATAATGTTTGTCATAATAGGAGCTAATAAAGCTAAATTAATTTGATAGTTTAAAAGATTCAACAATATCTATTCTGTGAATTTGATTTTTAGCCTGGAAATTGATAACATTTCTTAGTATTTTGGAAGTCCTTTGAGAAAAAGATAACCAAAGTATTAATCAGGCTGTGATTTGTATCATAAACTTAACTAAAACTAATGAAAAATACTTATAATTTTTCAAATTTTGAGTCAGTTACTCTTTAATATTATTAGTAAGATCTTGGATTCTATGAACAATGATTTTATGGCTTAACTGAAGATCTTTTACTTTTTGTAAAACATCTTTAAAAGTTTTTTCCTCACAATATTCTAATATTTCAATAACTGAAGCAATAACTTATTTCACCATGTTTTCATCTAAAATTGGTGTACAAGTTTCAAAACCAGATTTACAAACTTAGATCCCATTGAAAAACAATATAAAGTTTTATTGGACATTAAATCTAATTTCCATAAATTAATTTCACTGAATACATTTTGACTATTTAAACTTCTTATCACATATACAATGAGCTGAAAAATGTACCTTAAATTTGCCTACTTAATTGTATGTGTGTGTATGTATATATTTACACCACAAAGAAGCAGCTTTTTTCTTATACCCTGCTGCTGGAAATTGCAATGCTTACTCTTTGTGAAAACTCTGACACCTTCTTCCAGTCTCTCTCTTTTTTTTCTTCATTACCATTATGGCCATGACGTCAGCTTCTAATTTCCACTTGATGTATGCCATCATTTTAAATTAAAAAATTTGTGCATACTTTTTTGTACCAGAAATATAATTTAATTTTATTATGATTAAAATAAATATTTCAATTTAATTATCAAGTATAACTTCCATAGGTATCACTATAACTTCTGCTTCTATATAAAATATTCAAATAAACATACTACAATATTGTATCTGCCCATAGGAAAAAAAATCATTCAAAATGAATCAAGCCATTGACATTTATTAGATCAGTCATACATTTATGTGTACACTAAAAATGACGCATGGGCCAGAAACACACACTCTAATATAACAATTACATCTTATATAATGTACTGGTTAAAGAAAAAATATAATCCACTAAAACAACATAGTAGTGTTTAATGGAAACAAGTTTACACTTCTGTAATTTTTAAATTTAAATTAATTAAAGTTAAAATTAAAAATTCAATTTTTTATATCTATCCCTCTGGAATTTTTAAAATATATTTCATTGATTATGCTATTACAGTTGTCCCTTTTCCCTGCTTTATTCCCCTCCACCCTGCACACCCCCTCCTACCCCCATTCCCCCCCTTTAGTTCATGTCCATC
Organism: Trachops cirrhosus; assembly: GCA_028533065.1. NCBI lineage: Eukaryota > Metazoa > Chordata > Mammalia > Chiroptera > Phyllostomidae > Trachops > Trachops cirrhosus. The sequence goes on along the minus strand of CM052540.1, from coordinate 119,507,473 downwards.
GGTTGTATTCTTTAATCACAATGACTCTTGTAAATGTCAATAGCTAAGTGTGGTTAGTGATGAACATATTAACACAGCAGCTCTGAAAGATAAAGTCTGAATGGTCTGACTTTAATTCCAAGGTCAAGGACTATGGAGAAGAAAGCCTTTAATCTCTTAACAAGGGGCTGAAAAAAATGACCAGAGATAATTTATAAGTCCTTTCTGCCTCAATATGTTTTCTTACATCTGAAACGTAAGAGCGAAAAGGCTCAGAAGCATGTATCTATAAATCAATGGTAGTTAATAGCTGATTCAGCTCATTGGAAGTAAATTTCCCTCTCTTTTATAGCAGACCGCATTCTAAGGCAGGAGGTATGATGTCAGACATGCACCAGTGGGTTTTAGGTTGTAAAAGAGAAATTTGACTTGTCCTGTGATTGGATGAGGATGGAGAGGAGGAAGATTTTGACCTACTATTCAGAAGGACCTTGTAACTATCAGAGCTAGACAACGATAGGACATGCTGCCTTAGCTGGGCTCAGGGTCTCTGTCGCTGGACTCGTTCAACTAGGAATTGAGTACAGAATTTCGGGCATTCCAGCATCAGATGGGAGACTAGGCCTGATGACCCAGAGAGACTCCCGTTTTTAGATTCTGTGGGTCAAAGTAGGAAAAGCATAATTGACCTTCTTTTATTTTTAGTTTAGGTGGTTACCTGGTGTTACGATCTATTTGTGTTCTTTTTTTCAGCCTGTGAAGTGGGTGGTGTTTTTGTATTTCATCCCAAATCCTAACAAGCAGAACTGTTCTGTCCAGATAGATAAGCACAATCCTTTGACAATTTCTCTTTTGACAAATACATGACTCACTTTGACTCTGTTCACGGACTCTTCCCACTCCCAGATAAGATTTAAAGCCACCACTGTAAAAACAATATACTAAGGCACTTTAGAAAGTAGGGATAAACAAAGGATTGTGTTTGGGTTAAATAGTTGTTTCCAAAGAGAGAAGAATCCAACCTCCCTCTGCCTTTTTTTATAAGATTGACTGGTGACTTGAGCCCAAGGTGTTTAAATTTGAATCAATAGTAGGTTAATGACACAAGATTATTATACTTTTAAAACATAGTTGCAGATTAAATTATCTGAACACTGTAAGAACTCACCCATCCTTGAAGCACTATTTCTAAATGTAAATGAATAGCCAAAGTCAAAACAGATGAAAGCAACATGACAAACTTCAAATTAATTTTTCCCAAATGCACAGCGTTTTCACATATTTAATGGATTTAATGCACAGTTGCTCTAAGCAAAAACCTGCTTTTGTGGACAACCACATCAAACCTAACCTAATATAATTAATATTGTTTACTGCTACCAGGCGAGTAATGTAAGATGTGTTTAATTCATTGATTTACTCTCAGGGTCTCAAGATATTATTTTAGAAATAACATTTCAAAGTGGTGTTTTCATTTAGAGTGTATTCCCTGTTTACCCTTCCAGAATCAATAAGATGTGGATGTTGGACTGGGTGATGTCTGATGCCACGCTCTTCATAATCTGTAATTTCCAATATTTCTTCTATCCATGCCTCTTTCGTGGAGGAGTGTGTACCTTGTTTTACACCCTTTTTTGGTTCCCCACGCCAATACCAAACAGATCCATAAGGGACTGCTCCTATTCTCAGGTTTACCCAGAGAGACACACATCTCCACAGAGTGAGGCAGAGATAGTGAGACACTGCAGAGCCAGAGGAGAGATAAGACAAGCCACAGTCACAGAGCGCTGAGTTCCCAGAGGGAGATGAGCAGAAGTATCAATGTCGTTAATACTGACAAAGTAACAAAAGCCTGGATTCTTGACCACTCTTTCCTTCTGTTGTTGCCATGAGTGCTCAGTATCTGTCCAGGAATTATTATATTTAGCACACCACCCCATGGGATTCTTTCCAGCATCCAGATCCTTCTTTTCCCCTTCCCATCTCTCTTTTCCTCTTCACCCCTCGGGTAGGTCCTAACTACTCAGCCAAGACTTCTTTCCATTTAGGAATTTCTGCCTTTGCTCTTTATTTCTAACTTTCATTCTTAAACCAAAAAGGCAGGTGGCCTCCTCATCTCACTCACATACTCAGATTTCTCACTCTGCTTTATGTTTTACTTTCTTCCATGGCACACAACCCTTTGCTAATTGTAACTCCTTAGTGGTTTATTCTTTGGATTCCCAAGTGAATCATCGGATTTATAGGCCATTGCAAAGATTGGTAAATTTAAGGGCCAAGTCCGAAGAATTTAGTGAAATATATTTCCTTGGCATAGGCTATGAGGTTGAAAATGATCTGATCAGAATAACTCAATTGGATAGAGAAACAATCAATGTGCAGTGTTGAGCTGAGATATAGTCAATAGAGAAAACAAATCTTAAATTAGGATGGGGTACACTGTGGGATGCTAGGCATTAAGCTGAGGTAGAGAAGGAGAGATTTAGGTGAACTATTTAAGAACCCACTCATTTTGTTTTTATTCAGCAAATATTCACTGAGTTTTCATCTGCGTCAGCCCTGTCTAATGAAGCTTACACTTTGGTATAGCAGACATGAAATTTTATATATATATTATCTTGTTAACAATATATATACATAATATATATAAAACATATACTACATATTATATATATTATATATATATGGTTATTTTGTTAACCATTTTGTTTCTTGGAAGGTACAGTAGTACTTGGAGAAGGGGGAGAATTGCCGTCAGATGGTCCTGGTACAATCCTAACTCAAATTTAGCTGTGTTGTCTTGAGCACATTATTCAATCTTCCTGAATCCACTTGCCAAATTGAAAGTTGACAACAATCTACTTCACATTATTGTTCTAGATGGTCAATGAAATAATTTATGAAAAGTGTCCAGTAGAAGAGTGGCATATAATGTAATAAATAAATCTTTGCTGAAAACAATGACAGTGATCAGACACATTGAAACCCGAAAAGCTGGTGTTCGTGCTGCTGGTCACCTATCAGACCCAGTAAGCAGAGACAGAGATTCAGTCTCCCTGGGCCCTTTACTCAGATGGCCAGCCATCTGAGAGCACGGTGGGTTTGTGCCCTCATATACTGTCTTACATTTCCTTTCAAGCCAGCCTTTTTAATAAGGGGGCAAAAGTGCAGGTAAAGGCTTTAGAATTCGAGGGGAAAAGGTGTAGGTAAGGGATTTAGAATTCAGGAAAGAGGTTAATCAGATAAAAACTGCGGTCTGGCAATCTCCCTAACATCCTTTCACCCGCTGACCGGTGATTTTCTTTATCTGTGTCCTGGGCGTGGACTGTCTCTCCCTGGAGCTCAGGCACCACCTTGATGGCTTATGGTCTCTGGAGCACAAAGGTCAATCGTGTGCACTCTCCTGGGGGAAGGAGGCTGAAGGGAGAGAAAATGCAGGCTGCGTTAACAAATATCAGAAATTATTATTTTGAGTGTATTTCTTACACCACTCCAACTGATTTTAAACTACTTGGGTCTGAAAATACTTGAAAAAGCTGTCAAACTCAGAGAATGGGGCAGTGAGTGACATAGTACATTAGTTAGCTATTACTGCCTAACAAACTATGCCCCAAGTCAGTGACTTAACATAAATTATTTCTTCCCACTCATGTGTCTACTGCCCAACTTGGGATCTTCTGCTATAGGTTGAGCCCAGCTAGGCAGCTCTGCTTCAAGCCAAGGGTCCAGCTGAGTTTGACTTTTTGATACAGGTTGTGGTCACTTTTGTTGCCTGTATACTCATTGTTAGACACAGTATGAAGGGGCATCAGCAACTCAGTGAGAGATCCTTTTTGTGACAATTGCAGATACCTGAAAATAAAGCAGAAATACATGCTGCCCTTGAAACGTAAACCTGGCCTTAGTACACTGTCACTTCTGTCCGTGTGTCCTTGGCCAAAACTAATCACACAACCAGATTCCAAGTCAAGAGGCAAGGAGATAACTCTACTTTTAGAGAGCAAGAGTCTGCATTTTCACTTGGCAAAGATTCTATCCAAAAGCAGGATGGGAGTTATGTGCAAGGCAAGTACATTCACATCCAGTTTTTAATACTTTTTCACTACATAGGTTAAAAGGGAGAAAAAAATGATAAGAAGTGTTATGGAATCACAAATTTCTCCATGAAGTATATATGAGGTCTATTCGGAAAAAGTCTAGCCATTGTTAATATAATGAGAACTGTTTGCACAACATCGATGTGACCTGACAGTCAAGGAGAGTGGACTGGAATGTGCATGCATGAACAATGATGACTCCACTGTACTAGTCAGTGGATGTGGTAGGTACCATTGAATGAGCATGTGTACTGTGTGGCTGTTGCATTCAACATGACTGAGTGAGTAGAGTGACGAATCTGCCTCAAATTTTGCATTAAGCTTGAACATTCCTTCATAGAAACTATTTTGTTGATTCAGAAGGCTGCAGCTATGGGAAACTGGTGATTGGCAGCTTCATCATGAGAACGTACCTGCTCATGCATTACGTCTCATGCAGAGTTTTTGGTGAAACATCAAATCACCCCAGTGAGTCAGCCCCCCTACAACCCAGATTTGATGCCCTGCAACTTCTGGCTTTTCCCAAAACTAAAATCACCTTTGAAAGGGAAGAGATTTCACACCATAGGTGAAATTCAGAAAAATGCAACAGGGCAGCTGATGGTGATTAAGACAACTGTGTGAGATCCCAAGGTACGTACTTTGAAGGAGACTGAGGTATCATTGTCCTGTGTACAATATTCTTGTATCTTGTATCTTTTTCATTATTGTTCATATTACATGGCTGGATAGACCTTGTATTCTAATAGACCTTACAGAGTTTTGAAAGATTCTCTTGCTCAGTTGTTAAGCACTACCGGATAGTATTTTGAACCTTTCAAAATAAACTGTTTCAGTGAAGCTGAAATGTACTAATTTTGAATACTTAGCCATCTGGAGCATTAGATGTTTAATTACAGCTGAAAACTCATGAATGAACAGTGTGAGGCAATTTTTCTTTCCAGTGGATCCCAATTTCTTTGTCTTTATTCTCAGGAGACAGAAAAAGGAATATGTCAGTGGTCATATTGTGCTATTTCTTGGGTTTTTTCTTTATTCTTTTTTTCATTTTACATAAACTCATCTTAAAAACATTGTCAAACCATGCCACAATCCATGTTTCTTTCTTATAAAACATCAACTACAAATGCAAGTCTATCTATTATGTACAATAACAATTGTACATAACAATAGAAAAGTACTTTATTTTATTGTGTCAACTGCATTTAGGGTCAGTTTCCTAGATGCTTACAAGTTTTATGTTTCTTTTGGAGCATATTCCTCTGTTCAATCTATGAAATACTCTTAATAACTAACCACAGTTATAAAAATAAAGCAAAATGATGGTTTATTTTCAGCATGAGAAATAACATCAGTCTATAATAATTAAGCTAAAAATTTAAAATTTAAGAGGTTTGTGAAAACATTATCAAATGTGATACTACATTTAAAATATTTGGCATTCATAAATACAGGTTTTAGGAATCTCATTTTCCCCTTCTTTCCTAAACATACTAAAGGTCAGTAAAAGCCAACTAGGTAAATGTTGTTAAATGAACCTAAGGTATGTTCAGTCCTGATCAAATAGTGTAGAACTTGCACATTTAGTTTAAGACCCTTCATTGTCATTGAAGAGCTTTCAGTCTGGTTGAAAAGCAGGGGAACTGGTATGAAATAGTCAACTGAAAATCTTGTAGTGTATTATTATATGCTCCATTTTTCTGTACTAAAGGTAACCTCCCTTTCTCCACCCTATTTTAATTAGGTCTGCCCGCACTGTTATTATCTTTCATTGTACCTTGTTTATGTCCTTCAGAGCACCTCTCACAGCTGTGATTCTATATCTGTATGCTAGTTTATTACCTGCTGTTGCATTAGATCGTAAGCTCCAATGGCAAGTGCCTTGTCTGGTTTATCTACTGATAATATCTACTGACAAATACTTGGTGCTCAGCATTGGGGTCAACATCTATAAATACTGTTGAATGGATGACTAAAAGAATGAATGAAAGAATGAGTGGATAAATATCCCTGTGTGTAAAATTAGAAGATTTTAGTTTGATTTTGTGTGTTAGATGGAAGACATGTAATTTAGGTTTTGTTCTTGTTTAGATGTAGCATGCTAGATGGTAAGGAAAAGGGCACTTAGCAAAGTATTTGTGCAAAAATGTGAGGAACCACCTCCTTCTCCACTGCCCAGAGTACCTAGGCCCTGGGTCAGCTGTAGAGATAGAAGTCCATACTTCAAGGAGCAGAGGCTGACACTGTGTTCACCCTGGTCTCAGACTTCTCAAAGGTGGCTCTTGGGGAGTTGACTATGTAATAATAACAGCACCTTATTACTGAGAATGAACCATAATAGCAGCTACTATCTACAAAGCACTTTTCATTATGCCACGTCTTGTGGTTAACTGCTTCTGCAGTATAATCTCTTGATTCTGAACAATAGCCCTGAGAGGTAGGTATTGCTGAACCCATTTGACACTGAGGTGACTATGGATCAAGAGAGGCTAAATAGTATTGAAGTGTCTCTGTTGGGATTTGAACCCAGTGCTGTCTGTAAGAGTGCATGTTCTTAGTGTACTCCTTTCTCAAGGAAAGAGAAAGAAAATAAAACCAGGGTCTAGTTCTTTTTCTGATGGATTAATTTGATTCCCTTTTTATATTGTGCATGAAACAACTTTGGGACAGGCATTCATTCATTCTTTTAATCAATAGCTATAGAATTTCTAGGCTCTTTGAGATACAAAAATTTACTCATTCACCTGGTCAACAAATAGTTGCTGGACATGAAATGTGCCAGGCACAGGTCTAGGACCTTATCATTTATCAGAAGATCCTGCACCCACATGAAGCTTACATTCTAGGTAGGGAGACAAACCATGATCAATAAATGAAATAACTAACAAGTGAATTACATTGTGTTTTTAAAAATACAATGAAAAATAAATTTAAAAAAGATATTAACTGGAAAGGAAAAACCAAAGGTTAAGGAGCCTTGCTGAGGAGATGAAGGCAGGAGAAAGGCCAGGTTGCACATTTAAGCAGGGAGTTCAGATGAGCCTCAGCAAGAAGGTGACATTTGAGCAAAGATGTGAAGGAAGTAGGGAGTGAGCTCTGTTCATCTCTGGGGGTTGGGGTGGAGAGACAATATTCCAGGTAAAAGGAACAGCTAGTGCACAGACCTTAATGTGGCATAAGGACACACAAATAAAATAAAGCCACTGCTTTCCAGGAGTTCACACGCTTGTGGTGAAAAAGCCAAACAAACAAACAAATGAAGTAATTGCAAATGATTGTAGTTGAGGGTAATAAGTAGTAAGGAGAAGGTGTGTGCCTGGTGATGGGAGCAAAGAAACAGAGGAACGGACAGCCCAGAGGCATTTGGTTACGCCTCACAGAAGAGGTGCAGTTTTCATTTCTTTTGTTAAACACAGGAAGCTCTCTGATTGATTGGGGAGGACTAACAGGAAGCAAAGAAGAAGCTCAATGGAGCATTGCATATTCAGGAAGCAAGAGGTACATTCCCCGGTGTCTGAAGGTGATCAGGGGTTGATGGGTTGGAAAGGTGAATTTGGGTAAGAATGTAAAAGAGTCTTGCTTTCTAGGACAATTAACTTCTTGATGATGATGTGGAAGTTCTGAAGGATTTAAGCAAATGAAACTCTTAGGAAGTTAAGAAAGTTATAGGGATGGGGGACATCTGTAATAGTGTCAGCATTAAAAACAAAAAAGAAACTTACAGGGCCACAGAGCTACTAAGTGGTGCAGCCAAGATTTAAGCCCAAACTTGTCTGACCTTTGAATCCAAGATGACACCAGAATTCCCTCTACCTGTGCAAGGGTGTGATGTTGTTAGTTACTGCAGAAGAGTTAACTTTGTGTAGTGGGGGATGTTCTTGGCAGGGGAGACTGGTAGTCAGGGGTCAGTGGGAGGGGAGACTTGTCTTTGGGAGTTGCAGAATCCACTCTGCCTAGAACTCTACTTTTTCAAGGAACCCAAAAAACATATTACCAGTTATTTTACCAATGATTACATCATAGACATAAGTGGCCACTAATATTTCTCACTTTTAAGATCTGAGAATATACTTATGGTGTCATAAATATATTAAGTGATTTCATTGAGTTTACCCAGTCACTCACTCTCAGATCTGGATGAGAACATGGCTAAATGATCTCAAAAATACAGGAACGTATCCAGTTGCCAGGAATATATTAGGCCCTGTTTTTAGGAATTAGAACTACATGCAACTACAACTACATGCTGAACAAACTTAAGCTTGGTGATTTAAATTTGAAGGTTCATTGAAATTAGATGAAGGAAAGACTTCCAGTCAAGATGGAAGTGTAGGTAGACACATTTTGCCTCCTCATGTAATCACAGCAAGAATTACAACTGTATCTCAAAACAACTAACAGCCAGAATTGTCAGAAAATTGAGCTTTATGGAAGTATGACAACCAAGGATTTAAAGAAGCCATATTCATCCAGATGGGTAGGAAGGGTGGATTCACAGAGATGGGTGGAGAGGCGCAGAGATGCGGTGTGGTGCAGGGAGGTGGCGGTGGCAGTGGAACAGGTGGCCCACACTCACACATCATAGATAAAAATTGGGAGGGATATGTTGGGAGTGAGTGGTCCTAGCCCCAGGCCAGACTGCACAAGCCAGGGTTCCAGTGCTGGGAAGACAAGTCTCTATAACTTCTGACTGTAAAAATCAGTGGGGGTTGGGGTGGCAGAAGAAACTGCTGGATTTTCAGGAGAGTCTGTTTAAAGGGACTGCATGGGCTTAGATTGTACACAAACCTGGCCACTCTGAGATTCAGCACTGGGGCAACAGCAGAAAGGGGGCCAGTTGCATATGGCGAGTGGGTGAAGTGACTGGAAAAGAGGCAAGTACCAGGCAAACCTCTAGAAGCCAGGCAGCAGCACTGTCCCTTCTCGGAGCTCTCCCCCCACATAGAGTCACAAAGTGGTAAAGCTGATTGCCCTGTCCTGGTGATTACCTAAGGATCTGCCTCACACAATTTGTAGGTACCTTTTCTAAGAGAGGGAGTCAAAGCAGCCGTACCTAATACAGAGACAAAAACAGGGAGTCTGCCGAAATGAGGAGACAAAGAAATATGGTCCAAATGAAAGAACAGAACAAAGCCCCAGAGAACTAAATGAAATGGAGGTAATCAACCTATCAGAGGCAGAGTTCAAAACACTGGTGATAAGGAGCTCAAAGAACTCACTGAATATAGCAAAAACCTGAGGGAAGAAATGAAGGTTACACTAAGTGAAATAAAGAAAAAACTACAGGGACCCCACAATGGAAATGAAGCCCAGAATCAAATCAATGATTTGGAACACAAGGAAGGAAAAAGCATTCAATCAAAACTGCTTAGGAATGGCTAGGCTAGTCTTAGGAACCTCTGGGACAACTTTAGAAAGCTATTATTACATGAAATGTTAAAGGGACTTATTTAAGAAAAAGAAGATCAAAACTATGAATGTTAAAAGGGCAACAAATTCACAACCATCAGCAACTGAATCTAAAAAAACAAACTAAGCAAACAACTAGGACAGGAACAGAATTAAAATATGAATATAATTTGGAGGCTTACCAGCTGGGAGGGGGATGTGGGAGAATGGAGGCATGGGTACAGGGATTAAGAGGCATAATTGGTAGGTACAAAATGGACAGGAAGATGTCAAGCATAGTATAGGAAATGGAGAAGCCAAAGAACTTACGACCCGTGGGCATGAACTAAGAGGGAACATTGCTGGAAGGAAAGGTGTTACTGGGAGGAGGTTGGCAAAGGGGAAAAACTGGAATGACTGTAAAAGTATAATCAATAAAATAGATTTAAAAAAGAAATTCGATGAAGGAATATTGTATTAGTTATACAGGGTAATCATAGCTGGTTTTCATTTTCTGAAAAGGTCAACATAGAAGGTAGCACTGTTCTTTGCAGAGATGCTTTTACATCATGATTGTTAAAAAAAAAGTGACATATTAGCCTGAATTTGAGGTCTTGATTTATTAATGTAAGTGTGAATATACATAAGTTTAAAGTAAGCCTCGCAGTATTTACATTATCCTTACTGTTTTTCTATTTCTTTTTCTTTGCTTTGGTGTGTGTGTGATGTGTGTATTCTAGGGAAAGATTTGTGAAACTTTCAGATATACTTTTTAAACTTAAGAATATAATCATGCTTGTTATTAGTTGTGGAGAAGAAATGTCATGGACCTGAGTATGCCGGTAGATTGGGGGGGCAGGAATGGGAGTAAACTGAGGTTAGAAAAGCAGATCTCTAAAATTCAGGCACTCGAAGAATAAAATGTTGACCTCTTTCTCAAGTAAGGCTCAGGCTGGGATTTCAGGTCCGGGGAAGCTCTCCCCCAGGCCTTGCATCTTTGACGCATGCATCCTGAGGGCTGCTGTCACGGTCAGCCTGGATGGGGAAGGAACTTGGAGGAGCACACCTGGATATTGTTCACGGGCCAGTTCTGGACGTGGCACACAAAATTCTGGTACTGTGCCCAGGGAGAGAGCGCCGTCATGCACCACAGCTAACTGCAAGGGAGGCTGGGAAATGTAGCTCAATGCCCAAACGAGGAGAGAACGCGTTCTGATGCATAGCTAGAGGACTCTGCCTTCACTAGTGACACCTTTTTATTGTTTTCTTATATGCTGACTGCAGAATGATTCCAGTAGCAAAAAAAGCACCCCCTTTATTTACCACAGATTCTGTGCACTAAATAATCAGACTCATGAACTCTCCAGTCCCACAACTTAGTATCAGCTCGCTTGACTTAATATTTCTTACTTTATTAGCTTTCCCATGATTTACATCAACTGAATATTTTTCATTCACATTCAGGGTGATACCAATCGGCACTTATTAATCAGTGACTCTCAAACTTCATCAGGTTAAAATTAGAGTTGTTTTTTAAACTCGGGTCAGAATCACCTAGAGGGCTTGTTGATACACAAATTGCTAGGCCTCCCAGCCTCACTGTCTGATTTTGTAGGCCTGGAGTGGGACCTGATTATTTGCACTCGTAACAAATTTCAGGTGATATTGAATTGTGCTTGGGGTCCACACACGTTTACAGCCACCGCCCTAGACCCTACTGGAACACCTGAGCTTTCCTCTGTGTTCTCTCCCACATTTCTACCTCAAACCAGTCTTCTCTGAACACAAGTGGACTTAAAGATTTCTGCCCACCTTCTGCAAGGCAAAACTGAAGTCCTGTTTGAGCTGGTAAGTGTTTTTGGTAAAATTTCTACTCTGGGATTGTATTCTCTGACAAAGTTTAATTGGAGGGGTGACTGTGCTTTGATTTGTTGCAGGTCTGAGGGTAACTTGTTCCTTTCCACTCCACTCCCCCAGACTTTTGTTTTGTTTTTGTTTCGTTTTTGTTTCGGTTTTCTTGTCTCACCGCCTAAATTCAGGTGTTGCTTGAACTCTGGCTCACATGTGATGTTTAAATGGTCTTACTCAAAGGCTGCAATATGTTCCTTTCATTTCTCTTAGAAAGGTGAACTACAAGTCATCATTACTCGGGAAGTTGTGATTGTTGTATCCTATGCCTGGCTGGTCTGGGACTTCTAAGCAATGTTTTAAAGTTAACAACCCAATAATCTTTGGGATAAGTAAGAGAACGATATGCCTACAACTATATTTTTTATGGTTCGACATCTTGGTTTTCATTCATTATTTGGAATAGTGTGCTTGTTATTTGTTACTGCAGGTTGCCTCTATAACCCAGCACTAATCATATGTTAAACACGTGGCTCCTTTGTTGTTCCCCACATAGCGATCTGAGGGAAATAGGATTCCGCATGAACCACAGTCTCTTATCCTTTGGCCCACTTGGTCTGCTCACTTCTTTTGGTGGTTTACAGTAAAACACAACAGGTACTAAATCAGCCTGGGGCAGGAAAGTGCAAAACAGATTTGAGACAACAGTTTCAAGTCTTACAGGTAATTGACTCCGCATGCTTTAGGTGGAGTTGTACCAAGTGTTTGTCTGCCCATGCTGAGAAAAATAGTACTTTGTTCCTTTCATCAGTGGATCTCAAAATGCTTCATAAACATTAATTAATGCTTATCACACACTTGAGCATCCCTATCCAGATGAGGAAACTGAGCAACTGGAGCCAGCAAAGTCTTTTACCTACAGCCCTGAGGCCAGGCGCAGTGAAGTTTTGAGCTGAATACTCATTTGGTCTCTTGACCTTGGGGTCATCCTTCTTCCTGTTGATAGAACAGCTAGCACCACATCTTAAACTTCAACAAACAAGTCTAGCCCTTGTATTAATCTAATCTATTCAAACCACAACAGTAACAACAAGTGGAAATTTAGGAAAGATAGTTATGTTTTGTACAGGTGCACCTTGAAAGGAGTGTGTGTGTGAACACATTTATGTGCATGCCTCTGAAGATGTATTCAGTCTTGACATGGGATTATTTCTTGCTTAGACAGCATTGTATAAGAGTTAGTCTATTGGACTTTGCCGGGTGGTGAGAGTAATCAGTTGAACAATTGGTCAATGGATTAGGAATGAAGGGTTACTTCTCTCCACGTGTCAGGTCATGAGTTAGCTGGAAGTAGGCTCAGCCCAGCCTTTAGGGAGGGGCTATACCTCAACTCAGCTTTCCACAGGACAAGTAGCTTTTCCTACCTGCATGGAAGGGGGACTACAGCTAAATACAACTTCATACCATGTATTCACCAAGTGCTAACAGCTGGTGTTCCCAAATACCTCCCTGCACAGCAGGTGCCTGGCCCAGTCTGCGTGTCTACCACCTGCAAGTCTGCTCTCACGCTTGTCTTATAGAAAGGGAGAGCAACAGGTGGGTGGAGTTCCTCTCTTGAAGCATAGCTCCAGCATGGCCCAACGTGGTCTCAACTGTACTCAGCCAGGCAGGCCCTTCTGCAGGGAGACACATGAATTGTTGACTCTTCTCCTTTGAGTTACAGCCTGCTCCATGAAACATTGCCAGTGTTTGCCTGAGCCCTTTGCACAACATGCCCGTTCTGGGCAGGAGAGTCTTCATTCTCAGTGACGTCCTCAGTACAGTACTGGCATCTACACTATATTGATAGGGGGAACATTGTTTGCTTTTGTTGAGAACTTTTCGAAGATGACAAAAGAATTATTAAGAGAGTCTAAACTCTGAATTGTGTATTTTATAGGGCAGCAGCATAAGCATAATACGTTCAATTAACATTTCATACACACACCCACATGCAATGGTGGATATTGATCAGCCTTAGGTTCTCCTTACAGAAAGCCTTCAGAAACCTCTACTGAGGTGGCAGTAAACACAGTGGTTGCTTTCCTGCAACCTATGCCTCTTTCCTTGTGCCTTAGAGTGGGGTTCTCCTTCTGTGGCTCAGGTCATTGCTGTTCCATGCTATTCTGTAAGATGATGTGGGATTTTTATTACTGCTTTCCTGTTATTTTGGTGGAAATCAGATGATAGTGTTCATTGGAATAATCTAGAATCAATTTCCAGCTTCCTGGCCCTACCCTCAGAGGTACAGATTTAAAAGGTCTGGGATGGGGCCCAAATGGCTGTGTTTTTAACAAACATGCCTAGGTCTTTCGGAGGCGTACGGTCCATGGACCTCACTTGGAGAAGTATTAGTTGCTTTAAGGTTGTTTTTTTTTTTCATTTGAAATCATTCCAAGTTTATTTTGAGTGGGGTTTTTGCCAAAGCTTTACTCTATAAAATGCTGGTTGCCTACTTTGTTAGAAGAACACCAAAGAATAGTTTTAGGTGTTTAAGTGGTCTCAAAGCTTCCTCTCTTGATCTCTCCTGCCTAGGATCTCTTTCCCCTCAGGTGATCTCTCTCCTACCACAAGGGTGAAGGATAGAATGTGTAATGTTTAGGAAGCATACATTATAGATAGGAGTCCTAATTAAAAAGAAACCTCCCTATTACAAATGGTTCTGTATAACATCATCAGGCACCCCTTAGGTGGCAAGTATAAATGACTAACATTTTATTATTTAAAATAACTAATACAATTATCATTAGTAATTTTAATTTTATTATTTGTTTTTTTAGGAAACGTCATTATCTATCAATCAAAATAATATCTCCTCTCTGTATACATATGTAATATGTACATTATTATATCTTATATGATAGAACATTAAAGGGCATTCTAAGTTTTGTAAATTGAATTCCTGATGTTATTGTCTTCTGAATCATCCAATTCTCATTCCCTTTTATTACCACTAGCCCTGTGCAGTGACCACACCTGCCAGTGATTTAATTCTAAGTCTTTAGTAGGTAGTTCACTGCCAGTTTATGTCAGTGAAAAACAGTAAACAAGAAGATTGACACTGATGGTTTCTCAACATGGAAGCTATGTGAGCTCAGGCTGCCATAACAAACACCATAGACAGCATGGGTTAAAAACAGAAATTTATTTCTCACAGTTCTTGAGGTTGGGAAATCCAAGCTAAAGTCACCAGCAGATTTCTGGCTGTATTCTCACAAGGCAGAAAGAGGAAAAAGCTATTGTCTCTTCTTATAATGGTAGCAATCCCACCATGACCACCCACATAATTTAATTATCTCCCACAGGGGGTGGGTGATGTGAGGGGGATTGGGGGGCTTCCCTTAATGCCATCACGTTGGGTATTAGGTCTCAATCCAGCCCATGGCAGCAGCTAATCCTGTGCCTTACTTTAGAGACTGCAAACTGTGACCTGCAGGCCAAGTAAGGCCCACCACCAGTTTTTATAAATAAAGTTTTATCAAAACATAGTCACCCTCATTTACTTACATCTTATCTACTGTTGCTTTTATGCTACAAAGATTGTATGGCCCACAACACCTGAAATACATGTCATCTGGTGCTTAAGAGATGAGTTTGCCGACATACTGTGATATGGACCATTTCTGTGGTCACTGTCCACATGGAAAAAAATAGCACAATCATAAATAAAATTTGACCCTGTGGGGCACTGCATGTTCCATGAGCTTTTCTAAAGTTTTGCATTTAAAGTACATTTGCAATACTTTAGAAAAACTTACCATTGTTAATGTCTTGAAAGATATCTTACAACAGGGCTTTCTGAGAGTTAATCTTGGAAATGCTTGCAACCTTTAGATGTGACTGTTTTTTTATTACAAAAATGTTTGGTAAATAATGGGATGAAAGTTATCCTTTTTAAAAATTATTCTGTAGAATCTCTTAGAGCTTAACATGCCCCATCTCTAACAAGCAAAGATAGCATGGAGTGTTTTCCAAATTTATTTAACTGAAGAGTAGTTTTTGAGGACCACTGATTGATTGATTGATTGATTTTCTGTTTTTTTTTTTTTTTTTTGGTGGGGAGAATGGATTGGGAAATGTTGGCCTAAGTCAAGCCCTTCATTCTTTTGTTACAACACGGTACTAAATAAGCATGACTTGTGTTCATGCACATTTGGGTCAGAAAATCCCACCCAATTTGTTGTAGCTCTGCTCACCTAGTTGAAACACTATTAATTTGTGGCTTCAAAGTCTATTTCACACCATTCCAGTGACTGGAACAGCTCATTCTAATTGTTTTTAAAAACTTGCTGTTAAAAACGGCCCTGAAGACTGCCTCCAGAGGTTGTTCAATTATTTAAGATGTTGATGCAGAAAAGCAATACATCCTGAGGAAGACATACCATTAATTAATGTCTTCTGGCTAATCATTGTTCTTCTTCACATTTTATCCTGTTGTCAAGTTTGTTAATAAATAAGGAAGAGTTTTGCTGCATTTAAGAAACTGCAGTGATTGTAGCCTTCCGTATATGTATACAAAGAGAGAGAGAGAGAGATGTTCACTATCTCATTATAAACAAAGCTTAGCTTTGTTTCCACCTTCGCTGGTGTGTGGGGTGGAGGTCGTGGTGAGAGGCATAGGCGGAGCGGCACACTCAGCCCGCGCAGTGTTTTGGCTTACCAGGAGCTTTATCTTCCAGTCACCCGTGGACTCAGTTCATGATAAAAGTGTGTGGGCAAGATTCTTCTAGTGTCTTTTTTTCTTTTTTTTGCTTGTTTTTCTGTTTTTTGTTTGCTTTGGTTTTTTTCTTGATGGCTGTGGGGACTTTTATTATTGATATCTTGCCTTTCCCCTACTTACAAATCACTTGTTATACTCAGAACTGCAGTTGCAACTGCCCAGATTGATCATCTCGAACCACTGTTTGAATCGGTGGCTCTGGGGTCCACTGTTACCCATCTGTTCTGAGCCAACAGTTCCCATCAGCTGGGATAAATTCCAGGGACATTTATGAGATTTAAAATTAATACTTCTGATAATTTCATATATCCAGAAAGTGTTGTGGGAGCATTGAAACTTTCTCCAAGCTACTTCAGGTGGCAATCTGGAGGCCTAAACACCAGGAGCTGTAAACAGGCAGGCATGGAATGGGTGGCCTGACTCACTGTCTCAAGACAGTGTAAAATTAATTTGCAAATCACAGCAGAGAAGTTCAGGCGTGTCCCGAGACCTGAAGGGCCGCTACAGTGTTCCCACAAGTGAGCTCATGCTTCTGGAACCAGAGCTCTAACTTGTATTGTCTTCCTGTGCTGTATCCGCAGGTGCTGGCCTGCAGGTGCCTATGTGGGTCAGAACAGCAGTGACCAAAGGCAGTGGCAGTTCTTTCTTTCCCATGTCCTCTTTGTGAGGAAATCCCAGCACTTTAATCAGGAATGGCACGTGGCTGCAGGAGTCTGATGTTTTTCTCGTTATAATTCACACCTGTGCAGCCCATGGAGCACCTCTGCCCTAGGTCATAAGCTCACCAAACACTGCTTGCTCACTGGTACTGTTTCTCTCTCAACTCCCCAACTTTGAATTTTTCTAATGGTGTGTCAGAGCTGGCTTGTACTGGTTCAGCACAACCAATATTGTGTACAGCTGTTCTCAACTTCATTTTCAGAGTTGTCAGGGGGCTTGAAAACAGCCAAGGTGGCATGTGTATTAATACAAATCAGGGCTCCTCCCCGACAGAGGACTGGGTGTTAAATATTTACTAGCACACCACTAGATCCTCCCTCCCTCATCTAGTTTCCTAAGACTTACCTTTGACATGTAGAACTTCACTCAGTGTCTGTACAACTGAATCTAAATTATTCTACTTCTCTGGACCTGATATCTTCAGTTCATTCAGCAGTTTATTCATATTTGAGCACATACTGAATACTAGATACTGTATTAGGTTCCAAAAATAAAATATAGTATCTTATCCTTTAAAAAATGATTGAATTAAAATTAATACAGTTTGCCACTTTAACCTTTATAAGTATACAGTTCAGTGGTTTTTAAATTATATTCACAATGTATATGAACATTACTAGAACACTTATATGATCCCCCAAGAAACCCCAGCTCTCTCACTCCCCCAATCCCCTGTCAGCAACTAATCAATCTTTATGGGCTTGCATATTCTACTGGACACTTCATATCAATGGGATTATACATTATATGGTCTCTTGTGTCTGTCTTTCACATGGCATAATGTTCTAAGATTCATCCATGTTGTAGCTCTTATTAGTATTTTATTTTTATGGCTGCATAACATTCCATGGAATGGATATACTACATGCTACTTATCCATTCATTAATGAGGAACGCTTGTGTTATTTCCAATATTTGGCTGCTTTAATATTGCTGTGAACATTCATGAACACTTTTTGTATGAACATATTTTCAGTTGTTTTGGATGTATACATAGGAGTAGAATTGCTGGGTATTATGGTAACATGTTGAATTTTTTTTAAGAATTGCCAAACCATTTTCCACCATGTCTGTACCAGTATACATTTCCACTGACAATGTATTAAGGTTTGTCCTTAATACATTCTTGCCAAACAATTTTACTTTTCAATTAAAAAATATATGGTCATCCCAGTGGGTATGAAGTAGTTATTTCATTGGGGTTTTGATATTTATTTCCCTGATGCCTAATGATATTTAGCATTTGTATGTGCCTATGGACCATTTGTATAATATCTTTGGAGAAATGTTTCTTCAAATCCTTTACCCATTATTTTAGCTGGATTTTCTGTCTTTTTGTATATTCTGAATCCTAGACTCTTACCAATATATGTTTTATAAGTGTTTTTTCCAATTCTGGAGGTTTTTTTTTTTACTTTCTTAATAATGTACTTTGATGTAGAAATTTACCTGATTTTTTCACTTGTTGCTTTTGTTTCTGGTGTCATATTATAAGGTGTTACCTAATCCAAGTTTGTGAAGATTTACGCTGACATTTCCTTTTAAGAGTGTCATAGTTTGAGCTCCTACAAGAGTATATTTAGGTCTTTTACCCATTTGAGTTATTTATATACAAGTGGGGACCCCCTCAAAAATGGAATTATCTTCTAGGGGCAGGCCCCTTTTAGTACAGGCTTCCCCAAGTAGGTGAGTGTTCTAGGAACCCATCCGTATCAGTGTACCAGCTGGCGTTGTTGTGAGAGGCTGTGTTTGGCTTCAGTGATTTTTTTTTGAAGACTCTTCCAATGCTTTTGACCATTCACAATGGGTGGTTTATGAGTATACCTGCCCACACTGTGCTGAATGTTCATCAGTTTTTGATCCAAGACAGCATGACCCCCATATCCCACCGTCCCTATTCACCTGATTTCACTCTGAGCAACTGTTTTTGTCCCCAGATGAAAAAAGTCTTCAGAAGGAAATGTTTTGTGGATGTGGAAGAGGTGAAACAAAAAACAGCAGAAGCACTAAGAAAGACATCAAAATCGAGTTCAAAAACTTTTGAGCAGTAAAAAAAAAATCTCAGTAGGTGTATTGCATCAAATGGAAAGTACTTTGAAGGTGACCGAAGTTTAAACATGTAAGAATAAATACACAAGCTTTTATAAATAAATTCCTGGGTTTTTGGGGGGTCCCCTTGTTTATGGAGTAAGAGGTCCAATTTTATTCTTTTTCATGTGGTTATCCAGTTGTTCCAGCGTCATTTGTTGAAAAAGATTATTCTTTCCTCATGGGATGATCTTGGTACTCTTATTGAGAATTAACTGACCATAAATTTGAAGGTGCACTTTGGGCTTCCAATTCTATTCCATAGATCTTCATGTCTGTCTTTATGCCAGTATCTTATCACCTTGATTACTGCAATTTTGTATTAATTTTTGACATTGGGGAAGTGTGCATCCTTCAGATTTATTTTTAAGACTGTTATTCCTGTTGAGTGTCCCTTGAACTGTCATATGAATTTTAGAATCAACTGTTCCATTTTTGCAAAGAAGGCAGCTGGAATTTTGACACAGACTGTGTTGGAGCTAGATCAGTATGGGGAGTCTTGGAGGCTTAAAAACAATTGGTTGGCCAAAATGTCTGTTATGTTTTTTCCATACAATCATTCTAGTAGTGCTTGATTGTCTTTAACTTAATTCAAAACAATTTTGTTAGATTGTATCATGATAGCTGTCATATCAGTGTGCATTAAAAAATCACAACTGGTGATTTTTTTGTGTAGACATTTTAATACTGAAGATGGGAGAAGATACACAACATTGTTGGCATATTATGCTTTATTATTTCAAGAAAAATAAAAATGCAACTGAAAAGCAAAAACATACTCAAAATATCCAAATCAATAAAGTTTTTGGTAAAAATGAAAAAAATGTGTCTTTTATTTTACTGAAAAAACTAAATGGACATGTTGGCCAACCCAATATTAACTTCTTCAGTCTATGAACACAGGATGTCTTTACACTTGTTCAGGTCTTAAATTTCTTTCAGCAGAGTTCATAGTTTTCAGTGCACCGAGTCTTGCACTTCCTTGAGTAAATATACTTCTAAACATTTTATACATTTTCAATGTAAGACTAAATGGGATTATTGCCTTAATTTTAATTTTAGATTGTTCATGTGTAAATACAACTAATTTTCATATATTGATTGTGTACCTGACACATTGCTCAAGAGCAGTGTGTTTCACGTGTGTTCGTGCATGCATTCCTAAAGGTTATCCAAAGATAACACAAAAAACCAGGGTGATATTTGCAAATAGAAATAGTTTTACTTCTCCCTTTCTAGTCTGCATGCCCTTTATTTCTTTTCATGCCTAACTGCCCTAATTCCAGTTCAATGCTGAACAGAAGTAGAGAGAGCAAACTTCCTTGTCTTGTTCCTGATGTTAGGGCCAAAACTATCAACTTTCTATCATTAATATAATGTTAGCTGTGAATTTTTATAGATATGCTTTATTAAGCTGAGGAAATTCCTTTCTATTTCTAGTTTGTTGAGTGCTTTTATAATGAAATGTACTGGATTTGTTAAATTATTTTTCTGCAACCCTTGAGAAGAGCAAATGGATTTTACCCTTATTAATCTGGTTTATCACATTGATTGATTGATATATTTTTTTTGTATGTTGAACCAACCTTGAATACTGGGATAAATTCCACTTCGTTGTGGTTTACAATCCTTTTATTCTGCTAGATTTGGTTTCTGGTATTTTATTGAGGACATTGCATTAATATTTATAAGGAATATTGGCCCCTGCTTTTCTTTTCTGTGATTCCTTTATCTGACTTTGTTATCTGGGTAATATGGGCATTTTAGAATGAGTTATAGTGTTCCGCCTCTATTTTTTGAGAATTGTTTGAGAAGGATTAGTGTTACTTCCTCTTTAAATATTGGGTACAATTTAGTGTAAAACCATCTGGTTCTGTCTTTTCTTTATTGGAAGTTTTCGATTTCCTAATCTCCTTACTTCCTGTAGGTATATTCCTATTTTCTATATCATTTTGAGACAATGTAGCAGTATGTGTATCCATATGTATTTTTCTGTTTCATCTAGGTTATCTAATCTGTTGGCACATAACTATTCATGGTATTCTTTTTATTTCTAGAGGGTCGATAGTAATGTCCCACTTTCATTGTTAATCATAATAATTTGAGCCTTCTCCCTTTTCTTGGTCAGTCTAACTAAAATTTTGTCAATTAAAAAAATCTTTTCATACAACCAGTTTTTAATTTTATTTTTCAGTTACAGTTTACATTCAATATTATTTTGTATTAGTTTCAGGTGTACAGCATATACAACCAACTTTCGATTTTGTTGATTTTCTCTGTTTCCTATTCTCTTGGTCACTTATCTCTGCTTTAACATTCATTGTTTCCTTCCTTGCTTTGAATTTAGTTTTCTAGTTTCTTAAGGTGGATGGTTAAGTTATGGATTTGAAATTAATTTGAAAGTGTTTAAGAGTTAGATAGGGTCAGGTTTTCCTTTACTTGTAAGCAAAAAAGTTCGTCTGCCACAGTTTCATGGATGCTAGTTAAAGACACTTCTGGGTCAGAGACAAAACACAATTTATTACTCATAATAGTAGCATTGGCCCAAACTCTCATTCCTACAGGGTAACATGAAAAATGCAACACCTGCTTACACAATGGAATGTGTTATAGGAGAGGAAGCCTGGCTTACAGGACCTGAATCTTTTTATAATGGGAAGTAAGCATGCCTGTACTTTGCTCTGGAGACAGAGACTCTCTTCATCTTTTAAGGCTTTTTGCTATACAAGCCTCTTTAAAAAGGTAGTCTACAATGAAGTATAATTACTGCCTCATATGCAAGACATGTCAAAATATGAAAATCCCATGGAAAACTGTCTCCCTAAAAGTCAGAAGAAGAGTGTACAAAAACCATGGTCCTAAGAGAGGTGTCACAGGCTTGGCCTTTTACGTTGTGTAAAGGGATGTCATGGTAAGATTTTGAGAAGTGGGACACATTCATTTATGTTGTAAAAAAAATTACTCTTTCTCTGTGAAAATTAGACTTTAGGGAGGGAAGAGATCAAGACAAGGCTATTTCAACACCCAGAACAGAGACGATGCTGGTTCCTTTAGTAGCGGAAGCACGGTTAAGTTATTACAATGAGTTTTGATGGTAGAATCTTTTGGATTTTCTGGTGGGTTGGATAATATTTGGGAGAAAAATGGTAGCTAAGCATGCTTTGGCATGAATAACTGAATGGTGGTTCCATTTATGGGGTAGGCATCACTAGATGAGACACAGGTTTGGAGAATGTAATAAAGGTACTGTTTCAGATTTGTTGCCTTTTAGATGGCCATTTGACATCCAGGGGAGATAAAAAGGACATAACTGAATACAAATTAGTTGGTGGTTTGAGAGAGATTGGAGCAGGTGATACAAACTATTGACTATTGAAAGTCAATAGTATATTTGTCACATAAGATCCTGAGACTTCATAAAGTTGCATTGGAACAGAATATAATAGTCAATGACATCAAAATATTGAACCCTAGTGTCCTTTTGAAATTTGGAGGTCACAAAGAAGGATTCAGCAAATGAAAGGGAAGCCAGAAGACAATTTGACCTTAGAGGTAGATAAATGAAAATGATGATGATGATAATAGTAAGGATGGCTGCAACATGGGGTTGGGGAGTTGTTCAGAAAATAATCTGATTATTTTGTAATTGGTAAAGTGAGTTCCTTAGTGTATAAATTAGAAACAACGTAACTGCTACTCTGCTATTCGTGAAAATGCAGCAGGAATTTGGAAGGGTGAAGAGAGTTTTAGTGAGGAGGACTGGGAATAAAGGGAGAGTGGATAACTGAAAAACATGCAAGGTGTCTGGCCAACTTCTAGATTTTAAGTTATGTTAATATCCTGGAAGCAACGTATCTGTTTCCCCAAGGCTTCAGTAATGTATGCTACACAAAAATGCTCTCAGTGTCTGGTGTGTGTATTCATGTGTATGAGAATTAAAACAATTGTCTACATCCGATTCAAAGCAGAGAGGAGGGGCAGCAGAAGCCAGAAGTCTTGAGGGAGGAGTGTGATAAAGCTTTGTGTAGAAACAAACTCGAAACCAGAGGGACATGGGAAGGGAAGTCACTAGGAGAGTAGAGGAATCTGGAGGTCAGAGGACTGAGCTGACATGTAGGTGTCACCTTTGCGACCAAGTGGCTGCCTGATTCTTCCATCATATTAACTGCTTTGGGCCGGATCTCTCGCTACTTAACTTTTAGTATTCATGCTCCTTAATTGCTCAGATTCTCAGTTCCGGCTGCTGCTGGACAACACCATTGTGCTGTCAACCTCGCTCTGACCTTGCCCTTTCCTTCTGAAACAGGCCAAGTGAAATTAATATGTATTTTATGCTTCAAACTAAATACAAATAATTAAATAGAATAAGGATGCAGTCTTCTCAGAAACAAGGAAGACTGTATCTTAATATGTTTTCAGCTGCCAAGCTTTCAAAACACATCCTGTGTTTTTCCTCACTTTTAGGTTATTCTTGTTTTTGTAGATGGTGGTAATTAATTTCTTGTGTCATCACTTGTAAAAATTAACTCCATATTTTAGAAAACATTTTTTGTTCTCTCTAAAAGGAAGTTTAGTTTTTCACAAACTTCTGTGTTTTAGACAGTGGTTAGTTTATTGGGTTTTTTTTGATAGAATCTGAATCCTGGTTTCAATAATTGAGGACTAGACAAAGACCACAGAAATAAAAGACTAATTGTGTTCAAGTAACAGGGAAAAACTAGATTTATAAATTCTCAAACTCCTCACGAGTTCTCCATAAATGATTGGATTAGACAGTGCTATTCCTCTGGTCTCCACCTAATCTTGTCCTTCTCTAAACCTCTCCCATCTCTCTCTCCCTTCTTTTATTCCTAAACGTATCCTCTGAACTCCAATGCTAAAATAATTAGATGTACTGAATCACTGTTGAAGAGAAAAAGTTGAAAGTCCAGATCTCATCTAAGTTTAAATCTTAGCTTTGGCACTTTCCATCCTTGTGAATGTCACGAGTTGTTTAACCTTCCTGCCTTAGTTTCCTAACCTTTAAAACGGGGATAATAATAGTACCCTATCACAAAGAGCTGCTGGGAAAAGTAAAATAGACAATATATAAAAAGTGCTTAGAACAATGCCTAGCATAAATATCCACTCAATTAATGCAACCTTTTGTTAGTCTTCAAATAGACTCACATTTAACCAAGAAACAAACTTGGGAAAAGTGTGCTTTGCAGTGATGTCCTGTTGTATATGAGAGTAAGCTGGATCCGGGAGAAAGAGTTATTGAATTTGAAGGATGGGCAGAAAAGAAGATCAGTAGAGGCCTATCTTCTCTGAGCTGACTCAGAAAAGACTGCAGCAGTTGGTTTGCTTTCTCTATTGCAGGGCTGTCAAACCCATTTTCTCCAAGGGCCACATCAGCCTCGTGGTTGCCTTCAAAGGGCCAAAATAATTTTAGGACTTTATAAATGTAACTACTCCTTAACTCTTCAGGAATTGAAATTACATTTGGCCCCATGAAGGCAACCACGAGGCTGATGTGGCCTCCAGTGAAAATGAGTTAGACAGCTCTGCTCTGTTACTTCTCTTCTGTGTGGATCTGGCATTTAGATGCCATTAACAAAGTCAAGAACCATATGAGTCCATTCATATGTGGGATATAAAATTGAAAGCAACAAGTGAACAAATAAGAAAAACAAAAACTCATAGACACAAAAAACAGTATGGTGCTTTCCAGGGGGATGGGGTGTAGTAAAGGGTAAAGAGGGTCACATATATGGTGATGGAAGGAGATTTGACTTTGGGTGGTGGGCACACAAGGCAACATACAGATGACGTATCATAGAATTGTACTCTTGAAATGTACAAAGTTTATTAAGCAATGTCACCCCAATAAATTAATAAAAAAGAACATGATTTAATATCAGCAAGTCTACTATTGGCCTTACAACTAACAAAAATGGTGACTTTGAGCAATTCATTTAACATTTTGAGTTCTGATTTTTTAATATCTAAAATGGGAATAACACTCTAGTAAGAATCAAATGTACTATGGAAACGCACCATGAAAATATTAGCAAGAGTGACCCTTGATTAGAAGCTTTTTAAGATTCTGCCCTTTGTAAAAATCATACCCAGCTCTCATTTGCTAACCTCATCTGGTCCTGGCAGAATGACTTAACCAACACAGGTTCTGCTGTTTCTAGGGAAATTATTTCAATTAATCCCTGAATTGCAGCCCTCTCCCCTGGTGCAGGAGATAGCAGCTGTTCAATGCCCCAGAACAGGAGACAGCAGTCTTGGTTTGTGAAAAGGAGGACAAATGTTTTGTACAACTATAATCACAGGGGAGTTTAGGAGTGGGTAGACATTTTTCCAGAGGAGAATGATTTCCTATCTTCTATTCAGAACAGCAAAAGCAGCTTAACAACTCCTACCCATGGCATGACAAAAGAAATCCATTTGGTCAGGCCCCTCTGTAGTGGCTGCTCATCCTTAGGGCCCAGGCACACAGTCTATGAATCACCAAAAGACTGTAATGCCCCGTTGGAACAGTTGTAGTCTGTCTAGTCAGAGGCCTTTCGAAGACACTTTAATCCTTGTATTAATGACACAATAACCAGAGAAGGGTTCTTGGAAATCATTTAAACCCCATGTATAAGCAATCCCAACTCAGCTGATTAAAAAGTCATCTTCTGATTTTGATAATTATTTCAAGGTACAGACAATGGTATAACACTTTAAAATACTTTCTTTTTCCCCCTGGAACTTGCAGAGTGCTGTAAGTTTACATTGAGGACCTGTCTCCTGCAGAATTTCTTTGGAAAAAATCATAGTTATTATAAATATTCTTTTAGTAGCTAAAATCATAAGCCATTTTTTGGACTCTCTAGTGCCTCTCAGAAGTGGTCAAACTGCTTTACATTAAGTTCTTATAAAAACAATTTGCCCTTGGACAGGTCCTTGGTTTTCTTTGTGATGTGTCTGTGTAATTTTTCCATTAAAAGAATCAGGCATTTTTGCAATTTCAGTGTTAAATGGAGATTAATGGAAGTTTAATTCAATAAATTGCATAGGATTAAACCAAATACCCAAAGTGCAGTGAAGTGAGACATTTTAGCCAGGGCCTTAGCTTTCCCCCTTTTCTTCCATGCCTCAAATTGGCTTCCACTTTGACAACATTATTTGTATATTTCTCAGACCTATTTTCCTGATCATGCAGGGTTTGTATCCAAGGTGGCCTGTTTCCTCCATCTGTGTTTCTGCTGAGGTTCATGCCTGGCTGAGCAGCTTTCTAAAAGGCATTAAGAAGTGTTCTTTCTGACTAACCACTGGAAAAAATCGTGAGGAAAGCATTACCTGTTCCAGCTGAAAGAATGGATTTTTTTTAATTTAAAGAAGAAGTTAGAAAAGAATTAGTGGAATATGAGTGGGACTAAGTCATGTAGGGCCTCTAAGAAGTCAAGGAGAGATGGCTCTAGGTCAGGAAGTTAAATGGAGATAAAATGAACAAGAACAATAAATTAAGCTTAGCAAAACAGGAAAGAATCAAGTATAAATGTAAAAATTAATGAATTAGAAGAATAGCAGAATGAAGTACATACAATACCATTTTTAAAATAGAACAATTAATGATAACAAATAAGAATATCCAGTTAAGTCACTAGCTCATCTAACCAACAAAGAGAAAATACCCAAATGTATAATTAAGAATGAGAGATGTGAAATACCCACACCACAGAGAGGATATCAAAAATGTTTAAGTAGGCTAAGTAATAAGAAAACCTGGGAGACTTCTAGCCAAGATGGAGGTATAGGTAGACATGCTTCACTTCCTCACACAGCCATAAGAAGGACCACAACTAACCTCAAAACAAAAAACAAACAGAACTGCCATAAAATTGAACTGTATGGAAGCCTGACAACTAAGGGTTTAAAGAAGGAATATTCATCCAGACGGGTAGGAAGGGCGGAACAGGGGGGCCAGGGTGGAGAGGACGTGGTGTTCAGTGGCCATGAGGTGGTGAGGCAGCAGTGGTGGCTGCTTGTGGAATGGGTGGTTCCACTTTCATGTGTGGCAGATAAAAACTGGGAGGGACACCTGGGGAGAGAGGGATCCCAGTCTCAGGCCAGAGTATTCAGCCTAGGGTTCCAGCAGTAGGAAAATAAAGCCTCATAACTTTTGGCTGTAAAAACCAGTGGGGGTTGGGGCAGTGGAAGAAATTTCTTGTTTCTCAGGAGAGTTTGTTAAAAGGGACCCCACAGTCCTAGAATGTACAAAAACTCACCCACTCTGGGAACCATCACCAGGACAACAGCTAGAGGGGCACCACTCTGGAAGTGGGTAAAATTACTGCAAATGGGGTGAGTGCCAAGCAAGTGGTATTGCTCCTCCCTTTCTGATCCCACTCCCATAAACAGTGCCACCAAGTGGTGAAGTGGGCTGTCCCACCCTGGTGAATATCTAAGGCTCTGCCCCTTACAATGTAACAGGTGCACCAAGACAGAGAGTCAAAGCAGCTCTACCTAACACACAGAAACAAACACAGGGAGGCTGACAAATGGAGACAAAGAAATATGGCCCAAATGAAAGGACAAATCAAAACTCCAGGAAAAGAGCTAAGCAAAATGGAGGTAACCAACCTATCAGATGCACAGTTCAAAACACTGGTTATCAGGATGCTCAGAGAACTCATCGAGTATGGCAAATGGGATGTGAGTATGGAAGAAATGAAGGCTATACTAAGTGACATAAAGAAAAATCTACAGGGAACCAACAGTGAAGGGAAGGGAGTTGGGGTTCAAATCAACAATTTGGAACATAAGGAAGAAATAAACAATAAGCCAATACAGAATGAAGAAACAAGAATTCAAAAAAATGAGAAGAGGATAAGAAGACTCTGGGACATCTCCAAATGTGCCAACATCTGAATCACAGGGATGCCAGAAGGAAGAGGAAGAACAAGAAATTGAAAACTTATTTGAAGAAATAATGAAAGAAAACTTCCCTAATTTGGCAAGAGAAATAGACATACAAGTCCAGGAAGCACAGAAAGTCCCAAACAAATTGGACCCGAAGAGGGTAACAGCAAGACACAACACAATTAAAGTGCCAAAGGTTAAAGATAAAGAGAGAATCTTAAAAGCAGCAAGAGAAAAGCAGAGAGTTACCTACAAAGGAGTTCCCATAAGACTATCAGTTGATTTCTCAAAAGAAACTTTGCAGGCAAGAAGAGACTGGCAAGAAGTATTCAAAGTGATGTAAGGCAAGGACATACAAACAAGAGTACTCTATCCAGCAAAGCTATCATTTAGAATGGAATGGCAGATAAAGTGCTTCCTAGATATGGTAAAGCTAAAGGAATTCATCATCACCAAGCCCTTATAATATGAAATGTTAAAGGGACATATTTAAGAGAAAAGATAAAAACTATGAACAGTAAAATGACACAATTAAAATTATCAACAACTGAATCTAAAGAACAGAAGTGAAGACAAAAACAAACTAAACAACTAGAACAGGAACAGAATCACAGATATGGACATCATATGGAGGGTTATCAGTGGGGAGGGAGAGGGGGGATAATGGCGGAAAAGGTACAGGGAATAAGAAGCATAATTGGTAGGTAAAAAATAGACAGGGGCATGTTAAGAATAGTATAAAAAATGGAGAAGCCAAAGAACTTATATTCATGACCTATGGACATGAACTTATTGGGGATTGCTGGAGAGAAGGGGAGTACCTGTGGAGGGGATGAAGGGGATAGAATTGGGACAACTATAATTGCATAAACAACAAAATATACTTGAAAAAGAAAAGAAAAAGAAAACTTGGATGCTAAACGCATTTTCTAGCAAAACATGAATTGCCAATATTAATTCAAGAAAAGTTAAACCAAGTAGACCAGTAATCATAAAATAAATAAGAATATTAAGAAACTATAAAAATTTGAACCTGTATAATTTCACAGAGAAATTATTTTTTAAAGGTTTTATTTATTTACTTTTAGAGAGAAGGGAAAGGATGGAGAAAGAGAGGAAGAGAAACATGGATGTGCTAGAGAAACATCTATTAGTTGCCTCTGGCTTGCTCCCAATCAGGTACCTGGCCTGCAACCTGGGCATGTGTCCTGACTGGGAATCAAACCAGCGACCTTTTGGTTTGCAGGCTGGCACTCAATCCACCAAGCCACACCAGCCAGGGCTCATAGAGGAATTATTTTAAATTTTTAAGGAACCAATACTTCCTATATTATTTCTACTGTTCTGGTTTTGTTTTGTTTGATTCCTTCACATTCCATCTCCTTTCCCCACCCCATCCCATGAAGTTTGACTC
Organism: Trachops cirrhosus; assembly: GCA_028533065.1. NCBI lineage: Eukaryota > Metazoa > Chordata > Mammalia > Chiroptera > Phyllostomidae > Trachops > Trachops cirrhosus. Next base: position 119,478,282 of record CM052540.1, on the reverse strand, counting down.
TAGTCACACATAAAATAGATTACTCTTACACATAAATATTCTTTTAAAAACTCTAAAGAGGACACTTTCATATAGAATTTAAGAAAAAAAGGTAGCTTTAATCAGGTAAAGTATATTACAACTGTTATGACTTGCATGTGCAAAACTCAAATCCTTTAAGAGGCCATATTGGTTTGTGGACTCAGCAGACTCAGGTTTAAATGCGGCTTTAGAGATAACATATCCACATGCTCAAACAATGTCATTATCTTTTATTTGTGAATTCTGCTTTTCTTGGTAGTAAAGTAACCAAACAAGGAGGCTATTTGACTGGGTGGCTCTAATGCCTTAGTAACCTATGTAAACAAACTAAAACCTAAGGCACAGTCATTGCACTTGAGTCTGAGAAAATGAAACTCAAGAAAAAAACAATCACAAAGAGCCAACTCAGCTTTCCCAAATAAGGCACTGCTCAATCTACAGCCAATAAAATAATTTCATTGATTTGCTTCTACATCTTCTCTATGAAAATTCGCCCTAGCTCCCCTAGGTGAAGAGCTTCTAACCACTTTTGGTTTCATGCTGCCTGATTTGAAATCATGTGTGCTTAAAAAAACTAAAGCACATGAAAATTTTCAAGAGCTTATCTTTCAACAGTTGATTGCATCCTCCTCTATGGGGGAAGGAAAGATGGCTGAAAGCAACTTGAGCTTCATAGTCTCTAAGCTCAGCAGTGCCAGTTGTAAGAGATTGTTTTTTTTTTTTCTTCCATTTGACAGCTACCCCAGAAAAGAACTCTGGCAAGTTCATGTGTTGCATGCTTACCTCTGTCTGGTTCAACCCACTTTATTGTTTCCTAGGCTGTGTCTCTGTGCCCTTCTACATGGCCAATGACTGAGTGTGCCATTAAAACAACATGAAAAGGGGAGGGGCAGCCCCTCAAAGGAAGGGATGCTGGCAAGTCAATACAATATGTTCATTACCTAGGGTTCCTTCTAAGAACACAAGTCTGATTCAATACTGTAAGATGTTTATTATGATTTTACTATATTTGCAGTTCAGATGGGAACAAACATCAGATCAATTCTTTAGATTCTGAAAATGCTGTTTTTATTTGAAAGCATGACTGACAAACTATGCTTAGTTAGACCTGAGTGTTTGGCAGGAATTTTATTTAAAAAATGGAATAAACCTGTCACTTCAAGGAAAACAACTGACAGTATTTGCCACCAATGATACAATTTAAGCCTTCAAGTAAAAATTAGAATTTTTGAAAACTTGAATCTACCACTATGAGCTTGACAGTTTCCAAATACTTAAAGCCTTTACTATGAGGTTGGTGATAATACCAACAAATGTGATTTTATTGATAATATATAATACAATGTGCCAGTATTTGGAAGATCTGCATCTGAGCTCAGGCATCCAGTACTTTCCCAATGATTAATGCATTACTTCCAGAGCCTATCAAGCATGTATAAAGGAGCTATTCAAAGTACAAGATAGACCGATGGATTTTCATGTAACATAACATGAGAAATTCATTTCTGTTTTCAAATTTCCAAATTGCAACTTATCTTTAAAAAACTACCACTTTCCAAGTTTTAGTGGGGTATCAGAAATAATATACACACTTATTGGGAGAGACTTTAAGATATTCCTTCTTTCTCCAACTATAAATTTTTTATAAGGCTGCATTTTCTTCATATACTTCAAACAAAACAACATATTGCAACAGACTGAATTCAGAAAATATGAGAATACAGAAGAAGATAGCTATCTTCTATTAAGGTAAATATTGAGGAAATTAACAAAAATGTGAAGAATAAAGCAATGCCACGCCACACTAAATATTTTCATTTTGGAATACATAATTATTTTTCATAAAAAATCTTCTTTGTGATAACATATTCTAGGTTTATTATTGTCACTTAAAATACATAAATAAAAATTTAAAAATTACTTATAATTTGAAATATTGAGAGATATAACCCATGTAAAAATGTTCTTTGAGGAAGCCTCAATAATTTTTAAAAGTATAAAGACATTCTAAGTCTCAGGAGTCTGAGGACTGCTAGTATATGCTAATCTCTCAGTTTGAAGTTCTCCCTTCCAACTCTGCCTCTCCCAACTCTGACTCCATAACTCTATCTGAAATAAGGTCCCCAGTCTCCCGGGAGGCTTCTGCTGCCTGGCAAGGAGCTCCTATGAATTAGTTCCTTTCAGGCTGCATTCCTTCCAGTCACCTTCTCATTAAGTCAGGGAGGACCTATCTTGGTCTTCATAAGTATTTAAGAGGGCATTTGAACAGAGGGCCATTTTTTACTTGCTGTTAAATTTTAGATTCTTACAAAATAGATGGGTTTAGTCTTGAAGTTTAATTCAAATACCAAATTTTAATTGTTATAATTGCTATGTTTTATTTGGTGCATCTATTCCACCCTAACCTTATTCTGTTATTGATCATAAAGACTTTTTTCTTCCTTCCTCTATCCTTAGCCATATTTCCACTAGGTTTTGGAGGATATTATAATGCAAAATATGAGGGTCATATTCATTGTCATTTATCCAGGCCATTCTGTGTCATATCAGGGTTAGAGACTATTGCTTTTCATCTCTGCTTCTGAAAGTACAGGTCACTAGAACAGGCACTAATATGGAGAGAAGAGTAGAATTGGTTCATCTAGTTTTGACTACAAGACTGTTGAGGGTTAGTGAGGATCTTACAAGGATTCTAGACCATCATTTTTCCTACTAAGGTGCTTGCATTGTGGTTGTAGAGCAGAGGACTCTCCCACTCTTAAGGTGCCCTGATAGATTAACTTTGGTAGACCTCTTTTGAGGGTGGGTAAGCACGTTCCCTCCAGGAATAAAAGTCTCACTTAAAAAAAAATGAAATGAAAACCAACCAAAACCAAAGGCATCATTAATTTCAAGTAGAAAAAATAATTCACAAAGCTGAGGTCAGTCACTTCTCATGGGTAAAGTATTTCCTTTTATATACTTTGGTCACCTTGGTATACATTAATATACAGGAACCAACCAGAATAATTTTATTTACATTCTTAGATTTTCAACACCATTAGTCCCATGAGCTCAAAGTCCTGCAAACTTCAAAGTGTATTCATAGCTACATTATTATTCCTCAAACCACCCTTCTCTACTCGCCCCCAAACTCCTCACCCCCTGAGCAGGTTGAGTAGTAGTTAAAGAAACCACATGTAAGTTCTTGTCCACTTGTGAGGTGCCACCTCCTGGGGTTGAAGGGAGAAGTATAAAAACAGTTCTGAACGTACATCAAACACTGAACACTGATTTTTCATGCTTGTTGTGGAAATGAATCAGGGCATATAGATTAAATTTCCCACCAAATTCAAATGACTTCAGTGAAATGAAAGAGAATAGTGTAAGGCACAGGTGTAAGCTCCATATAATTTCTCTTTCAAATAGATTTTATGAAAGCTCACCATTGTCTATTTTATTCCCTAACTATAAACTTAGAATATTTTAATTTTTAAAGTTAACCCACAACATTATTGGTCTTTTTCTCTTAGGAAGTCAGATCTATTAGTGATTTAGGAACATTTCACTTAAAAACAATCTGAGTATCTTCTTTGTTCTCTTCCAATTCTTAATTTGCTTTTTCAAAGGGGAAGATTTAGTTCATTGCTGACAGTTACTTGAAAGTTGATATTGAAGTCCATTCCATATAGAACAATTTGTATGTAAGTATATGTGTATATATGTATATAAATATAAAATATAATCATGCATGCCCATATACATATATACCTGTATTTTCTCTCTCTTCCATGTTAATTTCAAAGTCTGGATAAGCCTTTCAATGCCAATTCTAAGTGTCAGGTTCTGCAAACTGGAATGTCATCATAACTCTGATTATATATTCCTGAGATTTACTGGAAACTTTTCCTTCAAAGTATTTCAAAATAAAGCATTTATTCAATGGTGTGTTCCATTCCCTGTATGATCTTTGCAAATACTGTAATTACATGGAATATAACACACAGGGGATCTTAACTCTTTTGCTTATTAATTTAAAGGCTGCAAGACCTCCTACAAGTCAAAAGCTCCTTTATAAATGGTGTCAAATGACCACCTTTGGCCTCATTGTACCTTTCCAATAATCATCAGATTTTGAGATTGCATTACAGAAATCAGGGTAAAAGCCCGTATTAATTATTGCTAATGTATAAGCAACACATGAGGGGAAGGCTGAATGTTTGCTATTCAAACTTCTTAACCTCACATTATGTATAGTGGGGAAACTGGGGTTCTGCACTGGACATTTTCCTGAATAGAAATAGAGCCCATATCGCTCGATCTCCATCGTCTCTCTGCTAGAATTTAGATGGAGTCATATCTTTATAAAAAGACTTTAAAGAAGAACACAAATACTTGTTAAGTATTTTCCTTGTGCCTATGTGATGCAGTTCAACTTGTGAATGTATCATTTGCTGCCTTAATCTCCTTAGGGTGTTGAGATCATGTGTGTCAACTCTGTGTCGGAGCTGTCTCGTTAATGAACACGCGGGAAGCTAAACACAGCTCTTGAGAAATTTGTGTATTAAAAGGAACTCATCCAAGCTTAAATAAAAATGGAAGTCACATGAAAGATTTTCTGTGGTTACTGTGGGTAGCAGGGTTGAATGAAAGTTCTTGGGGCCTGACAGTACAATAGGTAAAAATAAATCAGATCAGCTCAAGAAATGGGTAGTCAGTCATGTGGGCAGTCATTTTAGACTACATCACAGCAAACAGCGTTCACTGGGTTGGAAATACAGTTAACAATGTTGAAGAGCTTGCTTTTGGTTTGTGTAAGTATTAATACCAAAATTTATTTTCAAAGAACTGATTTAGCACTGTTAAGAAATAGGAAGTAACAGCTCACCTCTGGCTGAGATGCTGTTTTTCAAACATTGTTATTTTTTAATGCTGTTTGGAAGTTGACTTATTCCTAGCTAAAGACACCCTTAAAGGAACACTTAATTGTTTGAAATTACTTGCCCACCCTTTTTTTCTCCTTTGCATAGTGGCCCTCACTCCAGGAAAAAGGTATTCCTAACTGTGGCTGACAGCTGAGGTCTTAAGGATGCTCTGGTGTGTCACTTAGGGCTTTGAGCCACTAATTGCATGCAGGAAGGCTAAAGCAGAAAATACATTAATGTGGGAGTGGATAAAAAGCTTTACATCAAAATCAGCATACCAATAATTTATAAAAGCTACATAGAGCCAGTTTTCCTGAGTGCCTGAAACACGCCCTTGAATGAGTTAAGAAGCAGCATTAATCTCTCAGTACACAGAGCCATAGTTTGGCATGTAGCTCCAGTTCTGCATCTGTGGTTTCTTAGCCTGAAAGAGTTAAAGCTATTGAAGAAAAGAGGTGTTTGTGTGCTTCTGGTTTTAATTACTCCAATTGACTGTTGATTAAATGTAATAAATAATGTCTTATTTCCTCTTAATAACATAGACCTAGCCTGCTTTAACCATATCATATTTTTTAAAGGTTCACACCTTATCAAGTATCAGGAGAATTTAAACATCATATGTCAAACCAAATATTTCATTGAACTGATATTTTGACTTTTAGTATATTCTCTGGGTGCTAAGCATATGTGGATTTTGACAATCTTCCTAATTTTATCTGCAAACTGCCTTATGTTTATAATCAGACTCAGGTCAGATGAGTTAGAATATGGCATGAAAGACATTACCATGTGGAATATGTGGCTTTTTAATAACTTTGGAATGAAATCCCTCTCTCTTCTATCTTACATGTTTATTCTAATTGTTCATTACCCCTTTTTGCTATAGAAAAACAATGTAACCTTAAGCAGATTGATGGAAATACAAGGTAGAAAATGTCAATTCACAATAACATTGAAGGTGATTTTTTTTTTGAGGTTTACAGGTTTATTGTAAAGTACATCATGCAGCAATAGTCAGATGGAAGAGCTGCATACGGCCAGGTATGGGGAAGGGACATGAAGCTTCCAAGCCCTCACTGGGTACATCACCCTCCCAGCACCTCAGTGTGTCCACCAAACTGGAAGCTCCCTGAACTCCTTGCTTTTAAAAAGAATTCTTCTTCTATTACAGTTGTCTCAGCTTTTCCTCCTTCACCCAGCCCAGTCCCCACTCCCACAGTCAATCTCTGCACTGTTGTCCATGTCCATGGCTCATTCATACATGCTCTTTGACTAGTCCCTTCTCCTTCTTTCCACCTTTATCCCCCTTTTCCCTTCCACTGACCCTGTCAGTCTGTTCCATGTCTCTGGTTCTATGTTGCTTATTAGTTTTATTTTGGTCATTATATTCCTTTCATAAGTGAGATCATATGGCATTTGTCTTTCGCCACCTGCCTTATTTCACTTAGCGTAATATTCTCCAGGTCCATCCATGCTGCTGCAAAAGGTATGAGTTCCTTCTTTCTTTCTGCTGCATAGTATTCCATTGCATAAGTGTCCCACAGTTTTTTGATCCATTCATCCATTGATTGGCACTTGGGCTGCCTCTAAATCTTGGTTATTGTAAACAGTGCTGCTATGAACATAGGGGTACATAAGTTCTTTTGAACTGGTGTTTCAGGATTCTTAGGGTATACTCCTAGCAGTGGAATCACTGGGTCAAAAGGCAGTTCCATTTTTAATTTTTTGAGGAAATTCCATACTGTTTTCCACAGTGGCTGCCCCAGTCTGTATTCCCACCAGCAGTGCACTAGGGTTCCCTTTTCTCCACATCCTAGCCAGTGCTTGTTGTTTGTTAATTTATTGATGATGGCCATTCTGACAGGTATGAGGTGCTATCTCATTGTGGTTTTAATAGGTTTCTCTTTGATGGTTAGTAATATTGAGTATCTTTTCATAAGTCTCTAGGCCCTCTGTATGTCCTCCTTAGAGAGGTGTCTATTCAGGTCCTTTGTCTATTTAATTGAATTGTTTGTCTTCCTGGTGTTGTCATATGAGTTCTTTATATATTTTTGACATTAAGCTTTTTTCTGATGAATCATTAGCAAACATTTTTTGTATGTTTTCCTATGTGGTCAGTTCCCTTTTCATTTTGATGATGGTTTCTTCAGCCATGTAGATAATTTTTAATTTGTGTAGTCCCATCTGTTTATTTTTTCCTTTATTTCCCTTGCCCTAGGAGACAAATCAGCAAAAATATTGCTATGTGGGATATCTGACATTTAACTTTCTATGTTTTCTGCTAGGATTTTTATGGTATCACAACTTATATTTAAGTCTTTTATACATTTTGAGTTTATTCAGGTGAATGGTGAAGTTGATGGTCTAGTTTCATTTTTTGCATGTACTAATCCAGTTCTCTCAACACAATTTATTGAAGAAACTATTTTTACTCCATTGTAAGCTTGTGTCCCCTTTGTCAATATTAATTGACCAATAGAGACATGGGTTTATTTCTGGGCTCTATATTCTGTTCCATTGATCTATGTGTCTGTTCTTAGGCTGGTACCAGGCTGTTTTGATTATAGTGGATTTGTGATATAGTTTGATATCAGGTATTGTGATCCCTCCAGCTTCATTCTTCTTTTTCAAAATTGCTGAGGCATTTCAGGGTCCTTTTGGTTCCATATACATTTTTGGAGTATTTTTTCTAGATTAGTGAAATATGCTTTGGTATTTTAATACGGATTGCGTTGAATCTGTAGATTGCTTTGGGTACTATGATATTTTAATAATACTATTTCTTCCAGTCTATGAACAGGGTATATGTTTCCATTTATTTGTATCTTCCTCAATTTTTTTCTTCAGTGTTCTATAGTTTTCTCAGTATAGCTCTTTTACTTCCTTGGTTAAATTTTTTCCTAGGTACTTTATTTTTTCTTGTTGATATTGTAAATGGGATTTTTTCCCTAGTTTATCCTTCTGATAGTTCATTGGTGGTGTACAAAAATGCCATTGATTTCTGAATATTGACCTGGTGTCCCACTACTTTGCCAAATTAACTTACTCAGGTGAGAAGATTTTTGGAGCCTATAGGGTTTTCTATGTACACTATCATGTTTTCTGCAAATACTGACAGCTTTACCTTCTTCCCAGTTTGGATACCTTTTATTTCTTTTTGTTTCCTGATCACTGTGGCTAGAACATCCAGTACTATGTTGAATAAGAGTGGTGAACATGGAATCCTTGTCTTGTTCCTGATCTTAAGAGAAACACTTTTAGGTTTTGCTCATTGGGTATAAGTTGGCAGTAGGTGTCTTGTATATGGCCTGTATTATATTGAGGTATGCTCCTTCTATTCCCACTTTCCTGAGTGTTTTTATTATCAATGGGTGTTAGATTTTATCAAATGCTCTTTCAGCATCTATTGATATGCTAATGTGGATTTTGCCCTTTATTTTGTTTATGCAGTGTATTCATTTATTGATATGTGAATTTTGTATCATCCTTGCATCCCTGAGATAAATCCCAATTGATCATGATGCATGATCTTCTTAATGTATTGCTGGATGTGTATTACCAAAATTTTGTTGAGGATTTTAGCATGTATGTTCATCAGAGCTTTTGGCCTCTAGTGTTCTTTCTTTGTTGTGTCTTTACCTGGTTTTGGAATTGGGATAATAATGGCCTCGTAAAAAGAGTTTGGAAGCCTTCCCTCTTGTTGAATTTTTTTTTTTTTTTGGAATAGTTTGAGAAGGGTAGGAGTTAGTTCTTCTTTGATTGTTTGGTGAAATTTTCCCATGAAGCCATCCAGTCCAGGGCTTTTGTGTGCTGGGAATTTTTTGATTATAGTTTCTATTTTGCTAGTTGTTATCGGTGTATTCCGGCTTCTGCTTCTTCCTGATTCGGTTTTGGAAGATCGTATATTTCTAGAAATTCATCTGTTTTACCCAGGTTGTCCAATTTCTTGGCATATAGTTGTTCATAGTAATTTCTTACAATCCTTTGTATTTCTGTGGCATCAGTTGTTACTTCTCCTTTTTTTCCTGATTTTATTTATTTGGGTCCTCTCTCTTTTTTTCTTGATGAGTCTGGTTAAAAGTTTATCAGCTTTGTTTATCTTTTCAAAGTACCAACTCCTGGGTTAATTGATCCTTTGAATTATTTTATTAGTCTATATGTCATTTAATTCTGTCCTGATCTTAATTCCTTCCTTTTACTCACTCTGGGGTTGGTTGTTGTTTCTGTAGTTCTATTTTTTAAATTATATTTTATTGATTATATATATATTGATTACAGCACCCTGTACTCCCTCAGGCAATCCCCCCACCATTGTTCATGTCCATAGATCATGCATATAAGTTCTTTGGCTACTCCATTTCCTACACTGCACTTTACATCCCCTTGGCTATTTTGTGCTTATCTATTTTGTGGAAGGGCTCCACCCACAGGGCCCCCCTGTCTGCCATTGATGAGAATAAGTCTACCAAGACATGATCTGCTTGGGGAGGAAAGGTGGCCGATCTCTCAAAAGAGAAGGGCCAGGAGCCTGTTCCTCAATGGGCTTTTATTGGGTTTAATTTGCATGGGTATACAGGGTGTATACATAAAGTTTATCAGTCATTGGTCAGACAGTAATGATTAAACAATAGATCACATTCAAAGAAATATGAGGGTTTATTTTGAGCCAGGGTCAGATAGTTAAAGGGTCATAAAATTTTGGGGAAACAAACTCATTTCATGCTTGGGCTCTTATCATTTAAATTGAGGGTACTAGCAAAGTAGGTTTCATAGGATTTTATGCATTCTTTCTTATGCCTGATTGCCCCAGGAAACTCACCCTTTCCAGCACAGGGCCTCACCCACCTCCGGCATTGTTTCAGACTTAAGGCATTGTTTCAGGCTTGAGTTGGGTAGGGGAAGTAATGCAGCCAAGAGATTAGGAGGCTCGTTGCAGACAGAATGAGGACTCAGGCTATGTCAAAGCCGAGGGGTGAGGATCCATCACCGCCTTTTTCCATAGTCCCCCAAGTCCTTCCCTGAGGGCCCCTTTGTGACCATGCCTGTCTTAGGTCGTTCCTCCCTTGAGGAATCTTACCCGTCATTGGCTAACCAGTTATCAACCCAGGGCCAAGCAGGGTGAAGTGAAAGGTGGCAGAGGTGGCTCTCCTGCCAGGAAGATAAACTTTGTCTCCTTAGTGGCTTATGGTCCCTTTTTACTCAGCCTTAGCCATGAAGGATTACAGCTTCTGAAACCAGGCAGGGTTGTTCCCAATGCTATTTGTACTTCTTAATCCCCTCACCTCTTCACCCATTCTTCCCCACACCCCTCATATCTGGACTATTAAACTGTTCTCCATATCCATGATTCTGTCTCTGTTCTTGTTTGCTTAGTTTGTTTTTTAGATTCAATTGTTCTCTTTTTAACCTTTAGCATTTTAATTATGATATGTCTTGTGGTAAGCATCTTTGAATCCATCTTGTTTGGGACTCTCTGTGCTTCTAGGACTTGCATGTCTATTTCCTACAAAATCAGGGAAATTTTCTTTCACTATTTTTTCAAATAGATTTCCAATTTGTTGTTCTTTCTCTTCTCCATCTGGCACCCGTAGGATGCAAATGTTGGACCTCTTGAAGTTGTCCCAAGGCTGCTTATACTACTCTCATTTTTTTTGGCTTCTTTTTTCTTTTTGTTCTGATTGGTTGTTTTTTGCTTCCTTATGTTCCAAATCATTGATTTGATTCTCAGCTTCATTCAGTCCAATGTTGTTTCCCTGCAAATTGTTCTTTATGTCAATTACTGTATCCTTCCTTTCTGACTAGATTTTTTTATGCTGCCAAGTCCTCTCTTAGTTCCCTGAGCATCCTTATATCCAGTGTTTTGAACTCTGCATCTGATAGATTACTTATCTCCATTTCGTTCAGCTCTTTTTCTGGAGTTTTGATATGTTCTTTCATTTGGGCCATGCTTCTTTGTTTCCTTGTTTTGGCAGCCTCCCTGTGTTTGTTTCTGTGTATTAGGTAGAGTTGGTATGACTCTGTGTTGTGGTAGTGTGGCCTAATGTAGTAGGTGTCCTGTGGAGTCCAGTGGCACAGCCTCCCCTTTTTAACCAAGCTGGGTGCTTGAGGCACACTCTTCATGTGTCTGAGCACACCTTTCTCTTGTAGTTGAGACTTGGTTGCTGTTGGCATATCAATAGGAAAGATTAGTCCAGGCCAGTCAGCTGAAAGGATTGGGTATGTCCCTGCCCACCAATCTTAGCCCTCTGTGGAGGACCAGCTGGGCCAGAGTTGGGGCTGGTATTCCACATGGTTTTTAGCTGTCCACTGAGTACACTGGAGCTGGGGATTCCCAGGAGGTGCAGGCCGAGGTCAGCCCCCACCTGTGTTTTGCCTGGGGCCACCCTGCCTGAGCTATAAAGCAATCTGAAATGGCTGCTGCTTGTGCTATGCTTGGAGATTACCTGGTGAAGCCCAGCTGTGAATCTAGGCTGAATGCTGCTAGTGTCAGGCCTGGAGCCCACTGAAGCCAGCTCTAGCTTATTTGATGGGATTTAGAATGCTGTGAAGCATGAGCCAAGACTAGCCATTCATGTGGAAAACCAGCTTGGGTGGACCTGTAAGTTGGATGGCACAGAGTCTTTGGGGATCTCTAAGTTGGGTCAGTTCAGCAAGGTTGATGGAGTGTGAGATATGGCACCAGCTTGTCAGCTCTGTGGGGAGACAGTTTAGAAAAAGGACAATGGCATCTGCTTATCTTGATGCCAGACACTTGAGTTTCTCCCTGTGTACCACTGATGCCTTTCAAGCTGCTACCCTGGTGCTGGAGCTCAGAGGGAGTGAATCTGTTTGTGGATTTTTTAAGAGGAACTGCTGGGGGCTCCAGCAGTGGGGCCTCATCATCTCAATTCCTGCTGGCTTTTGCAGCCAGAAGCTGTGGGGATTTCTCTTCCTGGCACTGAAACCCTGGACTGGGGGTCCTGGTGTGGGTTTCTGACTCCTTGTTCCTGAGCTATCCCTCTGGAATATTTATTCAACATGTGTGGGTGAAGGACCAGCCTGTTTTTTGTCTGTACTGCTCATACCAGTCTGGATGGATGTGGTTTCTTTAATTCTGGAGTTTTCAGACTTCCATTCAACTCAGTTTCTGACAGTTCTGAGTGATGGTTGTTCTATATTTTAGTTGTAATTTTGATGTGGTTTTGCAAACAGGAGAGCCATGTCTGTCTATACCGCCATCTTGACCAGAAGTCTCCTCTAGTTCTTATGGATGTAGGGTTAGGTTGTTTATTTGAGATTTTTCTGTCTTCTTTAGGTAGGTCTGTATTGTTATGAATTTCCCTCTCAGGACTTCCTTTGGTATGTACCAAAGGTTTGGGGTTGTTGTGTGTTCATTTTAATTTGTTTTCAGGTGATTTTTAATTTCTTCCTCGATGTCATTGTTAACCCATTTATTATTTTAATAACATGTTATTCAGTCTCCATGTATTTGAATGTTTTCAAGTTTTTTCCTTGAGGTTGATTTCTAGTTTCTAGCCATTGTGACCTATGAAGGTGCTTGATATGATTTTCATTTTCTTGAATTTGTTGAGGTTTGTTTTCTGTCATACAATGTGATCTATCTTTGAAAAGAATATATATTTTGCTTCTTTGTGGTAAGATCCTCTATAGATATCAATTATGTCCATTTGATCTAGGGTGTTGTTCATTGCCACAATATCCGTGTTGATTTTTTATTTGGATGATGTGTATATTGTTGACAGTGGTGTGTTAAAACCCCCACAATGACTGTATTGCTGTCAGTCTCCTTCCTAAAGTCCTCCTAGATTTTCCTTATGTACTTAGGTGCTCCTATGTTGGATGTATGAGTTTACAAAGGTTACATCTTCTTGGACAACTCCCTTAAATATTGTATAGTGACCTTCTTTGTTTCTTATTATGACCTTTGTTTTGAAGTCTATTTTGTCCACTATAAGTATTGCTACCCCAGCTTCTTTTTCATGTCCATTTGCTTGGAATATTTTGTTTCCATCCCTTCACTTTCAACCTGTATAGATCTTTTGTTCTGAGGTGGGTCTCTTGTAGGCAGCATATGTGTAGGTCATGACTTCTTATCCATTCAGCTACTCTATGTCTTTTGATTGGAGCATTTAATGCATTTACATATAAGGTTATTATTGATAGGTATTTATTTATTGCCATTTTATATATATATGTGCTTCTGTTCCTCTCTCTTTTTCTTCATCTTCTAAAAGCAGTCCCTTTGGCATCTCTTGCAATGCTTGTTTGGTGGAAATGAACTTTTTGTTTGTTTGTTTTGGAAGCTCCTTATTTCGCCTTCCATTTTAAATGAGAGCCATCCTGGGTAGAGTAGTCTTGGTTGCAGGTCTTTGGTTTTCATTACTTGGAATGTTTCATGCTATTCCCTTCTGGATTGTAGTGTTTCTGTTGAGAAGTCAACTGATAGTCTTATTGGAACTCCCTTATATGTTACTAGCTGTTTTTCCCTTTTGGCCTTTAAGATTCTCTTTGTCTTTAAGTTTTACCATTTAATTATGATGTGTCTTGGTGTTGGAGTATTTGGGTTCATATTGATTGGGACCCTCTGTGCTTCCTGAACTTGCATGACTTTCCCCCTCACCTAGTTAGGGACATTTTCTGTCATTATTTTTTCAAACAGGTTTTCTATCTCTTGCTCCTTTTCTTCTCCTTTGGGTATCCCCATGATGTGAATATTGTCACATTTTATGTTGTCCTGCAGCTTTCTTAAACTGTTTTTATTCTTTTTTAGTGTTTTTTCATTTTGTTGCTCTGACTAGGTGTGTTTTTTTTTCTACCTTGTCTTCTAACTTGCTGATTCATTTCTCTGCTTCACAAACATGCTTTTAATTCCTTCTAGTGTATCCCCCATTTCATAGATTGTATTCTTCATTCCCTCCTGGTTCTTATTCATAGCTTCTATGTCATTTTTCATGATGATGTAGTTCCCACTGAGTTCCTTGTAGTTCTCATTGAGTTCCTGGAACATCCTTATAACCATTACTTTGAACTCTATGTCTGATAAATTGCTTGCCTCAATTTCATTTAGCACTGTTTATGGGAATTTCTCCTTACCTTTCAGTTGGGGATCGTTTGTCTCCCCATTTTAGGTAACTCTTTTTGTTGGTTTCTGCACATTAGATTGATCTGCTTTGACTCCTTGTCTTCATTGGATGGCCTTCTGTGGTAGGAATCCTGTGAGACTCAGTGGTGCACTCTCCTTGAACTCCTGAGGTGGATACTCTAGGGACATCCATTATGCAGTTTATGTGGGCTCTCTTGTTGTAATTGTTTTGGTTGTTGTTGGCTCGTTCATTGTTGGGTTCTTCCCTCTGGCTGGCTGACTGAGAATCACAACCCCCACCACATCTTGTATGCTGTTATACAGGAGCTGCCAGAAGAAAACAAAAACAACCCAGGAAACAAAAACCATACCAGCAAAAATACCCCCCAACCACTCCATGATATCAACAACAGATGAGCTAAGATTAATAAAGGTGCAAAGAGAATGTTATATGAAAGGAAAAAAGAATATGAAGTGACTAACAGAAAGAATAAAAGAAGGGAGTAGAAACAAGGTGAAGAAAAGGAGAAAAGAAAATTAACAACATAAATAAAATAGCAAGGGAACAGGGAAAAATTCAGGAAGAAAAGGAAAAAGTACAATATGAGGTTTGGAAAAAAATAGTGAAAAAATAGGAAGAAAATAGAAGAAAAACAACCATCACAGTGATATCCATGATAAATGGGCAAAGATTAATAAATGTAGAAAGCAAATAATATTATAAGAAAGAAAAAAGAAATGAAAAAAATGTTTGTAAAGGAAAGAAAAATGGTTTTGAGAGGATAGAAGGAGGAGAAATAATAAGTGTAAGGGTTAGAAACCAGGCTAAGAAAGAGAGAAAATAAAATTTAAAATGAAAATGTGACATAGTGGGGGAAGATGAAATGGACTAGGACAGGGGAACAGTAAAATATGAGATTTAAAATTTAAAAAATAGTAAACAACTAGGGATAAAATTGAAGAAATGCAACAATCACCCCAATATCAATGATGACTGAGCAAATATTAATAAAGGTGAGATGACAAAAAAGATATTATAAGAAGGGAAAAAGAATGTGAGATGACTGAAAGAAAGAAAGATGGTTTTGAGAAGATGGAGGGAGGATGATTAGTAAGAGTGAGGAATGGAAACGAGGCATAGAAAGGGCAAAATAAAATTTAAAGCAAAAATAAGAGGGAAGGAAGAAGGCAAAATGGAGTAAGAGAAGGGAAGAGTATAATGTAAGAATTGAAATAAAAGTAAAATAAAACTAAAATAATAAAATATATAAAATAAAAAATAGTGAAATAATTGGAACAAAAGTGAAGACAAAGAAACAATGTTAAAAAGCTATATAGGAGAAAAAATATAATGCAAATAATGAAAAAGAATGAGGTGGAAATCATCGCAGCACAGTCTCGTGTTTGGTGGCCTACTGTCTTGTCCTCCAGGATCCATCCCTGATGTCAGCTGGTGTCCCAGTCTAGCTTTAGGCAGCTTGTTTGACGTTACAAATGATCCACAGTCTGTGGCTGTCTGACAGCGCCACGTACCATCTCCACCTGCCTCCAGAAGGGGCCTCTGGTGTGATGAGGGTGGGATCCCTGGATCACCACACTGGGAAGAGCTATTCAGTCTTCCGGGAAGATGGTGTCCTCTGAAGGGGTGTATTCCCTAAAGGGGTGTGTTCCCCCACCCCTGTGCCACACATCTTGGTCTGTCCCAGATTATTTCCAATAATGTATAATTTCTGACGAACTAGCTGTCTGTTTCATGTGAGAGGCCTATCTATGTACAAGGGTCAGCTTTTTCTTCCTTGGCACTGATGGCAGTTCTGTGTGAGAGCCTAGGCTGGGCAGGTCCCTGAATAGCTCTTGCTGTACCAATTTCTAATCTCTCTGCTGTGCTGTTTTCAGTGGAATAGGGGCCAAGGAGGAGCCAGCAGAGCATCTGATAAAAGTGTATAAAGGGAACCTTTGGAGATTCTCTTACTTTCCTCTGCAGATATGCGCTTGGCAGGAGATTCTCAGGCCCAGCCTTACTGTTCTGCTGAGTTTGCAATCCTGCAGGTGGGGGGTGGGCACACCATCCCCTTCTCAGAGGTCTGTACTCCATCGTTTGAGGGGACCTATGTATCTGCAAAGAGTCTCAGGCACTCAGCTCTTGCTGATATAGCTCCTAGCTCACTGCTGGTGCAGGAGGCTCAGACCCAAACCCTCCATTCTGTACACAGACCTCCACTTGCCAGCAGCACTGGGTGGGACCCCAAAATCCCTTCGTCATGCAGCCTTCTACTCTTCCTGGCCAGCTGGGTTCAGTGGGCACAGACCACTCTTTCAGTCTGGCCTCTTTGTTGTCAGGGCAGCTGTGTGTACACATAGGCTCTGTGCACCGCCATGCCTTTGCTCCCCTTTTAAAGAAAAGTCCCTACATGGCACCCACACTGCAGCTCCAAGCCACTGCCTGGCTTCTGTGCACTCCATCTCCCCAAAAGGCAAGACGTTTCTCTTGATCAGGGCTGGCCCCAGCCTGCTGGTGCATCTGACAATTTTACAAGGTAGACTTTCTCTCTTAGACTCACCAGGTTGGTGCTGCAGCTATGGATGTGCTGCTTGCTGTGTGTGTGCAGTTTGAGTCTCCCAGACTCTGTGTATCCTTCCAGGTCTCTCCCAATTCTGGTCGGGGGTTCCCTGTGAGGGACTGGGGCTCCTGCTCTGGGTGGGGCAGGAGCTACTAAGCTGTATTTTCTTTCCTCTGTTCTCTCCTCTGCTGCAGGTATTTCCCCTTCAACTTATTAAATCTCTTACTAGATGGTGCAAAGCTTGCTCTGTGCTCCTTGGCCTCAAAAATTCTTATTAGCTAAGTTCTCATTGATTGTTCAGGTCACTTGTCAAAAGATCAGCTGAAATCTGTGCTGGGGCATGAGCAAGTGGGTTCAGCTTCCACCTACTCAGCTGCCATCTCCGCTCCCCCATCCTTCCCCACCCCACCCCAAACTTCTTCAGTTAGAGTTTTTATGGAGACTTTATTATGTAGGCAAGATTCATGAAATCATTGACCTCTGGTAATTAACTCAACCTCTAGTCCTTCTCCCTCTCCAGAGGTTAGTGTCGCACTGAAGGTGATTGAAATAGCAGAGGGGACATGAACCAGCAGCCTCGCCTCTCCACCCTCTCCCTTTGCTAGTGTCCTTTCTCTCCCCTTAGTGTCCAGTGGCAGTCCTTGTATGCCTAGGAGCTGTCTACCGTAAAGCTGATGGCAACAACACACTGTGGTGAAGCCAGCTTATGGGAGTGGTGGACTGTAGAAAGAGCTCAGGTCTGCAGTCTTCGTGTGTTCCTGAGAGCATCGTTGTGGGTGCCAGTTACAGAAATAATCCCCAGTGAACCTGTTTCAGGTCATTCCTATGTTTTTTTTTCCAGATTTGTTGCTTCCACCATGCTAATGACTGCTAAAAGCCAAGGAAGATTGTGTTCTCTTGTGTTTTTTTTCAACTAAAGATTGAAGTATGGTCTAAGTATGCCAGAGAAACTTCGAACATTTGTTGGCATTTTATTTTCAGAATATCAATTTCCCTCTGATTTGGGATCATGTCTGTCTATGTAAGTAGATCTTTCAGGATCCAGTGACCTAAGAAGGGCTGTTCATTGTGAGGTGGAGTCTCAGATCAGCCTTGCTGGCAGAGTATGGAATGTCCCAGTGATGGCAGCTGTGCTTGTCTACTTGCTTGGTCTGTACAATTTCTGCACATTTATCTGGTGATTTATTGCAAGCCCAGCTGCTTTGCTTATGTTTTCAGTACTTGAAATTAAAACAGATTCATTTGTAATTGAAGCTCAGAGAGAAATAATATTAAATATGACTTTCCATCAGACATGGGGCAGAAGGTACAAGTTTGTCTCATGATTTAAAGCCATTTGCAGACAGATGCATGGTTATTTAGAGTAGACCTCTGGATATTGGCTGGAATGCATTTTTAGCTGTAGGAGGTGCTTTCTCTTGGGACTTGAGCTTAAAAACAACTGTGTTTTTCTGATTAGCATAACCAGCACTGGTAATCCCGAAATAAAATGAGACTTTAACACATGTGCAGACATTCACGCCTACACACATTCATTCATGCTTTTACACACACGCACAGACAGTACTGTATGGATTCAGAAGTGGAGTTAAAAAGAACCAACTGGAAATATTTCTAATAGAGAGAAATAAAAGGACCAGGTGAGGCTGAAAGAAAGGAGGCTAGGAAAGGTGGGAGGAAGCTCCAGAGATCCCTGTTCGCAATGGCCCAGCAGCAGTTTTCACAATGACTTTGTCCTTCAGAGTGGAGAGTTGGGGTCAGACTGAAAAGTCCAAACAGGCCATTTTTTAAAGAACAGCATTCAGTTTCCTCATTCACCCACAAGTTTCACTTGTTCATATATTTATTTGTTCATTTTGTCATTTTAACAGGTTTTTAATGACAGACTTGGTTGTTTCTTCCTTTTCGCTGGCTCTGTGGTCATGCCCGGGTGATGCAAAATTACTAGGGCCAAATACCTGCTTTGTGTGGGTCTACGAGAAATAGGCTTAAAATAAATTATTTTTGTAGTGACCACATGCAAATAGAATAGACAAAGTGCTCTGGGCCCACAGAAGAAGGAGTGGCCAGCAGCTTTAGTAAAAAGATCAGTTAGTATGGTTATTGGTCCTTAAATTTAATCTTCTCACGCAATGCTCTTTTCCAGCAGATCCTGAATCCCAGGGGAGTCTCTTTTCTATGTTCCTATCCCCACTCATATCCCTCTCTACCTACTTTCTCTAGTGTTTCTGTCTCTTATATTCTCATTCACTTAAGACTTAAGAATTAACCACCCCTACCTTTTAGTTAAATTTGGGGAGGCCCTGAACATTAGCTTCCAATGTGGCTAACTTCTGACCCTAGTTCCATTAAAAACAACAACAAAACAAAACAAAACAAAACAAAACAAAACAAACCTTTCAAATATCTTCTCAGGTTTCAAGCAGGACAAACAGTAAATATTCCTGGCAGTACTGAACAACCCTATGAATGCAAGAGGCATCCCCAAATAAGATGAAAAATGCAAACGATATGACTCTCCCAAGATCCAGAACCACTTCCAAAAATAATCCAAAGAAAGAAAGTCTTAGACAACTTCCCTAGGAGGCGGCA
Source organism: Trachops cirrhosus (assembly GCA_028533065.1). NCBI lineage: Eukaryota > Metazoa > Chordata > Mammalia > Chiroptera > Phyllostomidae > Trachops > Trachops cirrhosus. The sequence continues at coordinate 119,459,122 of CM052540.1, read as the reverse complement.
ACAGTCAGTAGGACCCAAGTCACGAATGAAATGTAACCTACATTTCTTTCTGGCCATATTTTTGAGGCCCCCAGTCTGAAGTGCCAAGTTTAGTTCTCAGGACACAGTAAAAGAGAAACAAGAAGGCATTAGTTCTCCCTGGAAAAGAATGGATAGACAACTGAGGGATACCAGAAAGCAAATCCACAAATTGCAATGGAAAGATGTAATTCTGACACGTGTATCTTGCCTGACAATCTAAATTTGGAAGGAAGGGACAGTGTAAAAATTTTCCTTCCTCTCTCCACCAGGCCCTTCAGTTAGAGGTCTGGGAGAGCTAACTTTGATAAGAGCTCACCCTTGGCTGGCTTCTGCCTGTGTTCCCAGGATTCCTCTGCAGGCTCTTAAGTGAGTAAGATTTCCCAGTTGGTCTCACTCTGGTCTCTGGAAACTATGTAGAGAAGGAAAAATAATTTTCCCTCTGCTCTTTATGGTGAGTGCTTGGCTGAGACCCCTTTTTCTCTAGGGCACTTTGTAAATGGATAAGCTTATCTCGGTTAAAAGTTCTCCACTTTGGCCACTGTAATCTAAGATCACCTTTGGTAAAGTTAGCCTGTTGTTTAGCCTTAAAACAACACAATGGAGTGAATCCAGCTTTAGTTGGGCTGGCCCGGCCCTGGCCCTGGCCTGGCCCTGGCCGTTTTCCAGCACTGGTTCGGGAAAATAAATGCTTTAAGTCCAAATGCTCATAACTTAGAGCTGCGGAGCTAGCATCCCAGAGGGACTTCCCCACCTCCTGGAGACGCAGAGAGACAGCAGTGAGCTCAAGGGGCTGACCAGGTACCTTTGCCAGGTTGCTCATTGCCCCTGGGGACCATCTGGAGTCTCCTTCGGTTCCCTCTTCTGACTCTGGAACTGTGAAAAGATAAACTGAGGCATAGTAAAAATCTTAAGAGTTTATTTGAGCAAAAATTAATTCAAACTGGACAATACCCAACGTAGCAGAGAGAAAGGAGCCCTGACAAGGAACTGCACGAAATGAAAGAGCCTCCTAGGCAGAAGGCAGTGGGAACAAGGAAGTTATAGTAGGTGGGAAAAAAGGGCTGGCTCTTACAAGATTCCGGCAGGGGTGCCCAAAGTTTTGGCATCTCTGGACCACACTGGAAGAAGAAGAACTGTCTTGGGCCACACATTAAATACACAACACCAATGAAAAGTGACGAGCAAAAGAAAGTTTTCAGTAAATTTACTATTTTGTGTTGGGCCGCATTCATAGCCACCCTGGGTCGCATGCAGCCCACGGGGCTGGACATCCCTGCCTAGAGGGTGGCAGACGTCTGTCAGGCAGATTGCCTCACTAGTGATGATCAGATGATTCCTGAGTGACTGATTTAAGATTGCATTTCTGGGAAAAATTGTGTTGGTTTGGTGATGTGTAGCTTCACATGAGTGACTCCATTTTGGGCCCGTTGTCTTATTTTTAACAGTAAATAATTTGGATGTTAGCCTCTTGTGAGAAGTGATTTACAAACATTTTCTCCCATTTTGTAGGTTGCCTTCTTTTTTTTTTTTTTTTTATTCTTTTGTGCAGAAGCTTTTTTGCTTTTGGTGCCACATTCAGAAAAATCACTGCTGAGGCCAACATCAAGAATATCTCCCCCTGTGTCTTCTTTTAGGAGTTTTATGATTTCATGTCTTAAATTTAAGTCTTTAATTCATTTTGAACTCTTTTTTTGAGGGGTCAGGGGGAGTGATTTAAGACAGGGCTCCAATTTTATTTTTCTGCGTGTGGTTATCCAGTTTTCTCAACACCATTTTTGAAGAAGCTCTCCTTTTCTCTGTGGAATATTCTTAGCCCCCCTGTCAGATATTCAGTGACATCAAAAAAGTTCTGGAGAGCCATCAAGAGACTGTGAATGAAGAGAACAAGCAGAGCAGCCATTCTCTATAATTAAAACTAAGGAAAGATTTAGAGATCAGAGATGACCTTGAGGTCCATAGGCAGCATCCCAGCTGCTACCTGTTTACCCTTTACTAACTGGCTGCCTCCTGAGGTGAGAAGAGCATTTCTTGGACCTCAGTCCAAGGAGAGTCCAATTTAGATTCCTAAATCTCTTAACTGGGAAAGTTGACTAGATCAGACCTTTAAATCTTTTCTTTTCTGTAGCAATTGAGAAATGTGATGACCTTCCCAGTGCCAATCCCATTCATTGTCCCTAAACTTCTTTCTCTCCCATAAAAGAAGTTTTAGAAGAAAGCAATTAAGGTGCCATTGTTCTAAGATGGCCTTGAATTCTCATTAATTTATGTGTGAATTTTGCTATTTTAATGATCATTAAAATGTACTAAGGTACTTGTGATCTCCTTACGTTGTTATAGACAACTGCTGAAAAGGACTCCACGAAACTGAAAAAACCATTCTAGATTTTACATTTTATTCTGCCTCTGCTGAATGCGGTTAACAGAGCCAGGCCTGACACTCCTGTTCTTAGAAAGTTCTGTTAGTAAGGTCGGCCCTTGACTGGCATCTGGGAATTTGGTAAATAGTTCTGTACATCGATATGAAGTTTTTCCTGATTGATAAGGGTGGCACAGTGTGTCTAAACTGTGCAAACAATATGGTTTATGCTGAACATCTGCTTTCTTTCTGGGAGTCTGAAATTTTGACATGTGCTCGGTAGAGGGTGCCTATGTGGCCAGCTCCCCAACCAAACCTTGGATGCTGAGACTCTGTTGAGCTTTTTGGGTAGACAACTCTTGACAGATGGTGTCATAATTTACTGTTGGAGGAATTAAACACGTCTTGTGTGCCTTTACTGGGAAAGAACTCTTGGAAGCTTGCACCTGGTTTCTGCTGGACTTTAAGCCACGTGCCTTTTCCCTCTGCTGATTTCGCCTTGTAGCATTTCACTGATGTCTATGTGCTGAGTCTTGTGAGTTCCTGTAGTAAATCACTGAACTTGGAGGTGTTCTTGGGGACCCCTGAAGTAGTGCCACTTACTTATTTTAAAAAATCATTTCTTGAACAAATACTGCCTGTGGAATATCTTTTGTATGAGGAGACAGAGTAATGGGGAAGAACAGAGATGAGTGAAACAAAGACATGCCAGTTTAGTGGGTGAGATTGGGAACAAATGCGGTGGGGAGTGATGAGCAGCAGGGGCAGATGAGAGGGGGTAGGGTATTGAATGTGGGCTGGTGTCTCAGAAGCTAACTTGAGATTTAAAATGGAAATATGAGGTTGTAATATATGCTTCTTTTAAATTCAACTTCAATGTAGAGGTGATTTTACCTGATTTAAGTGTGGGTGCAGGGAGAAGCCCTAGGAAATGTTAGAAAAGAGTAAGGTTATATTTGAGCAGAGCTGTTCAGAGACACAGAGATGAAGGATTATGTGGTTAGCCTTTTCCTAACTAAGGGGGAAGGTGTTAGAAGTGAGTGAGGGACACTTTTGCATAGTCCTCATGTTGGGGTCCCAGGAATTTCAAGTCAACTAATGGAACCTATATCCTTACGGAGCAATAAGCATTGGCTTGTGAAAATAACTTACTGAGTGCTTTCCATGTGACAGGTATTGTCCTAACTTATGTATGCACTGAACCTTTTAGTCATCTCAACAACCTATGAGATAAGTATTTTTCTTGTCATCCCTATATTACAGATATCAAGTGGAAAACCAAAGAGTTAGTTTTCCTCAGGTTATAGAGTATACAGACCTTTAGCTTCTGTGTTCTACTGCTGTGAAAGTTCTTGTAGGGTTCATTTATTGAAGATGTGATTTTTCCCCATTTGCATAGGCTTTTTCTAGGAATACTCTAGGGCCCATCCAAGAATATAGGAGCACTGGGGAGAAAGGGAGAAGTCTCTCTACCTGCCTAATGCCATGGTGACGGCACAGGGGGAAAGCCGCCAGTTCAGTGTGGCCAATGCCTGGCTTTGGAGCCAGAGGAGCCTGGACTGGACTTGCTGTGCTGCTTACTGGCTGGCTGATTTAGAACAGGTTACTTAGATTTCTTTGTGCCTCAACTACTTGCTTTATAATTTGGGGGAAACTATTATCTGCCTCTGTGGTTGTCGTGAGGACTAAATACCATAAAATCATGACTCCAAGTCCTTGGCACACTGCCTCGTACATAGTAAGTCCTCAACAAATGGTAGCTATTACTAATCAGCAGGGGATAGGTTATTCTCACACCAATTTTGATTTCATGGCCACTTTTAATTTACTGCTAATTACATTTTGATGGCGTTTGCATATAGTATTTAATTGACTGAAAAATCCCATTAATACTTCATAATGGAGTACACAAATTACATGGGGAAAACATTGTTAGAATGTTATAAAGGAAGGCCCACTTTTTCCTTTCATAAACATCTATATCTCATGAGGATGACTATATCTCAGTGGTAACTCTGTTTCATCCAGATGGAACCATTAGACTCCTCATGAACAAGGGATGAACTCATTTTATAGCTTTACCCCTTTGGGTAAACCCCATCCCTTTTCTGTATACCAGGAGGGAAAATGCTTTTCCCCCATTCAGTGTTCTCTCTACCACCACCATTGCCATGTGAATCAGCTCCCTTCCCTGGGGTAAATGTCTGACTCCTGTTTTTACTCACTTGCCAGCATTACTCTTAGGAGGACAGTCTTAGCAATTCTAATAGATCCTCAGTCTCCACCTTCTGAACATTAGTCAGTTGCTGGTTTCACAAACATAGGGACATGGTGGCAACTTCTGGGCCTTCTCCAGGATTGGCTTCCCACCACCCTTATGCTGTCTCTACCAATGTCCTGGTGGTGTCCTCAACCACATGTCACTGGCTGCCTTCTTTCTGCACCCTGCCTCCAACCTGTCTTGAAAAAGGTAAGAAAAATTGTTTCTAGGGCCACTCATGGATTTCTAGCCCTTGGTAACCTAAAAATCTCTTCCCAACTTTGAATCCTTGCCATGGTCATCAACATATCCGATTACAAAGCTTGAGCAAAGGAGTCTAAAATGAGCTTTGTGACCATCCCTGTAAAGGATAGTTGAATACCCATTTTTCTGCCCACTCTTGCTATTGTTTAAGTCCACTAGGACTCCTTAGATCAGGGGTCCCCAGCCCCTGTGCCATGGACTGGTACAAGGCCATGGCCTGTTTGGAACTGGGCTGCAAGCAAAGCTTGCCAGAGCTCCATCTCCTCTCTCTGCCCACCCCACCCCCATTCCACAGTGTGGCAAGTGAAGCTCATCTGAACTCTGCCTCTTTTCCCTCCTTGCCTCCCCATCTTCCACGAAACTAGTCATGTTGCCAAAAAGGTTGGGGACTACTGTTCTAGGTCTTGTCAACCTGTACTTCTGTGTAGCCTTTGTTCCCTAGTCTTCTATTGCATTGTGGATGTTATATATTACTTTATACTTGTTCAATTTGAAATTCATCATTTGTTATTTCCATTTAAAATATTTGCTGTCATTCCAGATTTCTAACTATACCATTAATCAAATATCATTTGAAAATTATATGGGAAAATTCTCGATCTATCTTTTGATGGTGTGGAACACATTGTCTCTATTCCAGTCATTCATATGCAACATCTTCAAAACTCTGTTAGATACACATACCTCCTGTACTATTATTTACTTAATATATTTAAAGTCAAGTGTCCCCTGGGAGGTGGAATTGCTGATACAGTTCATGTACCTGGGAGAAGCCCAGGTAGATCCCCTTGCCTTGGCATTTACTTTTTTAGTGCAAACTTCAGATCAGTTAATTATACCAAGAAGATTGTAGTTGGATCATCCTTACCTACTTTGTGATAGAGAGGACCATATGAGATGTAAAACAGACTGTACATATTTTTTATGGAGGCTGTCATGCTATATTAGAAGGAAACTAAATAAGTTTCCTGAGATTTATCCTTTTCTTGGTTGCTATGCAGTATCTAAATCACGGGACTGTGATGTTCTTAGAGGGCTAAAAAGGAGCTACTCTGTCCCTCACTTTAAGATTCATCATTTGCAGAATGGGTGGCTGAGATGGGGGTGCTGCTGATTGATAATTCATGGGAGGAGTAGATAGCTCACAAATCAGCAAATGCCACCACAGTCCTTATCTTGTCCCTGTCTTCTCCAGCTGTGTCTTTGATAAGGCTTATTAAAGAGCTTAATGCTATTTCCCCTTTTCTGGGTCTATACTTGGATAAATGTAAGTAATTCTAACTATTGTAAGAGAAGAACATACTCACCCATACAATTAAAAATAATCTTTTGCTCAAGTTACAGTTGAAAGTAGGTTGGGAGGTCTTCTGAGGCATTTGTTCTCTAAGTGCTTACTTCAGGATCTCTGTGCTTCTGTGTGGTTATAGCAACTTGGACCAGGAAATCATGGAAGAACAATTTGGGTTATTTTAGGAACTAGAGCTGGCAGTGGCAAACTTCACTTCTCTCCCTATACATTGTTTAAAACAGTCTACCTAGATACAATGCAGATACAAAGCATAGTTTCTTCTGTGCTCAGGGGTAAAAAGAATATGTTTTGAACACATAGTATTGCTTCTACTCCATTACCAAAGTCACTTGACCTCCATGTGAAGACCTGGGCTTGCCTTTGGATTTGGAACTGATTCCCTAAAAGCTGAGGGAGACTGGAGAAGTTGTAGTCTATATTTATGGTATTCAACCTGAAGCTTATCTTTCACCTGTGTCTCAGTTCTAGTTATTAAGCTCCTGCCATATAGGTGAGTCCAAGGCCTCACCTTGTAATAACCATGATGTATTAGTTTTTGATTGCTGCTATAACAAACTACCAAAAATATGGTGGCCTTAACACAAATTTACTACAGTTCTATAGGTTAGAAGTCTAACATGAGTCTCACTGGCACACTAAAGCAAGGTGTCATCAGGCTGTATTCTTTTGTGGGGGTTCTAGAGCAAAACTAGTTTCCTTTTTCCAGGTTCTAGAGACCACTCACTTTCCTTGGTTTGTGGCCTCTTCTATCTTCAAATTCAGCAATGCTGCATCTCTGATCCTTCTTCCATTGTTACATCTCCCTCCAACCCTGATCTCAGCTAGGAAAAGTTCTTTTAAGGACCCATATATTAGATCATCTAGGATAATCTTCTCATCTAAAGGTCCTTAACTTTAATAACATCAATGTTCCCTTTTCCATATAATATAACATATTCACAGGTTCCAGGGATTAGGATGTGGATATCTTTGGACACTTTATTCTCCCTACCACACCTAGCAAATACTGATGTAGTGCTTACTACATAGCAGTTTCTTTTTAATGCCCTTTACATATATTTCCTAATTTAATCCTAATAATCTTATGAAATAGATCCTAATATTATATCCATTTTCAGGTGAATGTTTAGATGATGAAACTATGGTTTATAGAGGTTAAGTCATTGAAGTTCAAAGAGCTGGGAGGTGGTGGTGATAGTATGCAATCCTAGGCATCAGACTCCAGTATCCAGACTCCAATTATGACTTTATACTATCTGTGTGCTGAAGCATAGTGATGTATACTATATAACATATAATAACATATAGTGAGTTGTACTAGAGATCTGGTATATATTTTAACTTATCTCTGGAAACCTCCCTGTTTCCTGTTTTGCTGCCTTCTTTCCATTTTCTTGCATATTATGCCCCTCCCTTATTCCTGAGTCCTCCTTATCCTCAGGCCTGGAGTCCTGTTATTGACTTTAAGTGCATGAATCTTGTTACCTCCTAACTTGCTTCATAATGCTTAGTCTGGATTTTTTCTAAGTATGGGCTGGATACTACTACTGATGGTCCATGAAAGGTATAATCATTTTTAATTCTCTTTTAATATTTCCATATAAATCCAGGGGAAACCTTCTGCCTAGCACTTATATCTTTCACACTCTCTAACACTTGCTAAGTTCTCCTTTTAATAGAAAGAGCAGACCTCAAGTTAAAGGACTTCTGTGGAAAAACAGTAGTGGCCAGCATTTTATATAAATATTTTATCTTCATCTGAGGACATCTCTTTTTTTCATTGCTTTTAGTGATAGAGAGGAAGGGAGAGAAAGAAACTTTGATGAGAGAGAGGGGCATCAATTGGGTTGCCTCCCATACATGTCTGGACCAGAAATCGAACCCACAACATTTTGGTTATGGGACAATGCTCCAGCCCACTGAGCCACACTGGTCAGGGTTAGAATCATTTTGTTATTATTCTGGTGTCCTTCCATTGATGGCAGGTGATCCTACTTTTTCCATTTACAACCACAATGAATGATCAATTTATTTTTAAAGAAAACTTTATTCACATAAATCTATTTCAAGTAAATATTAAGAACTTAAAGTGGGAGAGTAAGTATGTGATTATGAACAAAATTGTGAGGGAGGCTTATGAGTGGATAACATTAGTCAAAAGCAGTGCTTGGTGACTACCTGCATCCAGGATCGCTCTGCATCCTACAGGACCATTGCCTGATGGGGATCTCTTTGGCTATCTGGACCATCTTTCTGGATGCCTGCCTGCCTGTGGGAATGGACTCCCTGCAATGCCCTATAGTGCTTTCCTGATACAGGTCCCACTTCAACACCAGATCCTAGCAGCTCCCGGTATCCATCACTCACTACACAGTCCCCTTTCTGGTTCTCTGTGTGACAAGATACAGCAGCTGAATGGATTCAAACTGCTCTACTGGGGCTATAGACTGCATTCCCAGATAATGAACTGTGACTTCCAAAGTTATAAACCCAGACATTCCAATGAGAAAGAATGTTGGAAATTGCCTTCTCATGTTAGATGAGATTTTTTAAGAGAATGCACTTTAAAAATGATAAGGTGTGAGAGAAATGTGAGGTTTTATTTTTAATGGTATGCCTATTAGAGATGGAATTGTGTCTAAAGTAAGGAGTCTTTCCCCAATAGCAAAACCCAAAGCCAGTCTCACAATCTGGTTCCCCCGACAAAGATGAAAAGTAAGAACAGTTAGATTGTTTTCAGTCTGAGGTTTATAGCCAGGTGTTTGCATATACTTAGTGGATTTACATAAAAACACAAAAATATCCATAATTGTGTGTGTACAGATAATGCAAAATAAAATATTAAACTGAAAACTTAAATTTTTCCTTTCTGTTAAGTTTTTTTCCTCCATGAAGAGGGCAATATAATTATTCTAGATCTCTTGTACTGGTCATGCCAAGTAGTAGTGTTGGTTATATTTTATATCTTGATTAGTTTAACCAAGTAAAAGTTGATGTAAGCAAAATTGTGAAAGAGGCAAAATCTATTTTCTAGCCACCCTATTCTTTTGCTTTTAACTACACTTTTAGATTCATCTTTCCCTCAGATGCAAACATTTTTAGCTGTTTTTGCAGGATGGGGACGCTAGATCAAAGTTAATAAATTTGGTTCTTTGTGCTTCTTCACTGGTTTGCACAGGGACCTCACAGAGCAGGCTGCTCGCAGTAAATGACGGCCACATGGAAGCCTGCCTATCTCTTGTCTATTCACTTTGCTTTTACTGCTCTTCAGTGAAAAAATTCATGCAATGAAACTAATATACAAGGTGAGGAAAAAGTAGGTTTATGGTTGTTTGTGTGGAAAATAATATAATAATAAACAATAATACAAGATGAAACTCTGTGTTTCACATACAACTGTAAACCTACTTTTGCCTCCTATATATTGAGGTATTAGGGGACTAATATGTTGTTCCCTGTAGAAGAAAATTTATGTCCTTTTTAAAGCTACAGAGATTTTGTTAATGATGTCAAAATATTTAGAAGAAAATGCAAATGAACTTTAATTTCATCTACATGAATTTCATAGACATGTATTTGAAACTGAGATGCCTCACAACACACCAGCCTGTGCAGGTTACTAATAGACCAGCAACAAACATAATAAAACTGTGGTTTTTCTCGAGTACCTGGACACTTTGTTCTCAGTGAGTTTGGGGTTCCCCAGGCATGTCTTTTCTGTCCATGTATCCTCATGGCCATCAGGCCTGCTGCTGCCCTTACTGTGTACGCTGTTCCTGGAACCGGTGAACAGCCTTATCTTCTTCTGTTCTTGGAGTTATTCAGTCCATGTCTTCACACATGCTCCAATCAAAAGCTCTAGGCAACATTATCCTCACACTCCTCACTTGGGTGTAGGTCCTGAGCCTTGGAATCAGGTTGTTCAGTGAAACAGATACTGTGGTGAGTGGAGTGGAGTGGTGGCTCCTCTAAAAGATATGTCTACATTCTGACTCCCAGGACCTGGGAATGTGACCTTATTCTGGACAAGTGTCTTGTTGATTAAGTTAATGATCTTGAAATGAGACCTTTCTGAATTATCCAAGTGGGTCCTATATCCAATGACAAATAACAGAAGAGAAAAAGACAGACAAAAGAAAGCAAGGCCATGTGAAGATACAGGAAGGGATTAGAATTTTTCAGCCACAAACTAAGGAATATATTGAAGTCATTGGAATTTAAGAGTTGGGGAAGGTTCTCCTTTGGAGCCTTTGGAGTTCTACTCTGCTGATACCGTCATTTCAGACTTTTGGCCTCCAGAACTGAAAGACTCAATTTCTGTTGTTGATTACCAAATTTATGGTAATTTGTTATGCAAATGCACTTTTCACACTTCATTTCTATTTCTTAGCTCTAAGATTCCTCTATCCAGTCCTAGGAATTGTGTTCAGGACCTTCTAGGTGGCAGACACAGAATCAGTCCTCAATCAGATGCTGACTCCTTGACCTTGAACCACACAATGTGCCTTGGTATTCTCTTCCTTTAGGTTCAGATTTTTTTGTGGTGTTTTTTTCCCCTCAGGGACTTCTCTAGAACCTGTGATGGACACCAGGTGTCTGTGTAGGAGGTGGATCCCTAGCACCTATGTTCATTTACCCTTGCCTTAGTAGGTAAGTTTAGAGATAGACACCTGACTTACACTTGGCCATCAGTGTGAGATGGTGGTGTTTGGAACCCAGAGCAATGGACAGATGGAGTGGTCACATATAAATTCAGAAGTGGGTAGGCCACATCTCATGGAGGGTGCTAGGAGCAAAGGAAGTACATCTGTAGGGAGAAAAAAGAATAAAGTGGATCTGCATATAGGAGAAAGAAAGCATGGCCCAAGGCTGTCTACTTTCTGGTTCAGCCTGAGGCATGCATTTTGGCTCTGTGTTCCTAATCACGAATGTAACAATTTCCCGATTTTTGCTTATGTAAGATTGAGTTGGTTGACAATACCATGAAAGAGTCCTACGTGATAGCAGATCCTAACCATAGGCTCCCCAGTCACCTAGAAGTGAGAGGCTCTTATGGGCTCCCTGCTGTTTATCACTTTGTAACCTGCAAAGCATTTTCACCACATTATCCATTCCAGCCTTGCATGGGAGAATGAACTTCCAGGCCCTCCAGGAGAGAGCTCTGACCATACTTGACTTAACAAAGACCCTGAACTTTAGAGAGAATGATAAGCGGTCTGGATTCCCAGTGCACTCTGCTCAGTACTTTTCTGTTGTGTAAAACAAACACCCAAAGCAAAACTAACCAACTTCAGCAGGGTCTTATTTATGAGAGCTTTTTTAGCATAGAAGGTTCTGAGCAGAAGGAATAATAGGAGAAGTGCATTCTGTGATTCAATTAAGGCCAGGCAGTGAGAAAAAGAGGGTTGGAGGAGAACAGAGAAGGGCTCAGGCTGAGAGCTATTAGGATCCCTCAGCCCTGGAAAGGATGACAGGGAGCACTTAAGAGGTAATTGGGACCCTGATATGAGGAGTAGTCACAAATAAGCCAACAAAGCCATACATAAGCTTGAGGCATCCAGCAAGGATTAAGCACCATTAGCTAAACTGTTAGCTTAGAAGTATTTGGCTTTTAGAAGATAGTTTTACTTTAATGCATTGACCCATGCCAGTTAATTGTAAGTGGAAAGCAGGCTTTGTGGTTACATGTTTTAGGTTTCAACATTTTAAAAAGAGTTTGTGAGCACAGATGATGACTATCAGAGAACTTTCCTGCAGTTCCCATCATCCTCCTCATTTTCAGACCTTGCTCAAACTCTTTGGGGTGATTACAGTATAATTATTCATCACTGCTCTCTTTCTGTTACAGTCTGGTTTTCCTCTCTAAGCTTTCAATTTGCATCTCTTTCTCCCAGCAGAAACATTTCTCATGGTTTGTGAGGCCAAGTGCAATTGAAAATCCTACCTGTGGTTTGGTCACCCATTCAACCAATACTTTATTGAGCACCAACTATGTGTCAAGCATTGTTCTAGGAGCTCTGGATGTATCAGTGAATAAAGATTCCCTCCTTTTTGGAGCTATATTACAAAGTATGTTAAAAAGGACAAGGCTATAGAACAGGATAAGGAAGAGGGAGAGTGGATTGCGGTTTTCGGTGTGGTGGGTTATTACTGTTACTATATTTTGACCTGTTTACACTTTGCTGATCTTCCATGCGATCTCCTTTGATCTGCCCTATGATCTGCTTCTCTACAATTCTAACTAAAATATTTAAGGATGGCTGTGATCCTGATTCTAGGATTTTTACCTTAGTCTATTAAAATTGAGGTAATACTGGTTAAGGGCTCAGGATTTGGGGTATTTAGCACATAAACACTCAGTTATGAGGACGATATAATATTGTATCCATGTGTAACTGACTGCATCACTGTACCTACGCCAAAGTCTTGCCCAATGAAAGGGCAGCCTTCTTTCCATCGTCACAGCAGGATTGGCATTAATCCTGTTCCGTGCTTGTCCTACATTCACCTTATGAGGAAAATCATTCAGAGTAGAGCAAGGACATCTTACATAATCAAGCTGGCTGTTTTCTGGTGTTTTTAGCAGAAACAAAACTTAATTATCTAATTTTCAAAACCAAAAAAGAAATTTCCATTTATTTTGTAAGTCACCTTTCTTGCCTTCTCTGCCTTTGGGAGAGTTGCTACTAGCAGGGAATCCTTTGAGGTCAAACAAGTGAATCTTCTACAGAGATGTCAGGATCTGAACTTTCTTAAACTGCATGACGGGAAGCCTTTCTGACTTGGAGTTCTCATCTTGCCCTTGAGAACCACTACATAATGCTCAGGGCCCAGTGCAAAATGAAATTTTGGAGCCCATGTTCAAAGTTATTAAGAATTTCAAGATCGCAACAGCTGACTGTTAAACCAAATAAAGGACCCAGCCAGGCAAGCCCTGAAGCTGGCCCTGTCTCCCCAACTTCTGCGTTTGAATCAGGTGTTCCCTTAGTTTTACACTGACAAGAGAAGTTCAGTACAATAAAAGCATGTGGTGGCACTTTTCTGATTTAATTTTATGAGAGGAACTTTGTAATTAACCTGAGAGAAAGAGCTAACAAAGGGTTCGCAGAAAACACAAGTTTTCTTGTGTAATTTAAATATGTAATTAAAAGAAAAAATCTTTTAAAAAGAATTAATCTTAGAAACAATCTGTAGTGTACTAGTTCAACAGTTTTCTATTAAATATAATCACAGCTAAATTATAATCTGCTTAAATAAGCTTCCCAGGTGTGCATATGATATTCATGTATCGGGAAGCATAATGAAATAGGAAAGTAGACATAAAATAAACCAGATTATAATGTCTAGTTCTTGGGAAAAAGGGAAGTGAGGAAAATACTTTCCATCTTGGAAAACTGATACGGTTTTCATGTATTTAAGCTATATTTTCTGATTCACCATGGCTGTGACATCTTCATCATCATTATCCATTTATACTTAGGGATATGTCACTATTACATGATGTAGTATATGACCACTGATATAAATATTTTTGGTACCATCTAAGCAGAATCCTCAAGAGAAATTAAAGTCATATTAGTAAAACTGGTTCTAGGAATAGTACAGTCATGCTACTGCATGCGTATAGATCATCATGTGCATGTATGTATATGGACATGTGTACACATTGGCTCCAGCTGCTGAAAACATAATATTTCAGGGGTTGGCAAATGATGGCCCTTGGGTCAAGTCTGGCTTAAAGCTTTTTCTTTTTCTTTTTTTGGAAATAAGGTTTTATTAGAATATAACCACATACCCTTTTGTTTGCTTGAGTTGATGGTAAATTTTCACTGCCAAGATAGAGTTGAGTAGTTCCTGCAGACTTCTTACAACCTGTAAAGCCTGGAATACTTACCATCTAGCTCTTTACAGAAAAAGTTTGCTGATCACTGATTTTAGTCATTTAAACTGATGATGATATGTTTCTCTAGTGGATGATTAAGCCTACAAAATGAAGGAGACATTGTTTATTCACATACACTAATTTTTTAAATGTATGACAAAGCAATGTTTTTTACATTTTAATTGGCATTAATCAATATTGAGAAGTCCTTTCTCTTTAATTCTAACAGAACTACATTGCTTTGTATTCCTGACATGATTGATTCCCATCTTGTCATCCTTAATGTGCAGGGTTCCTAAGAGGTTAATTAAATAGTTGTATATTTTCTTTTTTGAAAAAAAATTTTAATTTCTAGATTACAGATAATGTATAATAAGATGTTAGTTTTAGGTGTACAACCTAGTGATTAGACATTCATATAACTTCTGAAGGGATCACCCCAATAAATCTAGTACTCATCTGGCACCATATGCAATTATTACAATATTACAGACTATATTCCCTATGTTATATTTTACATTCATATAACTATTTTGTAACCACCAATTTGTGCTTCTTAATCTCTTCTCCTTTTCACCCAGTTCCCCAAACCCCCTCCCCTCTGGCAACCATAACAATGTCTATGAGTCTCTTTCTGTTTAGTTCACTTGTTTTTTGTTCTTTAGATTCTACAAAATAAGTAAAACCATGTGTTATTGGTCTTTCTCTGTGTAACTTACTTCACTCAGCAAAATATCCTCTAGACCCACCATGTTGTCATAAATGGCAAGATTTCATTCTAATTTATGTCTTAGTAATATCCCATTGTATGTATCAGGGGTGTCAAACTCATTTTCACCAGGAGCCACATCAACCTCACGGTTGCCTTCAAAGAGCTGAAATAATTTTAGGACTGTATAAATGTAACTACTCCTTAACTGTTAAGGAGGTGAAATTACATTTGGCCCTTTGAAGGCAACTGCGAGGCTGCTGTGGCCCCCGGTGAAAATGAGTTTGACACCTGGTATATATGCATCACATCTTCTTTATCCACTCATCTATTGATGGGCACTTGGGTTGCTTCCATATCTTAGCTATTATAAATAATCCTTTTCTAATCGAGTGTTGTCTGCTACCTTATCTTCCAAATTGCTGATTCGATCCTCTGCTTCATCTAATCTGTTGATTCCTTCTAATGTATTCTTCATTTAAGTTACTAAATTCTTCATTTCTGACTGATCCTTCTTTATGTTTTATATCTTCAGTTTTATGTTTCTTGTCTCTTTGTTGAAGTTATCACTGAGATCATTGAGTATCCTTATAACCAGTGTTATGAACCCTGCATGTGGTATATTTCTTGCCTCTATTTTGTTGAGTTCTTTTTTTTTTTTTTTTTTTGGAGTTTTTGCCTATTCTTTCATTTGGGACACGTTTCTTTGTCTTTCTACCTAACACACAGAAACAAACAGAGGCTGCCTCTCTGCTTGTTTCTATGTGTCAGGTAGAGCTGCTATGTCTTTGGTCTTGGTAGAGTGGCCAAATGTAGTAGATGTTCTGTGGGGACAAGTGGTGCCCTGAGCTAGGTGCCTCACGTGTGCCCCACCTGTGTGGGTTGTGTCTACTCTGCTGTTGTAGTTGAGCTTTGATTACAGTTGGCACATCAATGGGAGGGATTGACACCTAGGCCAATTGCCTATAAGAACCAGCCTTGACTACAGCCTTGACTACAGCAGAGGAACGGCTATGCCTGTCCAGTCCACCCCTTGAGTGTGTGCTTGTGGAGGTGGTGGGGTGGTACTCCAGGGTGGTCTGAAGCTGTCCACCAGGTGCGCTGGCAATGGGGCCTCCTGGCAGGCCTAAACTGCTCAGAATATGAATTTTCATGGCTGTTATAGTTTTTTTACAAGTTTTCATAAATGTATATACCTGTGTAACTGCCACCCCAAAGAAAATATGGGTTTATTTTAATCATTCTCGGGAGTTTTTTTATTCTTCCTTCCAATTGATCCTCACCTTCATGGTCAACTACTTCTCTTATTTCTATCTTTACTAATTAGTTTAGTTTTTTTCCCCCTAACTTCACATAAGTAGAATCATGCAGTAAGTATTCATTTTGTTATGACTTCTTTTGCTGAACATAATGTTTCAATGATTCATCCATATTGTGGTGTATGTAAGTAGTTTGCTTTTTTTTGTTGCTGAGTGGTATTCCTTTATATGACTGTATCACAAAGTGCTTATACAATCTCATATTGATAGATATTTGGGTTATTTCCAGTTTTTTGCTATTACAAGAAAAAAGCTGCTATAAACATTCTTATACAATTTTTTTTGTGGACATGAGTTTTCATTTTCTTGAGTCAGTACCTAGGAGGGAATTATGAGTCATAGAACAATGTTAACTTTATAAGAAACTGCTGAAGATTGTTTTAAGGTTGTTGCAGCAATTTAAAATTCCTACCATTAATATAAGTAGGTTACTCTACATGCTTGTAGATAAAACACTAATAACATTTGATTCTGGTTGCCTTCAGAAACAATTTTTATAGTGTTCTCCCTGTCAGATGACAGGTGCTTTCTAACTCAACAGAAATAGATTCTTGCTGAGTTAAGGAAGAGGGAACACATTCAACACTGTAAGCATCTCACACAAACAGTGGGACTGGAAGGAACCACAACAATTGGCTGATGGCAGGAGCCATCCACTGATGGTGGGGCTGGAACACCCAGCCCCCCCAGAAGACTGAAATACCAGGCAAGGATATTTAATTTATCTTCACTGAGTCAAATAACTGTCTCTGGGCTAGGGGTCTTTAGGCCCCCCAAATTCATCTCTACAAGGAAGGTATTAATTCTTTAAATATAGAGGGAAAGTGTTTGGAAGGGGGATAGATCTTTGAGTGTCAAATCCAACAAATACCCACTATAATCTTCTGGCTTTTCCAGATGATATTTCTCTCATTGTCCTGATGTATATTTCTATAAGTATCTTGCTTTTTGTTTTTGCTCTTTTCTTGTCCCTCATTCCAGGATGAGTAAGCAATCTCTGCAGACCCAGTGTTTGCCAACAGGCATAGTAAAAAAAAACTTTCTTGTGTTAAACTCAGCGCTTTGACATTCTGATCCAGCAGACTATGTGAAACATAATTTCAAGAATGTAGTGCTTTGAGGATTTTTAATCAGAGGGCAAGAAGAAGTTTTTAAACTTTTTAAAAAACACCCTTCCTTTTGAATTTTTTGACTAGTATGCCGGAATTTAACCTACACAAATAAATGGGGACACGGCGCTTTCTGCTGGCAAAGCAAATGTCAGTCACCAAAATTAATCCGAATTCACTCCATAGGTTTGATAGCTTTTCTAATTTTAAAGTTTTTCCCCAGTATTATGAATTTTACCTCTTTCAATGATTTTATAGCTGTTATATCAGAAAATTGGAAGGGATATCAGTAACTGATAACCATTTTTAACTGAATATGCATTATTCACCGATTCTGTATATTAAAGTAGGGGACATAATTAAACATTAGCTTTTTGAAGAGTCTCTTGTTTATTTTCTTAGAGGTACTCTCAGGACTGCAAGGAAAGGTTGGAAATGAAAAGTTTTCTATATGGGGATCTTTTGGAGTTTAACTACTTCTTCCCCAGAGCGTACGTTCAATGGTTCCATACTCAGGCCTGTCATCAGCGCTCTGGGAGGCATGAATACCAGCCATCCATTACAAGAGTTTAGACTTCAAACTGGGACAGAGTTATTCTTTTAAGAATAAGGATTTATTTTAGGTACATTCATACAATTACCTCAATCAAATGGGATATTTGTACTATTGTCTTCCTTGTAATCACATTTAAATCTGTTCTATTGAATAATAGAAGGCTGATGTGTTTTTTCTTCTAAAGACAAGTTTCTGCAGATGTGTATCACAATACATAGGGCTTCTCATGAAATGTCTGCAGAAGGGGAAGAGCCAGACTGACACACATATGCCAGGATGGACGAGAGGACAGCAAATGAACAAAGTGAGAAGGCAGGCTTTTGTGTTTCCCTGACTATTCAGAAGCATCTAATGTAACTTGTTCCAGGGCTGAGAAAAAGAGACAAGGTATACCTGAAAGAAAAATTTATTGCATTCATCAAAATTAAGCCACATGAATAAGTAAAGTAGGCATAAGTATGAAAGAAAATACATTTCATGTTTATCTTTTTCTCCAAGTTTGAAGTCAAATGCACAGAAAGAAATTCAGTGAATTTCATTTTTGAGCTTTTGAAGTCTTCTCTTGAAACTACAAATGATAGCTTTGCATCTTAACATCAAGCTCTGGAAGTGATTGTTGTTTATTTTGGCAGTTTTAATTTTTTATTTTCTCTAGTTAAAGAGAATTAAATCTCGATTGTCAGGTAACAGGGACAATTACTCCTTCCTGCAGAGAAGTGTACCAAAATGCAGCCGAGGGAAAAGTGACCTCTGAAGGGAAATTATAGACATTCCACTGTAGCCTCCAGCATACCATGTTGGAGGCCTTCATTTGGGAGGAACCATATTGGATATCAAATACTTTTTTCTGCACAATAATAAAAAATAAAAATCATCTGATGTATTTCCATTGGTAGTAGAGCTAGAACTGAAGGTTTTTCTGAGAGTTTAATGACATCTGCCAGGAGCTCCCTAATCCCTTCTCTCTAAATAGCTTCTTGTGATTTCAGGCTTTTGACCCTGCATTTGTCTGCTTTGTGTTAGCATCTCACCAGAAGGATGCTGTTTGCTGAGTGTGTGATATGGGAATTAGCTCACAAAGGCAAGGTCGCAGAGGATTTGTGTAGCCATGTGCTTCCTTAAGAGTCATAACATCTACAACTATAATACCCAGGTATATTGATAAGGCTGACTTTTATTTTTTTAAGAAAAATGTCTCATTTATTATCTTGTCAAAAATCTTGGAAATCTGTGAGTACTAAGATTAAGTGAAAGAAATACTTTCTAAAAATTCTACTTTTTATTCAATTATTTCAAGTCATTTTTGAAAACACTCTGCTTCATTTGAAAGTATTCTTTTGACCATGGTGCATGTGAGAGGAAAGTCCTATACTTAAAGGGAATAAATTAAAATTACTTAATCCTAATTCACAAAATCTTAAGACTAGAAGCAACCTTTGAGATCATCAGTCTAATCTCTTCCTGAAGATAATTGTCTGGCCTCACTTGAGCATTTCTAGTGAGTAGAAACTCATTATGTTTTTTAAAAATTATATTTTATTGGCTCTGGCTGTTGTGGCTTAGTGGATTGGGCATTGGCCTGCAAACCAAAGGGTCATTGGTTCAGTTCCCAGTCAGGGCACAAGGCTGGGTTGTGAGCTGGGTCCCCATTCAGGGGTGTGCAGGAGGCAACCACACATTGATGTTTCTCTCTTCTTTCTCTCTCCCTCTCCCTCTGTCTAAAAATAAATAAAATCTTTAAAAAATAAAATTATGTTTTATTGATTATGCTGTTACAGTTATCCTGATTTTTCCTTCTTTGCCCCTCTCCACCCAGCACCCCCCACTCCTTCAAGCAGTTCCCCATCATTGTTCATGTCTATGGGTCATGTGTGCAAGTTCTTTGGCTACTCCCTTTCATATACTGTACTTTACATTCCCCTGGCTATTCAGTAACTACCTATTTGTAGTTCTTAATCCCCTCACCTCTTCACCCATTTTCCCTCACCCTCCTCTCATGTCGCAACCACCAAAATGCAGAAACTGATTATGTCTTTACAGTCTTTCTCTTTGGGGAAATGACTAGATGTTCTTTTTTTACCTTGAGATTAAATCTGCATACCTATAATTTCTATATTACATAGCAGTACAAAGATGATTATTTCATATAAATTAGCAGTTATTTTAGGCCTCTTCAAATATTTGGAGAAGGTTTGTTTCTATACATGTCTCCCTGTCAGCCCTCCACCACCCACCATCCCTGTCCCCAAGGTTAAACACATTTACCTTTCCAACCACTTGTCATACAATGTTTTCAGTGTTTCACCAAACCTTCTCTAGACAAAATTACAGTCTCTGTAATACTCAGCTTAGTTTAAGACAAGTAGAATCACTTTAAACCAAGTGGTTCTTGCTCCTACTGATACATCTGGAGCACCTGGGGAACTTTAAAGAATTGCACTCCATTTGGAGGCAGTCTCTTTTAGTTGATATGGATGAGGCCTGGGTATCAATATTTTCTAAGAAGTTGCTTAGTGAAGAAGAGGTAGGATCCTTCCACCCAAATCGCTTGGGCCCAGGGCAGGAATTTAGGATTGAGGACACAGCTGACTAATAAAGGCGTGAATAGACCTAACTGAATCTGGACAGTCTACCTAAGCATTTCAGGAGAAGGTAATATTTGCCACTTATCGAATGCTTACTCAATGCCTAACATCAGACTAAGTATGAACTCATTTAATTATAAAACTTATAAAGAACCTGAGGGTCAGAGTAGCTATTGACATGAACAAGTGTCTATTGCCAAGAACAAAGAGGCAAGGAGATTCCACACCATGCTTGCTGATCCTTGAGCTAACTTTGCTCTTGATCAGCTGTCTATTCTAGCATGCCTGGTCTGCATAGAATATGGGTCAGAAAATAGAGTTGGTGGTTATTGTATTATAAGGGTTAGTTTGTAGGCTACTGATAGGCTTAGTGTGAGTGAAAGCTGGGGTGAGGCCCTTTGCTGTTCAGGTTGCTTGTTGCCTGGAGCAGCACAGACCCAGGGAGGAGGGGTCTCTCCCACTGCTGCCCTTGTTCCTCATCCTTGCGCACAGAATATTCTGAATAGAGGAGCTAAAGCTGGGGATGGAATGCAGTTCTTTAAAGAGGCAAATGGCTTGGCTGCAGGGACGTTTAGTGTAGTGGAAACCTGTAGGCATAAAAATCTCTTTCCTGACCCTCATGTTGATCTTCCTCCCATACTTCAAATCAGACCATCAGGTCTTTCTCCAGGAAGTATGGGAGAAAAAAATAGGGCCGAAAGCCTTGAGCTGACTAAAAAACTGGTCACTTTTGACAGGCTGACTGCCCCATTCTGAACATTAATTCCCGATATCCTCTCAGACCTGAGGAACTGACTACTTGGTACACATAAACCAACCACGCTAAACACTTTATCACAGTCTGACCACCCTTGGAGACATTCTGGCCATATCATGCAAACCACTTTCTCAGGTACATTGTCTTATGTGGGTCCTCACGGAGGCCCTAGTAAAGGTAGTAATGAGAAAGCTTGTAGCCCGTAAAGGGCCATTTTCTGTGACTTCAATTTGTAATGCTGTTTTAAAAACCAAAACTTTGGTTTTTAGGTTAATTTTATGTTTTATTTTTCCAGTCTGTGTATCTGTAAGCATTTAGTGACCGAGTAAAAATCCTGCCCATTACTTACAAATATCAACATTAACAGGTGACAAATAATTAGTGACCTATTCATGTAATACGTTTTTTTTCTAACTGTGTTACATGGACAGGCTTGGGTCAGGTTGGCTTACATCTGACTGAAAATTTAGTCACAGACAATAGCTGTTACTTTCCCAAGAGTTTGTTCATTGCTTGTCTTAGTTTGGGTTGCCCCAGAAGCAGACGGACCTGAGTCAGTGTTTGAGTGTAAGGAGTTATCAGGAGGTCAAGGAATGCTGGCATGGGAAGGGGGAATTGATATGGGGAAGGGAAGACAGAAAATACAGGTCAATTATTAAGCTGCCTCCCATAGTGGGTAACTTAATTATATAGAGAAATTCTGGAAAATAGTTCAAACCCAAGCCTTAGAATTATGCTGCCATAGAACAAAAAAGCTGAGGTATTTATATCCCCACATCTGTCAGTCACTGGTAAGGACTTCTTCTGGCAGTCCTCAGGTACCTCTCTTCTTTAGAGATGCAGAAGCTGGCTGTTGGAAGTCTGGTAGAGTAAGCATGGAATGATATATATACACACACATGCATACACACACATCAAAGAAAATTTGGGGGAAATACATTGGAGAACTTAAATGTGGTATCTGAGAAGGAAAATAGAACTTACTATATTGGCCATGAGAGGTATGATTAAATAAATTTTATAAATATTTTAGTTATTAAGTTTGTCAACTACAAGTCTTTAGTCAATACTTTTCTTAAACCAATACATTTCTTAAACTATTATTAGAACAGCACACAATATCCTAGAATTGTAAATTGAAATGGGATTTGGTTCACACTAATTTCTAAAGATTGAAAAATCCCAAATCTCCTAAAATACTTTTTGTCCTGTTTAATCATATTTATATTTAGCACAGTGCTGGCCACTTACAGTATAATATAAAGGAGCTTATAGTACAAGAGTCTATTTCAATTACAACATAATATATTTTTAAAATAGGTATACATAGATTGTTAAAGGAGAACATATGACCATAGTGGCAGAGAAAAGACAGCCACAAATTCTTTGACACTCTTCCCATTGAGAAGTAGGGTCTATGTTCCCTGCCCTTGGTTCAGGTTGGGCTCTGTGACTACTTTGATTAATAAAATAAGGCAGAAGTGATGTCATGCTAATTTGCAGGTCCTGTCCTTAAGGAACTGGCAGCTTCCACTTTCCATCTCTGGGAATGCAATATTCCCTCTGTGTGACCCATCTGCCATGAGGTGTTGTGAGAAACTCAGGTCACCTGATTGACACCCTATGTAGGTGCCCCATCAACAGCCACAGCTGAACTCCCATCAGAGAGCAAGAATCAGCTTTCAGCCACGACGATGAGTCATTTTGGGTGTCCCACCCATCTGAGCCTTTGCATGACTGCTTCCTCAGCTGACATCTGACTACCAGCTTATGGGACACCTTACACAGGAACCATTCAGTTGAGCCTGGTCAACCAACCCATGGAACCATAAGAAATAATGAGAACAGTCTTGTTTTAAATAACCACATTTTTAAGGGAATTTGTTACACTGAAATAGGTAACTGGGCCACCCATGCGTATTTTAGGGAAGGCTTCCTAGAGTTATAAGAAGGTCATTTTTAAGACCTTCTTCTTATATAGAAGGTTATTAATTTTGAGGTAGAGGATGAGTTTATGTTATTCATAAAAGTCAAAAGGAGCCATAAGATAAAAAATAAAGAGGTGTAAACAGCATGGTATATTTAGGAAAATATAAGCAATATTTAGGAAAATATAAGCAAAACTTAGCAAAGAGTTTTGCTAAGATTAAAATGATGATAAAGAAGGCTAGAGAGTAGAAAACTGACTGGTCATGGATGTTTCAACATACCTGTCGAGGACTTGTGGTCTAAATTGTCCTCAAGAAGCTAAGAGTCTTAGGTCATCAATTAACTGGACAATAGTGAGCCCATTGGCTCATCTGAGTTGTCTACAAATACATTAATTAGCAATAAATAAGGCTCATTCTTTCAGTTATGCAGATTTACTTAGCACTTATGAGGTGATGAATGTTAAAGGGATTAGAAAAGCAAAAAGTCACTTCCTTTCCTTCAAAAACTCGGGATGACTTTGATATCTGATGTTGAAGAAGTAAAAACATACAGAGCAGCAAATGATAGATGGAAAAATACACGTTCCAAATGCTTTAGGAGTTAAGAGAAGAGAACATGATTTTGACCATCAACCCAAGAGGGGACTACGGTTAGTTATATCTTGCTAAGGACTATCACCATCACCCTAACCCAATACCACAGCAATGCTTATCTTCAAAAAATACTGATTCAGGTATTTATGATATAATAGCATGAAAACCAACACACAAATAGCATTAATTATGTGCTAAGCACCATTCTAAGTGCTTTGAATATAACATCTGGACAGACTCTCTTTCTCTCTCTCTCTCTCTCTCTCTATATATATATATATATATATATATATATATATATGTGTGTGTGTGTGTGTGTGTGTATAGTGTGTATTATATATAATGTGTATACATACATACATACATATACATATATAGTCTGTCCAGAAGGTATCCAGCCATGTACTATGAAAAATAGACATTTATTGAAGATACAGGATACAAGAAACATTGTGTATAAGACAATGACATCTCAGTCCCTTTCAGACTAGGCACCTTGGAACCTCATACAGTTCTCCCACAGCTGCCCTACCATATTTTCCTGTATCTCATTGATGGTCTGAAATCTCTTCCCTTTTGAAGGTGATTTTAGTTTTGGGAAAAGATAGAAGTTCCAGAGCACAAAATTCTGCAGCAGGGCTGAATCACCTGGCTGAGCTGATGTTTCACCAAAAATCTTTTCATGAGATCCATGAGGAGATGCATTGTTATGATAAAGCTGCTAATCACCAGTTGCCCATAGCTGTGGCCTTGTCTGAATCCTCCGAATAGTTTCTGTGGAGGGATGTTTAAGCTTAACACAAAATTGATGCCAATTCATTGCTCTACTCACTTAGTCATTTTGAATGTGATGGCCACACAGTACACAGGCTCAGTGAATGGTGTTTACCACCCCCACTGACTAGTACAGTGAAGTCGTCATTGTTCACACATGTGTGCATACCAGTCCACTCTCCTTGGTTGCCAGGTTACATCGATGTTGTGCAAACAGTTCTCATTATATGAACAATGACTGGGGTTTTTCTGGACAGACCTCATATACGTTTGTAAGGTTGCCCACAATTGCAATCAGAGATTTTCTTTCTAATTAGAGCATCAGTTGGAATTAACAACTAAAAAAATTTAGCCCTGGCCAGGGAACTCAGTTGCTTAGAGTGTCATCTCCATATGCCAATGTTACACGTTTGAGTCCCTAATCAGGGCACATACCAAAGCAACCAATGAATATATAAATAAGTGGCACAACAAATTGATGATTCTCTTCTCTCTCAACCTTCCTCTCTCTCTCTGAAATCAGTAAATAAAAAAATTAAAATATTTTGAAGATGCTCAAGTTTTAGAGCATCCAATTGGCTCTCAGACATGAGAATACAATAGCCCTTTGTGTGACAATGACTTCCAGGTGCTTCGCTTAGGGGCTGTGTAGACTTGAAGTTTCACCTCCACCTCATTTGTATCCAGTCTCTAACCTTCGCTAACACGGAGGCTTTCATTTGGAATGTGTTTTCTCTTTTCTCCATGGATCAGAATCCCACTGTTCACCAAGGCCTCTCTCACTATTCCAGTCTCTCAGTTCTCACAAATCAACCTTTAATAATTGTGTAGATATTTCCGCAGACTTTTATATATGTTAGTATCTTTATAACTAGGTCATAAACCTCTTTAAATGGGAATTATATCCTCACTTTTCACAATTCTGAATGTGTGTAAAATGAGTAATAAATATGTGTAGGTTAAGAAAATCTGCCCATGCCAGCTCGGTTGGCACACGGTCATGGGGGATTGAGGACTTCCTTATTCCTATGTATAGTCTGAAGTAAACACCACTTTGCTACTATTTCATCAGCAGTGCTGGTGAAATAATAACAAAACGTTATAAAAATAATAACAAAATTATAAAAATATTATTATATTGTTTCCCTAGGTTATTGGCTAGTTCTTTGCACAATGATTCTTTTCTGTAGAATTTCAGAAACACCATTTGCTTCATTCAGGCAGGGTCAGTTCTAGCCAGTTGTTGCTTAGCAATAATAATGACATGTTGAGAATCATCTAATGGGTTTTGAACACCCTGAGCTGAGGATGGCCAGGGGCAGATGCTTGGTTAATTGTGGCCTCCAGTCATTACCAGGAGACCAGTGCCGATGAGGAAGGAAAAGTGCTGAAACCACTGCAAAATGTATTTTAAATCACATTTTGGTACATATACACATTTTAAAATATCAAGCAGTAATAAAATCCTTAATATGCAGACCATTTTCATGTGCTTGAAACAACAGACTTAGACATTTGGCCTAAAATAACATGTTCTCCCCAGGAGCTATTGGACTGTGTGTGTGGCTCCTGCCTTCCAGAGTTTGCCGTGGCTGATGGATGGTGATGGCCATGGCACTGATGGCAGAACGGTCACCTGAGGAATAGCTACTTGTAAAATGTCAGTTTGAACAGAGCTGTTTGTGAATGATTGGAGTGTATGTTTGCTCCCCCGGCTCCCCGCCTTTTTAATATAACTCAGAATAAAGTGATTATGTTCCTATGCCTGGGGCCTTTCATGTCAGGTTTAAGTTGATGGTGGACCACAACCCCCAAGTTATAAAATCCTGAAAATAAATGTTTCTACCGGAAAGCTTGGAACTGCGTGCTAGCAATTAGAAACTGACTAATGTTCTGGATGACCTCATCGTGTCTTTTCTCTTCCAGGCCCCAGAGCTTTGTGGTCATGTTGCAATTAGCAATTCAGAGATGGAATGTGTGCAGAATGCTGTCATTACTGATGACTGTTTCTCGTGTCATCCTGATAATATTGTCACTACTACTTAAACAGTGATTGTCAACCTTTTTTGTCTTATCTCATGGCACACATAAACTAATTACCAAAATTTTGTGGCACACCAAAAATGTATTTTTTGCCAACTTGACAGAAATTAAGTATACTTTTGATTGATTTACAAAATGTAATAATAGTAATAACCTACCCTTTTTGCTCCAATGTGACTATTTTTTCTTTTCTAAAATTCTAATAATTCTATAATTAGAATTATTCTAATTATAATGGAGTTAACTCATACTTGGGTTAGCTTTACTGCAGAGAATTTTCCTTGTGATTCTCTTTATTCCCTTATTCCTAGAATAAGGGATAAAATATTTTAAAATAACTTCTGGGCATTTGTTCATTAGCAGATAAGGTCCTTGAACTTTGAAAATTAGATGTGAAGAATTAAAGATTCTGCCTACCTCTAGCAAAATCCCTCAATATGTTTGAAGTTTGTTTTCAAACATATCCGTACTTGGCTACAAAATATTTATTTTTGCTGCTGTCGTCAGACCAACCCACTGTCATTGGGACCGAATTCTTTTCTGGAACATCACAGTCCCGGAGCACTAGAATGCCCGTGCATAGGACAGAGCAGAGCCTGGCCCCTCTGAGAGCGCACCGAGGGAAAGTTAGAAAAACCCCGATGCGAAGAAGAGAAGTTATTCTTGAAAAACATCTCTAAGAAAACATGCCTGTCTCTCTATACCCACTATACAAAGATGATTGCTTTAAAATATTACCTTTATGAAGTCACTCTCTTGCTCAAAAATTACCATGGCTTTTCCATATTTGTACGATACGGTGTGAACACTGCATTCAGGCCTTCAAGACTCACCCCAGCTAGTTTTCCTCTCAAAATCAAAATGTATCTCACCCCATCTTCACTACATGTGAGGTTCTTTATTTCTGCCACGTCTTTCTTTCCCAATTAGATTGTAAATACCTTGTTGTCAGGGATCTGTTTTCTCTACCTTTATATCATTTATAGTATCAATTTTTGCCTTTCTTTGCCCCTTCCAAGAAAAATCACTTACGCCTCCGTCTGCTCACCAAAGATTAACCACTCCTCTTCCTGTGCTCACCTTTAGCAGGGCAGCAGGCCTACCCCAGTCAGGGTGCAAACTAAGCTGTCCTGTGTTGGGCAGATGGTGTGCCTGAGGTGAGTCTCAGCCAAGCCATCACTGGCAGGCCACAGACCTCCCCTTTCCCAGAGTGTTGATTTGTGCTTTACACCTGGTCTTCTGTTTTGTTTTTTTCCTAATGTCCTACTAAATCACCTGGTGACCCAGAATCACCATGCTCCTTACCTACCTTAACCAGGTGCTATACTCCCACGCACACTTAACCCTGTAAACTTGTTTTGACATTGTAAACATTAAGACCTGTCTAAACCTGGCCAAGCTGGACACCATGTCTTAAGCTGCTCTGCTTCCTTTGAAACTGTGTCCTGATGCAAAGATAAGCATCTTTGCTTGCTACCTAATTCTTTCAGGCTTCTAGAATTTTGTTTTCCAATGAAATCCATGTACTTCCCTCCTGTGTAGTGTTTAACAGAAGGCAAGACTACTGTCTTCCTAAGAAAGTTGTGAACTCAGTGTGGCCTAGAGATAGGATAGGCAGAATTGCTGGGAAATGCCCTTTGTACCTACAACTTAGTGATGGAATCCAAAAGGGCCCCTCAGGTGTGAAGTCATCAGCATACTTTATAACAATCAAAAACCTCGGTCAACAAGACAGTTGTGTATAATATGGAAAAATCTCTTATAGTGTATGATTATTCGCATTGGAAATTTAAGTGGAATAATTGTGAGAGAGTTAATAGAGACTATTTGGAAATTCAGAAAATTCACCACATAATTTGTTGTTTGCTTAAATTATATGCATGTGTATATCAGTACATTATTTCTGCTTCATGTTTTCAAGGGAAGAGCTATATTATGCACCTGAAGTCATTTCTTTTAATTTACATTTGTTTTTACAATTATAATAAAAACATACTTTAGATAAGGAGAAGTGCTTTGTTGAGACTGGGACAGCAAGTAACTGGGAAGATGGGAAATGTGGTCATGAAAAACCAATTTGAAGAGATAACATTTATGCCA
The DNA here is from genome assembly GCA_028533065.1 of Trachops cirrhosus. Lineage (NCBI taxonomy): Eukaryota > Metazoa > Chordata > Mammalia > Chiroptera > Phyllostomidae > Trachops > Trachops cirrhosus. Next base: position 119,430,553 of record CM052540.1, on the reverse strand, counting down.
GAGCGTCCAGGTAGCGAGAACCACTTGAACAAAAGGGCTACAGTTAGTGTTTGTTTGTTGTTGTTGTTTTTAAGACTTTACTTATTTATTGTTAGAGAGGGAAAAGGTGGGAGAAAGAGAAAGGAGAGAAACATTGATTTGTGAGAGAAACATCCATCAGTTGCCTCTCCCAAGCCCCCACTGGGGACCTGGGCTGCAACCCAGGGTTGTGCCCTGACTGGGAATCGAAACAGAAACCATTCAGTGCACAGAACAGTGCTCAGTCCACTGAGCCACACCAGCCAGGGTACAGTCAGAGTTCATAGCAGCACTATTCACAATAGCCAAAAGGTAGAAACAACCCAATGGTCCATCAGCTGTGCTTGGAGAAACAAAATATTTTCTGTCCATACAATGTAATATTATTCAGCCATAAAAATGAATGAATACTGATATATGCTACCTTGACAACATTAGGTGAAAGAAGCCAGTCACAAAAGGGCACATTTTGTATGATCACATTTATATGAAATATCTAGAATAGATAAATCCATAGAGACAGAAAGCAGATTAATGGTTGCTAGGGGCTATGGGGTGATGAAAATGTTTTGGAACTAGATAAGGGTGATTGCAGAACATTGTAAATGTACTGAATTGTGTACATTAAAATAGTTAACTTTGTGTTATGCAAATATTATCTCAATTTAAAAATGTGCTAAGGTGAATACTGACTTGCTATGGTTGAGCAAGAGAAAGGCCAAGGTGGGTACCTGTGAGAGTGGGAGGGAGGGAGTTGAGTTTTCTGTGCTTCCCCCAGGGCAATGATTTTCGCTTGTATCTCTTCAGTGGTAGCAATAGATTTTTGCCAACATCCTGTGGGAAGGTGGGCTTCCTACCCCTTCTCTAGATTCACTTCTGCCCCTCCTAGAAAGCAGTAGCTGAATGCCCAGGCCCTGGGGGAGCAGAGGGTTTGGGCCTTCTGCTGGCCTTGCTTTGTAGGAGGTAAGAGTGTCTGGGGAAGTGTATGGTGTTTTGCTCTCTCCCTCACCTGTGGACCACCTCCTGCGACCATCCTCACTCTGGCAGTGGTGGCAGCGGTGATGAGGATGGTGGTTGTGGGAGTTCTTCTGCCTCCCCTGTCCTGCCTCTAGGCTCTCTGTGGGAAAGGGTCTAGCCAGGGAGTTCGTACTTCCCAGGAGTCTAGAGTTCCCAGCTATTCCATAATGACACTCTGGCCCATACTTGGCCTTAAGAATTAAAAATTTTTTTTCATCTGATTTCTTCTTACTTGCTTGTCTGGTGCTGATTTTTTCCTCCCATGCTCTGTCAAACGGGGGGACAGTTGATATGTTCTGTCCCTCCAGGGAGGCCTTGCCCGTCTTTGGAATTTTGTTCACTTTGTTGTCCAGCATGTTCAGCTCCAGAAAAACTGATTTTGTAGATTATGTGTGTTTTTCTTATTGTTAGGTTGGGAGTGATGATTGCTTACAGCTTTCTATATTCTAAGCGGAAATGGAGCTGTATATACATATTTTAGTTTGTGTATACTCAAATCAATCCTTTCTTTTCCTTTATGTTTTCAGCTTATGGTCACATTTTTAGGGAAGAAAAGAACTTCCTTGCTAAATATTATATAAATATTAATCTATGTTTTAGAACACATTTCATAGTTTGTTTTTTCATATTTATATCTTTAATCTACCTGAGATTTACTCTAGAGTAAAATTTAAAGTAGATAGCCTTACTTATTTTTTGCAAATGATTAGAAAGTTTTATAACATAATTTATTAAATAATCCATTTTTTTTTCTTTTTGTATCTGAAGTAGTACCTTTATCATATACTTAGATTTGGTCCATTTTTGGATTTTTTATTTTGATCTATTGATCTGTTTTTTCATAGTGCCACTAAGTTTTAATTACTGTAGCTTTATAATATGTTTTAATCAACAGAATAATTACCCCCTTATTCATCTTCAAAGAGAAAAAAAGATCTGGTTTATTTTTATCTATTTTTTAAAATCTTTCTTTTCCTTTCTCCCTTTCTTTCTTTCTTCATTTCTTTCTTTCTTCCATTCTTTCTTTTCTTGAGAGTGGGGAAGGGAGGGAGAAAAGAGGGAGAGAAACATCCATGTGAAAGAGAAACATGGATTGGTTGTCTCTCTTACGTGCTCCAGTTGGGAACCAAACCCGCAATCCAAGCATGTTCCCTGACCAGAAATCAAAGCAGTGACCTTTTGCTTGCAGGATGGCACCCAACCAACTGGCCATGCCAGTCACGGCTTACCTATTTTTTTTTAGATGACCATCACCGTCATCTTTCAAGTTCTTCAGAAGTTCCCATTGGAATTTTTATCATGATTCTGTTAAGCATTAGATTGCTTTAGTGAAGAAACATATTTCAGACAATGTCTTTCTATTCAGGAATGTGTATTTATTCAATTTTCTTTTATACCTTTCAGCAAAATTTTGTTAATATTTCTGGCTATGTTATTTTTGTTGGTTATAAATGATCTCCTTACCCCACATTTCCAACTGATTATTGTTGGTATATAAGAAATTATTATTAATATTAATAAGAGCTAACATATTTAACTTTAGTTAGAAGCCATGTACTATGGCAAAGAATTTGCATGATTATATTTTTTAATTGTGTCAATGCTCTTGATTTAGGTACAGATTTAGGTCTATTTTCAATATAAAGAAACTAAAGTTTAAAAGATGAAGTTGTCTCATGTGAGAGACAAGTATATGACAGATTTTAGATCTGAAAAAGCAGTTTGATGTCATCGGCCCACAACAGTCCCCACTTGTCCCCAGTTTCACTTGCCAGGGTTTCAGTCACATGTGTGCAAACATGGTGTGAAAATGTTAAATGAAAAGTTCCAGAAATAAACAATTGATAAGTTTTAAATTGTGCACCATTCTGAGTAACGCTATGGTGCCTTCCTGCTCCCTCCCGCCTGGGACGTGGATCATCCCTTTCTCAGCATTCTACATCCACGCTGCACACACTGCCGCCCGCTGTCCCTAGTCACCTGGGCAGGCAGGTCTACTGTCCTGGTGTCACAGTGCCTGTGTTCCAGCCACCCATATTTATTTAACTGTACCACCAAAGCCACTGACATAACTTTTATCACAGTATAATGTTATAATTGTTCTATTATTTAGTTCTTGTTGTTAAGCTCTTACTGTACCCAATGTGTAAATTAAACGTTATCGTAAGTATGTATGTATATGAAAAAACAGGACTTGCAGGGTTGGTACTATACACGATTTTAGGCGTCCTCTGGGCATCTTGGAACATGTTGCCCACACGTAAGGGGGGCTACTGAACATTTAATCACTCCCTTGTTCTAATATTTTTCTATTATGATGATGGCTAATTTTCTGAGTTTTTCAAGGATACATTATATCTGAAAATAAAATTAATTTTATATCATTATTAAAAATGTTACAATTCTTTTTACCTTAGCCTCTAATTTCATTGATTAGTACTTTCAGCATTGTGTGAGATACAGGCATTCTTGCTTTGTTATTTATTGAGTGCCTTTATTTTACCATTAAATACAATATTAGCTACTGACTTTACATAGATTTTACAATATTATTTTATTATTTTCCTTAATTTATTATGATTTTTAATAAAACAAGAATGGATATCAAATTTAATTAAATGCTGATCTTGTGTCTATTAGATGATCTTATTCTGAGTTATTTTTATGATGTTTTCTAATATTGAAAAAATTGTTGCATTCCTACAGTAACTTCATTTGGTTAATACCAGTTTAAAAGAAAGTCACTGGTGGGTTTGAAACTTCTTTTTATTTTTGTTTTCACTTCATTTCATAAGTGCATTTCGTTTAGTTTTGTTAAGCACACACCTGGAGGGCGGGTTGATGTGCACAATTTCCAGCTCAGTGGGAAACCTGCACTGCACTGAAGTGCGCGGTGCAGCCTGCTCCCTCTGCCACCCCCAAAATCAAGTTCACTCTGTGGAAGTTCTTTTTACCAGTGTCATCACACTCATGCCCTTGACTTTCACTCTAAAGGGTGTACACTATCACTTATATTGCTCTGAGTATTCATGAATAATAGGCCACTCCCTAATTTGTCTCTGTAATTCTGCTCCCACCTGGTGATTATAGTTACTAATAATTTGCTGTACTTATTCTCACACCTGTTTATTTCAGTTGTTTGTGATTAAAATTATGTGATCCAATTGAATAATAATATTTAACTAACAAATATGCTTGAAAATGAAAAGATTTTCTATGAGATTTATGTTTGGAAAGGTAAATTAATAATGATGTCAAAATAGCTAATCAGCAAGAAAATGATAAAGGATTGGAATGTGTAAAGGTCCTAGATTTCATACTTATATTGTTTTGCAAAGATAATAAGTTTTTAAATGCTCCTTAAGGAACTAAAACTTGAGATTATAGGTAATGTAACTATTCCAAGAAAGTAGATATAGAACTCTCAATTCATGGGGTCATTATCAAAGGAAGGGCCTTGGTCCCAAATCAATAGTAGTGAATTACTTTATTTTTTTAAGTTAAAATGCGTATATATTTCACTTTTATGCTTTAAGGAATAAACCAGATTTTATAAAATGCATGAGCTTCTGCACATAATAGTTGTTTCCTGTCTGGCTTCTACAAAGGACCTTTTTGTTTCTTCCATTTGTGTAGCATTTTATTTGTGGGGGTGTACCCTTAGGATTGCAAAGCACTGCCACCTATATGCCACTATTCTCCGCCCTTTGTTTTCTGGGAGGTGCTAGATCTTAAAAAAAGCCATGCAACATGTAAAAAAGAAGGTTAGGTAAGATAATGAATACATATGTGACATGCACAAACATATGCTGGGGGAGACTTTGGGTAAGGATTATATTTATTAGTTCTGCTTTTGTCAGGAAACTGGAAAGGCACGACCCAGCTTTTCTCGGGGAGAGACGTTTTGGAGGCAAACTTTATGAGATATGCAAAACAAATGAAAAACAAACTGCACTGCAGTGGGAGTTCGGCTTTCATGCTGTAAACTCATTTGTCAGAATAATAGTTGCCATGTTGACATGGATGACCTGTATGGCCTCTCATTAAGTTGGGTTGGTTAGACAGCTGAACTGTTTAGTACAGTCTGAGGAAGATTGCAAATGAAATTGGAGCTAAGTGTTGGGTTCATGTGGAGAGACCAAAGCTGAGTGGGTAAGAATGTAAATTCGTTCAAGTAATTGCAGATGTATAGAGCCACAGAAGAAATCAGAATTATCTCTGGACATCTTTGTATTATGATAACAAACACTTAGCTGTGTACTTGGATAAATTGCTAGACCATTGGAGGATGTGATATATTTAATAATACATGTCAGAAATTGCTTATAACAGCTGATTATATCTGTTCATTTTCTTAGTTATTGTAGGAACCAACTTAGTAAGTGTTCATTGTTCTAAAGTAAAAGGGATAAAATAGATCATATATGTATGCTTTCAAGTGCTTATTTGTTCTAATTATTGAGGATGACTTCAACTGCATCTTCTCTTTGGCAAATGGCAGTTGGATTCATTGTAGAGGATACTCACATCTCTTACTTGTTAAAAATGATGACAATGGGCCTGTTTTCAGTTTGTCTCTGTTGGTTGCCATAGTTTCCTAGGATACAATGACTCCCAGTTTCCATGGGCACACCACTGGCTAGGGCTAAAATGCTCTCCATCAGGATACAAGGGCAAATCTGGGAATATAGTCTGCCTAAAACCACATTATTCAAAGTTTCAAAATGGAAGCATTAGAAAAAAAATAAAGCAGAGGCTCTTCTTGTCCCCAAAAGGCATAATGTTAAAGAAACAACAGCTAATTGTAGGTGAGTGGAAATTCATAGACAAAGCAAAGGGAGAGGGAGATGGACAAAGGTGCAGAGTAGCAGATTCAGGAGCTGAGGAGAGAGGTCACAGGCATTATTAGATAATTTGGATCACATGAGTTAACAAAATAAAAAATAGTTTTATTAGAGATATGTTTATAGCAACTGCACTGATATTTATCGTTTGGTTTATATTGACTCTGGTTTTTGGCACCTTTTCACCTTTTCTTTTTCAGTGTGCATCCATTATAAATGAACTGTGTATTACCTGAAAAATTCATGATCCTGAAAGCTGTTTCCTTTAGTTTTAAATCAAGTCCTTGTCTTTTCTACAAATTCCCATGCTAACATTTTTTTCATATATGGGTTTCCTTTGACTGTCCTTTCCCTCTGTTTTCCAATTTTTGTATGCCTTTCCTTTCAGTTGGTTTCCAGTGCTACTATTTTTCACCACTGTTATGGAAAATAGTAGCCAATATTGTTAGATATAGAAAGAAATAGGGTATAAAAATATTTGAAATGAGAAGAAAAGAATGGATTATTTGCAGAGATAATATATCTACACAGAACATTCCAAATAATTGAGTGGGAAACTATTTAAAAGATTAAGAGAATTCAGTAATGTAGTAAATTCCAAAAAAATAATTTGTAAAAACCAGCAGTTTTTTCATATACAAATAATAATTACTTAGTATATATAACCAAAAGATCTAATTTCTAAAAACAACCAAGAAGTTAAAATAGATGTAAATTTAAATTATGAAGAGCCTATCTGGAAAACAGCTTTAAATTCTATTGTCAACTTTGTCTAAATTAATGTATCTGTTCATTCAATCCCTATGAAAAGATTGTTTATTTTTTCCAGAACTGAAACAATGCAAAAAATTTATCTTATAAAATATAATATGCAAGACCAGCTAGACTAATGCAGAGAAAAAAATAGTGAGAGGATAACCCTAAAAGATATTTTAAGAAATGATGACAAATATATTTGATATTTAGAATAAATAAATCCAAGAAATAAACGACAGACTATATTAATTGGAATAGCCTGGATAATAAATTAACCCTGAAATTTTAGGGAAACAATGAGTTTCTCTCTTGCTCACACTTCAGGTTGACTGTGGGTGGACAGAGTGGTACAGGGCTCAGTGGTAGGTACTCCCTCAGGGATTCCATCTCATGTTGGCTCCCATAGGTCCCTGCAGTCTTCACAGCGGGGCAAGAGAGCCTGAAGAATGACACATAGTTATTTCCCTTCTCAGCCTGGAAATTACGTATTTGTGTCAGACATTGAACTTGCCTACCTGCAAGGAGGCTGAGCAGCACTGGCCTCTGTGCACCTGGGAGATATTAGGAATGCCTAAGATGGTGAGGTCAGAAATATTTCCAAGTACATGCGGGAATGTCACTTGCAATATAGATTCCGCTTCAGATTTACAGGAACAAAAGGATATTGCTCAATAATTTGGCTGGAAAGCGTTAGGTGCTGGTAGGGGAGGAGGAGAATCAAGTAACATTCCTTCCCTACTCCTGTACCAAAATAAGTTCCAAATGGAAAAAAGCTTGAAAAAAATGAATTTCTGGAAAGAAGAGGCAACTAATCTTGGTCTTGGGATAACAAAAAAACTTTATAAGCAGGACACCAAATTCATAAATAAAAATGTGAATGACCTCATAGAAAATGGTGATTAGAGGTTTGGGGGTAAAAAAGGTTAATCCCAAACACATTCATGATTAATTGCAAATGAACACAAGAGTGAAATGCCATTTATTGTCCTTTGCAAAAATGCATATATAATGCTGGATAGTAGTGAGTATTTAGAGCAATGTGTATGTTCATATTTCATTGTCAGGAGTATAAATAGTTATAAACATTTTTGTTAAAAATGTTCATATTGATACAACTGTTAGGAATTTACCCTATGGTAAATTCCCTAATATTTGCAAAAAATACCCCAGAGAACAAGGCTCATTGAGGAATTAGAGTATCAAAAAAACTGATACAATGTATCTTATTGATGCTCTAAATAATTCCTTAGAACTGGATAAATGAATTGTGCTTTACTCTTTATGTAAAAATGTACCAGGTACTTTTTAAAAAAATGTAGAACCCTGACTGGTGTGGCTCAGTGGGTTGGGTGTCAGCCTGCAAAGTGCGAGGTCATCAGTTCAATGCCTCGTCAGATTGCCTCGCTGGGGCCCAGCGAGAGGCAACTGATTGATGTTTCTCTCCCTCTCTTTCTCCCTCCCTTCTCCTCTCTCTAAAATTAATAAATAAATCTTTAAAAAATTAAATAGATCTGTAGGTGCTGGTATGTAAACATCTTCAAACTACATTATTATATGTAAGTGTGAGGTATGGAAAATTATGAACAATATATAATTTTTATTAAATGTGTGTGAATATATATACATATATATGTAAACACATGTATATAGATTATTTACATATGCCCCTTACCCCCTTATACTTAGTACTTATAAGAAACTAATAATGGTTTTGGTTTTGGAGAAGGTCCTATGGAGGGATGTCTGTGGGATAGAAAGGTTATACTTTTTTTTCCAATGATTTTACTAATACTATACACATACTAATTTTTTGTCCCAATAAAATTTGAGGTGCTTTGTATTTCTTTTTTGCATTTCTTGATATTTAACAAATACAATTATAAATTTTATATATGTGTACATGCAACAACAAATAAAAATTTTTTTCTCCATATTATTTTCACATATTAAATGAAATAGGAAGAAAATAAAAAATGTAGGTTGCATTTTGATTAAACTATTAAAATCTTGAATCTCTTTTCTCATTGAGCATTTTTTCTTTTTCCTTAGCTTTATTGAGGTAAAATTGACAAAATTTTTATATTTGAAGTGTACGATGTGATGCTTTGATGTATATGTACATTGTGAAATGTCCACCACAGTCAGGTTAATGAAAACATTTGTCTCCTCTCATGGTCACCAGTTTTCTTGTGTCTGTGGTAAGATGGCTTAACATCTACTCTTAGCAAATTTCAAGTGTACAGCACAGGATTATTAACTGTGTTACCTCACTGTTACCTCACTGTACAGAACTTAATCTCTTTATACCTGAAAGCCTGTATTCTTCAGCCAGCATCTCTCCATTTCCCCCACCCCCAGGCCGTGGCAACCACCCTCCATCTCTGTTCCGATGAATTTGATTTTTTTCTTTTACATACATTCCCTATCTATTTAAAGAAGTCTCAACAAAGATGCCTACCTAAGGATATTTATTGGTGCATTTCTAATAGCATAATTCCAGAAATACCACAAATGTCCCTTTTTTGGGCACAGGTTAGATAAAGCATGGTATAGCCTTAAAATGGAAATCTTACAGAACTTAAGAGAATGAAGTAGGTATATGTAGTTATATGAGAATATCTAGATTATATTACTTTGGGGAAAAAAGCAGAGTGGAGAAACAATGTGTAGTATGCCAGCTTTTGTTTGCCATACAGCTGAGCCCTCCGAGCACGCAGCGCGCAGGTCCCTCCCCATCGTGCTCTGTGGGAATGCATCAGTGACCGTTGATAGGTGCTGCTGGGGTGAAAGTGGGAAGGAGGATAGACGAGAGATTTATTTTTCTTTGTTCTGCTTTTTTTATATTTCATTTGTTTTGTCATGTAAAATGTTGCTTTTTTAAAGTAAACCAAGCAATAGGTAAGTCAAAGAAATAAATACATTATGCTCTGCATTTGTTAACTTAAGACATCTGAGCAAACACACTTAAGGTAAATGCACCTTAATTTTTGAAACCTTGTCTTTCATTGGTTTTCTGTGAATGGTGATATCTATGTGTTTATTGTGTGGGAAGGCATGTTATGTTCATCATGATAAAGAATCTTATCCAGTCACATTTCTTTTTGTTTAAATTAAATTGTCTGATAAAAGAAATATGTGGAGAAATAAAACCCTAAGATGGTGGAAGTGGTCGTTCATATAGGAGCAGGGAGTCCACTTGCATCCAAGGCTTACCTCTTGCTGCCTCTGTTGTCTTATGCAAATCATGTGGGTTGAGTTTCAGGCTTCCTGGCCTCTAGCGTGAGCCTGTAGCACCCAGGCTGCCCTGCGGTATTTGCGCATGCTATTTGTCAAATGTGATAGAAAATATACGAAGGAGCTTTACAAATTGTGATATTCAATTTCAGTGTAAGGATGTGGGACTGATACTCTTTTTAATGGCAGTAGGATGGATGCTCTGCCGATGTGCATGGAATGTGGATGTGTAATCAGGCTTTAACCTGGGCCTCAAGACAGGGCAGTCCTGCACTCTGTTAATGATTCCACAGGAAGGGGCACCAAATGGCTATTTAATAAGGAATCAGGGAGGGTACTGTCCTTGGAGAAGCTGGAAATCTGACGCGTAGAGGCTCAGATGAAAGGCGCTAGCCCCGGCAGCAAGGTGTTTCACAAATCACCTCCGCACCAATGGGAGATCCAAGCGCAGGTCCAGCGAGAGAGGAAGCTGTTATAATTCAGTTACTGGTTACTTCATTTAGCTTCTTAACCCTCTGCTATTGCATTCTGGTTTTAATTACAGTAGAAACAACAAAAAGTAAAACAAATTAACTTTTGAAAATTATATATACATACACACTTTCGTATTACCAAAGAGTTAGTGAGAAAGAGATAATGGCCCTAATTACCTTTTGCTATACTTGTTACATTATGTTTAGCTTTCCCTTTTGCTGTGACCTTTTGTTCAGGAGCTCTGGAAAATAAGGCGATCCAGTCTACTTTAGCATCCCTGACATCTTATGAGCACATGATAAGCAATGTTTTGGGTGACTGCTGGGGTAATTACACATATAGTGATAATATATGCAAATCTCATGTGAGAGAAATTATAGGTCACTGCTGTTTGTATCATGCCATTTCTGTGGTGATAAAAGAAATTGCTGTTAATTACCAGATTATTACCATCCTTAATTTTGGTAATTCTAGGCTATCATACAGTGTTTTGAAACACAAATCATATTATTTATTTTTTCCAGCAAGATGGCAGCACTAGGTTCCTCAATCATGATCCTTGCAAATGTGTGTGTGTGTGTATGTAAGAGAGAGAGGGAGAGATTGCTCATTTGATACATCCATAGCCATTATGGGGTAAACAAGGATTATTCATGAGGCTTGGGAAGACAAACAGTTTCCTTTTCACTGGCCAACATACATATTTCACTCCCTGAGAGCTTCACTGCTGAATTCTTCTGCATAAATATTGCTCTTATAAGCTTCCCAGGGAAAAGTGAAATCAGAAAGCAATGAGAGTAAGTCATGGCATATTGGAAAACATGACAAATTCTCAAAGTGAAAACCTGAATGTGCCATGCACGTGGACAGTGGTGTTACCACAATCACTTTCTCACTGAATGGAGGACAAGAACATCGAAATTACCTTTGCAAGTGGGTCGGACTGCATTCAGCCCCTGGCCAGCTTTAAAACACACATCCATGGATGGCTTTGTTACTATCCAGGGCCTTGGGGTGACATGGATCCTTTCCAGGATGTTACCATTTGTTTATAAAAACAAAATTCTATGTTCACCCTTTTAAGTATGAGATAAAAGAAATTATATACAAAGATTGGCAGCTTTATTCCATTGGATGTGGTTAACAGGTAGTTACTATATATTTGTGGCATTTAAGTTTACCTGTTTCTTCTCTGAATATAATTCTTGAAATAAGTTTTGGTGTTAATGGGAGAAATTCTCACTTACTCAAGATCCAGTCACTGAGGTTCAATTGCTCTGTTCCTAACTGACTAAGCTAAAAAGCAAAAATCTACAAAACTTCTTTGTAGAATACTGGATAATAATAAATCAAACCACTTTATATAAATATGGCCAACTGCATTTCAATGTCACCCATCAAAAGGACAATTTTTAGTGCTTATAGAAGCTACACTTCAGTCTATTATTAATTTCTCAAGCTTGAAAACTTTCTCAAACTCATAAAGACAACCCAGCTGGGCTATAAACTCAAGCTTATAGTTTTTTATTTTTACGACAAAGAGACTGAAGTTGTTCAGGGGAAGATTGAACTTCTGTGTTGTTTACCAGAAATGTGACAAATACCTAGGCGCCTCTATAGTCCAAGAGCAGAGAATCTTCATGTAAATGCTACCTCGTCACTTACCTTGGTTTTCTCATCTACACATACTTATGGTGTATATTTATTTTTGAATTTTATGTATTTCTTATTTTATAGGAAGCTGCCAAACCCCTACAAACACTTTGGATGAGAAAATTTCAAAGATACAATTCTTTTGATTCAAATTCTTTTGAATCAAATCCTAATGGGTTCACAGATGATTTCTATCTTTGAAAATTTTCTCATCTAAAATGCTAATAAGGGTGTCCCTCCTCAAAGTTTTCTACTGGTGAGAAATTTTCAAGAGTCTTCTCTTCCTCCCCAGACAAACCTTGAGGTTGACTGATTTAAAGTCAATTCTTAAAAATTCCATTTTTGTGTGCCGATGAAATTTAGAATGTAAAATCAGAGCAGCTTAAGCTACTGCAGGTTGGACAGGGCACACAATATTCCATAACAGCCACACTGCCTTTTCTCTAATTTGAAGTCATTTATGTAAAGAGAACTCTAACTTGCAAATCGTGTTTTTAAGGCATTCACACCTGTCTTACTGTAAGCTGTGGAAGGAATAGCATGATGTTCCCAAAACTATTGATTTTTTTTAAGCCTGGTTGCTTGAAAGATATATGTGCTGATCCCAATGCGTTTTCTTATCCTTCTTGTGAAGACTTTTGCTAGCTGCACAGGGTCAGGTTGTCTGAAAAATCATGTGATTGAAGGAAATACATTTGTACATCACTTTTCAACTTCAGTCAGTCAATTCACATAGGTCACAAAGCAAAGGTTACAGAAAAGCTGAGAATATTTAAAGAATATTTATAGATAAATATGTCACTAAAAAGTCTAATTTTCTGCTAGGTTTTCATTAAAGTTTATTAACTAATCACACAAAAGATTATGGAAAATTTAATCATAAATACCATAATTTAATATATTTCAGTGTAGTTCTGCTTGTTTTAAATATTTTTAGGCTGGTATTAATTAGAGGAATACCAGTTCTGTCTCTCTAGAAGTCAAAGACTATATTTACCTTCAAAGATTGACATATGAGACTTGAGTGTAATCAATCAAAAAGGTACAACCTCTGAGAGAGTGTTTGTCAAGCTTTAGTGACATAGCAATGTCTGCAGAAGCTTCTCTAAAAGGCAGATTCCTGGGTTCTGATCCAGAGACTCTTCTTACTCAGTGATCTGAACCAGGGCCCAGGAACTCGGAACATCTAACCCGTGCTTCAGGCGTTTCTGAGGAGATGACTCCTAGACTACTAGTTGGAAACACCGTACTAAGATACTGATAAATTTTACTGAGATTTTCCTGACTAATTATGGTAGAAACACATATCAGCCTTTTTCTTTCCCTCTCTCTTATATGTAATATACAAACACACACATCAATATAGGAATTAAATAAAGAAGTTCAGTTCCTTTTATAGAATTTATAATGTACCCCTGCTCTTTATCCCTAGAATAGAACACATGAGGTAAAGTTGCCTCCTTTCATCTGTGAGATGTGGATGTGTAGTTATCTTCTGGAATAGATAAACCCGGTAAATGGTGGATATGCTTGATTTCTTCATAAGCTTTACTTCTCACCAGAGTCTAGCTTGGTTCTGTGAAATAGTGATTCTAATTCAAGTCTCCTGGTTTTAAAAATGATTCTCTTTGTAGGCATCTAATAGCACCTTGAAATCCAAACTGTTAAAAGTTCCACTTATTTTCACTGCAGAAGGAAAGCCAAGCAGTCTATGATCACTGTGGCTTTGGGTGATTCACAGTCAGCATATTCTGACGCCTCCTTCAGCCAAGCATGGCGTGAACATGCCAAGTCTAAATACTCATGTGCAGATTCCAGGGGGGTGCTAAACTTTCCTAATGATCCCAGTAAACAGTTGTCTGAGACTTCTCACAGAGTATTTGTAAGGCAAAGCATTTCTTGAAGAGGCAATTCCTGTTTTGATGATCTTAGAGATGTTTCATCAGAGAGCTAACAGACCCATCTTTCTCCTGACTCTCTCCTTTTCTCCCACAGAAAAAAGTGAACAGATGAAAAGTTAGTCCAGGGATGTCTCATATTTCGTTTGAAAGCCCCAGAAGAAACAGGGTGCTGAGTATACCTTCTTGTGTAAGCAGGTTATAAAATACCTTGTGGTCTTCAGGACCTAGTGTCCAAGGAGGGAAGCCGAAGGGAGAGGAGAGGGTAGAAATTGAAATTGATTTTAGGGAAGGGAGATGTATATCTTCCACTGAAACAACGGCTGTGGCTTGATTTTCCCATTAGATGATGATGTATGGTGTTGTTTCTGTATCAGCCAAAGCCATGACTCTGGCTTGTGTCCTCCAGTTTGTTCATAAGCCTGGCCAAGAGGAGGAGAAAAAGTTTAAAAAAGACACTAAGGAAGCTTTGCACATGTGATTCTTGTAAACTTGACAGGAAAAGCAAATCCTAAAGATAGGCTGTATCTTGTTCGGACTTACCCATCAAGTCTGTATCAGATCTCAGAGTAAAAACTTCAGGAACTTTTGCTTCCCAGACCAGGGAAGCTGTCAAAAAATTCACATGACCTGATGAACTCAATGAAAGAATTCAATAGAAACTCTAGTTCTCATTCAGAAGACCATTCAACATAGGTATAGATGAGAGATTTTAATAGTTGAGAGCTGTTGTTCCTCGGATTGAAAAATTGATTTACAGTAGATTTTAATGCTCCTAGCAAAAGGTTTTTGGCATTTTATATCCTACTGTTTGTCACTTTTCTGTGCTGACACAGCTGTAAATCTCAATTATAGCTCTATTTCCAGTTAATATAGACTTTATACATGTAATTATCATCTCTTTTCTTCTGAAAAGTGAGAACATATTAAAACTAATCTTAAAGTTTTTGTAAAGCAAAAATATCAAAAGGAATCATAATGAAATATCTTCTGTGGTGAAGGGCAAAACAGTATTTAAAAAACTGCACAGATTTGTGGGAAGGCACACTGAATTGAAAGAATATACGGCTCCAGACAAGATTGGCCATTACATTTCCAGTTAACATGACCTTGTATATATTTTTACTATATAAGAAAGTACAACTTTTTGTTCAATTTTTGTTTTGAGGTAACCATGGATTCACAAGCAGGTGTAAGAAATAAGACAGATCCTAGGTACCCTTTTCCCAGCTTTCCACGATGTGACGTTGCAACACTGTAGTGAACGATCATGCCCAGATATTGAAAACATTTCCATCACCGCTGGGATCCCCCATGCTGTCCTTCTGCAGACACGTGCATTTCCCTCTTGTTGTTCCCCCCTTTTTAACCACTGGAAGTCACTAATTTCTTCTTCATTTCTATAATTTTGTCATTTCAAGAATGTTATATAAATGGAATCATGCAGTTTGTAACCATTTGAACAGGATTTTTTTGCTAAGCATATTTCTTTTGGGAAATTCACCCAGGTTGTTGTGTGCATCAACAGTCCATTCTCTTTTATTACTGAGCAGTCTTCCATCGTATGAATGTGAATCACAATGTTTGATTCACCCACGGTGGGCATCTGGATTGTTTCCAGGTTTATGGCTTTTATGAAGAAAGCTGTTCAGACATTCATATACTGGTTTTGGAATGAACATAACTTTTCATTTCTATGGGCTAATCAGGGATGTCAAACTCATTTTCACTGGGGGCCCCTCAACCTCATGGCTGCATCTAAAGGGCCGAATGTAGTTTTAGGACAGTATAAATATAACTATTTCTTAAACAGTTAAGCGAGAGGTCGGTGCTGCCGCCAGGTAGGAACAAGGTGCTAGGTGGATAAAACAAGGTGGAGGGCCGGATTCAGCCTGCGTGTGGGCCTTGGGTTTGCCACCCATTGGCTAAATGATCTGGAATGCAATTGCTTCATCATATAGTATTGTGTGCTTAGCTTTTTAAAAAACTGTCAAACTGTTTTTCATAGTGTCTGTATCATTTTATATTCTCACCAACAATATGTGAGTGACCCACTTTCTCTTTACTTATGGGTGGGGTTAGGTGTGCAGGCTCCCCACTAGTCCACTAATGCCACCCTTGCTGATGGTACCAGGAATGCCTAGTCACTGTTCCCTGCATGGCCTCCACAGACAGCAGGGAGACAGGATGGAGTACCCTCATCACCACTGGGCAAAGCTGGAAGTCCTTCACTCCTCATTAAGCCTCCTCTGATACTGCACAAGCAGGGAGATGGATGGACATCTTATTACTTACTGCTGGGCAGGGGTGGAAGTCCAACATTCTTTAAGGCACCCTGGCTGGGGCACTGGGGTGCTTCATTATGGTCTGGCGAGAGAATCTCAGCATCTTGCTTGGCCTTTTCTGGCATTAGTGTGGATTGGGACAGGTTTTCTGTGGTGTTTGACTTCAGTAGAAGTTATTGTCTGAAAGGTTTTCTATATTGTTAGGCTGTCCCTTCCTAGTCTTTTGGCTCCAAAGAGTAAGATTTTATTGGGACTTTTTTTTTTTAGTTTGTGTCTTTTGGAATTTGGCTTCTTCACCTCCGTTGTCTGGGATATATGAGGAAAAAAAAACAAAACAAAAACCCGGGAAATTTCCCCTCTGACTTTCCCTGGGTCTCTGAGGTCTCTAGGCAGTCTGTCTTCTCTTTATTTTCAAGAGTTTCCTTTTTAGTTCTTTTCATAAGTTAAAGGTTTTTTTACTTGTGGTTTGTGGGAAGCATAGGGAAAAATGTCTTCTCCTTTTGCCTGTAAGTGAAAGTCATCATATATCTTTAACACAAATTTAAGTTCAACTTTCTGTGAGATCCTTGGGCCATTAGCTGGTTTACTTCATTCACCTGATTAACAAGCATTTATTGAGTTCCAAAGCTGTACCTTGTGCTAGTCTGAGCAAGAGAATGTCAGGGTAAATCAGATGCAGTGCAGGCCTCATGGAGTCCACAGTTTAGTAAGAGAACAAGAGATACTTAAAAAACAAACAAAGCAAAACCTGGTTACAACTGCGTAATAGCTTTAGTAATAGTGATATGTGCCAGGCATTATTTTTGGGTGAGGTATCTTTTCAAAATCTCTAGACCCTTGCCCTATGTCCACTATACCCACATAGTCCTTTGACAATCCAATACATGCAGACAATCTAACACGTGGATGAGTGTTACAGAATTTTCTTTTTAGATCTCTTACCAGCAGATTCAATGTAAAAAATTAGCATAAAAATATCACATGTAATTTTAGGTCAGATTATGGCATATGGAAGCTAAAAACGCCCCGTGAGGCCAACGTTCCAATCTTTGAAACAACCTACAAGTCAATAAAGGGTGGCTAACAAGTGTCTCTGTTCTGACTTTCTTCTAGTTTTTTTTCTGAGATTTAAAAGGAATCCTCACCTAAGGATGTTTATTAATTTTAGAGAGAGAGAAATATCGATGTGTGAGAGAGACATAGATTGCCTCCTGTACGCGTGTGAATTGGGGGATTGAACCCACACCTAGGTATGTCCTGGGAATCAAATCTGCAACCTTTTGGTGTACAGGATGATACTCCAACCAAATGAGCCACCCAGCTGGGACTCTTTTCTGGGTTTTCTGATGCAGTTTTCCTGGCTTTCTCTTCTCTTCCCTGATGACATATGTAGGCATTTTCATATGAATTTTGTATTTCAGATTATTCTGAAATTGATTACTTACATAGTCTTATAGGATGTAAAACAAAAATAATGGTCATTTTTAAATCCCTTGGTTGCTATTTTTACTTTTCTTTGAGGAATACTGAACCTCTGTATGACTTCCTTCAACCCTACCCTTTTCTTTGAGACTTTGCATTCCACTTCAGCATCAACCTCTGTCTTTTCTGCTACACATATATGTATTTGATCATAAATCAGGGTCCCTTCTGATGGTAGTGTCTCTTACTCTAATTAGCCTGATCTTTCATACCTACTAACATTTATTTCCAATTAATTCTCTTATTTTTGCACATTTCACTTTTGGTGTCTCTGCAAATCAGTATTTACCCCAGGACAGCTTTTAAAGATACATGTTTTCTTTTTAATTTCAAGGTGTCTAACTTTATTTCCTGTCTTCAAATTGAGAAACATTTATTGTTTTTACAATTGAAAACCATTTTTATTTAATTGACAGAGCAGTTCTGTTCTGTGGGGTTTTTTTTTCAGTTTATTGCAGAGCTGGAAGTTTAGAATTGGGAGTGTCTCAGTGGGCTTCCAGCCCAATAGCCCCCCACCCCTGTTCACTAGCTCCATGTACACCAGCCTTCACAAATGGCCTAGACAATTATAGAAGCAGTACTTTCTCTCTGCCTTTCCCATGTTTTGGCAGACTGTAGTTTTAGTGTCTTTATTCCTTTTCTCAGAAAGATATGGGAGGTTGGAGTATTTTAGTACTTAACTTTTGCACCCAATTAAGTGCTCAGATGCAGACTCACGGAAAAGGAAAACCCGATAGCTACAAGGAGAGGCATGAGAAGAAAAGGGCAAAAAAGGGAGTTCTGGCTAGTAAATTGCCATGGCACATCACTTAGCTAAAGTGGCAGTACTCCAGAGGAAGCTTTGCCTCCTCAGAAAGGTCTTCCTAGAATTTTCTCATGAAGATCACTTCAGATAAATGTAAATTTCATCCGAATGAATAACTTTGCCTTTGAAAGGGTACTTGCTGAACACGGATTTGTTTTGCATATCTATTCCTTTTAGGTTAACATAAAATAATGCTTAGGTGTTTGGGAATGTAGTTTGGAAAGAAAATCACTGCATTTAAGTTAACAAGAACAACATGCTATATTTTACAATGTTTACTTAGTCAAAGTAGAAAACACTTCAGCTGTCTGCAATGAACACTAATTACTTTTGCTTTAGCATGACAAGCTAAGCCAGAAGAAGTCAGGCCCTCAGCCTTGTTGTTAATAGGATGATGACTCCACTTTTCTGAATTGATAGTTTATTGTTAGTGTTTGAATAAACCATAGAACTTTAATTTTTATTATAGGATGGCTTTTTATAATAGCTTGCATTTTGGCCCAAGGTTTTAGGTCTTTCCCAATAGCTATAATTCTTTCATCCCTGCTGTTACTATTTCTTTGCTCTTTAAAAAAAAATCTTACTGGTTAAACTGCCATAACAAATAAATCCCCAAATGTATAATGGCTCCCACAGGAGGTTTAATCTTGCTCATGGCCAAGGCTGGTGGTAGTGGTTAGTAGGTGGCTTTCTCCATACAGTGATTTTCCTTTCAACTCCTGTGATGCTATGTGCTGGTTAAAACTTGCAACTAGCTGCAAAGTGCATTCACCATTAAAGGTCCTGCTCAGGAATGGTGTATACCATTTGCACCTGGGTTCCTTTGGAGAAAACTAAGTCACTTTGTGATTGTAGGTATTTAGCTAATTTTTACTAAGAAAAAGAGCAAAGGAAATTAGACATTGAGCTTAATAAACTGGGGAGCATAAGCCTGCTTCCTTGGCCAGGAAGCTATTGTATTTACAGCCTCATTCACACACTCCAGGGGACTGCCGCTGAGCAGGCTTAATCCTAGGAGCACAGGAAATCTCCCCAGGAGCAGTTTGCTCTCTAGTACCAGACTGTTGGCAGGGAGCAGGGGGGAGTAAGCACATGTGCAGTAGGAGTCAAAATGGTGCCAGGGAGGTGCTTGGCTATAGAGGCTTGTCAGTCTAACTAGGGTGTGGACCTATCAAAAGCCTGAAGAAGCTTGGGAAATTTATTGGCTTGCCCTGGTCAGTGTGGCTCAGTTGGTTGAAGCAGCAGCTCATAAACCGAAAGGTTGCAGGTTCGGTCCCAGTCAGGGCGCATGCAAGAGGGAACCAATCTATGTTCTCTCTCTCCCTCTCTCTCCCTTCCTATCTCTCTAAAATCAATAAGCATGTCTAAGGATTCAGAAAAAACTCCTAGTTATATTCTCAGGGAAACAAAGAAATGAGCTCGCGCCCTCTCTTCTCTCTCCCTTAATCGTACTTGCCCTGTTCATTCGCTATCTCACCCAGAAACATGCAGTCATGTGTGGTGAATGCAGCAGTGGGGTGGAGCTGATTAAATGGTAATAAAAAATTAAATTTAAAGAAATGTAGTAAAAGTCAAAAGGTGCTTTTAAAGTCTTCTCACATCCTCTTTAAGACTTCAACCATTTTCCTGCCAATCTTGAAAATATAGGTAACTGTATAAATAATTTATTGGTGTGTCAGGGGTTGATAATGAACTTTATTTGAATTGGTACTAGGGATATCTGAGGTACAGACTATTTTAACTTAAAAGAATAAGTAATCTTTCAACAGTTAACATTTATTATTTAAATATGTGCCAGAGACTAAGTCTAAGAAGTGGAGTCTATTAGCCCTAGACTAAAGACTACTTTAGACCCTCTCAAAAAAAAAAAAAAAAAAGAATAAAAGAAAGCCTAGAAAAGATTTAACTTGTTTCAGATAACTTAACTGAGGACAGAAAAATTTCAGCACTATTTAATAAAATTGAGCAGCCAAAAATATAAAATTGAAATTACACAATATCAAATTAAGCATTTGGTATTCTTTGTGATTATTGCTTTGGGTTTACTAAGCTGCTTGTGTCTTTGCACTGATAGTTTTAAAAATTATATTTGAGATTATTTTTACTATTTCTTTAATTTTTCTGCTTTATTTTTTCGCTCTCTTTTGGGATTCTAATCGCATATTTGTGAGACTACTTGACATTATTTTCCATGTCACTGAAGTTCTATTAATTTTTTAACAATTTTTTCTCCAGTTAAATTTGGATATATTTATTGATCTGCCTTCAAGTTTAATGATCTTTCCCTCTGGTCTTCTATTTGCACTTAAAATATCTGCAAGAAGTAATTCATTTATTTTTAGTTTTTAAATTTGTACTTGTTTATTTTTTTAATATTTCTAGTTCTCTTTTGAGATCCCTCAACTATTCCCTTAGCATACCTATCTTTTCTCTTAAATCCTTGAATATATTTATAATAGTTTTTAAAAATGTCTTTATCTGCTAATTTTCACTCGTGTCATCTCTAGAATTGTTTTTGTTGACTGTATTTTTCCTCTAGTTTTAGGTCACAGTTTCTGCCTGTTGGTCTTATTTCATTTATCATTACTATACGCTGTTTGTTGTGGATGCTACACTGAGAATCTTGATTGTGTTATCTTCATTTAATAGTGGCTGGGTCTTACTCATAATGGTAGTAAATTTAATGGAGGCTCAACTTGAACTTGTCAAGGATTGATTTTGGCTTTTGTTAGGGCAGTTTTGGAGTAGCATTTGCTTTAGGATGAGAGTAGCTCTATTCATAAGATTCATTCTTATTGGGACCTCAATTAAATGCTCAAGGTTTTTCCACTGTGGCTTTTCAGAACTCCCACATCTATCTTACAGCACTATGAAACCTTCAGGATTTCTTTTAAGATCCTCAACCCCAGTAGTTGATTTGTATTGTACACTGCTGTATGGAGTATTGCCTGAGTGTGCATGCACAGCTTAATATTTAACTTAAGACCCAAGGGGAATCTTTTGAGGATTTCTGTGTAGTTTCTTTCTCTTCAATTTCCTGTTTCACAAATTCCAGTCTTCTCAGCAGCCTGGAACTCTAACTCTGTCCTGTGCCTAGCCAGGCTACTCTTGTGTGGTGGTCCTTTCTGTCTCTGTGTTAAGCTTTGGAGAGTGAGTGCCCCCAGGCAGAAAGCCAGGATGTATGTAGAACTCAGCTGACATATTTTCTTGCTCTGCAGTATCATAGCCAGGTGCCATCCACTGTGCAATGACAGAAAACAGCTGTTTTATGTAGTTTTTATCCAGTTTTATAGTTATTTACAATGAAAGTTTTAAGTCTAATACCCATTAGACCATTATAACCAAAATTGGAAGGTGCTTATATACTTTTTCAAATACCTACATTTGTATCAAGTCCCCTTCATTAAGTGTTTTCTATTCCTAGAATGTTCTTGCCTCTGTGTCTTGCTTTGGCTGGCCTTATTAGCATTCACATCTCAGTTCCAGCATCACCTGTGATCTCTGGATCTAAAGTACCATGAGCCCCTCTCATAAGTCTCCTTTTCAGTGCAATGTTTTATTTTCTTCATACTTTCATCATAATCTTGTTTGTTTATGTGTGTGCTTGTTCCTTATCTCCCCTTCCTCACCACAATGTAAACTCCTTGAGAGCTGTGACGTGTATTGTTGACCACTGCATGTGCTGAGCGAGCACACTGACTGGCACAGAACGGTGCTTAAAGAATGCAGTTTAAATGAGGAGAGAAGAGAGTCACTAAGGTGATTAAACCCTGGACTCACCAGGTGTCTAGGAAATTTACTGGCTGCTGTGCTGTGAAACTGCTCATCTGAAGTAGGTTTAGGTTTCAAATATCTGAATAGGTTATTTCAACCTGAGTCTTCCTGAGGGCGAACCCTTGTATCTGGCATGGGGAAAATGTGCTTATCTTATTTTGAAAAAATTGAACATAAAATACTTATCCCTAGTTAATGTAGTTCTATTTTATTTAGTAATTCACATTTTAATGATGTTTTGATGTAAACATAAAATATATTAGAAAACCACAGTGTATAACTGACATATTAGGAGAAATTTTATGAAAACTTCCACATGATTCAATGATTATTTCTACACTCTGAATGAATATTTGGCAATTAATATTTGAAAAAAATTTTGTTCCTAAAACTTTTTAAAGTTTGAAGAATAAGGAGAAAAGATGTAGAAATATTTTAAAAGACACTTGAAAGCATATGCTCCTTGCCATTATACATTTTAAGTTATTTTTATTTTTTATTTTTAAGAATTTATTTTCAGAGACAGGGGAAAGGAGGGAGAGGAAAGCTTCAATGTGTGGTTGCCTCTTTCACGCCCCCTACTGGGGACCTGGTCCACACCTGAGGCATGTGTGTCTACTGGGAATCGAACTGGGGATCCTTTGGTTTGCAGGCCTGCACTCAATCCACTGAGCCACACCAGCCAGGGCCATTTTAAGGTTTTTCTTCATTGAACCTATAAATATATTACTCTTTTAGAAATTTACAGATTTCATTTCTTTATATGTCTGATCATTTCAATATTCTTCCCAAATGAGATTATTTTCCCATTTTAAATAATTTTTACACCTGTAAAGTCACAAATACTTCTCTCAAATTTACAATACTTATTTCAGTCTTTTAGGACTAAATACTAACGATGAATAAAAATCAAATAATGATTAGTAATTTTAGCATATGTTATATATTTGTCTTAAATGTAAATAAAGAAGATATTGGAAAAAACTTTGTCACATAATAGATCTCAAAATGATAGGAATATGCAACAATATTAGAATATATAGAGAACTGCTCCACTGAAGATTCTAACCCATAATTTTTCTTGTAGTAGATTTCACATTTGAGAAATACACTTTTCAAGGCAATAAAATGAAAGAGCTGGTAAACAGCTATGTAAACTAGTGATATGAAAATGAAAGACTATAGGCACAATTTTGCCTTTGTGCTCTGTATTAAATGCTTTGGAGATCAATGAGTGTTTTGTAGCATCTGTTGAAAACTGGTGCACTATACTTGAGACATACTGAAGAAATTGGAGCAGTGTTTTCAGCACTGTTCTGTGCCTTGATGAGAAACAACAAGAGCCACAATATAATATGCATGCCAGGATAACATGGTGGTTTTAAGGGGTTTGAAAATATTGATAGGAGCTGTCCTTGATGTGTTTAGTGAAGCAAAATCTTAAAAGTTTTAATGTGGAGGCATTGAGATAGTGTATAGATTCTCCTCACAGCGTGCTGAGACAGGACCAGATGTGCTTATGGAACAAGTTTCCTTAATGCAAGTTGCATGGAAAACAGTTTTCAGAATGTAGATCTTTATTTCATGAAACATCCATTTTAATAAGATATAAACAGAGTCAGATTTGGCAGTGATTCAGCAAATTAGAGCTCACTTTGCTTTCAGCAGGGACCTAGCACAAAGAACACCGGAATGGAGGTTTTATTAAGAATTTTACATTCTTTGCCCATCATCTTTTTGTTTTTTTAAATACAGTAGTTGCTTCTTTTCCTGAGATTTCATCTAGAACAAGAACTAGTTTATCTCAGTTTAATAAATACAAGTCTCATTAGAGAGGCCCAAATGTATGCATGTGGCAAACAAGAGACATATGGGGAATTTTGTATTTAGATGCCCTTCCGTCACACTGAGAAATATGTCCAGTCCCATTTATTTATCATGAGGTGACAGGTCTGTATTTGAGAAAGTGGAATCATACCTGTAAGTATAGTACAGACAGAAACCCACCACCTAGTAAATATTCTGCAGTGCCTGATAGCTGACAAAACATGTCTACACAACCTTCTTGGCGGAAAGATGGGAAATTGTTGTTGCTATGTCAATTTCCACCTGTAACTTCTTCCTCCAGATCATCTCTTAGGAAACTGTGCAGAAATGCCAAGGTTCTCTGGTTCAGAAGCATAAGTAGGGTTATTAATCAGCCTTTTGGTCTCTCTTTGCTAAATTGTCTTGATTGGATAACTATAGGTAAGATATTCAATGAAGTCCCCCGAGAAGTGTGATATGAGTGTTATAAGAGCTTGTAGAACTGAGGGCAGTAATCACTTGGGTATGTAGAACAGCATTCCACACCAAGAAAGTGGAAAGTGCAAAGGTCTTGAATGTAGTAAATGTCATTGACTTTAGACTCGTCAACATTTGTTCATTGATTCATTTTTGTTCATTTTTTCATTCATTCATTCAGTCATCCACTTATCATTTAATAACTCTTAAGCACTTATTATGTATGAAGCTTTGAGTTAAGTACTAGAAGAAACTAAGGTCAACATGCATACCTATTTTACTAAATTATTATACATGATTTTTAGTCTTAAAAATAAGAAAAACATGAATAAAACTATTTAAAATACTTGTAGGTCTCTTGCTTACTCTGCTCCAACCACAGCAGGCTCTTCGCTGTCCCTAGAACACAATCCTGCTTCAGACCTTTGCACTGTTCCCTCTATCTTAAATTCTATTTCCCCAGAGAGCCACGTGGTTAATATTTTAACTGCCTTTGGGATATTATTTAAAAAAGCTCATCTAAAATGTTACCTTGTAATGTTTATTTTCTCCTTTTGCTTTATTGTTACTATTATGTCATACTTCGCACTTATCATCTAACAGAGTATATATTTTCTTAATTTTGTTCCTTGTCTGTCTCCCTCTGTAGGAATGTTAACTCCATGAGGGTGGAACTTTTTAGCTTATTTCTCTCTCTCTGCTACCTAAAACACTTCCTAGTATATAGGAGATGCTCTATAAGGATCTATGGTTGAGTGGGTAAATAAATTATGTATAAAACGCAAAGTGCAAAGCACTGTGTAAAGTGCACCATTATTTGTGTGAAAGGTGGGGAAAATAAGGTGCATGTATTTGCTTGTATGTACATAAAACATCCCTGAAAAGGATCACAAGAAAACAAATCACTGATTGTTGAAGGGATGAGGAACAGGGTGGCTGGACAGAGATTGTTCACTAGGGTTTTAAATACATTTCAACTGAACTGCATGAATTATCTCTTTGAAATATTAGTTGTATTTAAAACTTCAGATAGTAATTTCACAAGCAAGTAGGTAGAAAGTGACAATTGCAGAGAAAAAAAAGTGAGTGAAGTGCTACATGACTCCCAGTAGGATGGGGGCTGTGTGTGGATGTGAGTGTGATGCTGGAGGAAATGCATTTCCTGAGGAGAACAGCATGCGCTATCCAGATGCTGAAAAACGCCACAGTTCTGGCAACAGATGTAGTTTTGAAATCAAGCATATAAAAAACTGGAAAAAATGTGTTGATAATTTGGAACAAAATTATGAATACTTCAATCTCCAGATTAAGGAGTTTGTCTTGAATTTGTTAAATAACTTAATTCCTAATAATAACAACATGATGTACAACCTGGAATTCTGTGGTATCCTTAAGCTAAAAATGTACAAAAGTGTACATAAATTACTTTAAAGATAGGCCAAGAAAGGCTATATGGAGGGGAGGGTATGAGAAAGAGATAAAATCATGTATTAATAAACATCTATTTTTTCCAGATTTGTATTTTTCTTACAAAAGTAAGTATTCATATTCACTGTGAAAGTATCCAATCAATATGACATAGAGTAAAATTAAGTTTTCATTTTCAATCATTTTCTCAGATGTAAACATGTCCTTGTTGATACATGTTCAGATATTTTCCTCTGAACTTAAATATTCCTTTTAAAAATGAGATCTAGTCCTGGCTGGTGTGGCTCAGTACGTTGGAGCATTGTATTGTAAACCCAAAGGTTGTGGGTCTGGTTCTCAGCCAGGGCTCATGCCTAGGTTGCAGGTTTGGTCCCAGGCTGGGACCTTACAGGAGGCAACCAATGGATGTTTCTTCTCTTTCTTCCTTCCTCTCTCTCTGGAATAATAGAAAAATATCCCATCTTCTAGTGTGGTTATTTAAGAAAGTAAAAATGAGATCCATATTGTGCATAATATTTTGCAATTTAATTTATTGCATTGTCATTATTGCATATCAACTTATATAGGGCTAAAACATTCCTTTTGTAATGTATAATGTTCCATTGGAGCTTATATCATAATTATTTAACCAGTTAAGTATAAATGAACATTGATATTTTTTATACTTTTGTTTCTTAAAGACAATGAATATTTTCAATTAAAAAGGATCTTCAGACATTGCTTGACTTTTGTTGCTATTGCCTTTGCGTTCTTGTTTTGTTTTCATGAAGTCGGTAGATGATAGTACTTGAAAGGTAACCTCTATTGTTATTTATCAATTTAGAAAGCCTAATAATGTTAGAGAAAACTAAAAATCTAATTATGTATTTATTGTGGTATAGCATACCTCTCCAGAATGTAGGGCCTAGAAAACACTTGTTATTTTTTCTCTGGTTATGTGGATTGACTGGGCCCTGATGGGTTGTTTTCCCCTGGGGTTGTTCATACCGTGCAGGTACATGGTGCCTGGGGCTGTCGTCATCTGAAGGCTCACCTGGGCTGGTATCTCAAATGACTGGTCCATCCACATGTCAGGGGCCTCAGTGCCCTTTGCCTTCACACCATTCATTTCCTCTTCATGTGGATTGAGCTTCTTTAAGAATGGTAGCCCAGTGGCTGTGCTACATACAAGGTAGCTAGCTTCTAGGAAGCAGGAAGCAGAAATTGCCAGGCCAGTTAAGGGTTATACTCCAAATTGGCACAGCTTTACATCTGCCATATTATTTCAGTCAAAGTAGCAATAGGGCCCACCCCAGTTTAAAGTAGTGAAGACTCTAATTCTTAATGGAGATGTGGCAGGGTCACATTGCAAAGAAGCCTGTGGGGTGGGAGGGAGATAGTATAGTGACTTTTTGGAAAATACTATCTGCCTAGCATGTTACATATGTTATCTCTTAGGATAAAAAGCCACCTGTGTTATTCAATTGTATTATGGCTACAAAATGAACCAGGCACCAATTGTTTATTCTGTCATTTTATTGTTTGTGCTCAAATTTCTCATGTATACAAGTTGTATAAATGAAACACATTTTCATTAAATATTTATGAAGCATTACTATGCTCTAGTCCTTGCATGTACAGAGATAAATGTTACACATTTCATGTCCTCAGAATGTTTACGATCTAATAAATGAAATAGGAAAAACAGTTATCTGAACAAGCAGTGGAGTGTTCAAAACACAAAGAAAGATGTCATTTCAGGGCGTGTTGGTACAGAAGGTGGGAGGGGACTGGTGATCAAAGTTAATAGTGCAGGCCTGGCCCGGTGACTCAGTTGGTTGGAGCCTTGTCCCATATACTAAAAGGTTGTGGGTTCATTCCCAGTTTGGGCACATACCTAGGTTGTGGGTTCAGTTCCGGGGTTGGATGTGTATGGGAGGCAAGTGATCAATGTTTTTCTCTTCCTTCCTCTCTCTCTAAAATCAGTAAAATATCCTTGAGGGAGGATCAAAAAAGAAGTTAGTAGTGGAGATGACAGAAGATGAGGCTTGGGAGTAAATGAGAGTCACCCCATGGTTAAAACATGGCAGGGTATTTCAACTACAGGGAGGGAAGTCATGGTGACATGAAACAGGTGGACATTGGAGACATGAACAGCTTTTCATTTTAGAAAAATATACCATGGCACTGCTAGGGAGAATGAATTGGAGGAGTATGAGATTAGAGAGAGCAGATCATACGAGAGCCTGTTTCTTGGTGAGTGATAATGGCCTAAATTGAAAATGAAAGGCATGTACAAGAATGGAAATGTGAGGTCTGACACAAAAAAGGTTAGAAGATAGGATTTATAAAATTTGTTCACTGACTTGGGTGTTAACCTGAGAAAGAGAAGGGAGGTTAGAATGACTCAAGTGCCTGGCTAGGGCATGGGGTAGGTGAAAATGCTAGGCACAGAGAAGGGAATACAGTGGAGAGGGTAGGATTAGAGGAATCTGTGTTTGAGTCACCTACGGGAAATGCCGTTGGAGACTTCCTTGATTTCATTCAAGGGTCTTAAACTGGACATACAGAGTTTTGACCTATCAGCAATTAGGTAGCAACTGAGTGCATGTACTAAATTCACTGAGATGAGGGAGGACACATGGAAGAAGACTGAGCAATAAAGATGAGAGAAAGAAAAAGATCCAAAAAAGAGTAAAACAGGAAAACCAGGACTGGACAAATTTGCAGGATGGGGATTGTGAGCAGTGTAAAAACTCCAGAGTCAGGCAAGTTGGATCAGCAGTGAGTCCATTCCGTTTCGGCATTAAGAGATCACTGGTACCTTTCCAGAACCTGTTTAGTGTAGTTATGTCAGTTAAAGGAGGTCAATGTTGGGTTGAAAGGGTAAGGGTAAAGTGAGATGGGAGAAATAATTTTTAATGAATTAGTTGTTTTCAATATTTACCTTAATATTTTATAGGTATCCCCTGTACTGGTCTTGTTTTCATGTCTGAGTGTACAACATACTGTATTGCAGGACCAGCAGCTTTAATTTCTTCACACACTTGCATTGTTTTCTGGTAATCATTTCTCTCTAAACCTAAAATTTTAATGCATATGTGGCTTGATTTGTGACCTGTTTTTACTTTTCTACATGCTGTCTTAACATCTATGTGGACTTAATTCCCTGTCTCAGGAAACTTGCCCCCATGCTTGAAATGTCCACCTTAGGAATCATTCTTATAGGCTTAAGTATTTCCATTTTAAGTGACCCTCCTTAAAATACAAATTTCCTTGGTTGATGTAACATGTTGTCAAGAATAAAACTTAGTATTGAGAAGGGATAGGAAAGATTGTATGGGGAAGAACATAACTTCTGAGCATGAGTGTAGGAAGATGGGCTTCTACTGGGACATTCGGAAAATAACTGGAGTTTCTGGAGGCTGTGCATGGATGTTGGTGATGGCATTCCCTAGGGAATGATGAAGGGCAATGGTTTTTACTAAGCACCTACTATATTATCTAAATACCATCTCACTTTATAGTTACAAATATTCTTTAGGATAGGTACTATTATCCCTACTCGTAGATGTGAACACCAAGTCCCCCAAACTTGGATTATTTGCTTAAGGTTACATCGCTAGTTAAAGTGCAAGAATTTGAATGAAAATTTTTCCAAAACTCCTGCACTTTAAAATTTATGAGCTAATTTTATTCCTACTAACATGTCAGCCTTATATACATTCCTGGGTTTTATGGTTCAATGCCTCAGATCAGAGCTCAAAGTCTATCATCTAGTATCCCCCATTTTAGGTATTTCATTGTATTAGTCAAGATTCTGCCTTGGCTGTTGTGGCTCAGTGGATTGAGTGCTGGCCTGTGAACCAAAGGGTTGCCAGTTCGATTCCCTGTTGGGACACATGCATGTGTTACAGGCCAGGTTCCCAGCAGGGGGTGTGTGAAAGGCAACCAAATATTGATATTTCTTGCACTCTTTCTCCTTCCTTTTCCCTCCCTCTAAAAATAAATAAATAAATAAATCTTAAAAAAAGATTCTTTTGGTTGCTAGTGACAAATAACTCAAATTGACTTAAGCAGAAAAAGCAGTTTATTGGCTATATAATTGAAAGATCTGGGGGATATTTGAATTCAAGCATAGTGTGATCCAGAGTGTGTAAGGAAGGATATCAGGAATCTGTCTCTGTGCATATCAGCCTCTTTCTCAGTTAGGCTGTCCCCTTATAATGACAAAGGCCACCATTGGAAGCTATAGGTGCAGGTGGTCCTAGCTTAGACCCAGATGAAAAAGTGTGTCTTTCCTGAAACTTTCCTACTACTTTCTGGTATTCTGATTAGTTGGTCTCAGTCATATACTCATCCCTGGACTAATCTCTGGGGTTGTGGAGCTGTGTTGTTTTCAGGCCTGAGTTGCATGCTTACTTTTTGACCCTTCTACTTACCTAAGCATGTCAATTAGAAGTAGAAGAAGGTGTTTGCTCACAGTACAATCAGGATGCCATTAGAAAAGAAGGTAAGTAGGATCCTGGGTAGTCACAAACAACAGATGTCCACTGTCATTTTCACATTATTATCCTACTTGGGCCTTCTGCTCGTCAGCATTGCTGATTCTATGATGAGAGCTTTTCTCATTTGTACATTCCTAGCTGTTCTTTCCTTTGCATTTGCTATTCCCTTCTACCAGTGATTTCAGAGACTTTCTCTCAGAAACGTTCCCTATCTTTACTCTGCATTCTGGAAGTATCGAGAGATCTGCTTATTTTCCTAAAGTATGTGTTGGTAAATCTCTCAGGTTGTTTTATATGTGTGTATATACGTGGTGTGTGTGTAACTGTTTTACCATATATCCTGGTGCATGTTTTGTTTGTTTATGTAATTATATTAAAAACCCAGGGGACAGGAATCTATAGGCGAAATGAATTAAAATTTAACTGCAAAACAATTATCTTTCCCCTCCCACCAAGGCATGCAATGAAAGTGAAAGGCTGAATTTAAGGAAGCCCTTTAGTCAAATTCTTTGTGAGTTTATTGGGAAAAAATATTACAAGCCTATTAGAAAGACATGCATATTGGTTTTCTGTGGGAAGACATAGTACAGCACCCCACCCCACTCTGCCATATTCCCATCCTGAGTCCATGAAGATATGTATATATGCTTGCATGCATGCTATGTTTTGCTAAAGATATTTTGGGCTATTCTGTGGAATGTTTCATCTCCCTAATTGATGGGTGAAGTAAAACTCCACTAGTTTGAACTTTGCTCCAACTTCTCATGACTTCAGTCTCCTTTCCTTCTCTTTCTTCCATGCATTATCATTCATCTTTCCTTTTCTCTTCTGTCCCAACCTTTTTGTTTTTGCATTGTCACTTGTTTCCCTTTCTAGCATTCCCTTTCTTCTCCATTTCTTGACTTAATTAGTATTATAATGAAATTCTACTAGGCCACACAGTATTTTTCTACATTCATGAACATCTTTATTACATGTACTTTTATAAACTTCTCTACAGTCAGTGTAGAAGAAATATCACTTCTATGCCTCAAACAAACATTCCACTCAATGTGTCCTGCAAGTAACACTTTCATAAACATCATTAACACATTTCTTTTATTTTATTTTTCTGATTTTATTGATGTGTTATTGATATATCTCACTGTAGAAGTTTAAGATGTGCAGAATAGTGACTTCACTTTTAATGTGAAATGATTACCATGATAAGTTTAGTTAGCTTCCATCATCTCATGTAGATACAAAAGAAAAAGAATTCCCTTGTGATGAGAACTCTTAGGATTTACTTGCTTAACAATTTTGTGTGTGTGAGTCTGTGTGGAAAAAGTCCAGCCATTGCTAGTATAATGAGAACAGTTCATGTGACATCAATGTAGCTTGGTAGCCAAGGAGAGTGGACTGGAATGACCATGCATGAACAATGACAACTTCACTGTACTAGTCAGTGGGGGTGGTAGATGCTGTTGAGTGAGCATGTGTACTGTGTGGCCATCACATTCAAAATGACTGAGTGACTAGAGCAATGAATCTGCATCAAATGTTGCCTTAAGCTTGAACATTCCTCCACGGAGACTATTCAGATGATTCAGAAGTCTGCAGCTATGGGCAACTGGTAATTGGCAGCTTCATCACAACACGCCAGCTCATGTATCATGTCCAATGCAGAGTTTTTTTGTGAAACATCAAATCACCTAGGTGACACAGCCCCCCTACAGCCAAGATTTTGTGCCCTATGACTTTTGGCTTTTCCCAAAACTAAAATCAGCTTTGAAAGGAATGAGATTTCAGATGATTGATGAGATTCAGGAAAATAGGATAGGGCAGCTGATGGCAATTGGGAGAACTGTGTGAGGTCCCAAAGTGCCTACTTGCAATTATATGTGCAATTATATCTTGTATCTTCTTCAATAAATGTCTCTATTTTTCATATTGCATGGCTGGATACCTTCTGGACAGACCTATGTATTATCCAACAGTATTATGTATAGTCATCATGCTTATATTACATCCCTAGTACTTCTTTATCATGTAACTGGAAATTTGTACCTTTTAATCACCTTCCTCCAGTTCCCCTTCCCTAACACCCCGTCCCCCAAATCAGATATATGGTTTGCAAATATTTTTTTTCCATTCTGTAGGTTGTCTTTTCACTGTGCTGTTTCTTTTGCTGAGTAGGAACTTTTTTGTTTGATGGGGTCCAACATGTTTGTTCATTTTGTTGCTTGTGCTTTAGGTGTCAAATCCAAAAAATCACCACCAAGACCCATGTCAAGGAAATTTTTTCCTATTCTTTCTTCTAGGAGTTTCATGGCTTCAGATCTTACATTTAAATCTTTACTCCATTTTGACTTAATTTTTGTGAATGATTTAAGGTAGGGGTTTAATTTCATTCATTTACATGTGAACATACAGTTTTCCCAGTATCATTTATTGAAGAGACTTTTTTCCAGTGAGTATTTTTGGCTCCCTTGTCAAATATTAGTTGACCTTATATACTTGGGTCTATTTCTTGGCTCTTGATTCTGGCCCATTGATCTGTTTGTCTGTTTCTGTGCCAGTACCATGCTGTTCTGATCACATAGCTTTGTGATATTGTGTCTCCTCTCTGTTCTTTTTTTCTCAGGATTGCTTGGTTATCCACGGTCTTTTGTGTTCCATCTACATTTTAAGATTTTTTTCTTTTCTTTTCTTTTTTTTACTGTTTCTAATAATTCTGTTTTATTTTTTAATCAGAACTTTTTTCTATTTCATTAAAGGATGTCATGGGAATCTTCATAGGAATGGACCACACAGTTTTTAAAAGCCCAGAAGAGATTGATAGGAATGAAAACTATTGAAATCTCTATACTTTCATTGGCTAGAATTATTGTGATCCCTCTGAGTGGAAAATAGGTATTGCTAAGCCTTCTTCTAGAAACAGAATTCAAACAAAACAAGCAAAGTAGAAATTCTCCTGAGTACCTACTGGATGGTTCTTTATCTCACAGTCAATTTGAAAAGCAAATTTTCCAATAAGATACTTGCAGGAGTAGTATTTTTATATGCTGAAAAACAAACAAACAAACAAACAAACAACAAACCTTCCTTATGAAGTATCAACTCCAAGCAAAAATTTCCCCAAATAATTCCAAAAATGTCATGGATTTCCATCTAATTTGTTGGAGAATTAAGGAGTATGAAGTCTTTACTTGTTAATACCAAAATAAATTGGACTGAAAAATTAAATTTTATAGTATAATAGCAAGTCTAAATAAAATCAAATGGCTTGACTTCCTTTCTTCTCCATTCAAATGTTTGTTAACATGGTAAATAATACACCCCAATATTCTTTCTTAATAAACACTGGGCCTAATTTTTTGTATTTAATGTCCATTTAACAACTTATTGTTGTATAAAGAGAAATGAAAACACTATTTTATCTGTAAATAACATCTTAGTTGCCAAAAAAAACAATTGTTTTTTTATTCCTAAATTGTTCCCTATTAATGTGCCTCTCTGCAAAGGTATGGTAAACATTTGGTAAAGCTATGTTAAAGGAAAAAACAAACAAAATAAAACAAGGCAAGCTTCAGAACAAATTGCAAGTATAAATAATTTTCCTATTCTTTCTACATTAAGGAAGGGTAAGTAAGAATTGAACGAGATAACATTGCTGTGATGTAGTGATACCTGGCGGTAACATGTTTGGTGCTGAGTTGAGAACAATTAATTTTGTATACACGGTACTTAACCTTTCCTGATATTATGGAATGCTGCATAAAGATTTCCCTGTATTTAGTCTCTGATAGCCTAACATACTTGGGAGTCAAGTCTATGAAGGGCATAGTAGAGGGATAGGAATGAAGAGGTCTAATACTTGCTCAACAAAGCTTATTATCTTGTGGGAGTAACTATAGACTTTATTTATTTATTTAATATTTGTTCTGACTTGATGAAATCCTAACTAGAAAAGCTAAAAAGCAATGGAACAAAACTGTACTGTATTTTGGTTACCCAGTTGGAAAAAAATGAATATTTTATAACTTCTTTTCTTTTTTTCTTAATATTTTTCTGTTTTAATTAATACTTGGTTATTTGCAAAAATCTTGTT
Organism: Trachops cirrhosus; assembly: GCA_028533065.1. NCBI lineage: Eukaryota > Metazoa > Chordata > Mammalia > Chiroptera > Phyllostomidae > Trachops > Trachops cirrhosus. Next base: position 119,396,025 of record CM052540.1, on the reverse strand, counting down.
TTTCACAGTTAAGACTGGTGATGAAAAGATATATGCAATCCAGGTAATCTGGTAGATCAGATGATAAATCAGATGATACATAACCATATATGTCAAAACAATAAGAATTAACTTATTTCCTCTGCACTGAAAAGGTGATGTGCATTATTTGTGCTGAGAGTAATTCACATAGAAATGTTGCCCATACACACACATAGACAAGTCAGATAAAGAAATCGCTGAAAAGATTACTTTCTTGCATCAGGCATCTACACACAGTGACTCAAAATTCTAGTGACAGTCTCAGTGGTCATGGAGTCATATATCTAAAAATGCCAGAGGTGTCATAGATTTTTGGACCACAGAGACAGGAGACAGACACCCTGAGATATAAGACTAAAAAGTGCATGGGGACTCTCAAAGTCAGTACAGGGCAGAACTCTCTTTGACAACAGATAAGTCATTCTTAAGGGACACTGGTATAGATTTCTGCTGAACGTGGGATAAATTTTTCCTTCAGTTTAGAGACTCTCTGTACTTCTTTCCAGGAATTTTTCAGCATATTAAAAGAATTATTCCACAACTGCTTTAAAAACTAACCAAAGATTTTCCCCACATTCCATTGGTGCCTTTGTATATTTAAAAACTTATGAAACATGTTAAATATATGCATGGAAAATGAATATAGATAAACATTAACTCCAACAAAACCAGTTCATTCAGGTCTACATTTAAAAACTTTTAAATGTAAAGAAATCTATAATTCACACTCCATGCATTTATTCTACCACACCATATTTGAGGTAAATCTGTATGGCCGTTGCATCTGTTGTTCTGCCTTCATGCCTGGAACTTTCCCTAGTGGTCTGAAAAAATGAAAGCCGACCTTCCTAGAGAGCCTGTTGTATGACCAGGGACTTAAACACAGGCAAAATCTTTCTGAATCTCTAGTAATTAATTATCATCAGTTGTCTCATTGACAGCTGGGGGCCACATTTAGCCAACCAGCTGCCCTGTGTTGTACAATGCTATGTTTGTTCTAAGTCCCTTGGGTGATTCTTGCTGTATGTAAAATAGCAGCAGTTGGAGTACCATTTGCTTCCACATAGATGCTTTATGACTTGTGTGTCAGGACTATGGCAACCCTTCAGACCAGTGAATGCCTGGTAAATACCATGAGATGAGTCCTTGGATGTGAGCAGAGAGAACAGGAAATTATTAAACCACAAGTGGAAGTAAAATAGAACACCCAATAAAATGGCATTAAAGTGTGAAGTTTGTTCAAGACTGACTTAACTGTTTTGTTTATTAGGAATTTTATGTGGAGATTTTAGGTGCAGGATCAAACCCTCAACAGGACCCCTGTGAATATTTATGCCCAGCTATAGAACATAGTTTGGAGCAAAACATGTTTTATTAGACCAGGACAAACACAATGCAAGACTCTAGCCTGTAACTAGATCTTACTGATCTATGAATTAACAGATGATATTAGGCATGCAATATCTGGTGCCTTTGTCTGACTCTTTAAATATGAGAAACATACTCTTTCATATTACACCAAAATAAATCTGAGCCTTGGAAGGAACAGTGAAGTAAGAAGATTCTGAATTTGATCTGTTACCTAAACAAAGGCTCTCAGAATTAAGAGGCCAAGGGCTAATATATTCATAATCTTACAGGAAGTTCTGAAAATTGGATACTGCTTTTGTCCAAAATCTTTTTGGTGTTTTATACATGTTTCTCAAGTGATTTTAAATATTTTGCATGTTTAGCAGAAACTATGTTCCTATTCTAAGGATGCTGTTCAGATAAACTCCTTGTTCATTTCTTTACCTGGCTGATATCTTCTTAGGAATTGTTTCTTATGAATTTAGTATTAATTCAAATTAATGCATGACTGGAGCTAGGCAGTAGTAAAAGGGGTCAATTCTGAACTCACACAAGCTCTATCTTGTCCACTTTCTTTTTTTACTTGATCAGATTTATCAAAGGCAAGTTTCAGCCTTTGTTTGTTCTGGGATTAGCTAGCTGCTCCTCCTTTCTTTTTGAAATGACTACTGTCATGGATGTCAAGATTCATAAAAGCTCAACTCATGGCAATTATGTAGTTAACATTTCTACATTTTCCAAAATAAAAAATAACACGTGTGCAAAAAGACCTGTAGTCATGTTATATTTGTGTGTGTGTGTTTACTAATTGTGTAATTATAAATTTGGTTTTAAGCTTGCATCTGTAAACTTGGTTTATATTGATGAAGACTTCTTTGAACAGTCACTTAGGACTGTAGTTAAATAAAGACATTGTCACACTAAGCAAATCTTAGTAGCCATCACAATTTTGCTAGCCTTCCAGTATTCCTTTTCCTGGTTTCAATTTGGTATTCGTCTGACATGAATTTGAAAAGTATTTTTCAGCTTTGTAAAATTCACATCAACATCTGTTCACTACTATAACAGTTTATGGATACATGGAAATTTGAAATGTAAATCAGATATCGTTTTCTGTTACTACTTTCAATTAAAAAGAAATAGCTAGATGTTTTAAAGGAATCAATGTTAGCAGAAGGATTCTTACATAAATACCTTTTTACCTAGAATCTAAATTCATGCTGGCCAATGTCATTTTCATTTTTAGTGTCATTTGCATCTTTGTTATGCAGTGAGGAATATGGTCTTTTCCAGAATACTTCTGCTGATAAAAAAAATTTCAAATTTTGTAATATTGGGCAACCTATTGTCTTAGCCTTCATTTTATTAAGGTTTATACTGGTGTTTATGAAGAGAGTTGGAAACAGGTTTTTCCACATTCAAAATTACTTCACATTTCTCTATTGTAAAGGAGAGGGTTCTCTGATCTAGAACTAGGTAGATTTCAGTTACTAGGTAGATTTTCATTAGCAATGTTAATGAAAAGGTTTTATACACTTAGGTGCTTTACAAAGCTAAATGGCATACATAGACAATGATGGTTTGTATTGAGTGAAGGCACAGAAGGAAAAATGCACAATAAGAGCAGTAGGAAACTAGACTAGATCCTGGTTATAAAGTTATATAAGAATGCTCATACAAGAATGGTTACACAGGAATGCTTTCTATCAGGGCCCTGTGTTTCCATCTCCTGGTAGTTATAAGTTATTTAATCTTTAGTTCTTTTTAAAGGATGAAATATATTGAGAAAATTAGTGTTAAGACAATAGAGTCAACCCTAGGAAATCAGAACTTTGTAATTCTTCAGTATCTGCTTGAATATTTGGAATTTGAAATGGAATAGAGGAGCATCTAAAATTAATGGCATCTAAAGTTGAATGTCTATACTAGAAAATACCAAAGTCTTTCATTTTCAGTTTTTACAATTCCACTTATTCACATACCTCTTTTTTTTCCATTGTCAATGGTGAACTTTGACAGCACCCTAAAGTAAAGTCAGTTACTAGGTGGAAATATTCATCTATCACATTTCAACTCTAATCACAAAGATATGCTGATACACTTTGGTATCAGAGAGCCCTAGCTTTGCAATTACTGCTAATTCTTGAAATGTTTCCTCATATGAAAGTGGTCATAATGAAACTTAGCTTTCAGGCTTGGTAAGTATTAAGACATATATGTGAGAAGTGTTTCAACCCAGTTTCTAAATCCATAAGAAATGGTGAGCTGTTATCAAAACAACTTTCAGTGGTCCTTTCTGGTAAGCAGATAATTTCATCACCCAAGTCAGAAAGGCTTTGAGAATAAAGGCAGAAATTATTCATGATTGCATTAGTACACAAGACATAAACCAGAACCATGACAAGCTAAGAACTATGGATACTGTGTTCCTGACACATCCATCCTAAAATAAAGTGGGCTTGTTAGACCTTAATGGAAAACAATACATACACATTTCTTTTAAATATAGTAGAAATGGCAACATGAGAGGTTAAAAAATCCACTTCATAGTTTGAACAAAGGTGACTGTCTCTGATAATATTCTTTTCTCTAAATCTACCTTAATATTAATATAGCCACCCCAATTTTTATTAGTATTAATATGATATATTTTCTATCCTTTTACTTTTAACCTATATGCATTTTTATATTCAAAGTTTCTTGGGCCTGGACAGGTAGCTCAGTTGGTTAGAGCATTGTTCCAGAACACCAAGGTTGTGGGTTCGGTACCTGATCAGAGCACATACAAGAATCAACCAAAGGATGCATAAATAGGTGGAACAACAAATCAGTGTCTCTCTTCTCTCTCCCACTTCCTCTCTCTGTCCAATCAATCAATCAATCAATCAAGTTCATTTCTTGTAAGTAGCACATTTTTTTTTACTTCATCTGAGAATCTCTGACTTTTAATTGGGGTGTTTAGATCATTTATGTTTAATATGATTATTGATATGTTAAGAGATAATACTGTCATCTTGGTATTGGTTTTCTATTTGTCCCATCTGTTCCCATTTCACTTTTTTCTTTTCTGTCTTATTTTGGATCAAATATATTTTGTAATTTCATTTATCTCTTTTGCATGTTATTAACAATAAATAATTGACCAATTTAGTTTTCCCTTTGGGTTTTATAGTATACATCTTTGTAATTTCTTGGTTTACTTATAAGCAATATTATACCCCTTGGTTTATGTATAAGTATCTTACAATTGCATAGTTCCATTTTCCATTATGGCCTTTATAATTAAACAGTTATCTTTTAAATAGATTAAAATAATAGGAAACAATCTTAGTTACCATTTCTAGTGCTATTCATTTCCTTGTGTCGGTTTACAACCCAGCTGTTATTTGGTTGGTCAAAAAGTCCATATGTCTTTTTCCATTAAATAAAAGACACACTTTTCATTTTCACCAATAACTTTATTGATTTGGATATTTTGAGTATGTTGGCTATCTCCTGCTATTGGCTTCTAGTGGGTAGAGGCCAGGGGTGCTGCTAAATATCTTCCAATGCATAAAGAAACTTCGCAAACCACTTTTGACACATTTGATCAGTCACAACACCTTCTCCATACACTGCACAAATCTTTTCTTACATTTCAGTTGCATTTTTACCTTTCTTGAAGTAATAAAGGATAATACACCAAAAATGTTGTGTTATGTCCTTCCATCTTCAACGTCTTTAATATTAAGATGTCTGCACAAAAATTCACCAATTTTGATAAGTTTTTTTAAAAAAATACACATTGATAAGACAGCTGTCACAATACAATCTAGCAAAAATTGTTTTGAATCAAATTAAAGACAACAAAGCACTAGTAGAGCCATCATACAGAAAAAAATCTAAATGAAAATTTTGGCCCATCCAATATTATTTTCATTCTGCCTGAAGGACTTCTAGTCACATTATGTGAAATGAGAGTGATGATTTATTTCAACTCTCTTTCTGAAAATGTCTTTAATTTGGCTTTGTTTATGAAAGACATGTTTGCTGGATATGGAAGTCTACATTGACAGTTTTCTTTTTCTTTCAGTACAGAAAGATGTTGTTCTCCTTTTTCCACTTGCATTATTTCTTACAAGATACCTATCATCATGCCAAGTTTTGTTCCTTTGTAGTATAGGCATACCTCAGAGATATTATGGGTTTGGTTCCAGACCATCACGATAAAACATTAGAATAAATGAGTAGTAATCTTGTTGTTGGTGGAGGATCTTGCCTTCAGTTTATAAAAAGTGCAACATCTGTGAAGCACAATGAAGTGAAGTGCCGTGAAATGAGATCTGCCTGTAAATATATCTGCTTTTTCTGGCTGCTTTTAAAATTCTCTCTTTAAAACTGGTTTTGAGCAATTTGGTGAAGTTGTTCTTACTATATTTTTCTTCATTTTTTTATGTGCTTGGAGTTAGTTGAAGTTTTTCCATTTATGGATTTACAGTTTTTGCCAATTTTGAAAATATTCTTTTTCAAATTTTTTTTTTTTGTCTACCACTTCTCTGCTCTCTTTCAGGGACTCCAATTACATGTATATTGGGTTAGTTGAAATGTCTTCCTATTTAACTGATGCTCTTTTCACTTTTTAAATTATTTTTTTCTCTTTGTATTTTGTTTTAAATTTTTTCAGTTACTATATTGTACAGTTTGCTAATCTTATTTTTGGTAATGTTTAATATGCTATTAATGTCATCCAGTGTATTTTTCTTCCAAGACATTATAATTTTTTATCTTTAGTGGTTTGATTTGAGTGCTTTTTATATCTTCCATATCTCTACTTAACTTTTAAAATTATGTGGAAGACAATTGTAATAACCATTTTAATGTCCTTGCCATTAAATTTTATCACATGTCAATATTTAGTTCTTTATTGATTGATTAATTATTGTCCTCATTTTAGTTTTTTTTCCCCTTTCCTCTTTGCATGCCTGGTAAACTTTGATTGGATTACCAAATCTTGTGTATTTAATTTCGGGAGTGAATATTTTTATTTTCCTGTTTCATTTTTTTTTCTGGGAAGCTGTTTCATACTTTTGAGTCATAATTTTATGATCTGTTGGGTGGGCACAGAATAGTATACTCAGTCTAGGGCTAATTGTTCCCTGTTACTGCATCAACATCTTCCTCATTATTCTTCTCAATGCCCTGTGAATTATTAGTTTTCTTTTATTCTTTCACATAGTTTTCTCCTTGGCTTTGGGTAGCTTTCCTCCCATGCATACACCAATCAGTACTTTGCCGAATAGTTTTGTGGGACCATTTGCAGCTCTCTAGGGTTCTCTCTGTGCCATCTCTTTTCTCTGGTATTCTGTCTATGAACTCCAGCTGCCTTGATCTCCATGAGCGGTCACCTCCATCTTCTCAAGTCAGGGAGTCCTCTGTGTTCTCCTTGGGTTTCCGGTCTCTGCACCTCTCTCTGAAATTCTTTCAATGCCATAGGCTTCAGTAACCTATGGCTCATCTCACTTTTTTCCCATCTCAGAGAGCACTATATTTTGTTGCTTAATGTCCAATGTCTTGAATATCACTCTTTCATATATTCTGTGTAGAATTATTGTTTGTTTCAAGTCAGAAGGTAAATCTGGTTTCTGTTACTTCATCTTGAACTGGCTGTACACTTTTTGCTAATTATTTGTACAGACAAATGTTCTCACTGAGAGTGACTCCCAAGATTTTGAAGACATTCTTAAGCCTCTATTGAGAATTGCATCTAGCTATTTTAAGAATTGAAGTTGATAATAAAAAGTTAAGTTCACCAAAGCAAGCTAAATATTTTTATTGAATATTTAAAAGTATTTTATTTGTGCATTTATGTCCATTTATTATTTTCTAATGCTTTGAATTTCATGCTTATAATTATAAAAACAAGGAAATGTAAGGAATTTTGAAATCATTTTCTGCTCAGATTCCCTCAAACCTTCAGTTTTCCCCATTGTGCTATACAGATACTCTCTATTTGTACTATGATATGAACAATGTTTAGAAGTGCTGACTTATAAAATCTGATTAACGCAGTGAGCTGCACTTCTGAAAAATGCCCACACAAATTGAATTTTACATATAATTTTAGGGGTATTTTTTGACCTCTTAAAAATTATTCATGGACTCCCTCAGTTAAGGCTCTCTGTTTTAGTGAATGGGGAGCCTGAAGGCCATCCTTCGAAAAAATGGTTTCTCTCAGCAGAGCATTTGAAAGGTATTTAGAAGGAGTGAATTAAAAATTCATAGAAAACATGTTTAAGAAAAGGCTGGGATCTACAGTAAGTGCTTCTGGCTAGATTTACTTTTGAAAATTTCTTAAATCCTCTTTAAAGTGAAATACCCATGTTTTTGTATACAATCCTATTCTGAAATTCTTAAACATGCTGAAATGTGAGAACCCTTGAGTTGAAAAAAGGAACAAAGGCAATGCCTGTGTATAGCTGTTCGGGTTTCCAAAACAGCCCTCTCTAAGCTTTCCGATTCCTGGGTTAAATAGGGTGGAAGTAGAAATGCTTAAAGTAGGCCTGGAGACAGGGTTCGGTTCATCTCATTTTTAAGAGTAAACATCTTAAAATGTTTAATTTTAATCTAAATATATCTAAATAGATTTTGTTCTTATGAGGATCAAATAAAGTATGGAGTCTAGCCCTATGAGGATTGGTGGATTAGTGGAAGTAGCTTATCATCTAAAATTAGAGTAATTTAAAGCTCCTATAAGTTTTTTTTTGGGGGGGGGGGTGGGGACGGGAGAATGATCCCAAGTAAACAAAGCAGTTTGAGAGATCTCAATGTCAATCTAATATAATTACAAAAATCAGTAATATTTGACTGACCCCCTAACCATGAAATAAGGCATGATCTCTAAATTTCAAGTCTTTAAGCTTAAACAAAGTTTTGTATATTTTAGAGTTAGACATGGATATATTCATCTATCTTGAGAGAGAAAATCTAATTAAATAATTAATATTGGTAAGGGTCATAAACTTCTCTGAGCAGAGAATTCCATGATGTGCTATAAGATATAAATCTCTTCTAAAGTTTTAAAACCCAGGATATAGAGAATACTAAAAGCATTTCAGTGTAGCAGTTGATGGAAATAAGAATCTCTCTGTATGTGAGAAGAATAAGAATTGAGTGGTTATAGTTTACAGGGGTCTGCTTTCACGAGAATATGTCTTATAACTATGGGATGATTGAGGGTTATACCATATATAAATAATTTTAAAAAGTGTACAAAGCTCCAATAGAGAAAAATCAGTATCTTATTTAGGGGTATATATGTATGTAATAAAATATTATATACATAAAAATAGACAAGGGGATGACAAACTAAGAAATATTTGAATATTAATGGCAGTTATGTCTGAGCAGAAGGAGGGTGATGGGAAAGAGGTAGAACACAGAGGTGGATTTGGTTCAGGGGTGTCCAAACTTTTAGTGTCTCTGGGCCACACTGGAAGAAGAAGAGCTGTCTTGGGCCCCATGTGAAATACACTGTGACATATAATCACAAAAAAGCCTCATGATGTTTTAAGTAAATTTATGATTTTGTGTTGGGCCGCATTCATAGCCATCCCGAGCTGCATGTGGCCTGCAGGTCACAGGTTGGACACCCCTGATAGACATTCACTTCTTATTTTGACTCAGGTGGTAGGTTTAAAGTTACTTTATTTATTTATTTATTTATATTTTTTGCTCAGTTTTCACAAACAGGGGTTTAAGGTTTGGCAAACATGCTGGAGGTCTGGCCAAAGCAGTCAGCAGGAAGAATTAGTAGAAGGGAGCTAACTGTGCCTGACCTGGGGCTCTGGTGGCTTAGCTCAAAGAGGGGGGATAAGGTGACTCAGCCAGCTGGGTCAGTCTGGCCCAAGCAGAACGTCACTCACAGCCTTTCTACCCAGGAAGAGACTTTCAAAGACAGTCTTTCTCCTTGTTGAGGTCTCAAGCCCTGAGTCCAGCAAAGGGTAGGGGCAGAAAGGAATGGATAATGATTTGTCCCCAGGTGGGCTGCAGGACACAGGGAACTTGCACGTGTTTTGTCATCAGCATAGGCTGTGTGCCTCCAGCACATTCAACATGCCCTTGCATTGCCCTGGGGACCCTGAGTAACCTCCTATTTGTCTTCTTTCTTCCTGGTGGAAGTCTTATTTCTGTCAGGATGACCTATCTATCTGTAATAAATACAGTTGCATGAAATGTGGAAGACTGTGGGCAAAATCAGAATAAACCCATGCACAAGAAATAAGAACCCTCTGATGAGGTTCACACTCAGCTCCTCAAAGCTGTAGAAGCTGTCAGGGATGAATTTTCTTTTCCCAGAATTAAACTTGCCTGGGAGAAGTGGCTTGAGTTTGTGAGATCCACTCCTCCTTGACCTGATTTGCCAAGTGAATCTGTGGATATCCAGGACCCTTCCACAGAGGCAGAGCACAGACTTAAAAGGTAAGAGGTGGCTGTAAGTTTCAGTTTCACCTGGTGGCCTCACATGAGGTTTAATCAAGCTATAAAATGCTCAGTGTCCAGTGTTTAAAGACTCTTTCTGTGGTTTTTTTTTTTTTGTGTGTGTGTTGGTGGACTTAAACTTCAAAGCTATTTGTTTTTTTATGTAAGATGAGCTATTCTGCAAAATGGACTGGTCAAACAGTTAATAAAATACCCATATTCCACTGATGGGTTTTGTATATTTTGGTACTTGCAGATAACAAAGCAATTATAAAACCTGCATGATCCTGAGAGTGAGTTCCTTTGCATCTGGAAGTTGCCAGTCCTGACAGGTCTTTGGGGGCTCCTGTGTTACAAATTCTAGAAGCTCTTGTAGCTGCAGTTAGGGCATAGGGAGGATCTTCTTCGTTTTCCTAGGTTCACTTGTGCTTTAAAAACAAGTCAGACTTCAAGAAGCGGCTGTAGCTGTCATACTTCATGAGGCTGAAGATCTGGTGCTGGAGTTTCTGGAACATCCGGGGGTCTGGCTCTTCCAGGATGTTCTCTTTGAGCTGGGACTGCCTCTCGACTTTGACCTGTGATGACATCTTACTGGACAGAAAGGTCATGTCAGTCTCCTTTGTCTTTTCCTGTATCTGCTTCTTATGTTACATTTTCTTAAAATCTTTACATGCTAGCCAGAATAAAACATTTTCTTCACTGAATTCCTTTTTTAAAAATTTCCTGAAATCTTTTATTGCATTCTGGGTCTTCGAGTAGATCCTCCATTCAGTGCTCTTGGGCTTCTTGTGGTCGCTGCTGGAACTCTTATCACTGTCTTGGGTGTCTGATGGCGCTTGCTTCTGGCTCAGATGGCTTGCTGCACGGTTAAACGTCTCCACAGGCGCCCGTGGGTGCCCAGGTGTGGGAGGAGGAGGAGAACTCGAAGGAGGGGAGGAGCCAGCTCAGCAATGTCCACCCCGCGGCCCTCCCAACTCGAAAGTATTTATAACTCTGCTTTACAACTAGTTTATTTGGTAAATCTATTTCAGGTGAAACATAATATTAGATTTTAAATTACAATAAAGATGCTCTTATAAGCTTAAGAAGTTAAAAGCATAATAGTGACCTTTTTGTGTTAAAAAAGAAGTTTGTATATTGTCTCTTTTAAGTATTTATAAATACGTAACAGGATAAGCTTGGCAACCCCTGCAACTTAAATGCAAAATTTGTAACAGTAATTGATTCAGTATTAGACATTTAAGAAATTTTATCAAGTGAATAAGCAGTGTTTAGATATTAATATTAAATTCACCATATTTACAAACAATTATGTTCATGAGGTATTTATTGGAGATTTGTATTTATTAAGTCAGAGAAAAGAATGCTAAGAAAGAAGTAAAAGCCACAAATTTGATAGATGCTATTTAACATTTTAAAGGTGTTTCGCTAAATTTTTAGTACCACTAAATATTAAGTGGCCCTTTAGAAATAATTGCTAAAATCTGCCAGATTGTGAATAGGTGCTTTGATTGGTAACATAAATCAAGAAGCCTGAGGAAGAATGAGGATTTTTAAATTTTGATTTTAATAAATTTAACAATAATCATTACAATCAAAACTCTTCTTTCAATTAGTATTTTTTGTTAGTTAAAAACTCACTCATCCAAAGTATACATAAGTTTGCCAGGTAAGTGCAGAAACATAGGCTTTAATAGCATCAAATCTGGGGCAGGTGGACATCCTTTTGTGAAAATTAAGACTCTTACAAGGGTACATACTGAAATAGAAGGCCACACTCAGAAAAGAGACACTCCATCCCAGCGGACAAAATCAAATCCACCTTAAAAGAGATTGGCTTTACTGTGATACAAAGATATATGCTAATTATGTCCTCAAATTATATGACACAAAGCAAGAGTACAGCTATTTTTGCTTGGGGAAAAGAATGTTAAGTTAGCTGTAACAAAATAGGCACCTCCACTTTTAAACAATGAAAATCAAGTACATTATTAATAAAACCCAATCTAAAGGTTTAATATTTAGTTGACTAGACTATATAGTAAGTTCTAAATTTGCAACTATTAGCCATTACAGTTAATGGTTGTGCTACAGCTTTTGAAACTGGTGGTAACTGTTTCCAGTATGATTACTCTGGGTCTCCTCCCTGGTTGCTACAAGAGGACAAAAGCAGTGTTCAGGGAAGGCTGCTCTTGATTGTAATCATGAAACAAGCATTTGTGAAATTAAGAAGAAAAAAGTGTGTATTTTCTATAGAAGGAGGATTATATCAAAAGTTGGTATTGAATAAGGTACAGCTTTAAAGGAATAGGCACTGCTGAATTTAGATTTCAGGTGAGTCCCTTTTCAGTCTCAACTCAGGAATTTGTCCATCCCTGCTGCGGGGTTGTTGAAATGGAAGACAGCTTGGGATAGCTATTGTTTTGTTGTAGTTTTTTTCTCAGGTCTTTTACTAAAGACTTAAGAAATTGTATGAAGTGAACTTGGAAACAGTCTTTATTTAATATGTTCTATTATGCACACACCTCCTTTACAGCCCTGGAGTCTTTAATTCACCTCTGCGATGACATTAGAGGGGATATGGTATAATGAGTGCAGCGAGTTAACCCTCATCTTGAAACTCCAGATCTCTTATAAATCATATAGCCATCACTAATTTCCTGTGAAGTCGAGGACTGTATTCTACACTAAGAGACAATGAATCGAAGAAAAGAGGCTTGCTGAAGGTCATCAAAGACTGAGTCTTTGAGCATGCAAAGGTCCGGAATTAAAAGATTTGGACATGGGGCCCTACTTTAACTGAAATGAAGCATGGTTTGCTCTTGATGGAAAGAATCTGAAGATCAATTCCTCAATGTAGGGATGCTTTTTATTTACTCATGGGACCAGGATAGACTGTAAACAACATATACTTAAGCACGAAGTAGATTGAAGTGATATTAAGAGCAAGGAGTTACACTACTTGGGAGAGATAAATCAATGTGATGAGTCAGGGTATAGTGTGTAATTGAGAGTGTGTATGACTGAGTGAGACAGACAAACGGATATATAGAGTGACAGAATAATATTCAGTATAATAATGCCAATTAATATATTATTTTCTACAGAAATGTTATGAAAGTGATACATTGTTATATTTCATTCAAGGTTTAATTATGTAAGGGTAAAACATTGTACATTTAAATACATGAATAGCACTTAAAATCATTTAATCTCATTTGAAAACTTACTGAATTTCCTTTAGAGAAAATAGAAATTCAGTTTGTTTTAGCTTTGTTAGAAACCCCTTCATCTTCTGATTATTACCACTGGTGCACAGGGCAGTAGATAGCGTGCTGACAACCTGCAGACTCATGTGTGAATATCTATTATCACAACTCCTGGTGTTTAGGCCTTAGTAAAGCCAAAGCATTTTTTTAAGTGTGAAGTTGTCACCATTTCTAACAAAAAGGACTTATCTTCTAAAAAGTAGGTTGTTTAAGAGAAAGATTTCTGGACTAAAATTAATTAAAACAGAGATATATAATAAAATATCTTAAAATAACCAACACGAAAAGCTCCTCATGCATGATAAATTTCCTAGAGTAAATTTTATCTTCTTGAAAACTTTTTCTGGGGGAAATGAGAGCTTAATTTTCAGCAGTGGCAGAGAATTTCAATGATCTGAACAAGCTGAAGAATTACTGGATGTACCTCTAGAAGGCGAGTAAAATAAATCACATTCCCCCAATGACTGATTTCTACTTAATTTTCTGCTAGAAGCAATAGTCCTGAGATCCCGATCACTCTCTTTTTAGTGATGTCCTATGTCCCTGCATTAACTTATGGATATCAGTCCTTAGATTATGCTAAAAAATACATCTCAGTACAATGAATCACTAAGGATGACATAATTTATGGTGAATATCAATATCTGCATCAAAGTGTGCTCGGACAGTAAAGATTCATGACTGCAAAATGTAAACTGTGGGTAATAAATTTATAACTTGAGGGAGTTTTCTTATAATGCTATAAGAAAAGATACTTCCAACATTTAAAAATTGAGCATACGCTGGTGTTCTGAAATAAGGGGATAAATCAGAAATCTTTTATTTATTCATAAAACAAAGAGCTTTTTTAGTTTTCATTGACTGTGACCTTAACCTCACATAAACTGAGCATAACTCCCCTCCCTCCATCCCGGCAATCAGCCTTTTCTTCCACCAATGAGAAAAGCTGTTGCCAAATTACCCTGATTGTCCTGAATAGTGGACACATAATAATGGGAATGCTTTGAACTCATGAAACACCTTTCATCCACAAAGTGTAAAACACTTCAAAAAGAGTAACTCACACATTCACATAATCACCCAACCCCTTCTTACTGTGGATAGAGTTGGGGGTGGGGTAAAGCATAGCAGTGATGTGTTCTATGTTCAGAAAAAGAAATTAAAATTTACAAAAGTAAAATAGTCTTAGATAAGGAAAGGGTGGATATACCAAGGAAGACTCAAATAGATTGAAACCTTATTGAACTCAGTAATGAACAAGAGGTTGAATGTGAATTTGGTGGAAATGCATGCACCAGGCTAGGATGAAGGGGAGGCAAGAAAGGGCCTAAGACAACTCTCGTTCATGGTTGCGCAGTGCCCCATTAAATTGTGCACTGGAGATGCCTCTCTTGCTTCATCCAAGTGCTAGCAGTTTTACTGCTAGAGCAGCAGTTCTGCCTTGGACAGCATTACCACCTAGCCTTAGATGGTGTGTGTGCGTGCGTGCGTGTGTGTGTGTGTGTGTGTGTGTGTGTGTGTGTTGGGAAGAAGGTGGATTTTGTTGGCTCCAGACTGGAAGGCAATACTGGAATATCATAGGCATTGGACAAAGGTCCTGAGATCTATGATTTAAACTCAGCTCAATGTATCTCCAAAGGCAATTCTCTCCATGCTATGGTGGGATTTTCATCTTGGTAACTCAGAGAACTGAGTTCCATTGCACTTGGTCAGAGTAGGTTTATATCTAGCAATGGGGAGAGGAACTAAATCTCTTTTCATTCTTAGGTCATGGTTCAGAAAACTATGGTTTAAACACTGATTATGAACAAGTTAGTCACTGTGACTACTTATTGTGATACTCCGACAGATGACATTTTAAATGTTTTATCTTTTTATTAATGGGATTATCAAGACCTCTCTTTGTTCCCTACTCAATATGCATTCCAATACTTTTTCCCTTCATAAAACCTTTAATTTATTTAATCAATCCTTTTCCACTCAAACTATTTGACTGGAGGGATGTTAAATCCAAATTTGATTCCAGGCATGGTTTCTGACTGGTTTAATCATAGTAATCCCCCTTTCCACTACCAATGATTGATTCAGGAATCCTGCCGTAAGTCAATCAGCAAATTAGAACTATTCTTAGTTCAGGCACAGATTCTGGTATAAATCGGCCCAGTCAGTTTGCAGGGAAGTACTTTAATTGCACAATTGCACATCTCCCTTCCCACTGGGTGCTGCTATGGTTACTGCTGGTTTTTGTCCCCCATTCAGAAATGGAGCTGGATGATGATATTAAAGGTAGATCAGAGAGAAGAAGGCAACCTGGGCTTTTTATGAACCACTGAGTCACTGAATTATCACAGTCAGGGCTATTATTATACCATTAGCTGAGATTTGGAATTTATCTTAAAAGCAGATATGTATGTCTCTATATACTATATATACATATGAGGGAGAGACCCAAAAAACAGAATTATCTTCGGGAGGGTGGGCCCCTTGTAATACAGGCTTTCCCACTATGGAGTGTTCTAGGAACCCATCTGTATCAGTATACCAGCTGGCATTGTTGTGGGAGGCTGCATTCAGCTTCGGTGAATTTTTTTTTTGAAGAGTGTTTGAATACATTTGACCTTTTCATGATGGATGATTTACTTGCACACCTGCCCACACCAGTTGAGCCAGCAGTTTTTACCAAAAAAAATGTTATGACACCTGGCCCCACCTTCTCTATTCACCGGGCCTTGCCCTGATCAACTTTGTTTTGTTTCCCCAGATGAAAAAAGTCCTCAAAGGGTAAAACAAAAAACAGCAGAAGACTTAAAAGGCATCAAAATCGACGAGTTAAAAAACTGTT
Organism: Trachops cirrhosus; assembly: GCA_028533065.1. NCBI lineage: Eukaryota > Metazoa > Chordata > Mammalia > Chiroptera > Phyllostomidae > Trachops > Trachops cirrhosus. Next base: position 119,380,086 of record CM052540.1, on the reverse strand, counting down.
TTAAGCAGTGGGAAAAAAGTCTTGATAGGTGTATTGTATCAAATGGAGAGTACTTTGAAGGTGACTGAAGTTTAAACATCTAAACATAAATACCTAATTTCTTTTAAGTAAATTCCATTTTTTGAGGTCTCCCTTCATGTACAGATATTTATGTATAAATGTATATATCATGTAGAAATATACATATGTAGTTTATATACTTACAACTATAAATATGCCAGTTAATTATGCTTACATATTCATTTTTGCATATGTAGAGCATGTTATTAACCAATATTTTATATTTTTAGATTTTTAGAATATTGAAACTGCACTTTCATTGTTTGTCCTATAAAACACCCACCATCATTCTGATAATAAATAATTCATTCTGAAATAGAGAATCTCAATCAGGCATCCTGACAATTTGATCGGTTTTCAGAAGGCAGTAATCTGGGTTCAAAGAGACAGAATAAAAATTATAAATTTTAAGATTAAGTCTTAAGTGATGTGCAAGTACAAGACACAGACCAAAAATAAAAGGGAAGAAATACAGCGTGTTCACTGGTCAGTGAAGTTTTTAGTGATTTTTACTGGGCTTCCATCCCCTTGTCTGAATTGTGTGCTCCTGTGAGTTGGTCCTGGTTGCCCCACCTTCCCGAGAACAACACTTCCTGATCATCTCAAAGGAGCATCCAAACGAGGACCAGAAGATTCCTAAGGAGGAAAACAAAAAGGACTTTCAGTTTTCCCATGGGGTTTGAGGCAGTGAATTCATGTAAATTTATTGAGAAGATCTTCTTTGATAGTTTAGGGCCCAGGTTTTGTAAATGATAAACAATACCCTTTTGTGTGTGTGTGTGTGTATGTGTGTGTGTGTCTGATTTTTTATTTTAAACTAAATCTAAAGGCTATGAAATAACTACTCAGGCCCAAAAGCTCTTCAATATTTGACAGAAATTTAATGTTTATGGAGCTCCCCATGCTCCAAGTCTGGGAGTTCTGATGTTTGATAAAGGCTATAGTAAGGCAGATTCACATTCAACCTTGGAGACTGTAGAAAGTAAGACCCTGGAGTCACTTCGAAAGTCCTGAATGAAGAGCTGTAAAGAAGAGTAGAGCATAACATCCACAAAACAAATGAGTATGCTTCAAGGTGCATGAGGATGATGTAGCAAAGCATACAGCAGAGGTTGACATGCTAGCAAACCACGGGATGCATTTTGATTTTTATGACAACTGATGAACTGTAGGGGATGATTTTTTATTCTTTTATATAGAAAGCACAGAGACTTAAATAACTTTGTCAGGTTCATCACTCCACCCTGTATTGTACAATGTACTATTTTTTCATTTCAGCATGCACATAAGTGGGTGGCAGAACCAAAATTTGAAGTAGCATTTGCCTATAAGGCAGACAATTACATGAAAATGTAACTGGAGGAAAGGACTAATCACCTACTCACAAAACAGTTCAGATTATTTGTTGTTATACTCTGAAAAACCATTACTTTATCAGATTACTAGTTATTTTAAGAATGAAAGGAAGTCCAGTTTAATGTTATAGAAGAAAGTTAAACAATTACTATAAGTTTGCATTCTATAAAATTAATGATAAGCATAGCCATCTTGCTTTCTTGTAAAGTAGCTGTATTAGGACTTCCGGCCAAGATGGAGGCATAGGTAGACACACTGTGCCTCCTCGCACAACCAAGATAGGGACAAAAACAATATAGAAACAAAATAACAACCAGAACTGACAGAAAACTGAAGTGTATGGAAGTCGGACACCCAAGGATTTAAAATTAGACATGTTCATCCAGACTGGTAGGAGGGGTGGAGTCGGGCCGGGTGAGGGACTCGGAGCAGAGAGCTGAGCAACTGGGGTGGCGAACAAGTCCGCAGCAGGCAGACCCTGGGCACACAAGTGGTGGTGGCTGGTGGGCCCCGGCCAGGGGGTGGCGACCGGCAGACCCAGTGAGGCGGACATTGTGAAGCAAGGCACTGTGCGCAACTCAAGAGTCCCAGCACCGGGAAATAGAGCTTTGAGGCACTGACTGAAGGGGAAGGTCCCGCGGGGTACACAGGCCCACCCACACCGGAATTGGTGACAGAGGGGCCCATTTAGCTCTCGGAAGGTGGCAGAAGGGTCTGTCCTACAGAGAGCAGAGCAAGCGTCATTGTTCCTTCTTGGACCCTGCCCCCACATACAGAGTCACAACCCAGCAACTGGGGTGCCCCACCCTGGTGAACTCCTAAGGCCCCGCCCCTCACTACAGGAGCTCTACAAGACCAAACAACAACAACAACAAAAAAAAACCCCAGCAAAAAGATGGCTTAAACAGAAGAAGAGTTGAAAGCCCCAGAACCCATCCTTTTAAGTAACAAAGAGATAGCCAACCTATCAGATGCACAGTTCAAAGCACTGGTGATCAGGATACTCACAGAACTGGTTGATTTTGATCGCAAATTAGATGAAAAAATTAAGGCTACAATAAGTTTAATGAAAAATGCACAGAGAACCAATAGTGCTGGAATGAAAGATGGGTCTCACATCATTGGAGTGGACCAGCAGGAAGAAAAAAACATACAACCAGAAAAGAATGAAGAACTAAGAATTCAAAAAAATGAGGAGAGGCTTAGGAACCTCCAGGACATCTTGAAACATTCCAACATCCAAATTATAGGGGTACCAGAAGGAGAAGAGGAAGAACAACAAGTGGAAAAGATATTTGAACAAATAATAATGGAGAATTTCCCCAATCTGGCAAAGGAAATAGACTTTCAGGAAGTCCAGGAAGCTCAGAGAGTCCCAAAGAAGCTGGACCCAAGGAGGAACACACCAAGGCACATCATAATTACACTAGCCAAGGTAAAAATGAAGGAGAGAATCCTAGAAG
>CM052540.1:119315689-119377107 GCA_028533065.1 Trachops cirrhosus | reverse complement strand
ACTCAGAATTATTAACAACCACACCTGAAACAAAAACAAGAAGAAACTAAGCAAACAACTAGAACAGGAACAGAACCACAGAAATGGAGAACACATGGAAGAGGAGTGGGAGGAGGAGAGAGGGAGGAAAGGTACAAAGAATAAGTGGCATGGATGGTGGGTGGAAGGTAGACAGGGGAAGGGCAAGAATAGTATGGGAAATGTAGAAGCTAAGGAACTTATGACACATGGACATGAACTAAAGGTGGGGAGTGTGGGTGGGAGAAGGTGTTTGGGGTGGAGGGGAATGAAGGGGAGATAGTGGGACAACTGTAATAGCATAATCAATAAAATATATTTTTAAAAAAATAATAAAAATATTGTAAGATAAAAAAATAAAGTAGCTGTATTAAACTAAATTTCCTCTATGCAACTGTAAATTTTAATTTCTTAGCAAGTCCAGTATGAAGATTTACCTCCAGTCATGACTAGAAGTGCTGGGCTGGCCAAAAAGTCCGTGTGGTTTTTTTCCATAAAATAAAAGATACCTTTTTCATTTTCACCAATAACTGCATTGATTTTGGATATTTTGAATATGTCAACTATCTCTGGCGTGGTGTAACATTTATTTTTCTCAATTAATGTCTCAATTTGATTGCTGTCAACTTCAACTAATCTACCAGAATGGGGAGCATCATCCAGCAAGAAATCTCCAGCATGAAACTCTGCAAACCATTTTTGACACATTCGATCAGTTACAGCACCTTCTCCATACACTGCATAAATCCTGTTTTTGCGTTTCAGTTGTGTTTTTACCTTCCTTGAAGTAATAAAGCATAATATGCAAAAAGTTGCTTATTTTCTTCCATCTTCAATATTAAAATGGCTACACAGAAATACACCAATTTTGATTTTTTTTAACGTACTTTGGTTGGGCAGCTGTCAACAATACTGGTTAACAAAATTGTTTCAAATGAAGTAAAAAAACCAAGAGCTACTAGAACCATCTTATAGAAAAAAACAAATGAACTTTTTGGCCAACACAATACTTAGGGCTTCTTGGAGTTACTCAATTAAAGTTTTATTTAGTATTTATTACCGATCCACAAAAAGTTGTGACATCTCTCCCATCATTTGTTTGTTATTGGTGAGAAATAAGTACATTTAAATGTGAAGTCTTATGGTAATATGTGTTTGTAATTTCATTATTTGAGGTGGAAACAACATGAAGTTAAGGTTCATAAATCATTGGAATGTCAAGAAAACTGTCAAATCTATGTTTTTCTTATCTATAGAAAAGGATTAAAGGTCCCTATCCTGATATAATCAATTTAAAAGTCATGAGGAAAATGGTTTTGAAAGCAATTTTAAAAAGTACAATGTGTTATATTTTTGTGAGGTTTTATTGATTGAAATATTTGAGGACTTGCATAATATATCAATTTGGATACTTTTCAGCTGCTGGTAATAGAAGCTCCAATTCCAACTGGCTTAAAGATAAGGGGATTTAATCAATTTAACTAACAGGTCCAGAAGTAAGGTAGCTACAGGATTAGCTAACTCAGCAGTTCAATGCCACGATCATGGATCTTGGTATTTTCCTTTAATAAATCTTCCTACCTTTAGCTTTCCAGCTAGCTTACCTCAGGGTCGCATATGGCTGCATCCAGCCAGCTGTCTTAGTCTGGTCTATATGCTATAACAAAATATCATAAACTGGGTGGCTTATTAACAAGAGTAATTTATTTCTCATGGCTCTGAAAGCTGGGAAGTTCAAGAGTAAGGTGTTAGCAGATTGGATGTCTGCTGAGGACCTTCTTCTGAGTTGCAAATTGCTAAATTTGTATTAGTGTGCCCACAGGTGGTGGGAGAGGCAAGGGATTACTCTCAGACTTGTTTTACAAAGATACTAATCTTATTCATTATGGCTTCACATTCATGAACTGATCACTTCCCAAAGTGCCATCACATTGGGTGTTAGGATTCAACATGTGAATTTGTGTGTGTGTTGGTGGTAGTGGGGGTGGGGATACTCTGTCCATACTTATTCAGTAGTGTCCTTGTGTCTCTTTTTAATATCTGTGAAGCCATTTCCTGAAATCTTAATCTCATCCCTAACAAAATTCTCTTTGTGTGTTTCATTCCTTAAACCAACTGTTGCCAAGATATATTGAAACAGTTGATTTAGACTAATTGGTACCCCTTTTCCCTCTAGTTGAAAATGGGGGTCAGCCATTTCTGAGTCATGTGACCATCCGTAGCAGTGCTGCGACCCAGGCTGAGGCAAGGAAGAAGAGGGGTACTGACTGTTGTGTAGCAAGCAACAAACAGTTGCTGCGAAAATGTCCTCAGATATGAGAAGTTCTGTATATCTTAGGACACTTTACATTTAAAGCAAACCAAAAGCTAACCTAAATTGGCTTAATCACCAAAGGAATTTTATTGGCTCAATATCTGAAAAGTCTAGATTCCTACTGGTAGCAGACATAGTTATACAGCAGGCTCAGGATATTGTTGTGGCTTCAGCCTCATTTCCAAAGCCTTCTGGGCGCTGTTCTGTTCTGTAGGTCAACTTCATCTTTGTCTTCAGGCTGGCTTCTTGGATGCAATATTGACTGCTAAAGTTTCAATTTTATATTCTTATATCATGCCACCTAGAGGAAGAGAGGGCTTTCATTTGGTCATGTAGGTGAGAGAGAAGTTTAGATCCCAGAAATTCTAGCAAATGTCTCATTATATATGGCTCACAGCTTTAATTGGTGATTATACCTATTCTTAGAGCAATAGCTGTGAGTAGACAATGGAAGTGCTGATTGGCCTCAGTCATCATGGACTCACCCCTAAAGTTCAGGTGGTATCTGTCACAGTGAGACAGGAAAGAAAGTAGGGTGAGATGTTTTCTCAGTGAAAAAAAGAGATGGATAACAAGGAGGCAGCCAGCAAGTATTCAACATGTAGTTAAATTACAGGCAGGGAACTTGAGACACAAAGACATCGGATGGCCTGTGCATTTATTACAGACAGTACCAGAATGCAGGACTTGAACTTCAAGGAGAGGCTTCTTCTACCTTACCACAATTTCTCCTTATATTCTCCAGTGTTGTCTCTTCTTACAGCTTCTTTAACACAGGTTTTATTAACATTTCTATAGTATGCTATGTCTCATATTAGAAAATTATATAAATTTTCCTAGAGCTGAGTTTTGTTGACCACAAATTGAGTTTTCCATATATAAACATTATTTCAAGCCTGCCTTGTGCAGAATGTGCTTTGTGGCATTCACTCAAATTGTTGTATTTTAGGAAATGTAATAAATTTTAATCCATAATAGGCTGTGAGAAAGTGATTGCTTAACTCCTCTCACTGTAATAAACCCTTTCAAGACTCCTGAGTATTACAGATTTGGGGACATATATTTTACTATCTCATATTCGTAAATGCCTTTATGAATTAAGCTAAAGCTAATATTTTCAAATTAATCCTTTTATATTGGTTTATAAAATGATTATCATAATTTAAAATCTGACATTCATTCTACATGGTAGATATAAGGTATATTATATCACTTGACAGCTTGATTTACAGAGGGAGACATTTAACATATAAAATCTCACTTGATTTCTTTCTTTAGTCTTAACTATTGATATTTACTTAGAAAACCATGGGTAAATAGCTAATTAGGATTTGATTCAGACTGGCATCTCTGTCATTTAAAATAAAGTTCTTTAGTAGGATTAGGAGAAAATCCAACAGACTGGACATTGTGTGGCTTTTCACTGTAGCAAGGGAAGTATGACTTTATTATAATTTGATGACAGTGAGAGCTACATTTGGGATTAGAATATTTGGAACATGCTAGGTATAGTAAAAATCCTGTGTATCTTTGTTCTCAGAAGGTATTTTGGAAACCAGTGAAATAGATAATTTATTTAAGAAATATTAATTGAGGATCTATTATGTGCCACTTTCTAGAGACTCAATAGTGAGAAAATAAAGCAAAAACAATCACTGCTCTCTTGAAGCTTATATTCTGACAGGGGAGAGAAAAAAGCAAGAAAAGGAACAAAATAGTTGTGAGGAGTGATGAATGATATGAAGAACATAATTAGGGTATTGTGTGAGCACTTGGTGGACCTGTGGACATCACTATTCAATGAGGGTAGACAAGTAGGTGTCACTGAGCAGGTCACATTTAAGCTGGGCCTGAAAGACCTAGAGGGAGGAACACACTTGGCTTGTTCCAGGAATATGAAGAAGGCCAACAAGGCTGGAGAATGAGTGAGAGGGGAGCTGGTGGGATTAAGATTACTGAGGAGACATTCAGGGCCTGTGTCAGCTGCAGGCTCTATGCCACATTCAAGTTTGGACTCTATCATTAAAACAAATATGAAGGCACTTGATCATTTCAAGCAGGAAATGATAAGCTCCAATATGAATTCAAGTGGTTTCTGCAGCTATTGATGGAGAATGGAAACAGGGAGACCGTCTAAGAGGGTGTTTCAAAGGTATAGTGAGATGACAGTGATGACAGTGTAGATGCAAAGAAGTAGAAAAATGTATATTTTGTGGACAAATTCAACAACACTTGCTGGGTGGAGTTTCCTCCTGTTAGGGTTATGTGGGCTTGTGGCCCTTAGTTGTGGGACAGAGTGGCTTCCAGATGCTGGCTGTCAAGAGTTTTCAAGACTCTTAGGTGTGAAACCTCTGGAGAACTCACTGGCATCCAGTCCACTGCTTGAATAGTAGCTGAGCTTGGATGGCAGCCAAAATTCTGAACATTGGACAAGTTTGGATTTTGAGCAAGAAGGGATAGTCACTTCCGAAGGGTCAATCCTCAGAATTGTGCATCTACTTTTAGGGCCAGTTGACAGGTCCAGAGGTAGTTTATTCTCTATTGTGGAAATAAGACTCCCGGGTAAAAGTGAATTTTATCTCTGGATGCCAGTTGGAGTGGGCTAATTCACAACCTATGGTAGACTGTGTGATATGGTTTCTAGAAGACATGATATTCTATGAAGATTCTTATTCTTGGTTTTCCATCTGGTTCAGGTAAAAGCAAATTAACATGCCTAAAACTCGATTTGTAATTACTATTTCTTTCTCCAATAACCTGTTCCTTTTCAGAGTTCTCTGTCTTAATAAATGGCACCACTATTCACTGAATTGTTCAGGCCAAAAACATGGTAGTTTTCTTGGTCTCTTCTCTTTATCTCATGTAGCATGTTCAGTCACTCAATTAGCAAATTCCGAGCATTCTAACCCCTAAGATACATCCCGAACCTGATAGTCTCTCCTCTTTCCCATGGCTGTCACTCGCACGTGACCCACTGTTGTGTCTCCCTGGGTTAGTCATTTGTTTTTTTCTGTGTTGGTTAGCTGTGACCACCGTAATGCTACACAACATACATTCTCAAAACAGTGTTTTACAATAGCAAAGATTTATTCTTAGGCCTACAGGTTGTCAAGTCAGCTGTTAGAACCTATCATTTCTAGTAGACAATTGACAGTCACACCATTCATTCGTTTCATTTTTGTCTGTGGTACTCTGATTTCCTGGATTTTTACACCTCTCTGCTTCTCAAACCTGTGATTTGCTTGGTTTGACAACATTCCTGGTCCCTTTGGTTATGGGGATTAGTTCAGGGATAGCCAGTCATGCTGTATAGCGAATCTTAAGCCGGGTGTGTGACTTAGCAGAAGAGGTGTCCTCTCCTTCTCCAGACGGTGTGGGGTAACATGGCATATGTGCTGAAAGATGGCTCCACTTGCTGCTGAGTGAGGGGTGAGCCTGGAGCTGCTGGAGACTGCGTGGGAGGTCTGAGGTTGAAGCTATAGACTGGAAGGCAGAAGGCAGAGACAAAGGAAGATTCCTGATGACATACATCATTTGTTCAAAACTTGCCTGAAACCAACATTACTTCCATGTTTGTTTGCAAGAGCTGTAGATTTATATATTATTTAAGCCAGTTTGCATGGGGTTTTCTGTCTTTTGAAACAGAAAAAGTTCTGACAGAAGATCTTAGATCACAGTGCCATTTCCACTAGCAGAGGTGTCCAACATTTTGGCGTCTCTGTGCCACGCTGGAAGAAGTTGTCTTGGGCCACACATTAAATACATTGCAACAAGTGATCACAAAAAAGATCTCATAAAATTTTAAGTAAATTTACAATTTTGTGTTGGCTGCATTCACAGGCATCCTGGACTGCATGCAGCCTGTGGAGTGCAGGTTCGACACCCCTTCCAGAAGGAATACCCTTGCTTCCTGGCAGATGAAACCACTTAAGAGCTGAAGGGAAACAAATGTTTATTAAGTGCCTGGTGCTCTGAGGAAATTTCCATGTATCACCTCATTTAATTTCAAGGCAATCTTCAAGGTCAGGATTATGCTGCCTAGTTTTAAGGAAGTGGAAGTCATGGTTCAAGGACAGCAAAGGATTTCCTAAACTCAAGTCTCTTATTCAGCTTCAATACTGTGTGAGGTGACAGGAAGCCCTGTGTGGGAATGGTGCTGAGATTGATAATGCCTGAATTTCTACCTGTTGACTAATCATGCTTCATGTTATCCTCATTTTTGTCCCCACATTACCCACTGATTTCTCACTTTAATACATCTAATTTTAAATTATTTGCTGCTATAGTGTTACTGGTCCTTGTAGCCATTCTGACAGGAATGCAGGCAGACTGCTTAATACTTAATGTACTTAAAGGTATCTGCGTTCTGGGGAAGGGAGGTAGGAGCATATATTTAACAGGTCTAATCAATAAAACATTTGCCCAAACAAGAGCTGATTGATTTCATTTACACCTGCAGCCACGGGCTCTCTGCCCCTCTCCCCCTTTGAGCACTGAGCTTGCAGAGCATTGGTAGTGACAAGACTGCTGAGGATCAATGAGCACGGAAACCACACTTCGTGGTGGTCGGCTGCATCTGGAGACTTAGTGACTTGTAATTAAATGAGTTAAGGAAAAATAGTTGAATTTTCACAGCCAACTCAATTTCTTTGCTTAAAGAGTGTTTCTTACCGTGTAGAAGGTTTTTCTGTTAACTGTGGGGTTCTGGAAAGAGGTCTTTGAAGGGCTGATTCTCTGAAAGGAGAAGTTGTTGAGCTAGGAACAGACTTTGTTTGGGGTGACACTCACTGTAACAAGCTCAGGTGATTTATGGTTCTGGATAGAAAATTCTAGGCCCGACTCTTGACTATCTAGGTGACTTTGACAAATCATTCCTCACCGTGACAGCTACGTATGTATCTACAGTGTTGATGGTAAAATCAATCTGTAGGTTTCTAATGACTTTTTAAAAAATAATTAATTCTGCAGTCCACAAATGATATCCCCAAGCCTGACACTTACTTTTTCTCTTCTCATATTATTTTTTTAAATCTAAAATTTATCTCAACAGTGACTGTTTTTTCTAACAGCTTATACAGCTTGATCCACATTTGGTAAACGTAGCCCCTCAAAAATGCTGGCTTTCCATCTGACTGTCCCCAACTCTGTGCAAGGGCTCTCCCCTGGTCCCGTCATCCCTGAGGGATACTTAGGATAGAAATTCCAAGTAGCTCCATGGCATGTGCCAACTGGGAATTAAGTGGCTGCCCAGAGCCGTGTGTTGAGGACTGTAAGCCAGTCTGTGTCTGGGTTAGGTTGGAAAGAGTTCCGTGGCCAGTTCTGATGGCATCGCCCTTTTCAAGTGATTGAAATGGGGTATTAGAGGCAACATATTTGCACTGTCAGTCACACAAGGACTCGGAAAGGGATGTAACAGTACTTATTTCCTAACACAGGAAGTTCTTTGCTTTCCAAGCTGCATCTGTCTTATTGGCGGAGGAGGCATTCTGAATGCCCTGAAGCTGGGAGTGGTTTCTGGGATTGTGGATGGACCAATATAAGCCTCAAGCTAAAGAAAGAGAGCTTGGAAGGGCAGCCCAGGCAGAGGCCTGAGGCAGGGTCTCCCAGAATGTGCACACCAAAGGCCAGGCTGTTGTTACAGCTTTAGCCTCTGACTTAAAGTTTCATCCAGGTGAAGATACCTGTCTGCTTGTTTTCAGAGAGTTAAATGCCACTTGGGCTATGCTAAAGCCATTCTTACATGGACCTTACTATGCAAAATAATCATAAACCCTGGGTAAGCTTACAAAACTTCATTTTAATTAAGATAATAAAGTATTGTTACTCCTTAATCACAATTACTATTTTTACTAGGGGTATTTTTTTAAGATCTTATTTATTTTTAGAGAGAGGGGAAGCGAGGGAGAAACATCAATGTGTGGTTGACACTTGTGCGCCCCCTACTGGGGTCCTGGCCCACAGCCCCGGAATGTGCCCTGACTGGAAATCAAACCAGTGACCCTTTGGTTTGCAGGCCGGTGCTCAATCCACTCCAGCCAGGGCTGGGACTATTTTTTTGAGTGCCAACTTATCTTGAATACTTGAACCACCAGTTTTCACATCAGCTTTTGTTCAGCTTATAATTAAGACAATAGATTGCTCAGCTTACAATAAGACAGTAGATCACAGTCCTAGAATAGTTAGGCTGTGCCAAATTAGGCCCCTCAAATTGGTCTAGTAATTAGTAATTCAATCACACTCATGTCCCACATATTTCATAAAATATTGTTACCTCTTGTCTACACCCATTACTTTTTTCTCTAAGTTTTAGTAACACATACCAAATTGTCCCATATTGTGTCACATTCACCCTCTGCTTTTTATTTCAGTGTTTTAACTTGTCCCATTAAGAGGGTGATGAAGCTTGGGTTTTATGTACTTCCTTATACTCTTACAACAATGAACACAATGCCAGATACAGCAAAACATGTAAAATATTAATATGAATGATATTAATTTTTTTAAATGAAACCATGGCTTCCTTTGCTAGTCAAGCAAGAAGAGACTAAGCAATAGATCTGGTAAAGGAGAATTCAGCAACAGATTCTTTCACTTAGTTACATTTGAAGAAAACTATTTACCCAATGCATGAGTTTTATCAAATGATACCTTGTTCCACTGAAAATTTAAGTAACATTGATGTGGACTTAGCTTTTCGTAGATGGCCAGTGCCACCATAGGAGGAATTTACAAGCCAGTGAAGAATTTAGTAGAGAGGATGAGCTTATAGACTAAAACTTCATGGGAGGATTTTATCTTTTCTTTTTCATGTATTTAAGTAATTTTAACTCAAGATGTAAAGAATATTTTTAAAAATATCATTTTGGAATGTATCATACAATATCACCTTAGAAAAATCTACTTTAGGTACAAATGAAATCTTCATGTTGGAATTACAAAACTCTCATTTCTCCAAAAAAAGCTCTACTGACAAATTTATGGAAGTAGCTTCTTATTTTAGGAAACATATTTTCTGCTACATATATGCTGTAGCCTTCTTACAAGTTAAATCTGAGATGTATGTACTGACTTATTCTAGGGAGTAAAAAAGCAAAAGCTTATCTTAAAGAGAAACACTCCAGAATGTTCATGTAATATTGAAGGATTTGCAGACTGCCATCCCATAATCTTTTAAAATGCAGGAATTGTTATTACTGCTCCACGCCCAACCTCCCTCTTCTAAATTTGAAGTCATATGGAAAAAAGATAATTTTCTCTATGGTTTGAATTAGGCAAACAATTTGTAATGCATTGCATCTGGCTCTCTCAATAAGTATGGACTAAAAAATATTTTGAATTCCACTGTAAATTAAACAAAAAATTCTGTTATTCCAGATGTTTGTCTCCTGACTGAGGATTATTTTCCAGGAAAGAATATTAATTTCTGAAATGTCAATCTTTAGGTTCTTGACATTGTCGATGGTGGTGTTTTATGTCCCTTAAACATACAGAATAAAAATACAGTCTTGTAAGCAGAATGTAATATGGCCATAAGGAAAAGACCAGAATTAACCGATCAAGGTATCCAAAGATACACCAGGGACTCATTACTTTGGTTATAAGAGCTTTTTTATTCTTTTGGACTCTTCTGTTAAAACACAAATACTTGCGGACAGTTAAAATTTAAGCACAGGCTAAGGGAAGAATGGGAGGTTGATTATTTGACACTTCATGAAATTTAAAGTTCCAAGGAGCATAGGCTGTGGGAAGGAGATGTAGGCTATAAAAACAAAGATGGATACAACCAGGAATAACCAGATAAGATGAAGGGTTCTTAAATTTGCCTGATCATAAGAACCACCTGAAATAATTATTTTGTTTCATTTTCTTCTCATCATTCAGAAAGAACAAAACATTTTGTTTCTACTAATACTTATTAATCTGTGGAAAAACTTCAGGGCAATTATTAAATCTACCAAGAAAATAGAGACCAACAGGTAATGATAAGGAATGAGCAGACTTTTATCCTCATTTTTTTTTTTTTTATCTCAGAAGCCAGATCCATATTAAGTTTTTTTCAACAGAAATTCAGGTTCGGGACAGAATCATCACAGATATTATTCTCATTCTTGAGTATGTGCACTTAAAATGTTAACTTACAAGTATTTTTCATTCTATTAACTGAGGTGTATTATTATCCAAGGTACTTCACAGATGGAACTAAAAATCTCATTGTGGGCCTTGAATAAATGTAACCATGGCTTTTAGGTAATCACTGAATAAATTTTAAAATGGAGGCATGTATGACTAAAAGTATTGCTTTTGATAAAACAAGACGGCTGTATTATCTTAAACAAGTAACTATTTCTCCCTAAAATTCATTTTTTTAGTTAGAAAACAAGATACTGCTTAAATCATTAAATAAGCAATGATTTTCTCTTTTGTGTTTCTAACAAGCAGATTTGTAACATGTGTTATATATGTTCATCTTGATAAGCCTTTTTAACTCTAGTAGGCAATAATTTCCCTAGTGAATGACATATTACAGTTGGTTGTCATGTAATTATTTTTACATGGGAAAACTTACAAACAACCAAAGACTTTTTTGACTCATGGACTTGGAAAACAGTGTGGTGACTGCTGGGCAGGGGGAGGGTGTGTAAGGGGACTAAATGGTAATGGAAAAAAATACAATAAAGATTAAACAAAAAAGAAATGAAAAAGTTTTCCCCAAGTCTGTGTAACATTTGGTACTGGTCAGCAATATGAAGATTGACTAGAAGGAAAAATACAGAGTTGAATGGTTAGTGTTATTTTCATAACAATCAAGCCTTCGTCATCTTTGTAGATGAGGAGTCCTCCAGATGAGAACTGGGGCTCTTTCCTCCACTTTGTAAGCCGTAGGTCTCTTAAAACATAATTCCTTTTTTGAATGATTTGCTCTTACTTTCTTCGTGTCCCACATGACCACTGCTACCTTGACAGAGTCATCAATGACAAAGACCTGATTTGAAGTCAGTTTCTTAGCAGTGAGCCAACTAAACAAATGGATGATAACTGCATATCTAATTCTGTTTTTGTGATGATTTGAAGGCACAGGAGAATTGTTTCAATATATTCTAGTAAGCAAACTTCCTGGTGAAGTGGTGGTTGATAGAACACCCTGGTGAGATAATCTATGATCACATGACTGTATTTAAGTCTTTTAAAGCAAAGACATAGATTCTGGAAACAAAATTGCAACTAGAATGAGGTATTAAATTCCTGTGTCCCACAACTGGCTTTACGTGGATTCAGTGTGGAATGTTTCAGCTTTACATTTTGAAAAGGAAGAAGCTTACATTTCCTGTGTTTGTCATTTATAAATTGCTTTCAACCCCAGGAAGTCATACTGTTCTCACAAGGACACTAAGATGTAGAAAAACATGTGTTACTCCCTCCCTTTTACAGAGAGAAGCTAAGGATTATAAAAAGTGACTTAAACCGAGGTCATGCCATGAGAAAGTATTCAAAAGGAGAATAAAATTAGGCCCTAAATTAGAACCACAAAATCAGAAACTTAAATCTTTTCATTCAAAGTCTCCTTCAGTACCCCTGCCTGATCGTATGAGCATCATTGCTTAAACTGCTCTCAAGCCAAAAAGCCAGCTATTTAGAAGTAGGGGGAAAAATGATTATTTAACTTCTTGAGCAAGGCAATGTGCTTGAAAATGAGGTTGTCTTTAAGGCTTAACCATGGGGCAGCAGAAGCAGTGTGTCAGGCAGAAGTCTCCTTCCACTCCCATGGGATTGTGGGAGGGAGAGGTTCATGTACCTAATGATAGGTCAGTGAGGTGAATCTGGAGAGGCAATGCCCCAAGCTTTTCTCAGTTTCCTTGTAGTGTGATGCGACCTAGGAGTTCTTACTCCCCTGAAAGTGTCTAAGAATACAGATGAATTGAAAGCAAAAGAGCTGTCATGGAGACTGCTTCGATTTTGGACAAAGTGATTCTAGAGTCAAGGTCAAGAGTACAATATTTCAATTAGATGACTAAATAGAGATGGGACAAAGACTGTGATGTTGTGTGCATATGAAAACCAAGGTGAGATCCCATTTACCAAAGCCAGCTAGCTACCAGGCCCTAATCAAACCAAGAAAAGGAGGCAATGCCACCAATTAGCATTGCTTTAGAGATGAGAGGATCAAAGATACTGCCTGAGGAAGCCAAGTTTTCTCTTCACAAGGTTTTCTGCAACATAGCCCTCATCCATCCCTAGTGTCTCAGACATGGCCAGCAGTGTAGATGAGGAGGCCAAGTCCAGTTTGAAAAACGGATTGAATGATAATATTCTCAAGGCTTTGAAAAAGAATAAACCAAACTATATTTTAATTTAAATAGACCTGTGAATTAAATTTTCCCCTTATAGCTAGTAGGGGCTCAGTAAGAAAAATAGATTACTTATTGACAAATTAAGAGACCTATGTAAATTATGGTGTGAGTGAATTTTGGAACCATTACACTAACACATATATATTTACGCGTGTGTGTATACACATATGTGTGTATATATACATGTGTATAAAAATAAAGATTGCCTATTGACAGCTATTCATAATAAACACGAACAATCATGTAAAATACCTGTTCCCAGATCATGAATTTTAGATTTTTATTTGGACCAACAACTCAAGTCTGGAGGTGCTTACAATTACTATGGCTTTTAATTTACCAGTATTCATAGTAACTGGGTAGAAAAAATTAAGAAAGGAGCTCAGAAAAACTACCTGCTTTAAGAGTCACTTAAATGGGGAATATTACCATAAAGAAAAGAAGGGGAATAAAAATTTTAGCCTGAGGCACTTGAGGCAAGAACAGGTGAGGTCATTTGCCTGGGAAATTCCACTTCTCACCTACATGTGAATTGGGGGGAGGGGAGTGGGACATTCATTCTCCCATCATTACTTTTGGACTTCATACAAGCAGTCAACATTTCTAAATGTTCCATAGTTATAAAAACTTAAAGAGAATAATTCTGGCACTCAGGATGATGTTTGAATTTATGTGGTATTTTATTCAGAGTCAAGGGCATCTGATAATTCAGCCCAACTATTTCATGACATCTCTGGGTCAGAAGTTTATTTATGCTAGCATTTTCCCAGAGCATGTAAGTTCTGTGAATTGCCTCCCCTCCCCCTATGTTAGGAAGTGTCTCATTGTTAATATGTTAAACCTTTAATTGCCCACAGCTGGAAGTTTCCTTCGGTAATTATGAGATGCTTTCTGCATTTATATTGTTGATCATCCTGTGTGAAATTCTTTAACAGCCCTCATTTAACTCTTCTAGAGTGCTTGCAAAATCACCACTTTGGAGACAGGAACAAGATCATATCAGATACTTTTTTTTCTTTTGGCATCAGAATAGGTTCCTATTGTTAAAATTGGGCATGATTAAAATATTTTAACACCATTCTCAATTGTTTTGGGATTATAATTTCTTCTAGATTCAAGTTTAAGCGCTCTGTCCTCAGTCTGAAATTTATTTTTTCCTTCTACTTTTATGAAACGTTGCTTCATACATTTTTAATTTTTAACAGCAGAAACTCCTACATGTGCACTGGAGAGTTTCCAATCTTATTTGAAAAGCGATAGTTTTCTTTCAAGACAGATTTCTGAAATTATTATTGCCTTATCTATTGTCATTTTATCCATTTTGAAATAAATTCTTTAAAATCATTTTCCAAATTTGCCTTTGGCTTAGTTTAATGTAAAGCTTTTAGCTTCAGTGAGAGCTGTGGAATCGAAAATGACAGTCTTCTGCAGCAGTTCACCACCATCACCCTTGCAATCAATATCCTTTTGGTTGAGGAGCACGATTGTAACTTACATTATTAAAGCATACAGCAAATATGTATTAATCTCCCTTTTTGAAAAGAGAGGTGAGATTTCCCTCTAGAGTATGAGACCTTAACTCGGGAGTTAAAACAAATATTTTACATTTTAACTTTTGTAGTTTAAGCTTGGTGATGGTTTCTCATCTCGGTGATTGAAAGCAATTTTAGTAAGGGCTAAATGTAATTGTTTCATATCCATACAGAATCTCTGGGGGTTTCTTGCATATACCATTGTGTAGTGTGTTCCCCGAATTCCCTCCTTCTGTACCAAGAACACTTCCCTCAAGACCAGTGTGTTGGCTGGTTCAGTCCATCCTGTCAGGTTTACTATGTAGCTCTCTGAAATCAAGTGTTCATCAACCAGACAGCCTCCGCCCAGGAAGGACTAGCAGAGGGAAGCAGGACTGCAGGGAATCAGGCTGAATGCACGTCTTTACCACCGGCACCAGAAGAGTGAGCCTCTTGGCTTCCCTGCATTAGATGTGTCACCCATGTGGAGTACTTTGCAGTAATAATAATGGCTGATGTTATTGAGAAATTATCTATCTGAGTTCTTTGTATGAATCATCTTACTTCATCCTCACCATGTCTTCATGCAATAGGTGCCATTATTTACAGTTGCGAAACCCGAGGAACAGAAAGCTGTAGTTAATACTGTGCCCAAGTTCCTATGGCTAACAACTGGCGAAGGCAGTGTGTGACTCCAGAGCCTGAGTGCATGGCTTCTCCCCTGTGGTTGATCTAGATCAAGTCAGACTCCTTGTCTCTGTGATTTGAAGTACTAGATGGGGGCACGGGTGTCAGGTCTCAAAATTAGTGTTGCCAGCAATGACTATAGAGTGCACTGTCCAATCCGGTTTGATCCTACAGGTTTGTCTTTAATGATCTTGCACTTAATAATTCCTTCTAATGCATTGTTTTTCAAACCTTTTCAATGTATGCAGTCATATTACTTATCTCATTTATACATAAGATCACTAGGAATAGGTCTCCTATTTCTCTCATGCATTTATTTATTTGTCCATCCATCAAATACTTATTGAGCTGACACAGAATTCCAGGCCTTAGTGTATCCTTTATCTACTTTATAACATCTGGTTTTGAAAAATAATTGGAGTTAAGAAACTTGTGGGGAGAGGAGAAAACACTAGGGACTACTGTGAGGAGAAGAGGGAGGGAGGAGGACAACAGGGGACACTGGAGGAGGCAGGGTGGGGGCAGCAGGATGACCACAGCAAGCAGGAGTTGGCCAGGAGGTGTGGGCACATTTTCCTTATCTATTTAAATGATAAGACATTCCAACTCTTGGAAGTAACAATGAAGTCATTTATATTTTTCTTCTCTCACTGTTTCTGGTCTAGGAACCTGCACATTATGGGCATTTAATTAACATTCACTTCAGGCACAAATGAATCATGTAAATGCACATTGAAAATACATACATGAGGATTTAAATCAATCATATACACTGAAAACACATTCTGGCTAATACATAAGAATGAGTTTCTGGGTTGTCTTCAGGGCTTGGGTGGCTCTGATAATGAGGCTGGTGAGTCCTTGGCATTAAGTTGACCCTTTTCTTCTCCTTAGAAATAATACTGTGCAGAAAGAAGAGCTGTTTAAGCTTGAAAATCAGATTGCCTGCATTCTCTAACTCATCTTTTTTTTATAATATATTGATTTTGCTATTACAGTTGTCCCATTTTTTTCCTCCCCTTTGTTCCCCTCTGCCCTGAACTGTCCCTCCCACCTGCATCCCCCACCCCCTTAGTTCACGTCCATGGGTTGTACATATAAGTGCTTTGGCTTCTCCATTTCCCATATTATTCTTAACCTCCCCCTGTGTATTTTGTACCTACCATTTATGCTTCTTATTCTCTGTAGTTTTCCCCCCATAAATCATCTTGCTATGGGTTTAACACCTAACCCATCCATGATACTAGAGACACTGGCTATATCTGAGTTATTACCTTTTAGATTTGAGAGTTCCTTATAAATTGTTTTTGAGTATGTTTGCTGTTTTCTTCCTTTGGTGGCAAAGTGGAGATCTGCCCAAGCATAAAATATTTTACTCAATGTCCTGAAGACACATTTTCCTTTAAAGCAGACTTAAATAAATAATTATGATGTTGGGCAGGTAGCAGGAATATTAATTTAATGTACTTTTAAAGGTACCTAATGGCTTTCAATTTATCCATGAAATGTGATGTAAAGTGTATTTGGTAATTTCTGAGTCTGTGTATGAAGTCTCATGTTTAAATTCCTGAACTCTGGAGCTGTTCAGGCCATAGTGATTCTGAAGAGCAGCTGGAGGCAAGTTTACCAGTTGGCTCAGGAGCTTGACATAAGGCACAGGCATGACACACGAACCCCTTTGTCTCTGCCCAACTATGACTTTAGAAGGCATTCTCTCCCTTCCTCACTGTGTCCGGTGGGCCTGGACCCCTGCCACATGGACACCCAAGAGAGGAGGCAGGCCTTGCATTATGGTTTCGGAGTTGTCTGTGGGCAATATGAGACATATACAGTAAATATTTTAAAATTCTGCAAAGAGCACTCTCCAGGCAGAGTGAGGGCTAACCATCAGAGGAAGGTATTGTGACAGATGCCCTCTGAGTTACCTTGCTGAGCAGATTCGTGAACTCATGCTGCTGTTTGATGTGGCTTCCAGCAGACCTTTCATTAAATCCATGCCTTGAGCTGACCTACAGCATTATTCCTCTGCTCCAGTGCCCTTCTCGGCACAGGCAAACAGCCAGGACCACAGAAGGTTGTGTGATGAGCTGGGAACCGCTGGGGCCAAGAAGTGCCTTGCTCCTGTCTCCACAGGCCCTAGCAGACAGGGTAATACCCTGCCTGTGAGAGCCATTAGTGTGACCAGATGTGCTCTGAGAGCCTGGGCCTCTGAGAACCACAGAAATAGCAACCAGCGAGGAGACCTGATTATGTCTCAAACATTTAAGTGTTTTCAAATGCAAACAACTTAGAAGATGGCTGAACTGTGGTAGCCTCTGCTATAGTCTTTTGCCCATCACTGGGTTTGTTTAGTTAGCCTGCTTGAGAGCTGCAGAGCGAGTCAGAATTTTATGACTGCATTTACTCAACTTTTGCTGTTTTACATGAGGGGCATGTGGTTCCAGCAGAACCAAAATTTAAGTAATGGTTGATTAGTGGAAAAATGAGCCTTGACTGTTAAGGAATTCCCCCCATGTAAATGAATCCCTGTGTTTGTAATAAGAGGAATTTCTTATTGTGCAATGCTAGAGGCATTTGACAAAGTTTTACTAATCCACATACCATACCTTTAGGCTTTATAGGCAGCAAGCATTTTGCTTTTAAAAGCAGCAAATATTGCTGTTATATACTGTCAAAAAATGACTTCTATAAAGATGCAGTGAGTACTTTTGCGAGATGACAGCAGTGCTCCCTGGTTATATCTCACTCAGCATCCGTGTCCACCATCCACATGGGTGGGCATTGACTGCTGTTGGGAGAATTGGTCGAGCTCTTCGGGCAGTCAGAGCACCAGGCTCTATGCAACAGACAACAAGAATGGGGCTTTGCCCTTTGGAGCTTGCCTGTGAGAGGCTGACCAAATTAAGAGAGGCGGTGAAAGCTCTAGGGGATGAAGCTAATCCATTAGCATCTCTCTCCTCCAAATCCCCTCTTCTAAGCATTTCTCTCCCCACGTGAAAGGGAACACATCGCAGGACCTCTGTTCTCTCTCTGTCCAAAGGGGTATGGCCTTCCAGAGTCAGGCTCTTGTTTTTTTTACCCTTTGTGTACTGTCCTAAATTTTTCTAAAGGAAACAAACAAATAAACAAACATTCACAGTTAGTATAATTAGCATACAAGTTTTACAAGTATGTCTTTGGTTCTGAGCAGCATGGTAAAAGCAGGCAAGTTCATCTGCCCCTGTTTTAGATTAGTTCACTGAGTGACAGTGAGGAAGTCAAGTGATCCCAAGGACTTCAGTTTTGTAACTTGTTAGAAGGGAGTTATATTTAAAGACTACTAACACTAACGTCCCATTCAGCTCTAAAACTCCATGCTTCTCAGAGGCTTTCTCTTCCTAGCCTGCATCATTTTTTCCCTTCTCTGAACTTTTACTTTCTTACTTTTAATGCTTTATAGTCCAAAAAAGCAACACCAGCCTAACCTGGGAACTTGTCGGAAATCTAAATTCTCAGGCCTCACCCCAGACCTACTGAATCAGAAACTCTGGGTTAGGCCCAGCCATCTCTGCTGACTCCGGGAATTGCTTATCTCAGACTCTGATTATTTGCATGTTTTTTAAAAAATTTATTTATTTATTTATTTTTAGAGAGAGGGGAAGGGAGGTAGAAAGAGAGGGAGAGAAGCATCAATGTGTGGTTGTCTCTTGCACACCCCACACTGGGGAACCTAGCCTGCAACCCAGGCATGGGCCCTGACTGGGAACTGAACCAGTGACCCTTTGGTTTGCAGTCTGGTGCTCAGTGCACTGAGCCACACCAGCCAGGGCTATTTGCATATTTTTAAGAAACATATGCTGGACAGTAGTCAGGTCTAATACAATTTTTATCTCCTATGGTTCAGATGACATAATGAGTGATGAAATTTTTAATATTAAATTTTAAGTGTATATGCATGACCCTGAACAGACTGGGATCCTATGAAACACATCTAAATTCTGACAGTGACTCTTAGCAAGAGCTAGTACCTGGTGGAGAGACAAATAGTGCCTGTGTTGCTCACAAACTGCTTTTTCTCTCATTGCTTCTCTCTTAATTGACCTCTTCCTTCTGCAAAAAATTTCCCCTCATCTTGCATTTTGCTTTCTATGACTTATTCTTTTAATGGGCAATGTCAGCTCTTAGGAAGTTGGAGACAAAGGAATTGAAGCTTTCTTTAAATACAGGGTGGGGCAAAAGCAGGTTTACAGTTGTTCATATGGAAAAGAATACAGTAATTAGTAAATAATACAAGAATTAACTTTGCTTCGTGTACTCACAACTGTAAACCTACTTTTGCCCCACCCTGCATATCAGGATGTGAAGCTTTCCTACAGCAGGAAAATGAAACAAAACAAAATAAGCAATGTTTATCTTAGTATCTGAGGCCATGATTTAAAGCCTGTTTACATGGCTAATTATTAAAGAATGGTAAACATACTGTTTCAAAGACATGAGGAAAAATGCATTTTTTAGTCTACCTTCTGTTTCTGCCGAACTACATTTCCAACAGATGGCAGGAGCATCTGGGAAGCAAGCCAGCTAGGCACACTGATGGGCCCTGTATATATATAGCAACCGCTCCTGGTCATTTCCATGAGTCAGGAGTGTGAATGAAAGAGGCATTTAGTGCTGAGCTTAAACATGAAACCTGAACTGTCTACCAGAGCATCATAGATTGGATGGTACTAGATTGTTAACTTCCTTGCATTTTAGAAGTAATTTATGATGGAAAGAGTTAATATATGTTTGGGTGATTTTAATTAGTCAAAGGTTATCTCTTTTGTTTAAAGGACCACAGCCACCAGTAATTAAGCATGTCATTGCCTGATGACAGCTACTTGGTTTACATGCTGCTTTTATTCCTACTTAGCTTTTTTTTTTTGAAGGCAAAATACTGTAGAAACAACAAGAATATACGTGTGATAGGGAAAAACTCAAACTCTTGCAATTAGTCTCTCGTAAAAATCTGAGTGGCAATATTTGAGAATGCAGTTAGCTTTATAGATCATGCAAAATTTATTCATGAATAAATCCGCAAGGAGACTTGGGTAAATACTGCAAAACAGTCACAAGGCACTGAATAACTGCAATTCGTAAGACATTTCTTGGAGCCAGTGTATAACAAAATAAAGGATTGTTCACATTTTGTGAAATGAGTTGGAGGCAGCAGGACAAAAAGAGGAAAATACATTTTCCTTGAAAAAGTAAAACGCATTTGACTTAAAAAAAGCAGTGGGAGAGATGGCAATTCCACAGAATACTAAAGAAGGTATTATTCTCAGCTTCAAAGACCCCCACAAGAATTTCCTTAACACACCATGGAAGTTGTAAGTAAAATAGGATAACGTAATTGTAAGGAATATCAAAGACTGCTTCACTGAAAATTAAGATACAACAAATGGCTATTTTTCTATTTACCTTTTCACTACCAATCAGAGCTACTCTCCACCTATTACAGGGGCCCAGTGATTCTCCCCTCTACCTCTGGCCTTGGACTGATAAGCTATTTCACTCGGCTTTGAGCAACTGGAAAACATTGTACCTTTTCGTTTTTGTGGCCCCATACCCCAGTCTAGAAGGGCTTAATAAGTGTTGAATGTTCCATGACTGAATAAACCCATAGGGAGCCTCTGGCTCAACAGACCCCTGGCTTGTTCCCAAACCCAATTCTTTCTTTATGGTCTGTTGGTGCCCCCTGCTTATCTCAGGCCCCTTGCCCAGATTCTGACCTCCCATATCCTTGGCTCCCTGTAACTTGGTTTTTCTGATCCTTTGTAGCCCCTGAGAGACATAGAGTGGGGAACGAAGAAGCTCCTATGGTAAGGTTCTATTCACAAGAAGGAAAATTGCATGGCAGCAGACTAATTAATTTATTTAAAAGACTTTTGTCTTTCTCATGTGAAGACTCCTTAGGGCAGAGTGAAAATATCCATTCTCCTTACATGAATCTTCTCTACTAGTTCTTTTGCAGAAACAGTCATATAGGTCTTTGTCTATCAGAGAAGGCAATAAAGTGAGTTGTGTTGCATGGGAAGGTTGCATAGAAGAACAAGACCTTGCTATTGTAGGGAAATGTGGCAGTTGGACCCATTCTCATCCTGGTGCCTTTTTTCCCCACTGTTTATCATGCCTACAAATACACAGTTGGTATTTTTCCCCATTAACTAAGAAAACATGCAAGTATTACTGGGAGTATAACTGAGAAAATGGGCCTGTTCACATGGCACATTGGTGCATAACCAAACAATCAGTGTCCAGGGGAACAGGTTTTTATTTATAAGATTCCAACCATGGGCGCACTGAGAGCACTTTTGCTCTGAGCCCTGTTCTTCCCTGAGACCCAGAACTTCCCTTGCTCCCCACCAGGCTATACGCAAAAGCCAAGCCCAGTGGTCCCCCATATCCTCATCTTAAGCTAGCTGCACAGTCTTCCACCCCCTCTAGAAAGTACATTCATGGGTTTCAAAGTCACCATCCTGTCAGAGCAGCTCTCCTTCAGGATCTGGGGTATGTTGTCTTCAGCCTCTATGTAATAGTCCAGGAAAGCTTGTGCAGTGTTGCCTTGGGTTATGGTGAGGTCCAGGAAGGGCACCAGTCCCAAGAGAGTGGCCTTTCTGCATGTCCTGAGTCCCAAGAGTCAGCATCTTGCAGGCAGAGTCCTTGATGGCTTTTGAGTCAGCTAGAGCAGGCACGATCAGAGCAGCAGCATGACGTTCTCTCCCTGCTATGCCAGGCCTCGTGGCCAAATCCTGACTACAAACTGCCTAGCCGCTACATCATGCATCTTTCTTCTCTACACTCACTCTGCCCACGTGGCTCCTATCTCACTACTGGCAGCATGGTTGCAGCTCCCTCACGTGGCTGCCCTTTTCACTAGAGACCAGCATGGTTGCTTCCTACTGTCTCAGCCTTCATGACAGACCAGCCTCTCTCTCTGCCTGCCTTTAGTTTAAATTCTGACTAGAGCTTCCTACATGACCTCCTATGTGGTTCCTCCCACAATGAGCTACATTTGCCAGTTTTCTATATCATTTACATTCTCTCAGTTGCCATCTCTAGTCAGGGCAGGAGTGACTCAGTGACACAGTGGAAACTGTCTCTCTGCCTCTTGTACAGGTGCTGTACAGACTTCCAACTATATCACAGGTCATGATACATTCTGAAAGTCACACACACACATTTTGTCCTGGGGTGGTAGCACAGCTATTAGCTTGCTGTAGATATGCAAGGTATCGTCCTCCACCTCCCAAACCATGAACTATGGGGAATATCTCTGGGGACCCCTCCCTCTGTACCCCATTTCAGGAGGAGTAAATAATTGCCCATTGTGCAACACATTAGTATTAGAGCAATATAGCATTAGAATATCTGACCCTAAATTTATGTCACTGTGAATGAATTTACCAGATCCTTGATCAAGGGGACATAAGAAAGGACAGTCTTCAACAAGAGGAGACAAATTCTTACAAAGAAAAAGGCAAGCCTGCTTAATAATCATTGTGTATCCAAAGGAATGCCTGTACTGTCTAATAATGTCCCTTGCCAGCTCAGCCAAGTGTGCTCCAATGGCAGAGCAACTGGGGAAATGGGAGTTAGGTGTGTAAGCCCTCTTCAGTATGCTGGGGTTTGTCTCCACTCTTTGGAAAGCTGTTCACTAAATGCTAGAGGCAAGATCTTTGCTATTTAATTCTTGGTGAGTGAATCTAGTACATACCTTACATTTCCTAGGCACTCTGGAAAATGCCCACGGTACTGAAACAGGTGAAAACTGTTCTAAATCAATTTATTTAAGTCAAGTGCTTTCATTTTCAGATTTGATGGGGCATCTCTAAAGTGAAAGGACAAAAAATGCTGCATATCTGCTACATTTTAGGAGTGAAATCCATGCTTATTTTTAATTTTTTCCTCAGAGACTCTTTCTTTCAATGTTTGGGGTATTTTATTTTTGAGTATGTCTCATCCTAGAGTTATTTTCATCATAGCTAGTCTAATCTACAAGGAATTAACACGTGCAGTTCACAGTTGCCTGCCGTGCCTAAGGTCCTCGTGCTTTCCCTGAGAAGTTGCTGAGTTATCAGTTCACTGCAGTTACCACCCTGTGAGTGTGAGAAGTCATTCACCAGCTCACTGAAACATGGGACCGATTGCACTGATAAGTCACGTAGACTAGATTGTGGACTGCTTACCTGCACAGTGAAGCCTGCCTATCTCCAGGCCTGGTAAATTGGAAGTCTCAGCATTGTCTTCTGTTGCTTTCCTTTAGCTTCATTTATATTACTCTTATTAGCCAGTCTGGCTGGGGGTTAGAATACTCGTATGCTTTTTGAGGAATCTCTTGAGAATGTACCAGAATTCTTACTAAATGTTATGTCCCAACACAATGAAACTATCAGACCAAATGTCCCAGGATGGAAAAACCACTTTGAAGCCCAAGGCCAGTAACACAGGGAAATTTAAAAAGCATTAAAATCAACAGAATATCAGTGAAACAAAAGAACTTGGAAGGTCCTGTGTTGGTCTGTAATAGTAGAATTTAGCTTCTTTAATGTTCTTGAGAGGTGAAATTACCTTACCTCCTCTGGGGGAGTTGCTTTTAGAAAACACATTATTTTGTTTATTAGATAATAGCATTTTAATTGTGAAATGTTGTTTACTATTACTTGCTCCAGTCTCTCTTTCTTTCAGAATAGTGTCTTGGTTTGGGTTCCCGGAAAGCAGAGCCTGAGGCACGGGCTTCTACTTCCACCTTATGAGAGGGCGCAGTCTTGAAAGCAGGGTAAGGGACAAAGAGGGGCGGCAGGAAGGAGATGTGAAAATATATTGTCAAGCTGACTGCCGCTAAGTACAACTGAGCGCTCCAATCTGTGGGACTCTCCTCCAAAAATCCCTATGAATTGTGGCTGCTGACAGTCAGTTTGAGTGATAAATGGGCAAGGACATATTTATTTTCCAGTTTAAAGATAATTTTCTCTCTATTTGGCATCTGTTTCTGCCTGCAAACATTTTTTGCTGGTCCTCTTTTATTTCAACGCTCTCTCTTATCTATTCAGAGCATTCTTTCTCATGGCCCCTGTTCTGGTTCAGAACTGTATTACCTCTTAACCTGGACAGTGTCCTATCTACTTTCTTCTTAACTGAATCCATTCCATGTACCATGGTCAGATCAATCTTATATTCATCCTCTACTTAAGTACCTGTGGTGTGCCGATGGCTGATTTATTATGGGTAAGTCCAAATTCTTTAGCCTGGATGTATCAGTTAAAAGATTTTAATATGCAAAAATATACTAAATCTAATTCTAAATGCATTAAGCATTACAAGCATATAATGCTTATACCTCAAGTATGAAGAAATTTGTTATGTCCAGCCTTTTCTCCTTAGCAGTTACTTAGGTGCCTGTTCTTTTGTTGTTGGCTTCTCCTTTAGGATGATAAAAACGGCTGTAGAAGTTTCAACTACTGTATGCGTACCCAACATTAGAAGAAGCAGGGCCATTTCTTTCTTATGTTGAAGAGCAAAGTGGCATTTGCCAGAAGGCCCACATCATCTGATTGGCTATGTGCTTCTCCTAAACCAATTCCTAAGTATGAGGAGATAGGACCCCCATGAGTAGCGTAAGATACTAAGAATTTAGCCTTGGTTTTGAGGATAGGACGAATGTCACAGAGTCACGCAGGAAAGGACGGCAATCAACAGTAATGGCCTGTGTGTTCAACGCCCATCATGGTCTATCTCTAATCATCTTTCAGCTTGATTTCCCACTATTTTCTTTTACCCACATGATAGCACGTTCAACTACTTGCTATAGTCCTGTCTTTACTACTGTTTTATTGTGTAAGATATACCTTCCTTATTGCTTCCTGTTAAAATCAGATCCATCCTTCTAGGCACGTCTTCGATCTAACGTTCTTAATGAGTCTGTCCCGCATCACTGAATGAAAAGTGATCTTTCCCTTACCTGACAAGACTTTTTTGAACTTATTTATTTTTTCAGATTGTAGGCTCCTTGAAATAGAGCGTATGGTGTGTTCCTTTTTTAAAGTACTGGGTCTTATACTGAGTGGTTAATATTTATTTCCCAAGAAAGTAAATTAGATATCTAAAAATTAGTCAGATAAACCTTAGGACAAGGGTGTCAAACTCATTTTCACTGGGAGCCACATCAGCCTTGCAGTTGCCTTCAAAGGGCCAAAATAATTTTAGGACTGTGTAGATGTAACTCTTTCTTAACTGTTAAGGAGATGAAATTACATTGGGCCCTTTGAAGGCAACTACGAGGCTGATGTGGTCCCCAGTGAAAATGACTTTGACACCCCTGCCATAGGGTTTTCAGTTTGGGTAGTTTCTTGGTAGTAGGAAAGTTCCATTTTTCCTTGCTTCCTTGTTTTATAATTCCACCATACAATAGGGTTTAACTTCCTCAGCAGAATAATCTGGAGGAGATAGGTGGGCTTTTTGTAACCAAAAAAAGAGGTCATGTTCTCTTAGTAAATGTAATTTCTAACCCCCCCAATTAATAATCTCGGGATATGTTGGAAATGCCTTGAATTATCAGATCTTTTCTGGATTTACATTTTGTATATTTAAGCTACTTTTTTAATAGGATAAACGTAATTAGCATTTGGAGAACAAAGGCATGTTGACTCTATCTTTAGAGAGTACATTTAAGATGGTGAGAGATTAGTTAGAAAGAGTTAAACAATTAGTTAAACATTATCAAACCAAAAGACCATAGACTCAGCCCTATATCTAATAACAAAGGGTCTGCTATCTCCTGTGAAGAGACAGTATAGCAGTACCGCTGTGCCCCTAACTCACTCATAGCCATCGTGAGCATGGAACATCTGTTTCTGACCATAAATCTGTCACACCACCAGAAAATCCAAAGAAGAACACATTATCAGTTTATAACTCAGAAATTCACAAGTGCAGAGGTAAAAGAGCGCATGCCCTATAAAATATTCACAATGTCACCTCCAGTTAATGCCACGGTATAATAGACTAATAAAGCATACTCACCTCTTTCATTTAGTAGGACAACATTCCACTGCAAATTTGCTCTCCAAGGCAGACATTTATTCTGAAGTTGAAACTGCATAAAGCAATTATTAGAAGGTGATCTTGCATCACGTCTGAGATACTGCTGTGTTTCATAGTGGTGAAATCTTTATATTCAGGTACAATTTAGTAAGTTAAAGTATTTAGAAAAAAGATATCTAGGTTAATTGTCTACATTCCACTGGGTGTATATATTTATTAGACAAGTTACTTAACCTCTCTGCTTCATTTCCCTCATCTGTAAATTAAGGACAGTACTAATAACTGGGCATTACGGTTGTTGAGAGGATGGTTGTGGGAGTCAAAAATATGACTTTCCTCCCACTTTTCTCAGCTCCTCTGGCTGGGTTAATAACAAAATTAACACAACACAGATTGAGAGGCGAAAATGTTTAAAATTATTACAAATGTACATGTGGGGGTGCCATAAGAATATGAGACCTGGGACCCATTGGGCAGCTGAGACTTACATGTGATTATGGACGAAGGTGAAAAGGGGGCAGGTGTCTGGGATTTCAAAGGGAAAGTAGGCAACTCACAGTTAGACAAGAAAGAGCAAACATGTGATAAATGAATTCTTGCTGGGCCACCCAGAAGTGAGGAGACATGGGGGAAGTCTAACAAATGGGCTTTGTGAGGTTTCTCCCAGTCTGCCACATTTAGATTATATTATAATGCTAAAATGATGCTCCCTTCCTTTAAGCAGGTTTTCCTGTTTAAATTCCCTTAGGAGGGGGGTCAAAGTTTCTTTCCAAGTCTCTCATTTCTTCCTAACTATCTTAAGATCAGTACCCCCAAAGACACATTTTATGGTAGCAAAACTTTGTTCCCCCTTCACTGTAGAACTTTGTGATGATGGAATTGCTCCATAATGTAGTCACTAGCTACATGTAGCTACTGAGCACTTAAAACGTGGCTAAGTTAACTGAGGGACTAAATTTATAATTTTACTTAATTTAAATTACATTTAAATAGCCACATATAGCTAGCGGCTACCTTACTGGACTATGCATGTTTAGAACAATCCTTAGCATATGTGAAATGATCAGTCAATGGCACTATTTTCAGTCTTAGGATCTTAGGACCTGTGTGTCTCACACACACAGTTTCTTACTGCTGCAAATACATATGGCTTCTATTATTTTTTAAAGAGTTGAACAGAACATATCTAGAAAGCTATTAATATTTTTTCTATTTTGTTGTGTGCATATATATTTGTTTAGTGAGTTTATTACCCTTTTCACTAAAGAAATACTCTCCTAGAATATTTTCTAAGTCTTGGCTCAACACTTTACTTGCAAATAAAAATGCATGGCAAAGTAAAGTCATATTGAAACTTTGATGTAGCTAATAAACTGGTCAAAGTGAAAAAACTCAGTGTTGGCAGAGATGTGAAGAAAGAGGAAGCCAGTGTAACCTTGATCATCAGAATGTTTGCTGCAGTGGCTAGGAATGCCCTCTTCACAAACGTCTGCTTGTCTGTGTCATCACTCCCTTCAGGCCTCTTCTTTTCTTGAAGTGGAAATAGGTCTCTTCCATGTAGAGAATGGCAAAGTATGTAGTAAGGATTAAAAATAATAATAATAAAGTGAAATAAAACTAAAAAAAAGAAAGAAAAGCATTTTGGTGATCACGCATGGGAGGATGAGGTGTAGTGGTAAGAATAATTGAAGTAGAAATATTGTAAAATACCGCCCCCAGGTTCCTGGTGTCTCATTCACAGTCCAGTGACTAAACTTTGTCCCACTGTGGAAGAAGTCCAACCTTGTCCTCATCACCCCAGAAAAAGGGCCAGGGTCCAAAAATTCTGGGCCATTGGGCCAGCATTGGCAGGGCATAGTGTGGTTCTGTTTATGCCAAAGCTTAGTCCAGTGTAGGCTCTGTCCCTGTCTGGCTCGCTTAGTCTCTGTTCCCAGCTGCGATCTGGCTGGCACTGTGCTGCCATACCCAGGCCTGCACTTGGAGCCATGCTTGGAGCCCATGCTTGGGCCCACACAACTGCGGGGCCCCTATCACTGCTATGGAGAGAGAATGCACAAATGAATGGGCAAATGTCTGCTACCAGGAGAGGTCTTTGTTAAGCTTTGATTATAGTATCTCAGGTTTGGGAGAGAACTGGCTTTCAAAGTAACCAATCTCTTTACTGGCTCTTCGTGGGCTTGTGTTGGGTCCTCTTCCTATCGAATCTTATTTTTTTCCCAGGCTAGAGACCTCCCCCTTATGGTCACCATCTTGGCTCCTATGGCTCATGCCTCAAAGTAGAAGAACCCCCCACCCCTGCTGTGTCATCTTGGCTTCTACTGCGTGTATCCAAAAAGTTCTGATGCATCATCTGGTTTCTACTGGGCACGAAGCAGAGAAATGCCCACCCATCTGCCCCACAATAATCCCAGTTGCCAGTTGCTTCCCCAGGGAGATTCTTCTCGCATGCTCAATGATTAGGTCCTGGGGGTGGGAGATGTGGCAGTCCCCTGGGGAGCCTGTAAAGGCTGCAGCTTCTTAGTGAGACTGGCTTAATGTCTGATTAAGGTCCCTACTTTATTTAGTTTAATGTCTGATTCCCTTTACTTCCTTCCTTTATTAATACTAACTAGCTACCTACACTAATAATTTGATGCTATTTTTTTAAATGGGGACTTCCATAACTATCCATATCCTGACCACCCTATGGAAAATTGCAACTTCCCAACACTCCCTGTACTCCTACACCTCATTCCCTGCACCTTTAACCTGTTTTATGTTTCTTCATAATATGCATCATTTCTAGATACATTATTCACTTGATAGCAGGTTTGTTTGCTTCCATTTATCAGTATGAAAATTACTTGAAAGCAGGGCTTTTATTCAAAATATTCCATGAAAACTTAGAAATTGTCCAGTGTCCATTAGTCTCTTACATATTCACACAAGTGTTAAAGAACCAAACTAAGGTGTTCAAGGTTATTAATGATTTAAAGACTTAAGTGATTCAACAACTTCCCCCCACCCTGCCAAGCAACATACTTACCTTGTCTGTGCCTCTTTTTTATATACTTTCTACTGACCTTGGAAAAAATTACAAAAAATATATATGTATTATAAAATGTCAGGCAACTCATAAATAATACATAAAATTGATTCTGTTATTCCCTTGTTTGTGAGCCTCAAATGGTTTTCTATACCATAGAACAAAATCCAGGTTATGGGAGCCTTAAAAATCTTGAGTGTCATGGGCTCTTATTGCCCTCCGACTTTATCTCCTTCTGCTCTCGTCCCTACTCATGATGTTTGAGCCATAATGACCTCCTGGATCTCTTTTGGCCATACACATGTTTCTGGCTGGGGCTTTGTGTTTGTTGGCACAATCCTTTTGTCATCCCAAAGTGTCTGCATGGAATGGTCCTTCATTTCTTTTATGTCTTTGCGCAAATGTTACCTCCTCTACTGCTTTGTTTATTGACAGATTTAGTGTTCTTCATAACTTTTCTTCTTATTACATTGTAGTTGTTTGCTTGACTACAACCTTCTCATAATGTAATGCTTTGTTCACTTTTATATTCCCACAATTAATATTTGTTGAATGAATTTAGAAGTATATTGAGCACATCAAAGGCTATATGTGTATAATACAGACACGGAGTTATAGTAGCAGTGCTAAGAGAGAGAACACAGAAGGGTTTTTGTTCAATAGTATTCATTCAGCAATTTTTCCGGAACAACTATGCGCTGGTCACTCTTCTAGGTCAGTGGAATATTTCAAGGTACAAAACAGATAAAGACCATGCCTCATAGAATTTATATTCTAGAAATATAAACAATAATTGGGATAAAGAGTCATAAGGTATGTAAAAATAAAAAGCCGTGTAGAAAATGAAAAACCAGAGCAGGTTAATGGGTGTGGGGTGCATGAACAGTGTACAATAAGGTGGCAATGGAGGGCTGTGTTTGAACAAAAGCTGAAGGGGAGGAATGAGATTAAAATTGAGATATAACTTACATATAATATTGTATTAGTTTTAGATGTACAACATAAAGATTTTATATTTGTACTTTTCAACCACTTTCACACATTTTTCCCACTTTCCATCCTCTGCCTCCATTACCACCCAATATTTCATAATTTTTTTAGTTTCCATGTATCACCAGGCTTTGCAATATTTGTCTTTCTCTGACTTTTTATGCTTAGCATAGTGCCCTCAGGGTTCACCCATGTTGTTCCAAATAGCAGGATTTCTTTTTTTTTTTAATGTCTGAATAATATCCCTTTAATGTATATATGAAGTTTTGTCTTTTAGTATCTGGATCGAGAAAGTATCCTGCCATGTAATATGGAAAATAGAGATATTTATATTGTATATAGAACAATGACACCTCAGTCCCCTTCAAAGTAGGCATCCTAGGACCTCACACAGTTTTCCCAGCATCTCTTTCATTATACAAAACACTGCAAAATCCTTTGTTGGAATTGCCATCAGCTGTCCCATAATGTTTGCCTGAATCTCATCAATGGTCTTCAATCTCTTCCCTTTCAAAGATGATTTTAGTTTTGGGAAAAGCAAGAAGTTCCAGGGCACCAAATATGGTCCACTGGTAGTGGTTTGAATCAAGTAATTAGCAACTGCAACACGATGCTCCTTCTGCTCTGGTAGCAGAAGCTGTGGAACAAATTTGCCACAACAGATTTCATGACAAGATCCTGCATCAAAATCTCAGAGAATTTTTTGGAATCCCCAGATCAGCTTCTAGTTCTCACACTGTTGGTTGCCAATCTTTATTGATTGCAGCCTGTACATGTTCAATATTCTCAGGTGTTCTGTTTGCTGCAGGCCTTCCAGAATGTGGATCACTTTCAACAGATTCTTGACCATCTTTGAAGCATTTGTGCCACACTTTATTTGTGCTGCACTCATTGCATCATCCCTGAAAGCCTTTTGAATCATCTGAATAGTTTCTGCAGAGGAATGTTCAAGCTTAATGCAAAATTTGATGCAGATTTGTTGCTCTACTTAGCCAGTTTAAATGTGACAGCCACACAGTACACATACTTACTCAACAGTGTCTACCACCCCCACTGACTAGTATAATGAAGTTGTCATTGTTCATGCATGTGTATTCCAGTCCACTGTCCTTGGCTACCAGGTTTATGGTAGCTTATGGTCCCAAGGTCTTTTTATTCAGCCTTATCTTTGGACGGTTCCCAACAATGAGTGAATGTTGACTTTTGTCAAATGCTTTTTCAGGGCCTATTGAGAAAAATCATATGATTTATGCTTTATTTTGTTAATGTAGTGTATGACATTGATTGATTTGTGGATGTTGAACTATCCTTGTACCTCTGGAATAAATTTCACTTGGTCATGGTATACAATCCTTTTAATGTACTGTTGAATTTGATTTGCTAATATTTTTTGAGGGTTTTTGCATCTATCTTCATCAAGGTTATTGGCTAAAATTTCTCTTCTTGTCTTGTTCTTGTTTGGTTTTTGTTCTAGAGGGTGTTAATGGGAATAGAATCCCTTTGGGAAGGACAGTTAGAATAAAGGGTCTAGGCTGGGAACATAGTTGATATTTTCAAGGGATTAAGATGAGGCCAGTGAGCCTACAGAGAGTGTGCCAGGGCTATAGTAAGAGAGGAGGTGAGAAAGGTAACAGGGGACCAGTTTACACTGGGCTTTCTAAGCCACAGGAAGGACTTTGACTTAGAGTTCAATGGGGAGCCATTGCAGTCAACTGAGTAAAATATGATGTCTCAACTCACTGTCAAAAGAAGTTGAAATGATAACATTTGAACAGGATTATTTTCTAAGGTTAAACTCATTAGGAAATATGAATAAAATCAAATACAGAATACAGGTGCATCTATCTTTAAGAGAATCAGTGATCCCAAATGCCTGAATCATATCAATCCAAACCTTGATCCTAATTTTTCTAGTGCACCATGGATTTAAGGCCACTTATTCTCTTTTGAGAAGATAATCACACAAACCAGAAATGAAAAGGCTTCTAATAGTTTTGTGTACATGGTTACAATTGTCAGGTAATAGGGGGCAACTCTTATAAAGAATAAAAAACATACATATTTATATATTTCTATTAGATATTTAATATTTAAAACTGTGCCCCACAAGAGGAAATACATATTATATACATACATATAAAATTGATCACTAGGATTCAATGTGTATAACTAAGATATTAATTTCATACAATTCATGTCTGTGTATACTATTTTTAATTCATTTCCATTCTATACCCATTGTGCTCTCCAGCTTTAACATATTTTTTCTTTTTTCTCTTCTGGAGTGATATCTTACAGTCACAGGACCTTGTGATCTCGCTGTGATCTCTCCATTAAATTCAGCTCTAACAACATGCAGGAATAAATTTCTAATCAAATGCAAATGACTGGTATCAATTCAAGTGTTGCCTTTCCTGGACCACTCACTCTTCAGGAAAAAGGTGGAGGTTTGCTTGGAGAAAGATCATACATAGATTCCAGGCAAAGGCAACCTGATGAGTATTACACTGGCCAGAAAGCCTTTGCTGGA
Source organism: Trachops cirrhosus (assembly GCA_028533065.1). Taxonomy (NCBI): domain Eukaryota; kingdom Metazoa; phylum Chordata; class Mammalia; order Chiroptera; family Phyllostomidae; genus Trachops; species Trachops cirrhosus. The sequence goes on along the minus strand of CM052540.1, from coordinate 119,344,622 downwards.
GGGGTCAGAGGTCTTTCCCGACAGGCAGTAGCTGCAGGTGCCACATGCTAGCTGAATTAGAGCTTCTGCCTGAAAAAACTCACCACTGTGTCTCTGCTCCTCAGGCAATTTAAGATCAGCTAAACTTGTTTCTGATGTGATGGCTAGAATCTGAGGAGGTCCCAGAAAACAGGGAGAGAAGAACTCAGGAAAATAAGAGCAATTCCCCCTATCTGAACACACAGCTGCACAGGCTCTGGTGTCCCTGTTTCCCATTTAGGGCAAATTCCAGAGTCAGAAAATTTATTTTTAATTTTAACTAAAACTTGTATTCACTAGCACATTCTCCTATGACCAATTAAATTTCCCAAATAATTGTGAGTCAATTATTGTCAAGTGAACTGCCCAAAAGAATAGAGATTTTTGTTTGTCCAAAGAAAATTGGTAATAAAAATGTGCAAGAGAGCTGCCTAAACATAGCAAGGTGGACCAATAACAAAAAGGAAAAAAACAAAAACAAAAAAAGCGAAAAGCACCAACTGATGGTTTCTAAGTATGAACTCTTGGAATTGCTTCCTTCAAGTCCTAGGGGATCCACTTCTGATATTAGCTTTGTGACTTCATGTAAGTTATCCCCCCTCTCTGAATCTCAATTTGCTTATCTGGAAAAAAAAAAAAGAAAAAACAAAACAGGTCTCTGGTTATGGCTTTGCAAGTTGCTTTCCTGCTTTCCTTTTTCCAAGGTTCTGCTACTGAACTTGACTTTACATAATGGTAGCCTTTCTGAGGTTCCCTTTTTACCTGTTTGATTAAGCCAACTGGGTAAAAACCAGATAGTAAAAAGCCTCTGAGAATGAAGAAACCCACCCTGCTAACTCTATGACTGACTAGTAATTGTACATCTGACGTGTTCCACAAGATTTTCCACTTTTTACATTAAGCTGGTGTTTCTGGAGGCTCTCTGACCATGAGGTAAGTCTACCAGATTTATGTGTACAATAGTATGAAATTGAGAACACATTGAAATGCTGTTAGAATAACTTAGGAAGTCAAAGGGAGAACAAGATGGCTAGTTTTTTCCTGGCTGAGTATTAATACTTTATAAATTTACTTATACAAAATAAATTTTTAAAAATTATTATTTTGGAGGATTTGGAGGCTGCAAGAATAAGCATATTAAGTAATTATGAATTTTTACTCTAAAGACATAGCATTAGATTCAGATTCACCTCAGAAATAAGGCTAGCTGAATTTTCTCCTATTAAATACTTGGTCATTATTTTTTAACATTTTCCATTTTGGAGAAGATTAAGTAGAAAAATATTTTTAATATAATAAATTGATTTGGGGAATTATATAGCTAATTTTCTCCTGATATGAATAATAACTTGAAAATGATTTGTTTGAGGTCGTGTGGTTTACAATTATTTTCTTCACCTCTATAAATAGCCTAACAAAAATTTTATGTTCTAAATCCATCTTGTTTTTCAATATGTTGATTGTTGCTATTTGTGTTTATTTTTCTCTAATGTTCATTTCCCCATCCTTTTATAGCAACAGTTTTGCTGGGCACAGGCTGGCCCAGATGAAGACTGACTTTTCACATCCTCCTTGCAGTTAGGGAAGTCAATGGACCTGAATTACCAGCAGTGAGTGAGTGATGAGAGGCGTAACTTTGGGGTCTTGTTCTGAAAAGGGTTGGATTTGCGTTTCCTTATCTTTGTATCTCTTACTGTTGGCTGGGAAATGGTGAAACTGGAAAAGAGGTACCAGTTATTACATTTAATTTTTATAATTTGCATTATAAAACACTTTACTCCTATAAAATGATATATATTACATATTTTATAAGATGAAGTGTTTTACCTATTATTATATGTAAAAAATAAAAATGATACAAGATACCTCCATGTATCTATCCTTTATTTTAAGAACTAGAATGTTACTATTATCATTGAGGCCCTGGATAACTCCTCCTTGTTGGAAATATTTCCACCCACCCTCAAAGAAAACCCCAAATAAACCACTATCCTCCTAAATATTGATCATTCATTTACTTGCATTTACAATTTTGCAGCACATGTATTCTAAACAATCCATGTTTAGACAAACATGTTTTAAAATTTTGGAGTGTTGTATTACACTGAATGTATTGTATTATTTGTGACTTGTTTTCTCAATATTATATTTTTAAAGATTCATCCACATTTAATAAAGCTTTAGACAAATTATTTTTTACTGCTGTGTAGATTTCAATTTATAATATTAGCTAATATTTATACAGCACTGTGTCCCAGGGACTGACCTAAGTATCTTATATACACTAATTCATTTAATTTTCATCCCAATATCATGAGGTAATTAATATGAATAAACCCACTTTGCATGAGAAAGTTTGGGCACTGCTTGCTTAAGTAATTAGATCACACAGCTAGTAGAAGTGGACCTGGGGTTCTAACTTAGGTATTATAGCCATGAAATCTGTGCTCTTAAGTACTATAGACTTCTATCTTCCTCTTTTTCCTCTCTCAAGGCCATTCTTCTGTCATTTTGTTTGTTTGCAGTTTTTGCTGTTATAAGCAATGCTGCCGGAAATATTTTTGTGCACTGGTGCATTTATGTATTTACAATGAGTGGAAAATTGCTGGATTATAATATATGTGTATTAGTTTCTTATGGCTGCTGTAACAAATTACCACAAGTTTAATGGCTTAAAACAACACAGATTCATTATTTTATAGTTCTGGAGGTCAGGAGTCTTAGTGGGGTCTCAGTGGGATAAAATCAAAGTACCAGCAGAGCTAGGTTTCTTTTGGAGGTTCTAGGGGAGGATCTGGTTTCCAGCTCTTGGTGCCCTTCCATTTTCAAAGACAGCAGTGGTGGGTGAAGTAGTCACATGGAATCACTTTAACCTTGCTTCTGTTATGAAATCTCAATGTTTTTTCTTAAATATATTTTTTACCCAGATGAATATTAGAATTAACATTTTAAATTCTAAAACATTTCCGGATTGTACTTTTTATTGAAATCAAATGACTTTATTCAGTACTTGTCCCACTTCCAGTCACTTAGGCGACAGGCACCCCTCTAGCTATTGCCATGGCGGTCACTTCCAGAGTGGGCGGGTTTGTGTACACTCTGGGACCATGTGGGTCCTTTAAACAGGCTCTCGTGAGAGACTGGTAGTTTCTTCCACCGCCCCAACCCCCAGTGGTTTTTACAGCCAAGAAATTATAAGGCTTTATTTTCCTAGTGCTGGAACTCTGGGCTATGAGGTTTGGCCTGGGGCTGGGATCTCTTGCTCCCCAGGTATTCCTGATATGGGACCACCTGTTCTGCCCACTGCTGCCTCTCTGTCCCCACAGCATGTCCTCTCCACCCTGGCTCCCCGTCTCTGCCATCCTACTCGTTTGGATGACTGTCACTTCTTTAAATCGTTGGTTGTCAGACTTCCATATGATTCAGTTTTCTGACAGTTCTGGGTGTTTTTTGTTTTGTGGTTAGTTGTGATCCTTCCTGTGGTTGTGCAAGGAGGTGAAGCATGTCTGCCTTTGCCTTCATCTTAACTGGAAGTTGAAATCAAATGACTTTATATATCAATTTTGAAAGTATTAGAATTTTTATAATGTTGAGATTTCTCATTCCATAATATGTTATTCTATATGCTCATGTTTTAAAAGTTCTTTTAGGAAAGTTGTATAATTATCATATAGCCTTTTGGATATCACGTATTGACTGACATTTGAGCTGACTGAAATTCTCTTTTTTTGGCTATTTCAAATAAAGTTGCTATGATCATTTATTGTATTTTCATTGTCATTCAGCTCAAAATACTTTAACATTATTTTTCTGATTTTGTCTTGATCAAAGAATTATGTAGAAGTATGTTGTTTAAATGACAAATATTTGGAGTTTTCCTAGTTATTTTATTATTAATAATTTCTAATTTAATCCCTTTGTGACCAGAGAATACACTCCATATAATTTCTATTCTTTTAAATTAATTGAGACTTTTTTATAGAGATACATAAGTTAGATTCACATTCACCATATACATGTGTAGTAATCAAGAATATTTACCCTGCAGTTGTTGGATATAATGTCAATTAGATCAAGGTTATGATAGTGTTATTCTGATTGTTCAAGTCTTCACTGATTATTTTTTGTCTATGTGCTCTAGCAATTGCTAATTTTAAATGATTGCATAATTCCTTTCTCTCTAAATTTTGTACATTGCTGCTTTACATATTTTAAGGTTTTATTATTAGGTGCATACACTTTTATAATTTTTATTTTGTCTTAATGAAATTTCCCTTTCAACATTATGAAATATTTCTTTTTGTCTCTGTTAATAACATTTTTCTTAAAATTTTCATTATAGTAATAACTCTATAGTTCTCATGTTTATTATTTATGACATATTTTTCTATCAATTCATTTTGAAACTATCTGTGTCTTCATATTTAAAGAGTGTCTCATGTAGGCAGCATGCAAATAAGTCTTTTATTTTTATTTTCTTCAAAATTTTGGAAGAATTTAAGAGAGATTGGTGTTAATTCTTTAAATGTTTGGGTTGAGTTCACCAGTGAAGTCATCTGGTTTTATGAACTGAGAGGTTTTTGATTATTGTTTCAATCTCTTTACTCATTATTGTTCTGTTGAGATTTTCTGTTTTCCCTGATTCAGTCTCAGTAGGTTGTGTGTTTCTAGGAATTCATTATTTTTTTCTAAGCTGTCTAATTTGTTGGCTTATTATTTTTTATATTGGTTTCTTATGATTTAATGTATTTCTGTAATATCAACTATAATGTCTCTGTTTTCATATCTAATTGTATTTTCATATTTAAATACAAATGTCTTCTTTCTTTATAGGCCAGCTACAGGTTTGTTAATTTTTTGATCTTTTCAAAAATACAGCTCTTAGTTTTATTGATCCTTTCTATTGATTTCCTGGTCTCTATTTTATTTACTTCTGTTCTGATCTTTATTATTTTCTTTCTTTTCCTAACTTTGGGCTTAATTCCTTTATTTTTCTGGAATTTTGAGTTGTAAAGTTAGATTGTTTATTTGAGATGATTCTAATTTCTTAATATATGAATTTATAACTATAAACTTGTTTCTCAGACTGCTTTTACAGCATGTCCTAGTTTTTGGTACGGTGTGCTCAATTTTTATTTGTTTCAAGATTTTAAAAAGTATATCTTTTGAATTCTTCCTTTTTTTGAAAGATTTTATTTATTTATTTTTAGAGAGGGGAAGGGAGGGAAAAAGAGAAGGAGAGAAACAACAATGTGTGGTTGCCTCTCATGTGGCCCCCACTGGGGACCTGGCCTGCAACCCAGGCATGTGCCCTGATTGGGAATTGAACCAGCGACCCTTTGGTTCATAGCCCATGCTCAATCCACTGAGCTACACCAGCCAGGGGTGAATTTATTTTTTATCACTGGTCATTCAAAAGTGCATTGTTTACTTTCCACATATTGGAAGATTCAAGTCTTACTTTTTAAAAACCAGGTGATAATTTCTGCCTGTAGACTAACCTTTACTATGACCATTGGTATGATACGATTTTGATTTATCACTTCCTTATTCATTTTCTGTTTGTCTGTATTGTTTTATGTTTTTCTGTCCCTCCTTTCTAGCTTTATTTGGATTTTTTTCAATTTTTTATTATACTGAAATAATATATGTTAGTTTTTGGCTATATTGTTTTGTTTTCAGAGTTGTTCTAGTGATAATTATTACATACATATATACCTATGTATATAGGTATATATACACATATATATCTACTTATTACAATCTACTTAGGGACATTTTTGTATCATTTCATATAAAATATAAAAATATTGGCATAATAAAGTACATTTTTCATCACCCTTTATGTTGTCATATATATAACATCTATGTACAAGGTCTGTCCAGAAGGTATCCAGCCATGTAATATGATAAAAGAGACAGTTATTGAGGAAGATACAAGATATAAGAAACATGGTACACAGGAAAATGATGCCTCCATCCCCTTCAAAGTAGGCACCTTGAGACCTCACACAGTTGCCATCAACTGCCCCGTCATATTTTCTTGAATCTCATCAATGGTCTGAATTCTCTTCCCTTTCAAAGGTGATTTTAGTTTTGGAAAAAAAGCAGAAGTGGCAGAGCATCAAATCTGGGCTATAGAGGGGCTGAGTCACCTGGGTGATTTGATGTTTGCCAAAAAACTGCATGAGATGTGATGTAGGAGCAGATGTGTTGTGATATAGTTGCCAATCACCAGTTACCCCTAGCTGTGGCCTCCTGAATCATCCAAATAATTTCCATGGAGGATTGTTCAATCTCAATGCAAAATCTGATGCAGATTTGTTGCTGTGCTCTCAGGCATTTTGAATGCGATGGCCACACATGGGTTCACTCAACAGCATCTACCACCCTCACTGACTAGTACAGTGAAGTCATCATTGTTCATGCATATATCTTCCAGTCCACACCGCTTGGCTGCCAGGTTACACTGATGTTGCAGAAACAGTTCCTGTTATATTAACAATGGCTGGACGTTTTCCCAGGCAGATCTCATATATTAGGAACCCCAATAATGCTCAGATATTAAGTCATTATTTTCTTATTTTACCTTATACACTTTCTCTATAAATAACTTTTTTCAAATTGCTTACTGTGCATAATTTCATTCTATTTCTTTATGTAACTTACAATGGAAGAGAAAAAAAGGAGGAGGAGGGGAATTGGAGGTGGGCATATAGACAATCCTTTCAAGTACATTTGCAAAAAATAGGGCGTAAAGCCATATTTCATGGGTAAAGTGGGATGAATAGAAATTTTTTTAAGATGGAAAGAAAAAGAGCACATTTGTATGCTCATAGGAGTGATCAAATAGGAAAAAAATCTGATCATGGAAGAAAAAGAGGTACACTTACTTGAATAAAGCCCTTGAGTTTCAAGATGGGCTAAAGAACATAGTGACTGGTTTAAGGTAAGGGCATAGATGGATCTTTTTGGTTAAAGGTTAGAAAGGGGAGATTCTGGGCATAGTTGCTAATAGTAAGCAGATGTGGTTGATGGACTGTATGAAAATTGTCTTCTGATTGTTTCAGTTTTCTCGGGAAGTGAAGCAAGATCATCATCTGGGAATAAGAATCTGGGAACGGGATGTGAGGTTTAGAGGAATGAGACATTATGAAACAGTCACCTAGGAACATGAGAGCATTCATGGACCCTGGGAATGTTTTGTTTCTTTTTGAATGTTTAGAAATTTTAGCAATGTGTGTTTCAGTGTTGGCTTTTTTTTTTTTTATTCATCCTGTTAGGCACTTGGTGGGCCATGTTAACCTGAAGACCCATTTCTTTCCTTCACTCTTGGCAAGGGAAACACCATGAGCAAGTGTAGGGAGCTTCATGAAGAAAAATCCTAATGAAAAATAATGTTGAAGTGGTAGTTTAGTGATAAGATAGTCTTAGATGGTAGGCAAAGGAGGTAGTTTATTCAGTCAATAATGAGTAGATATTAAATGTGTTTAAGCTGAGGAGTTATGTGTTCGCTGGTATATTTAAGGAAGCATATGTTGCCTTGCTGCTAGTCCTTTGCATGCAGTTGACTTTTCCAAATTTCACATGATGAGTACATGTACAATAAATATTATTGTAGCTGGCTTGAGTGTTCATTTCACTTACCTCCAACTCTCCTTTCACTGCTCTGAGAACTTGCCTCCTTCATCCTCAACCTTCTTTGCTTTGAATTCTGCTTATGGATTCTTAGATTCAGGAACCTTTTGAATTGTTATCTTTGTGTTCCACTCCACTCTCAGCTTTGTCCCTCCTTAATTACATCCTGCAATGTTGAGTGGCCCAGTTCCCTCATTGGTCATTTGCTCTGTGTGACTGTCTACCAGCTACTGTAGCTTCTGGACCTTAATTCCTTTCTACCAACCCAAAATATAAATCACAGGGAGATGAAATGGCCAGATCCATTGGTACTGGTCTAAAAATGGGTTAGATGAAAGAGAAACAGTAGAAGCTGGGCAAACATCCCACAGCTAGTTTCAGGTGTTAAGTACTGAGTAAGAAAGTTCTGAACTAGAACAGTACAGGATTTATTCTTTTTTGTTTTTGCATTAAATATTTCATTATTAGGAATAGTTGTGTGGTGATGAACATGACTAAAAGCTGGTATTTTTCAATTATGCTTGTGATTACTTTGCATTTAATTAAGAGTAGAAACTGAATATAATGAAATTGCTTATAACATTAGCAATAATTTTGGAGGAACTCTAGATACACATACAAATAAATGGACAGTTGCATTCAAATTGTCCTCAATGTGTCTTTAGTTTGGAGGAGATGGTATGTCATGGCTAGTACCACTCATACGCTCATCACAATAATAACAATAATAAGGCTTTGGAGAATACTTTTCAATTTTTATTTTGTTTTTTTTTAAAGAAGATCTGATTTTCTGTTTCTCTGTAGCAGGAAGTCACAGGTACATGGTCACAGAAGGCACCCGTGCACAGTATTTAAAATGAAAACTATATTTATATTTATCTTCTCTAATGAATATGAGATTGATAGTCTGTGTCTCAGCTACCAGGCATCAGTTCAAACAGGATTTACTTAATAGGAAATTCACTGTAGAGCTAATTTATTATAGAGAAGTGTATTGTAGAATTTGATGTAGAGCTACTAGGAATTCTAAGTTACAGAAGACTCAGGGGACTTTCAGCATGCTCCAACCTGACAGAAGAGCCATCTCCTACAAATGCAGGTAGTGATGAGACATGGCTTACCTTTGTGTTGAAATAATTACTATTTGAAAGGATAACCTCTGTTTGTCTACACAAAGCTGAAATTCTTTTATAATTGACCTAGTGTTTTGATATCTCATAACCCATTCATTAACTTCACACTGAGAGTTTTGTCCATGGTAAAAACATGATGCTCCATCAGAAAGATGCGTAATTCAGGTCCCCTTTTCCCAATTTAACTTTTGAAGGGAAATAGAAGGTAGTTAGAGCTCTACCACCAATCAAATTATTCAGATATTGCTTCATAATTCATTTTATTTTGTGTGTAGAGCATAGTATATTTGCACAAATAACTTATTTTTAAATCACTAATTCTTTAGGAAGAGGGAAAAGCTTGTATTTGCTTGCAAATACCATCCAGAGAAATGTCTGGAAGGCACATATTAACTCAATTTTAATTTTTTCCATTCCTTTACTACTATTACTTTCTTTTATCAACATATATCCACGAAGCTGGACACATGCCAGTTTTTCTAAATGATTTTATGACAGTCCAAACCTAAAATGTCTGTTTTCCTGAGAAAACTCTGTAGAAACAATCTCATACATTTTCATTCAATTTATTCTTTGAATGTCAGGAAGAAAACAGACTGAGCAATCATGACAGTGATATTTCAGTGGCTAAACTTGTTATTTTGGAAGCAGGATTATGATTTAAACAGAACTGAACACACTGACCTCTAAATCCTTGCCCTGGAGTTCTAGCATAATGATCTTCTCATGGATGTGGTCAGAGTGTCCTCTGTGTCCCCTGACTGGCAGGAGAATGGTTTCTCTTGATCAGATAACTTATTCCCAGGGCCTCCTCACACACCGCTAATTTTTATTAATCAAATTAATGTATGGTTTGTCAACTCAATGGAAATATTTTTCATTCAGAAGTCATCACTGAGTAATGCCAAAAGCAGGCATCTTAAATACTATAATACTATAGTATTAAACACTGTAATATAGAGAATTGAATAATATAAACAAATATGCCATAGGAGGCATAGAGACCCTTGGATAGAGCCAAAACAAACAAACAAATGAACACACACACACCTCACATGTGATATAAGGGATTCCTTAAGTTAGACAAGAGAAGCAATAGGAGGAAGATATTTGGGGACTATCAGCTGAAGAGGTAATGACTGGTGTCCCATCCTCAACATCTTCAGCACTGCCTAGCCGACAATCTCCAGTTTTGATTTTTATTGGTATCTGGCCGTATGAGTCTGACCACTGACCTGAACTGCTTAGGGGTGTATATGAATGCACATAGTGACCAAGAGAAAAAATTGAGGAAACTTCAATGATCTCTATATATATCTATAGATTCTCTTTATTGAGCTTCTATTATGTGTCAGATAAATCACTGATTTTATGTATGTTATCTCATTTAACTTTATCTATAGCTCTATTATCAAATGAAGAACTAAAATATGTATTTGGAGACTCTAAAAATTATCGTAAGAATAATTGCAATGCGATTTTCTTTTTCTTAAAACAGTAGCTGAGTGGTGGTCATGCAGGAAGAGACAGGCAGGCATATAAATTAGTTACTGCCTCCCAAATTAAGTGTCTCTGGGATGGGAGAGAAAAATGAAAGACTTTCTGTAGTCTGGAAAACTTAGCATTTCGTTTTATGAATTATTTTTTCCTGATCCTCCTGTCTCACAGGTGCTCAACTGTCTATGTAACTGATTAGACTGTTCATTATTCTTTTTTAAAAAATTTACCCCAACAAGAAGACCAATTCAAAGCTTCAAAAACAAAACCCAGACTATAAATATTACCTGTTAAAACAGCAATTTAAAATGTCTTCAAGTGTTTCTTCCTCAGTTGATTATTTTTAATTCTCTCTCCAACTTCTTTATCCCTCTGGAACTGGCCTTCCTACCCAGTGAGTTCTTACTTCTGATAAAAGGCTAAATGTTTTATGCACACAGATGTGGAAATTGGCTGCAGGACATGTTTTTTCTTATTGCCTTCACTTGTAAGAAGAATGACCTCTAGTGTTTTGCTTCCACTCCAATGTTTGTTTTCGGCATACCTTCAAAAGGAAGGGGGATGTGTGCTACTTGGGTCTCCAATATGTTGACTTAACAGACAGACTGCCTTTAACTAACTTTCTTCCTCTCCTCCTTCTCAGTCCTCTTCTTTGGCAATACACAGGGCAAAATATCAGAGCCCATCCCCGGTCTTCATTCATTGTCTGCTTAAATCACTTTATAACCTTTGCATTAATGGTAAATGGTAGGACTCAGATTATACCTGCAATTCATTATGAAAATGATGTGTCATGTTAGTTAAAGAATTTTTTTATATGTGGTGCATGAATTTAAGAAGACAGTGTCCTAATGATACCTCAAGCCATGATTCTGGGCAAAAAATATTATACTACTGTTATACTCAAAGAACTGGAAATTTTGAACAGCTGGATTTGTTTGTACAGAATGTTACAAGTTGTGTCTTTGAATAAAACACAATCTCAAAAAAATTACTAAGAGCTTCACCTGTTCTTAATGCCAGGGACAGTTTGGAGCTGAAAGCATTTTCAGCTCTAATGTCTTTGCCAGATTTGAAAAAGCAATTTAATAGTGTCTGAGACCCCTTTATGAATGTGAAGCTCCCCACTGCTTTGGACGAGCAGCCTATTGCCCCCTGAATCTTTGTACAATACCCACAGAAGACATTGTATAAGAGGTGTGGAAATGGTGCATATTAACTGCAACAATTGTATGCAATCCAAAACGAAGGGTTCTTTCCCCTCTCCTCTCATCTCTTGTGATTAGAAATAAATTTGTTAGGTATGTCTAGGAAACTAATTACATCATCATGAGGAATATCCCAGGGGGGAATTTTTTTCTTTTCAGATCAAAAGGATGGCCAGAGGCTACTGTGTTCAATCCAGTAATCTGCAGGAGAGAGTGCCAGGGATGGGAAAGCAGCTCTGCTCCTCCAGAACATCTGCTCACAGAAAATGACAGGAAATTAACCATGTATTGGGGAGGCAGCTGCAAAGCCTGCAGTAAACAGGAATCAGGGAAAAGCTCGCCAGGTCATAGGAGCTGGAATGGGAAAGGAGCTTATGAAACCTGGAGGCCCAGTGCAGTAAGAAAACTTTTGGTTTATTAGAAGATGTCAATTTCAGTTACAATGAAAAGAGACATGAATGATCCAAAGAATACATACTAAAATAATAATAATAGTACATGTTTAGTTCCTAAGATATGCTCAGAGACATTAAAATTGAATTCTAAAACACAAATTATAAGACCTGAAATTTTTGAGTCAAATTAACTTTCTATGACCCAGAAGAGAGTAGAGTTCATCTAGTTCAATGTCCACAACTTACAGAGGGAAAAAATAAAGGCCAGACAAGCTTAGAGACTTTAGTTGTATGGTGTGGCAGAGAAGGTTGGTTCTAAATCAAAGATACCTGCTCCCCTTCTGCAGGTTGGAGGAATTACCAGAGAAACTGACTGCCCACCAACAGGTTTCCTCTGCTCTTAACAAGGTGGTACTCTTCAGCCAATTCGCACCACTGTTCCCAATGTGAGTGGAAGAGATGTCAGTTGAGAGACAAAGAGGTTAAGAAGCAGGCGTGTCTGTACTTCCTTCCTTTGTCTGTTGACTGGGTGCCAGTGCCATAGATGGATATGGAAGCCAAACATTAAAGATGGCAGAGCCATCTTTGGGTCCCTGGACAACTGTGTAAAGCTGGCCTGCTTTTCTAATATTAGATCTTCCTGAGCAAGGCATGTATTTCTTTTGCATTACACCAGGGTTTGTGCTAGCAATTAGTTTTACTTTACTGATGTAGAACTAGGTCTCCATTTACCTGCACAATGGGCTGCTGTGTTTTCCCCTCCTCTGCCCACCTAGAAAACATACCTTTGGGCCACATGAGCCACACTTTACTTCTAGACATGCTTTTACAGATGGGCAGTTTAAGAAAAGATAAACACTTCAAGAAATAAATTAAATGGAATGGAGTACGTCTGGTTAAACTACAATTGCATGTGAGTGCATGAATTATTTTGTTAATAATTGAACCTCGCTGTATGCTTTTTCATCAGTAAAAACCAAAGTGTAGGGGAAATTTTTACAAGTATTATGGTATCCATTTGCATTTCTTTAGTGTGGTGGTTATTGCCATAGGTTATATATTTACCCTGGGCAGTATGAGAAGCAAGGCAAAGCCAAAGGAAAGTTTTAGTGTAGCCTGACAGCTGAGCACGTAAACTAATGGGCTTTAGAGCCAGGTTGTCTGAGGCTAAATCCTTATGATAGCACTTACCAGCTCTGTGACCCTGAGAATATCATATTTCTGTCCTATGGACTCAGTTTTCTTATCTGTAAAATTAGTCTCTGATGGTCTGTACTTTATAGGGTTGTTAGGAGACTGACATGAAATTATATGTGTGAATGACCTGAAGTAGAAACATACTCAAAATATGTACTCTTCAGGTACAACTTAAGAAAGGATGCATTATTTAATTAATGTTTGTGAAGTTGACCAATATAAAATACCAAGAATTATTACGGCAACTATGAGGTTTCCAGAAGCTTATCTATCTGTTAATATTTTTATTCTTAGAACATGAGAGAAATCAAATGCTTTTCTTAAGCTGTAATGAAAGTTAAGAGAATAACACATTATTGGCCATTAGTGTATGTTGGAAGGTGTAATTGAATCTAGTAGATTTTTTTTTGGTAGTTCTACTTATCTCTATTATTTCCTGTAGTAACTAAATGAAGTAAACTATGGGAAAATTCTTCATAAGCTGCATCTCTCAGTTACAAATTCACCCATTTGTCTCCCCATTTAATATATATTTATTAACTGTTGATGAGGTATCACTATTTGGTTAAGAATTGGAGTAGTTATTCAATGGTCTAGTTAGGCAACATGAAGTCTAGTGACAGATGACACACAAGGACACAAAGTTTTATAATCAAACACGCTACACTACAGAAATGCACAAAGTGGTATGGACGTAGTGACAAATGATTTTATTATTGCTGACATGCCTTTTCTTCCTTTTTAGAATAATTGATCCTAAATCTAAACTTACCTTCAATTAAATTTCAAGGTCAGGATTAGGATACCATTGTCTTCCTTCTAAAATGATTAATAATGCTTACAGCAGAAAACAAAATCTGAGTTTTCAAGATCTATTGCAATATTACCTAAGATAAAATATTGGTTTAGGCTTCACTTGTGTGGGTCCTGTAAGAAGCAGATGCCAAGACAGTTGAAATGTGCAAGAAAATTTTTAGGGAAATGCCTCTCGGAGAAAATGGGAATAAATTGGGAGAGGCTGGTGGACCTTCCAAATTACGATGGAGGATTGGTCTTGAGTGAAGGAGAGAGAGAAGGAAGGGAGGTTGGAGGGGAGTGTCAGACCACTGCGCAGTTTGGAGGAAGGCTGGTAGGGCTGCAGGAGCACTGGAGCCAAGACTGCTCATCAGAGGAGTCCCGTATCTCCTAGGAGCTGGCCTGCCCAGCCTCTCTGCCACTGTTGATTGTTGGCTGTGAGGAGCCATGGGAAGTGCGGGTTTAGCACAGAGGCAGATGGGGTTTTCAGAGGGTATTTCCTGGGGTTCCCAGTCATAGATCAGAGAGGCACATTCTTATAGCTACCACTTGTAGATATCAAACATTAATCAATGTAATGTGTTTCTTGTTATTTTTGGAAAGATTGCAAGTAGAATTTGGGGAATAACTAGGATTTAGAAAATCTATAGATTGACTTTTCCTAGCACTATTTATGCCATTTCCCCCAGATCTCCCTGGACATTTCCCTCCCAGTTAAATCTTTTTCTTTTAAATATTTTATTTATTTATTTTTGGGGAGCAGGGAAGGGAAGGAGAGAGAGAGGGAGACAAACATCAGTGTGTGGTTGCCTCTCATGCACCCCCCACTGAGGACCTGGCCCACAACCCAGGCATGTTCCCTGACTAGGAATCAAACTAGTGACCCTTTGGTTTGCAGGCCAGCACTCAATCCACTGAGCCACACCAGTCAGGGCCCAGTTAAATCTTGACTGGCTACTCTTAGTCATGCTTTTAATCTATTATTCTCTTTTGGCTTCTCTTTCCACTTACATGCTGTGAATTCTGTAAATCCCTGGGAATGACATTAGGTTTGTGATAATCACTGAAAATCTATATTTTTTGTATATTTGTTTTTGTTTTTGTTCTTCCTATTGAGATGATAAAAGTCCTGACATAAAATAGTAGTTAGTCCTTTTGTCCCTCAATGAGGATGTCCCAGGGAAAGAAAACAGGATAGATGATTGGTGTAATACCTGGGGACCAGAATTATGACTCTCCAATTATTGTCAAGGATATTACTGCCTGTAGTTATGATAATGATGTTATAATTTTGTGAGTATTAATAAGCTAGTGCAATGCTGTGATACCTCAAGATATAGCCACTGGACTTGTGTGTGTGTGTGTGTGTGTGTGTGTGAGTGATTACATAAAAACACAGGAGGAACCTATAGAAAATGATCTCATGTTTTAGTTTGGGGCCATTACGAAATACTATACTGTCATTTTTCTAGTTAACAAAAATCACATGCTCATGTCACATAATCAGAGCAAGAGATGATTGACAAACCTGTCACGCATACCCATTTTTCTAGCTCTCTAGAGATTTCATACATTTCAGCAGTCATTGTAATTGTGTTAGAATTTATTCTTTGCAAAACCATCAAAGTCAGTGAGTTAATATCAAAGTTTATATTAACAACTCAAAATAGTTCCAACCTTTGAATTGTTGACATGGAAACACATCTTTCTTCACCTTATCACAACTCTGCACATGTGCCTGTGTGGACTGGGCCCTGGATTAATCAGAAATGTACCATTTGATTGTGCCTTCAAGTCAGCAAGAGTTATGAAGGGAAATATTATTATTCATACATTCTTTATATCTTCAAAAAACAATCAGTCTAATGGTACTACCACATTGACTGTTTTTCTGCCCCATTTTATTAAATGGTACAGTCCTCACATAATCTGAATTTTTCCAGTTGCAGCAACAGAATAATTAACAGATGTTTACTTTAAAGAGGCACAAAGCCTATTTCTGTGTCAATGTTACACATAAAAGTTGATAATGTTTTTTGAATTCACTATATAGCATTAAGAATAAAATATGATAAGGGAAAAACTAGATTCCAAAAGCAGATTTTTAAGCTGTATTAGAAGGCAATGAATGGGTTTGGGTAAACCATGGACTATCAGGAACATAAATATCCTGAACTTTTGGGGTTCACTGTGCATTGTTTGAACCATTGGGTCAGTCATTGGGAGCGGGAGAGTTTGTTCACATGGGTGAGCTCCTGGCCCTGGTAGCGCAGTGAGGGCCCTGAAGCGCCTGTGTGTCGGTGGTTCCTCACAGCGACTGCTCTCCCAGACTCTGATTTTGTGAAAAGCCGTGTTAGAGAGATGATCTGGTGCATATCCACTCAGAGTCTGAACATTTTCCAGATACCAATAAAGGAAGGCAGAATACCTTCATAAGGAGAAGGGTGGATCCAGGGTGAGTAACCGATTTACATATGTCAGAGTTATTTTTAGAGACTTTCTCTTCAGGACTGTACCTACATTTTATGAAATTTAAAACAACATAGGGTAAACTTCTGGTATAGTGCACTGGGAAATAACCTAATTAATATTGTCTCCTTTGTAGATTTTTAGAAATTTTGAATATTGGACTCACTGTGATTGTATTCTAAGAATCTCATCCTTTCTAGGACTTAAAGAAAAACATTTTTTAACCTTCCTTTGAGTTCATAAGACCATCAAAGGAATGAGGTCAATGGTGCTGACAATCCAAGTCGGTGAATAAAAGGAAAGAGAGTGGATGAGTTTATACTTGGCCCTGAGCTAGGGACAATCAGTTTGAGCCTTGGAATAAAAGATGACTCAGGGACTACCAATCCCATTAGGTTTCAACCTTTACTAATATGTGAAAAGCTCCTTCATCCACATTTTGTTAGCCTTGAATTCATAGTTATTCATTCATCCATCCATCCATCCATCCATCCATCTATCAAAAATGTAGTTATTGAGCATTTGCCATGTGTCAGGTACTATGTATGCTTTGAGGAGGCAATGGTTTCTGCTTTTGTGGATTATAGATGATTATGATAAGGGCTGTGGGACTATATTGCCAAGCCTTAGAAAACCAGAGTTCATGTTTGTCCTTGGTGCCTAGCACAGGGCTAGGCACATCGAAACTGTGTGTTAACTGGATGCACTTGGAACATTGCAAGCTATAGGTATTTTCCCTCTCATTTCCCTCTCATAGAGCATGTAAAGTCTATTTATTTATATTCTTGCTAGTAGTAATAAGACAATCAATGTTATAGTAGTTGGCACAGATCACACTTCCCCCGTCACATTCCATCAACTGCTGCACACATCCACCCAGCCGGTGGCTAATCCAGCATTCATTCCTCATAAGCCCTTCTGTGTGGGCCTGAGGAGGCAAATAAAGCCATGTGCTCTCATCAGCATTTTAGCAACTGGAACAAATCTGGGTTGTTATTGTCAACTCTGATAATAGCTCAGACTTTAATTAATTAAATGAAGAATAAATCCCCATACAATTATCTTCACTCTGACGACATTTATTAAATTTTGAGGAAAACACGCATGTACCCCATTTTAAGCACTTTTTTATCCCCCCATTGGATCTGTGTGGTTAACTTTGTACTTGCCAGCTCTCTCTTTGTGGTAAATTTTATTTTTGTTACAAAACTTGTTTGCCGACTAAAAGAAGGCCAGCTGATTTAATTTTGTGGGGAGAAGTAAAAAAGTGAAAGTGAGTAATCAAATCAGAAGTCATGCTGCATTTGATGCCAGGTTTAAGTCCTTCTGAGGATGACTCCTGCTAAGCAGTACTGGTGGACATGGCTACATTTGTGCTCTCACAGATGTGACACCATGCAGGGAGCCCCCTCTTCGGCAGGGCAGCACTGACTCACAGGTCCTGTATCCTTAAATAAGTCACCTTCATTTCTTGATATGTATCTTCTTCACGTTTCTTCCTAAGTGGCTTTAGTTCTGAGCAGGGGGGACAAACAGCATCAGAGAAGAGTTAGTCTGCGTGGGCAAAGATGGGCCCCAGAAAAAGAATAAATATGGCAGAAAGAAGAATATTTTTAGTGCATCAGATATTCCCAAGGACATCCACTCCGCCCCTGTGAGATGAGTTAAGGTCCAGGCACAGCGGGGGGTTCTGCATCCTTGAGCTGCTGCTCAGAGGCTCAGTCTCCCGGCCTCCCATCCGGAAATGCCTGGATTTCCAAGATCCAGACAGGGCTGCCAGCCTCGAGTTATAGATACTCCTCATCACTTAGAAACAACTTAAGGCACACTGGGGAAGACAGGGTTCAAGTCTTGTTACATCAAATGGTTATAGGGCACATACACTCGTGGAGCCTGAGAATGGGTTCAGAGGTACAGACATTCATGTTCAGTTACAGTGGAATGTTGTTCTTTGGCAACTGGATTTAGACTTCCTTGATCTGATTTTTCAGGATATGAGACATTTAGTTTTTTATGTGCATCTCTAAGTTACTAGATATTGGCCATAATCTTTTAATGACACTGTTGTAGCACAAATAAAAGAAATACAAAATGCCAGGTTGCAAACTTGGATTAACCATTCAGATATATTTGTAACATTAGTGTTCTTGGCTGTCCATCTCCTGGGAACATGTACTTGATGGAACGAAGTACCTGGACCTCAAGGATTATCTGAAGGACAGAAGACTCCTTTTCCTTTTGCAAATGGAAACTTGTGCTGAAAATTCACGTCCTGCTCCTCTTGCCTTGGACTTCTGGCAAGGAGCCAGGCTTCCTAAGAGATAAAGCTATGTTAGGTTCCTAAAGTAGAATTTAATACGAAGTCTTTTTAATCTGAGAAATTGGGCACCAAAGGACTCTGCAATGAAACCAACAACGATTAAAGTTATTAAAGAATAGCATTTCTCCTGGCCAAAATATGATTTTTGACAATTGTTACCATATGTGTCCACTGGCAGAGTGTAAAATTAAAAAAATAGATTATTAATAAAAAGCAAAGTCTACCAATGACAGACCCCAACTTTACTAATATTTCACAGAATACATGACATTTAAATTATATTAACATTAATTTTGATATCAATATCATCAGTGATTGGGGGATATTTCATACGTCATTGTGGAAAAAAAGCAATGAAATTATAAGATCTTTCACTAAAGAAATATTTTGTATCTTTTCAGTTTCTTCTTGTGGCTCTTCTTAAGGTTCACAAAGGCATATAAGCATCACTATTTTCTTCTAGTGGCTTTCAAACCTTAATGTGCATGTTTATCACCAGAGGATCTTGTTGAAATACAGAGTCTAATGAACAGGTATTGGATGGCCTGAGATTCTTCATTTCTAATAAGAATCTTGGTTCTAGGTAGTTTCACTGTAAACATTTTTGTAGCAAGCATTGTTGTGACCAGCATTTTTTTCTGCACAACTAATTGGCTGTAAGTCAGTATCACTGTAAAAGATAAAAACGAAACAAAAACCAAAACCTGAAATATTAAGAAGGACATAATGAAACAGGAAAAAATGAATAAGACCTAACTGCAAAAAGGGAAAAGTGGAAATACATCATCTTCGAGGTCTTTTGTTCATTGTAATATAATTTTTTTTTGCCTATTGATTTGTCTCGTTCAGAATCACATTTTCTTATTTTGCTAAAATTTCTCAAGACTGCTATCACTTTGCAGCTAAAGAATTGATAATTAATGCTCTTGAAGACTGTTGTGAATTAGTAGCCTCATATTTTATATTTGCCATAGCTTGCTAAACTTTAGGTTTTGATGGGAAAGAGGGATGACTGTGCTTACTGACGGATTTGCAAACTGATATGTTATCATTTTCTAGTATAGTATGCAATCTGGCTTTACACACAGTTTTGCAATCTGGCTTTATGGGTAGCTGTTATCATCTACTGTTTTAAGACCACCACGCCTACTCATCACTGTATAAAACATTCTGAGGACTAAAATTTATTTAATATAAAAATGGGAGTACAGTGAGAACTCTGTCAATGGAAAAATGAAATCAAATGAATAAATATATTGTCTGCCAAATGTAAATCAAACTGTCAGCCAGTTACTTTGTTTTTATAGTAAAATTGCCTTACAGCCAAATTGTTACACAGCAAAAATGTTCGTGGCAGACATGCTGTGGCAAAGATGTTTATGGTGAAACTACCAGACACTGAGAATCTTCATCCGTGCATAGTGGTGGGGCTCCTTTCTTCTCAGTGTAGGTCACAGCAACATGGAAAACATAAAGTAGAGGGATTCTCTCAGACTTCAGTCATTTTATACAACTTTCATAATTTTTAAAAGTCTACATGCCATTATTATTTACTTCCAAATATATTATCCATCTTTCCAGTTTGGGCCATATGGCAGATTGAGGTTAATGTTGAACACTCTCTTACTAAAAAGCACAAAATTCTGTATGAAAAATAGCCAAGTTTGAAAGAGAAAAGAGGTGCATGGCCACAGCATCAAGCACATAACTTGATCCTGGAAACGTCCAGAGTATATTAGCTGTAAATACGAGTTCTAAGAACAGGGGCCTCAGAATGTGTCACCACCCTTCAGGGACAGCAGCCATGCTGTGGGTCTGCAGGGGGCAGGGGGCTAGACAGGGACCTGTTTTTAAAGATGAAATCCTAGAACAGATGTCCATTCAGTGCAAGACTGAGGTCTCTAACCAGTTAAGTGAAGGAATAAAAACTTACAGAAAAAAAAGATGGAGGAAAAAAACAAATCTCCCATGAGGAATCACAACTGAAACCTTTTGTTACCTATAGACGCAGAATTCAAATGTACACTATATTACTTACATAGCATGAGAAACTTAAACTGAAACAATGGTATAAAATCTGGCTCCACTTTGATGAAATGTGGGACACAGTGGAAGCAAACACAGGACCACTGTGGAAGGACGTTTTTCCCACACAGGGCTGCTGGGAATGTTCTGGGGGAGTGCCCTGGAGGAGTGTGGGTCCAGAAGCATGCTACAGTGAAGCTGAACTCGCACTGGGAACAAAAGGCACACACAGACCATGCGAGGAGATTCAGAAGATAAAACATCCCAAGAGCTTGAGCTAAGCAATCTGACACCATAAACGAAATAAATTTAAAGTGATTGAAGACATAAAAATAGTAATATAAACCACAATGAAAGAACTAGAGACTATTGGAGGGAAAAACAAATTTGTAAAAGATCCAAAAAGAACTTCCAGAAACAAACAAACAAAAAAAACATTGAACTTTTAAAAAATTAGTTGGATAATTAAAAAACTGTAAGATTTTTAATGTTCTAGTGGTTTTCCTGTGTGGAGTGGGTATTCATTACTAGTTTGTTGTTTAATGTTTAAAATACTAAGTTTTAATTTTCATCAAGCGGAGAAACAACCTCTAAATATTTAAATTATGCTAGTGATTAAACTATAGACATTTGGAAAATTCTTAGACATGCCAACATTGATTTCAGTCAAATTTTCCAAACCTTTAAAAAATTCATGAGTCAAATACGTCACATTTTCTTCAATGCTTCAGACATTTTATAAACAATACATACATGTAGTCTTGACTAATGAGTACATGACATAGTGAATATGATGGGCTTCATTCCCATGAATATTTTATATGGAAAAGGTGAAGAAGGGCTCTTGAAGATGTAACTAAGATCCCAAAACAGTTGCTTTGAGTTAATAAAAGAAAAGTTTATCCTGATTGGATAAGACTTTAGATAATTAGACGAAAGCCCATAAAAAAGAAACTGTTCCTCTTCCGACCCCTACCCCACGCTCCTCATGAGGAGAGAGATTTCCTTCTGCTTGCCTTGTGGAAGCACATGGCTGTATTGTGAGCAGCTCCTATTTCTAAGAGAACTGAGGGCAGACTTGGGACCTGAGGGTGGGCTCTCACTGATAGTTAGCAAGCAAATGAAGACTCAGCCAAATAACTTCATGGAGAAGAATTCCACCAGCCAAAGGAGGATGCTTAGGAGTAGATTTTTCCTGTCAAGGCTTTGAAGAGACCTCAGTCCTGATCATACCTGGATTACATGCTGTTAAGACCCTGAAGTAGAGAATGTGGTAAAGGTGTGCCTGGGCTCCTGCACCATGGAAACAACAAAATAAAAACATGTTTTAAGCCACTAAGCTTGTGGCAAGGTGCTATACAGCAGTGATGAACTAATACATTCCCATTCATAGTGTTTATGCCAGTGGCACGGCCACGCAGCGGCATCCCCTCTAAAGGAAAGGGAAGGTTGTTTTATCTTCTATGTCTAGAACCTCTTTGGGTGTTGGAGTCAGCATACACTGTATTTGAGATTACTGCTCTCACCCATTCTTGAGCAACTCACAGGGCACCAGTTTACAATAGGGTTACCATCAAGAGGTCTCTGCTGCAGGTGGAGGTTGGTGATCCGCTGCTCAATCTGTATCACCCAGCAGATCTAACAGGTGTTAAAGGCACCCATTATGGATGAGGATGCCATGAGGCATCTCTGGCAAATACCCACAGGGAAATTCTGGCACCATCATGCCTTCTTCAGGAAATAAGTACTCTGTCTTTAAAACACTGTTTCTGGCATGTTTGGTCCCTGAGGACCGGACTAAAGGATATTCATTGTCTATGCAACCAGAGCTATACATCAAGAACTGTGTATTATCACATGCATGAAGTCATGAGGTCAGGTAAGGCAATAGCAATCCATTGCATGATGAAAATGGCATACTTGCAATCAGGCCTAGGTGGAATGAGAAGACACTCAGATGACATAAATTGGTGAGCCAGGCCTGTGTCTCCTACTTCTACCACACCAACCCCTTTTATTAGCTTATAATATGGCTTTACAAGGGTTTTTCTATAACTAACTCATAAAGGGGAGAAATTTAGACTGACTCACAGATGGATCTGTGTAGTAGAAATGACCCACTATTGTATTTCAGATCTATACAGTAAGGACAGTGTAAAGAAAAATCTTATATTAGGCAATACACTTGGTGAACAATACACTTGGTTGCTCAACTTTGTTTGGAGAGAGAACTGGCTGGAGATATGAACATATACTGCAGTCCTGGGTAGAGGCAAAAAGTTTGTCCAGCTCGTCAGAATTCTGGAAAAGCAGCAAGAGGATGGGCTAACTGGATTAGCACAAAGTGTATGAAGTGTATGAATCTTAGAGGATGCTCTCAGAGACCAAGTGGCAGGATGACTCATCCTATGGCTGCAATCCAGCTTCTGTCTTCACTCACTCCTATATCATAATGAGGGCAGAGACATGATGGCAAAAATGAAGACTATTCATGTACCCATCCCGATGGGCTTCCTCTCACCCAGGCGGGCAGTTATTGCTACTACTGAGTGCGCCACTGGCTAACAACAGAGGGGGATACTGAGTCCTTGATCTGGAACCATTCTTTCCATAAATGAGATGCTACCTGAAGTAAGATTGCCAGATGTAGCAAATATACACAGCAAATGCCCAGTTAAATTTGAATTTTAGATAAACAATGAATTGTTTTATAGTATAAATATGCCCCATGTAATATTTACAACACAATTATACCAAAAACTTATTAATTGTTTATATGAAATTCAGATTTAAGTTGGAGTCATATTTTATCAGTCAACCCAAATGAAGAGGCCAATCCATTGTGTCAGATCCCTGAACTTCTGAAGGGGAAGGAAGGCAGAGATTGCCTTTTCTAGAACAGGTAGATGCTAGTTGGAGTTTCTTGCTCAGAGTGTTTATAGAATGCCTGATTTATCAGCAGGAGCCCACACAATATTGTCTTGGATTGATACTCATTTTATAGCAAAGGAAGTATAAGAATAACTGTGGAATGCGCTGGTCTTATATGTACTCTATCTCCAATGAGCAGCCAGATTAACAAAATGGCTTATAAATGTCTTATCTAAGGTACTAACTAATTAGGTAACAATTATCGGAGGAACTGAGGCCCTGTCTTGTCAGAATTTGTATGTTTGTTGAAGCTGCCATTTTAGATGCAGAAAATATTATTTTATAAAATTTAATTCTTATTTGTTATTTTAAAAAGTCTCAACTAACTAAAAACTGAATATAATTTCTTTAATGTGATATAAGGCATCTACCAACAATGTGTGGCTCACATCACTTGAATGGGGAACAAACAGAAGCACTCCCTTTTCAGTTGGGAACACTAGGAATGCCTGCTATTCCAGCTCCCACTCAGCATTGTCTTAAAGGTCCTTTCCAGCATAAAAAAAGTCAAATGAAATAAGGACTGAATAGCAGGAATCCCTGTGAGGCAGGAATCTCTGTGAGGCAGAGTGGTTTCAGTAGATTGCAGGGAAAGGAAGTGAAATTACAGTGGGCCGAGGGGTGTGGAGTGTGAGCGTAGAAAGCAAGGAGGACTCTGGCTTTGAGGAAGATGAAAGAGATAAGGCGATGACTTGAGATGGGCATGAAATTTAGGGAGATTTAAACATTAGTGTAGGAAAGACTAAAATACATATATATCTTATGTTCAAATATGGAGAAGGAGGAGTAGAGGCAGGGAGGTCAAGACAAAAGATATAGCAATGACACATGCTCAGGTCCCTGAGAAAAAGGAAAAGAAAGGGGCCCAAGAGGAAGGACACATTGTTTTTTCTGATCTTCAGCAGAATCATAAAAGTCTCTTCTATTTCAGTACACAATACAGTTTCACTTATTTGACTGACTAATTTGTAATTCAGACTACTTCAGAATTTGGGATTATTCAAATGGGGGCAGAGCTAAAGTTTATATTTGTGACATATTTTATTATAATATTTTAATTGGATTTATCACTGAAATCAGTAGTGTAAAGAGAATTTCAGAGGGATTTTTATTCCACAGAAGAAAGTTTAAAAAATGGAAAGCATTCTATTTGCATACCAGCAATGGTGTGCTAATTACAAATTGCTCTTTTGGACTACAGACATTAAATAGGCTCTTTGGTTAATAACAATTGTTAGCCTGGGGCCAAAAAGTGATACAATGGCAGCATTCCAAAAATTTTGTATAATTCATTATTTAACCTTGGAAAGACGAACACTTTCCTTTTCCCAATTATTCCAAATTAATAAGGTTTTTGCTGTAATGCAGAGTGAGCCCAGAGAACATTGCCCAATTTGCTGACCAGTACTTTTCAAGTACTTTAAGCTGTGTTTCCCTTCTCTCCCTCCTTCTTTTAACCCAAAGCACTTTTCCAGAGTCTAAGTCAAGCTGAGCTCCTTTCTCTCACACCTGGTGTAAGTGCTGGTTCCCACTCTGCACAATTAAGTGGAAGTTGCCTGATAATGTAATGTCCTCCCAGACGCAGGGCCTCTGGATGCTGAAACCAATTTACTTCTTGCTGCTTTGTCTTGGGCACCTCACAATGTGCTCTAATGACAGCTCAGCACTTTTAATAGCCCTTTTTAATGGCTAAAAACAGACTCAGGCTGTCCAAACGTGGCCTATTCACAAACTCTCGTCAAAACAATTCAGTTTTGCTGTTCGATGATGCAGCAGACCATAGAAACCAGCCACACAGACTCTATTCAAGTCCGAAGTTGGACCCCGGGGCTACAGCAAGTCAACCCAAGCAATGGTCATATTCAATACTTCTTTTACTGTCTGTTTCTGAAACAGGGCTTCTGTGTCAGTGGGACAAAGCTGTCTCCATTTGCAAAAGCAACTCAAAACAATTTTAAAAACCATTAGAGAAACTTCTTCCTTGAAAGGGTATGAGATATTCATTGTGACTGAAGCACATTATTTGTACTCAAACACCTTCGCTTCACAGCCCAGAAAAGAAAATGTGAGGCCAGCTTGTGGGTAATTTATTTAATTCTCTAGGCAAGGGACCATTTGCCATCCTATTTCCCTTTTAAGCCAACACATAAGTTAGATATCTGTCTCCTGTAACTTTTTGACTTTTAAATCTCTGTGATCAGTTGGATTTCATCTCAAGTTCTTTATAGTGCCTTGACTTACAAAGGTGTAGCAATAAAGAGATGACCAAATGACACTTAAAATAAAAAATAACTTGTTTTTCCAGGCTCACTTAGGGATATAATTTTAAGTGTAATAATGATCCTTCAGTGAAACAGTTTCTTTCCCTGCTGTCTTCACTTATTTTTAAAAAGGTGGATTTCTAGGCAATATTTAATAAATGCACTTTTAATGATGCTGCCATAAACTAATTCATTCAACTGTTCCTTTATATACACACAAAAAAATTCTTTGCTTGATAATTACTTATATATCTTGGTCAATGTGCAAGGCTAGAGTTTTTATTTCAGAATGAAACTGTATATGTGCTAAAAAAAATATGGCTACCTTGTCAGTGGAACCATATTTCAAATCACTTCCTGCTCCATTGGAACTCTGTGTAGTAGTGACAAAGACTTTCAGGCCCAGATGACAGGTATATGGACTCAGGACTATTTTCCAATGCTTCAGTGTTGGGAGAGGTTGTAGAAGAAACACTCATTAATTTTTTAACGTACAATTTTCTTTGCTAACTGATAGCTGTTCTCTTGTCTCTAAAAATGGGAATTGTTGGAGTCAGTAAAAAATAAATAATCCCTTTAGCAGGACTAGTGAAATGAAATCTGGAAGAATCAAGCTCTGATATCAGAAAGGTATGAAGAGTGAGATGACCAAGATTAAGTCAGTGCTGGTAACAATCCAGTGTGACTGTTGAGGGGGAATGTGTCCAAGGAATCAGTAAATGGTGGGCCCTTGACCCTTAGTCCTATGTTCATGTGACTATGCACTTCTGTACTGTCCCTTTGTTGGACCGGGATGTCCAAGACTTGTAGGAATATGCAGTAAAAGGCAAAAAATGACTTCGATAGGCAAGAGAGGAGCACAGATACTGCTTCCCAAGTGAAGCAGAGGGAAACGACCCAGAGCTGGTGAGTGCAATACAGTTCTACTGAGATATGGAGTATAGTTCCCTGTAGCTACAAATGCTTGGACTAATACTTCCCTGTAAAAAGATGGAGCTAGTTTAAAGCCAAAAGTGTGACAAAGAGTAGCAGGTGGACACAGCAGTGAAAACTGAAATCTTTGTACAGCCTCCATACACATAGTGGGTTCTATCAAGTGGCACAATCAACGTAGCCTCACAACTACAGAGTGAATCCATCTAATTGTGGCCTAAGCCCCAAATATGAAGGATCCGACTAATATCTAGTAAGCCAGCTTGAGCATATGCACCCAACTTAAAAGCTCCAAATTCAACATATTCCTAGTTTTTTGGTGTCTGGGTCAGGTCACCCTTGCTGGAACATGTAGCAGTCTAATTTGGATGCCTGAACGCACCATTTCTTCAGCTTGAAATGGCCTGCACTAGCTATGTCTTGTTACACTTATGCAGATGTCTAGTGTAAAAACATCCAGAAGCCAATACATTAATACGTTAAATTTTTTATGGGGAGGGCAGTGAAATGGAGGCAGGTACTCTGCTTTGTTATGCTGGGAGTCTGCTATCCTATGCTCTAAAAGGGGACAGCTCCCAGGTTCCCTAGCATTGCAAGACCTCAGGCAACATATCAAGTTCACCTAGAGCTGGTGGTAAGGCAAGCCATTTATAATATCCCTACGTTTTGTCCTTGGTGGTAAGTTTTGCTTCAACCTTTTTCTAAAATTCAAATAAGAAAAATGTCCCAAATAGAGTCTAATAGGGAGAGAGCAAGTGGGAAGGAGCTGGAGCACGTTTTATATTTCAGCATCTTTAATGAGGTAATGAGAGCCTGTTACTCATGTGATTGACTGGTTGCCTTCAGCATGCTTTCCATGATATTTCAAAAGTTTGGTACTTCCTTTTCTCTGGTGCTTATGTTAGTGACACTAAATATTTAACCACTAACTGGGACTACAGTAGCTGTTCCTCAGAAGTGATGAATAACGAGCCCCTGTACCGTTGTGAACTCCCTGTTGTTGGCTGATTAGGTGGACTTTGTACGGAGAGAGTGAACACGGATGGCCATTGCTTGTAGTGAATGAGGAGAATGTAATGCTGAGAACACTGACAAACATAAAATGTGAAGCCTGCTCTGTCACTGCTCTGTAATTATAACAGTGGTTTTAATAATGAGGTTCACCTAATTTTTTTCAGATTTATCAAAATATCTTTTAAATCTATTCTGAAATTTATCCTTTTCTATTTCTGTGGTATATTTCTGTCCCCATAGGTAACATTTTTTTTTTATTTTTACAAATGGAGAAACTACATCCTGGCGAAATTAAATTACTAACCCTTGATTGTACATCAGTAACGGCATAAGGGTTAAACTCAGATATTCTTTCTTTTAATAGGCTCATATCACAAATCTGAGCTGCAATCTCATTGCCCTCTTCTTATAGAAGCAGAGGGAGCAAAGCAAGTTACCTGTCTGCCTTAAGTTCTAGGTTTTCCTCAGTGAAATGGGGACAAGAACACCTCTCTAAAGTATAAATTTGTTGCCATGACTATAAATAACACATGCAAATTGCCTAGCCTGGTTGCTGCACACAGTAGACATTTTATACATGATCATTTCTCTGTTGTTGTTAATATTATTATTTATGTATATTTAGCTGGTGCTTCTAATACAGTGGCAATATTAGTTTCTGACTGGATTAGTTTGCTAGGGCTGCCACAACGAAGACTGGGCTTTCAATGACTGATTTTTTAAAAATATATTTTATTGATTATGCTATTACAGTTGTCCCATTACCCCTCTTCATTCCCCTCCACCCTGCACACCCCCTCCCACACACATTCCCCCCCTCTAGTTCATTTCCATGTGTCATAAGTTCTTCAGCTTCTGCATTTCCCATACTATTCTTGCCCTCCCACTGCCTATTTTTTACCTACCGTCTATGCTACTTATTCTCCCTACCTTTTCCCATCTCTTCTCCTTCCACTCCCCTGTTGCTAACCCTCCATGTGATCTCCATTTCTGTGGTTGTGTTCCTATTCTAGTTGCTTAGTTTGTTTTTGTTTTAGGTGTGGTTGTTAATAATTGTGAGTTTGTTGTCATTTTACTATACATGTTTTTTATCTTCTTT